>JAEOAD010000004.1:67950000-69150000 GCA_036365145.1 Orientallactaga sibirica | reverse complement strand
AGTACTTTTATTTCCACTGAGCAGTCTGATCCATACAGCTTCATAAACAAACAAACAAACAAAAAAGCAAGTGGGATACTCAGAACTACAATTTCAAGGCGCCCCATATTCAAAGAGGCAGCTACTGAACCCTAACGGAGAAGCAGCATATCTGTGTTTGGTTGTGGCTCTACAACTCAGCACAATATCAGTTCTTATGCAAACCTAGCTATCTTAACATAATGGTCAATTCACTGACAGCATGTTCTTGTTATTTATGCCAATATTTTCTGTAGAAAAAAGTTGCATTTCTTTCTGTGCATTGATTTGAAGCCAGTTTGCAGAAAAGGATTTCTTAAAAATCAACATACTCTTAAAACAGCATCTTTCTGTAAGATTAGTCAGATATGGGAGAAATTGGGCAGTCTTTCAAACTGAAGCTGAACACGACAGATAGGGGCTACCATCAGGTGGGAAAAGTTACACAGTGTTCTTGGAGCCTGGTGCTGGTACTGTGCTGTGTAAGCTGGTACACTTCATCGGTGCAGTATGCTACAAGGACATTCAAATTAAGCTCCTTTTTACAGTGCTGAAAGGACATAATGTGATACAGGCTTCACAAAACGAACTTTTATCAAAATGAAATACCAGTTATTAGAATTTTACCCAAGCCAGCAGCTTGATCTGGGTGGGGGGGGGGGCGGAATCTAAGATAGCAGGTCCTAAGAACAAAGCCTTGGGCTAGAAATCAAGAGTTCATTATCACCCTAGACATAATATAACCTAAAACATGGCATTTATACTGTTGCACCTCAGTTATCTGTAAAATGAAAGCATTGGTCCCTTGACTTCCATCCTCCTTTTAAGCTCAAGAAGAAAGGAAGCTTATGAAATCATTACCAATGTCAACTCAGTTTTGTCAATTGCTAATTCATATATCATTCTTTTCAGTGTTTGCCCAGGACTGGTTGTTACCCTCACCGAACAATCTGTCAGATGACAATCCTGAATCAGATCATGAGGGCTCCAAAGACACCATGGAGCAGCTGGTTATAACTTTTTACCTAACTGTTTACATTGTCTAGAAATTTTAGAACCAAATCTTGACTGGAATTTAAGATTAATATTCACAAAACCGCTTGCTTCCAGACATTTTTTTTTTTCTTGGTAGAATTGTGTCTGGGATTTCATCACAAGATATTCAAAATATTCCACCCACTTTCCATGGAATTGTTAAAAGATTTAGTCAGATATGAAGCAAGAGCAATCTACCAGCCTTTACTACTAGTATAGAAAAAGCACCCACTGCCTTTATGCTTTATACAATTTACCCCTTATACTCTCAGCATTCCTTTGGAGGAATTCTCCTACCCTAGAAAGAGATGTGAGAAAATGAAGCTTGCGAAGTACAGAGAGGATCTGCCCTAGGGTGCTCTGTGTTACTTCCAGCAGATAGTCAGTGATGAGCAAAGAGACACAAAAAGAGTTGTTGTGCAGAAAAGGTGGAAGGGAATGAATTCACAAGTTGCAAACCTGCTCAAGCTGCTCCCTACATTGAGTAATAATCCCACAGTGAGGAGCCCTTTGCCTCCTATGTTTACTAAGCCAAAACTCCTATTTTTGTGCTCTTCTGCAGGACTTCAGTGCTGAGAAGTTTATGTTTCAAGCTAGCTGTTTTCCTGAATCAATTAGCGAAAACTCAGATTTACATGAACTCTAGTCTAGTCCTGGGAACAGGAAAACAGGAACAGAGAGATTTCCACTTGGGATCAATGATTTGTCACAACCTAATCCATAAGCAAAAGAGAATCATCTTATAAATTTGCTTGATCTTTACATGATTTTTAGCTATCAATAGTCAGGCTCTTCCTAGATCCTGATTGACAATAAACATGTTTGTTTTGTGTTACAGTTCTTCAGAGTAGTCATGTTGCAACAGCTTAGTAAGAAACCAATGATTTAGAGCAACAAGTATGTATCACCTCCTTCAAATACCTCCCTAAATGTCATATATATATATATTTGGTTTTGCGAGGTAGGGTCTCACTCTGGTCCAGGCTGACCTGGAATTAACTATGTAGTCTCAGGGTGGCCTCGAATTCTCGGCATCCTCCTACCCCTGCCTCCCGAGTGCTGGGATCAAAGGCGTGCGTCACCACGCCTGGCTGTCATTAGTGTTTTTTTTTTACAAAATTTATTCTTAATAAATCAATGAGAAAGAAATCCCTTTCAATGAATGTTTTCTCTTTTATAAATTCAAAGTTACTTTAACTACCCTGGATTTCTATTAACTATATTGATTTTCTCCTTCAATCAGGACTGGTGGGGAGAAGGATGGGGTCAATTGAAGAGGATGACAATTGATCATGATTCAGGGATGTTGTACTTGAAGCTTTCCTTAGCCACATATCTCCTCTTTGTCTGACAAAAGCTTATATCAGTTCTGTGGGAGGGAGGATAGGCTACCATCTGTGATTTTTAATGAAAGATGATCCCAAGCCATAAGCAGCAGCTAGCCCTCACCACAGCAGCTGGGCTCCGTCTCCAAAGAGAGTTATAGAGGAATCATTGCATGCATAGCATTGCTTTGCGAGAATCTGATTAGATACAGTATGGTAACAAAAAGTGTGAAACAAGCTCAGTGCAACTTTAGAAAGAAAGATTTACTATTCTATTCCCCTTCCTATATAATTGCTATATTTTCTGAATAGAAAGTCACTTTCCCTCTAACTTTTGCATAGAAATTATTTGACATTATCTATCTAGAAATAAGTTTAGGAACAAAAATGAAAGAAAGGTATGAAAATCAAAGCAAAGGCTGTTCTTCCATAATTGTCCCTAAAGAGAGGGTAGAGAAGAATGGGCCATGAACAGGTAGAACACAGAACTTGTGTGAAAACATAAGATCAGAGAGGAGCCAGTGCAAAACCAAAATTTTATGAGACAGAAAAGAAATGTGGCATGTCTAATGAATTTGATGAATTTCAGAGTAACTAAACTTTTCCCACAATGTTCCTTGACACAAGGCCCAAAAAGTCACACCATTTTAGAAGATCAAGGGAACCAAATCCCATCAAAAACCAAGACAGGAAAACTGGGGAAAAGACAGGCTGTAGGAAAGTACTGCAACTTGAGAGTGCATATCCCACCTTGTCAGACTTTCTCATTTGTTAAGAGATGTGAAAAACACCCCACCTCCATACTAGAGATCAAACTTAAGGCCTTTCATGTTAGGCAAGTGTTCTACCACTGAGTGATATTCACTTCTGTAAAAGTTCCTAACTTTTAAAAGTATATCTGTCTTAAACACACAACTGTGCACATTAGATTTAGAATCATAAGCCACTGGTTTGTAGTCTTCTCACTTCACAAATGGAGAACACTGAAGTGCAGAGGGTTTAAATTCAAAGTCAAATAGCTGTCTGTGGGAAAACCAGGTCTTCTGACACCAATTCTGTTTTCGGTCCCTGTCCTCCAGTAACTGGCCTACCCTAAGTATGTCAATAATGTAAAGACTAAGGGAGATTAGTCCCTTCCTCTCTCACACACATTAGCAAGCTAGTTTGCAATTGTGCTGTTGAAGAAAAGGATCTCAGCCTTCCCAACAGGCACACACTGCTGTGAGATGCAAGATGTTTTCAGTGTGCAGCCATAGCTCTGAGAGATAAACAGGACACTTCTCAGATTAGAATATGACTCAAGGAGTGCAAACCAGTTTCTTCTAGGATTGTGACACTTTCTCAAAATGATAAATGTGTTGACATAAGGCAATAAACACAACTGACCAGTATTTTCTAAGATTTTACTCCTTAATGCCTTGAAATAGCAAACACTATTTTAAAACATTTAAAAATAGCATATGCTGCAGTATTTACTTGTTCCTGTTCAGGACTACAAGCAAAAAATAGCTACTCATGAAGACTCGCCTGAGACTGAAATGCTTTGCAATAAAATAAAAAATCAGTTCTCTAATGTCAGAGGTTAAAATGTACAACACCTCTATAAAACAAGGTAATGTAAACTAAGAGGAATAGTTCATACCTTAAAAGAAAAACAGTAATGTTCAATGTAAGAATGTGATTGTAGTGCAGTGACTTGCATCTTGCAAAAGTGTGAAATGCATTATGTATGCATAATAGATTTGTAATAAGTCAAGGATTGGTGTTTAACAAGTATGCCTTAAAGGAACCTTCAGTCATGAACTCTAAGATGAAAATGTAAACAACTAATACTATAGATGCTCTAAGTACAATCACAGATTTTGGTTTTCAAATGCATATATTTATTTGCAGATAAGACCTGATACATGTAATCCATGGACATTTGATATATTTTTAATATTTTATTTATTCATTATTTATTTGAGAGATAGACCAGAAAAGGTAAAAAGAGAGAGAGGGAGAGAGAATGGGGATGCCAGGGCCTCTAGCCATTGCAAACAAACTCCAGACACATGTGCCACCTTGTGCTTCTTGCTTTCCGTGGGTTCTGGGGAATTAAACCTGGATAATTAGGCTTTGCAGGCAAGCACCTTAACTGATGAGCCATCTCTCCAGCCCTTAATATGTTTTTATAATGAAAATAATCAAAATACAACTTGGCATATTCATTGACTGAATGTTTTTCATCATCTATTCCTAAAACAGTAGGAAGAAATTGCTTTACAGATTACTTAATTTCTTACCAAATGTTACTATTTACTTGGTCTACATTATGTCATTGCATGTTTCAGAAGACTTTTAGACTATGAAAAAAATCATACATATCCCAGACTATATAACCCAATGCCTTCATATGTTATCAAAAAGAATCAAATTAGTACAGCAGTACATGGTAAATAGCTGGTCATATGATCAGACATCAAGCTAGAAGGTCATTTTGTTAGGACATAGATGCTTTAAAAAGATCTAGGAAGACAGGAACTGAACCAACAACTAAATACTACCATGATCTCATGCTTCATTTTGGGAAGCAATGTAGAGGCAAGAAAGAGAATTTTAAGACTATTTTAGATACAAGTATGCAAGGATGGTGAGCTTGCTGTCTGCACAGGAGCTAACTGCTCCTTACAAATGTCAGAACTGACTTTAGATGGATCTGTGCCAATATAACATCATCTCAAAAAATAACAGCTATTATTATAGATCATACTGCAAATGGTATTTCAAATCATGCCATCCATAGCAAGTTAAGTTTCCAAACAGTAAATCTTATATTTCCATAATGTTTCACTGGTTTATCTCTAACCAAATCATTAAGTTCTAGCATTCAAATAGGCAACAAATGCCATGGTAGGTGAGGGTTTTTTTTAAATTAGTATAATTCCCACAGTGATAAACATTCCAGGCATGTCAGTTTGAAAATTCCTATCTCAATTAACGTATTTTTCATTTCTCATGTATCAATTAGTTAAATCCAGGGATGAAGATTTATTCATATTTGTAGTACTTACCATGTAATGGTCCTCCTATTAGTATAGAGGTTTAATATGATTATATTAATCGTCAGACAATCATATCCATTCATCAATATTGCCATTCTGATCATTCAAATTTTAAACACAGGAATAATATAATGTGGTATTTTTTAATTTACTTTCTTTCATGCATTTTTACCAATTAAAGTTCTGTGTTCCTTTTTTTTTAACTGAGTGTTCTGCATTCCATGAAGCATGTTTCCTCCCTTGGCCCTTCCCACATTGAATGTTGTAATAATGGAAAATAAAATGCTGATTTCAGATAATGTTTATAAAGGAACTATGGCCCTTAAGCTCCCTCTGTCCATGTAATGACATGTAAGAGCGCCATCTTCTCATGAAGAACTTCCAAGGGTTGCAATACCAGCCCCTCGTGTCGTGAAACTTAATCCCCCAGCGTCTGGCCAAATTTAAATTGGAACACATTCACTGTGCTTTCGTAATCCAGCAGGATGTAAGCAGAAGTTCTGGGACCATTTATCTCATCCTTCTCAGCTAATGGGGGTCCCTTCTCCCTTTTACCCTGGGAACTATTCTTTGGCACAGTCCCCAAGCCACTGCTTCTTTTGGATTTTTCAGTAATAGCCTGTGCTGACAGGGTCAAGTCCTTTCTGTGTTAGGACTGAGCCTGGGCCACTCTCTGAGAATCATACCTCTGCTGACTGCACATTTTATCCAGCTCCAAACTGATTGGCTAAGCAACACATGGTACTAGAGAAAGATCAGAGCTGAAAGGTAAAGACTTGGCTTCCACTCCTGATGATCACTACATGAAACTTATTTCTTCTTGAGTAAAATGATGAGTTTGAATAAAGATATTTTCAAAGACAAATTCCCAAGTTGAAGATCTGTAGTCTCAATCTCTTATGACCATCATTTTCTCAGCCATTAATGAAGATCTTAGACAGATTAAATAGGATAACAGAAGTATTATATTAGGAGGTTTAACTCTTTTATCAATGCTAAAGCTCATGTGGACAAGAACAGTGCCTGCCACTCTGTAAGCACCCAATAAATAAATAATTGTCAAGTGAATCATGGGATGCTCTGAAGAGGAGCAACATGAATGTGGTTCCTTCATAAGGTTTGCCATATTGATGCTGACCGAGGAGATGATCCAATATTCAGCCTGGCCACTGAGCAATGCCAGCCAGAACAGCTGTCCCACACTTTACATCTTCCCTACTGATCTATGGTGCAATTTCACACCATGCCAATTTTGGAGAGGGCCCATGTTTTTTGCCCCAAATCTCTTAACTCCCTGGGCAGCCATGGTAGAATTGCAGGAATGGCCTGTATCACCCCAGGTTTAATATGGTGTCCCTACTTTTTCAATGATGTAACAACAGCTGATGGCTGCCTGACAAAGTTGATTATCTCTAGCCACCCTCTCAGCTTAAGACCACGTCAATCAAAAGTCCTAAACAATTTGAATAACCTTTGTAAGGAAATGTGTCCAATAGTTATACCAATGTTTGTTTCCAGATAGTAATCTTTTATTTACTGTGTTTCTACTTATTGCTTAAGAAACTTGAAATATTATTTCCTAGGGTATTTTTTTCCAAAACCTAAGTCTCAGATCCTAGGGTTTCATTTCTGTTTAAGAAAGGAAGGGAAGTTGATGCAGAAAAAGAGTTTGTGGAAACTACTGACTTCATATGAATATTATCATGTTAAAAGTTCTAATAAGCCCCATTAAGAAGAAGCCAACTTGTTTTTCTAACTAACTTGTTTTTCCCCAATCTATTCACCTGGAAATATTTTACTTTGCCAGTAGCATTTAGAAACACTCCTGGAATAAAGGAATGCTTTGAGAAAAGCTCATAAATTTATTCTAATTGGAGGCAAAGAAGGAAATACAACAAAATGTAATAAGAAATAGCAACTTTCAAATTCATATTGCTAAAAATATTTTAACTTTAAATGTTACCTGTGAATAGAATGCCCAGTGAGGAGCAGCTATAGCTCTGATAGATGCTGGTATTCAACTATTAAAAGGCCAAGCCCCATTGAAACATGCAGTCTTTACCAGAGAACAGTCTGTCACCTCAGCTATTACAGCCTAGCATGGAGATAGGGAAGAGGAGGTGCTTTGATAGATTAATACAGTAAACTGCCACAGAGAAAAGGGCTTTCAACCAAAGAGAGAGAATCTGGTAGACATACCGACAGGAAACCATTTTCTTCCTTTCAGATAAATCTTTCCAGATTCATTTTAGATATGGCATAAAGTTAGATTTTATTTTGTTTTAAAGCCTATATTTACATTGAAAAAAAAGCACACATCCTAAATTTATCTTGTTTTATACATTCATTCAAAAGCAATAGGAAAAGTTTGAGTCAAAGACCATTGCAACTGATGGAGAACAGGTGTGAACCTCAAAGTATCAGCATTAGAGAAAGATGTCCAAAAAGAGGGATTCCTTTATGAACATGCTTCCTCTAAAGACACATGTGGAGCCCAATATCCATGGGGAGATGTTCCCAGGTCTCTTATTTGCTTAACACACTGTCAGTGGCCCTTGAATGGGATGCTACCAAGAGTTGGGTGTTGGGCACCTGGACACATTCACCTTATAAATAGCATAACTGCTGACCCTGGGCAGCCACAACTGAGAAACATGCTCTATTCTCACTGGAAAGATGGTTAATCCCTCTAACCAGAAAAGAAAAGAGACCAGAACTCAACAAAAGCATAATGAAGAATTTGGCCTCTGGGACAGGCTCTTCCCATGTCCCATGGGAACACTCTATGCAGCTTGGTAATTGATGGATAGTGAAGAATTGATGGTCAGAGCAAGAAGTTGTGACTGACTCCCAGTAAGGGCAATATACAGAATAGTGTTGATCCTAGTGACAGTGAGCCAGGAAAAGCAAGAAGACTTTGATAAACCCCGACAATGTTTTTGTCATATATGCTTAGTCATTGTAGCAAATTCATTGTAACCAAATCCCTAATCTCTTAGTATTGTGACATGAAAACATCTTTATTTTATAGAGTTCTCTGTTATCATGTCTACCCTAGGGTTTCAATTCTGTCTTCCCATCAGATAGCTACCAATTACAATAGCTCACATTTTTTGAACTCCCCTTACATGTCAAGTAACATGCAAAGCACTGTAAGTACAGTAGCTCAGCTCCTCTTCACTGAAAACCAATGAAGTGAGTAATGCCACTCTCCTTAGAGAGAAAAAAGTCAGGTTTGAACAAGTTGAGCAATTTTCCAAAAATCACACTGGAAGGAAGCAAATGATGGGGTCAAACTATAGATTGCCTGCTCCGCAATCCTGCTCCAAATGCCAGAGACAAGACATCTAATTGCCAGGGTCTGCATCTGTGCTCTGGGTAAAGACTAAACAGCCTCCTCTGTATCTCTTCCACTGAGAAGGAATGCTAGAGGTAGCAGAGTCTGATCATCCTACAGCTTTCCTGAGGCAAAATGACTTTTATTCTGGGGTTTGAGCATCTTCTGAATTGACACATTCCCGGTGCTCCAACATTCACAGTGTCTTAGATTTGTAAACAGAAAACTTACAGGGCATCTCAAAACAGCTGAGAAACACCGATTCGCCCATGGTCAACCCAGTTGTCATCTGCTTGACCTGTGCCCTAGCCTGTATATGGAAGTGTCGTTGGTTACACTGATGCTCAGCTTTACTCCTTCTTACAGAATTCTTCTGGTCTGATTGAAGGGTGGTCTGCTTTCACCCTTCATGTTGCACTAGTTTGACTGAGAAGGGACCCTATTGTCTACAGATTAGAGACCTGAGGTCTCAGTCCTAGAATATGAGGCATAGTATATGCCTATCCTCAATTGCCTTTAGCCAAGTAATAGTGGTAATTTTCAAGAACAGATTGTGATTTCATTTCAAGCAGGTAAACCATCATTTAATCAGTTCTGCTTATTATAGCAGTCTCCAGGTCTCTGAGGATGGGCCATAGTAGCTGTGCTTTGCTGATCTGGCACACACACACCTATTAAAGGAAAATCCTTTAGAACATATGTGTTGACAAATCCCTGTCCACAAAGCAGTCAAGCTAGTTAACAAAAATGCTGGTTCAGTATTTGTTCTATCTGCTGTAACAGTATGTCTGTAGCAGCTCAGTGGGGGTACACTGGAGGAGGTGTGATGAGACTAGCTAGGAAAGAAGCAGTAACTCAACCAGGTGAGGATGGAAGAGAAGTAGCAGGGCAAAGTGAGAGGAGGCCAGGGAGGAAGAGAAAGAAAAGACAGGAAGCCGGGCATGGTGGCCCATGCCTTTAATCCCAGCACTCTGGAGGCAGAGGCAGAAGGATCGCCGTGAGTTCGAGGCCACCCTGAGAATACAGAGTGAATTGCAGGTCAGCCTGGGCTAGAGTGGGACCCTACCTTGAAAAGCCAAAAGAAGAAAAAGAAAGAAAGAAAGAGAGAGAGAGAGAGAAAAGACAGGAGAGGAGGATTAAATACCAGTTTCAGGGTTAGAGAGGTGGCTTAGCACTTAAGGTACTTGCTTGAGAAGCCTAAGGACCCAGGTTCAATTCTCCAGAACCCATGTAAGCCAGATGTACATGGTGGCGCATATGTCTAGAGTTCATCTGCACTGGCTAGAGGCCCTGGCAAGTGCATTCTCTAGCACTCCCTCCCACCCATTCTAATAAATATTTTTTTTATTTTGAAAAAATTTAAAAAATAAAAAGTTTTAGCAGGTAGTCACCAAAAATTAAGATATTTGATGCTCCAGGTTATGTTAATCCCACCAGTTCTCCTGCACTTCACAAGTCCTCCTCCACAAGGTACCCTCTCTTGGGAAAATGCACCTTTAAATTCTCAAACCTCAAGAGGCTCAGTCAGTCTCTCTGTCTCTGTCTCTGTGTGTGTGTCTCTCTCTCCCTGTTTCCTACAATCACCAACTTCTGATAACACTTCTACTTACTGTTGCTCAAACTTTTCCCCTTCTGTCCATCACTGCCATCATTTCTCTTCTAAGTTTCTCCACTCATCCACTTCTCTCCTCAGTTACAATCTGTTCCAATCCATTCCTTACTCAGAAGCCCACAGAATATTATATAAAGTATAAAAAATAGCACAAAATGCCTCTGTGTACATAGGCTTTTATGCCCACCTTTTTGCTCTAATGCCATCATGATAATTGAATTCCTTCAATGGCTTTCCCATGATATTCCAAGTAAATGCCAAATATTTACAAATATTTATTTACAGACAAGACAATGCCTACCCTTCAAGTTTTGTGTTTTCTGTCCATTCCTAGTTTTCATCTATATCCCAGCCAGAATCCTCAGCCCTGTCTCTAGACCATTATACACATAGAGCTCTATACATTGACTCATAGTCTTGCCAACGTTGCCTCTCACAAGTCCTTCAGCTCTTCAGCTAAGGCAGTTAGTAAAAGCAAGAACAAGACAATTCTAGACCATTTCAGTCAAGCTGGATAAGGCCTTAGATGCCCTTCAGTATCCTCAGGGAATTGATTTGAGGATCCTTTAAGAATATCAAAAAAATCTGTGAATGTTCAAGTCCATTATATAAAAATAGTGTTTTCATTTAACCTTTACCTAACCCTTCTCTATGACTTACTATTATTTATACTATCTAATACAATGTAAATGCTATGTAAGTAGTTGTTATACTGCACGATTTGGGAATAACAACATAAAAGGTTTAGACATAATAATCCTTCATCATCTTTAAAAATATTTTCAAACCAAACTTGGTAGAATCCATAAATGTGGAATTTATGCATGTAAATGGCCACCATGACTAGAAGGATCAAGTAAATTCTCCCAACTGTCCCTCCCTGAGCTCCCACAAATCTTTGTGCTTGCCTATTTTAGTGCTCTTGCCACTGTCATAGTCTTTTTTATTGACAATTTTCATATATAAGCATAGTGTAATTTGATCATAATCTCTTCCCATTTCCTTCCTTTGTCCCTCCTTCCCCATCCTCCTTCCACTGAACTCCTTCTTCTTTCTGTCTAGTCCTTCTAGTATGGTGTCTTCTCTCCCCTACTCCATCATCCATGTTGAAATGTTGACAAACTCACTGTGCAAGTAACAATGTAAGATCATGAAGTAGCAGCCACCTCATGTCGAGAAGATAGTGTCTCAAAGCACTCATCCCCATCCTCTGATTCTGAGATTATTTCTCGTGCTTCCTTCCACAAGGTTCCCTGAACCTTAGGGCATAGGGTAGAGATGTCTCATTTAGCACGGATCTCTCAACAGTCACCTATTGTCAGCACTTTGATGAATTTTGACCCAGCACTTGGGAGGCTCAGGTAAGAGGATCACCATGAATTCTAGGCCACCCTGGGCTATATAATGAGTTCTAGGTCAGCCTGTGCTTGAGTGATATCCTGCCACAAAAAAATTAAAATTGAAAAAGCTCTATGACCAAAGATGAGAGCAGCACTAATCTATATCCATAAATATTTACAGAGTGATTTGATAGGCACATCAAATCCATTTAGTCAAACAACAGTAGTAGCTTCTCCCATAGGGTTTATGTCAGTCTTTTAATCTCCAAATATTTTCATCTCTTCAAGAGCAAGAACACTGTCAGGACATCCTCAAAGTAAGCTTAATGCTCCCCTCACAAAACTATTGGTTCTTGAATGAAAAGAATTCATACCCCTACCAAATCTTTTAAGGCTGAAAAGCTATTATTTATAGAGTACATACAAGAGCAAGAGAGGTGGAGAGGAAAATATCCACATCCTGCAGTACTAGATTTTACTTTAACATAATTTGAATTTAATAAAATTATCTGAATAACCCATGTGGGTGATTAAAATGAAATTTTTACTTGCAAATAGTAATAATGGCTTTTTAAGAACAAGAACTTTGTGTAGCATTTGAATTGTCTTCCCTGGTGAAATCCTATCTGTAGTTTAATCACAAAGTTTATTGATGTTTCCATAAATGTATCCGTACCAAAGCAGAGTTTATTTTCTGGACCACAGAGCTTTAATTTCAACCACAGCAGAGAATACCCATCATTTTTATCCAATTCCTTGACTTCTTAGGAGTTTTCCTTTCTCCTCAATGAGACAAATGAACCAGTTTCCATCATTTAAGCTCACAGTGGCTTCTGTATGGGAAGTCCTTTGCACAAGAGAGAACAATTCATTAGGCACTAAACAATACTATGCCAAGCACCAGGAGGAGAAATTAAAGACCTAGATAAAGACCCTGCCACTGAGGATCATCCATTTTTAGATGTGAATAGTCAGCAGTCTTGAAGAAACTATTAGCACTCCATTTTCTTCCCAGTCTATAAACATCTTGTCCCTGTTTGCTTTCTCTGTCCCCTTTATTCCTTACCTTTCTTTCCACCACTTCATGTAACTCAAGGCTACCAAGGTAACACCAAATGTTTTCAGGCCCCTTCCCTCAACTTCTATTGCACCTCCCCAGTGAGGTGTTCCAGTATCCCTCCCCATGAATGAGAAGTCTGCAAGTTTTTAAAGTTCTCTATATAAGACCTTCTATTAATGGAAATCACATCTGTATTCTTTGCTATATCAGAAGAGATAATAAATATAAATACCCTAGCATCAAGAGTGCTAACAAATCTCATCCTCACGATCACATTTATAATACTTTTCTAAAGTGAAACTATGAGAAGTAAGCTATGATGCCACCTACCTAAATGTATAGCCTTAAAGTCAATCTCACATTTTAAGAATCTATATAGTAGGTTGCTTGTCATGGAGAGAGCTTTGAAGATGAAAGGAGAAGTAAATTCAGTAGCCAGGCTGGGATTTCCACACTCTCCTTTTGGAAGGTATTGTTACATTGTCCATAGGGACAACAATAACAATGATATTAATAATAGGCAACATTTATTAAGTAATTTACTACATGCCAGACACTCTTTCAAGTGCTTTCCCTGTGTTAACTCTCTATCCTTCCAACAGCCCTACGAGAGAGAAACTATCATTACTTTTATGTGACAAAGAGAGAAATCAAGGCACACAGTTACTTAACTCAGCCATCAAGAGTCCAGAGTCATGCTTTTAAGCACTGTACTATATTGCCTTTCAGAACAGCACTGTGCTTAAGCACCTGGGTCATTGTGCCACACTGCCTAGGGCTAAAGATGCTGGACCACTTACAATTACTCAGATTAATGAGGTCATAAATGTCTGGGCACATGGTAAACACACAGTAGATACTGGTTCAATTTGTTTCACAGACAATGTACTGGCTCCATTGATTGTACCAAAGCAAAGCAATTTTTGAAGGCAATATATTTAAAATAAGTCACCAAATGGGAGCTCATGCAGATGTGTGGTAAACCAGCTGAAATGGGATCATTAAATTCAATAGGCTCAGCCCCTCCCAGCCTTTAAAGTGGAACATGCATCAAGAAACCAGCACATTCATTTTGCCACTTACTCGGTGAGGAGATGGCCCTTTGTGAATAGAATTAATTGAATTTTTGTCCCCAAATCAATCTATACAGGATAAAGCAGATAAAGCCTAAGGTCTGTCTCTCTAAACAGATAAGGTGAACCAGGGAGCAAGGCAATTTTAGATAATTTTAATACAGTTAGTCCAGTTGAATAATTTATGCAAAAAAGTCCCTGTTTAGCCTTAATGAAGGTTTTTTAAAATGAAATAATTTTGGGTAATTGTCCCAGATTTCCATTTCACTTCATATGTATCTACAAAGCTTAAACTTGTATCCAAACTGATCTGTAAGAAGAACCTCAAACTTAGCTCTCAGTTCAGGTATGAGGAGGACTCTCGGCCACCTATACTTGCCCTTACAAGGGCATCCTAAAGGGTATCTTTATAGTCCCCCTATGATAGCAACAAAAGACATGGTCAGTTACTTCATAATAGAATGTGAGTTACTTAATATATAATACTTCCCAAAAGTATTTGCAACTCTGTTCAAAGGATAGGCTTAAACAGAAAGCCATGAATCACTATCAATGGTATTTCAAATACCCACAGTAGGCCTATATTTTTGAGCAAGGAATCTTCCTAGCTTCCTCTGAAATCCACAGGCATTTATATCAACTGAAAACATTTCAAAATTTTCAGCATTTTAAGAATCAGCAGTGACATCATAACATCTTGATGTTACTTTAAAAAAAATTACTATCATTAATAGAAACTAGCAGTTAGGAATTTTCTGTTCAGTGTACTAAAAAGCCATGAAATAACAAAATTCATTTTCCTACCAAAAATCTTGATATTTTAACATTTTAATATAAAATCAACAGGTGGGCTGGTAGTAGAGCTCAGTAGTACAACGCGTATCTAGCATGCTTACGGCCTGGGTATGATCACCTGCACAGGGGGGAAATAAAAAGGAAGCCTGCAGGAAATACTCTTTTCAAATATAATGTCATACATCATTGAATCCTCTTACAGCAAATGCATTCCAAAACTCACAGTGAAACCTCAGGTATAAAATAGCAGCTAAGTGAATAGCAGCTAATTTTATATGGTTTTTCCTATACACATAAGCCTATGATAAAGGTTAATATATGAATGAGGCACAGTAAGGGACCGACACCAACAATAATAAAGGAGAACAATTATAAGAAAAATTTGCCTGAGGAGATGGATCAGAAAAATTAAAGGCACTTGCTTACAAAGTCTGTAGCCCAAGTTTGATTCCCCAGTACCCACATAAATTGAGACGCACAAAGTGCTGCATGCATCTGGAATTTGTTTGCAGTATCAAGAGGCCCTTGCATGCTCTCCCTTTCTCTCCCCTCCTTTCTCCCATTCTTACTCATCACAAGACATACATAAGTAATATAAGAGAAAAGTTACCAAGCATAGTGATTCACACCTTTAATCCCAGCATTCAGTAGGATAAGGTACAAAGATCACCTTGAGTTTGGGGCCATCTTACATTACAGGGTGAGGTCCAGGCTAGTGTAGACTAGAATGAGACCCTACCTCAAAAGCAAAGTTATGTGAATGTGGTCTCTTTCTCTAATATAGAATTTCACATTCAATATTTCTGGAAGACGATTATAGCTATGTCTCCATAAATATGATGCATATACATGTGTGTCACCCAACAGAAAGTGCCCCCAGCTAAGCTTTTAAAATATAACAATTTCTTCCATTTTCACCAACTTTTAAAAACAACCATAGCTGGATTAAACTTCAGCCTTTTTAATATCTCACAATGGGGATTAAATTACAACACAACTTTTGGTAAGACATTGCAGCAGACAGCTTTGGGTCCCTGAGATGAACTTCCAGACCAGGCACAGTTGTAGAAGGAAGGGATTTATTGAAGCTTACAGATCCAAGGGAAGTTCCATACTGGCAAAATAAGCTGGCCTGCTTTCACAGGTACAAGCAGAGAGAGAGAGTTCACAAGCCAAAGCCAAAAGTCACATAGCACACTTCAGGAACTCCAGGTGAAATTAGGGACTTTGCATATCTTTAGATCGGAAATTCAAACCCACCACCATAGTTTAAAATCCACCAGTGACACCTTCTCCAGCCAGGTGGCTGCAGATCCAAACTACAAACTAATAAAACACTGAATATATTGGGGAGTGTTCAAACTACCACAGACATCCAAATCAAAGCAGGTGGCTCTCTACAAAGGTATTCTTGAGACCCACACAAATTGAAATCAAAATGGAAACAATGTTTGGTATTTAATAATCTGAAAGACGGTATTCTCACCAAAAACAGAGGAAGATGAGGCTCTAAGGATAGAATGTGTTTAGCATGTCCAAAGAATTGTAAGAATACAAGCTTAGAAACTACAGGGAAGAGAGATGAAGAGATGGTCCAAATCACCTAGACTATGAGATGGCTATTCTAGAAAGTCACAGAACACTTTTTAGTAGATATGTGACATGAGCCCTGATTCATGTTTTAGTTTTAGTGGAGTGCTTTGTTGCTGTTAAAAACAAGTTTTGCTGTGTACCCCAGACTCACTTAAAAAAAAAAAAAACTTATTTATTTGCAAGCAGAAAGGGAGATAAAGAAAAGAGGGGCAGACAGAGAGAATAAGCATGCCAGGGCCTTCAGCTAATGCAAACATACTCCAGATGCATTCACCACTTTGTGCATCTTGCTTTATGTGGGTACTGGGGAATTGAACCTGTGTCATTAGGCTTTCTAGGCAAGCGCCTTAACCACCAAGGCATCTCTCTACCCACCCAACTCATTCTTTGATCCTCCTTCCTCAGCATCCCCTGTGCTAGGATTATAGATGTGTCATATCAAGCCCAGCCCCTGATTTGTTAAGAGATTATTCGGGCTGTATGGAAAATAAACCATAAAGAAACAGGAGTGGGAATTGGGGACGATGGTTTTCATCTAGGAGTGTAATGATGTCTCTGAGCAGAGTTGGTGTAGGGGAAGTAGTGGCTGCAGTACAGTAATGTGGCACTAGTCATAGTACTGGCAGACCTCAGGAGCTTGGCAGGCCCACTGATGCCCTGGATATTGGACAGAGATAGAGATGCAGGATAAGCCCTGTGTTTCACCTTGTTCAACTGGTGGAATAGTAGTTCTCTCAGGGGACTGGGAGAAACTGGGGTTCCAGCAGTAGTTACAGCTCTCCAAAGAGAAGGCTCATCCAAGAGACTGAGAAGGAGCAACCAGTCTGGTTGCCCCCACCCCGCCCCTGGCAAAAAAATACCCAGAATAGGAAATCAAGAATTTAGAGTGCTCAATAAAAAGAGATAAGTAAAAGATATGACAATACAGTTCATGGGAAGCTTATACAAATGACTGTTGAAAAGAGTATCCTACCTCCTTCATAATAAGGAAAAATAAGATAAAAATATCATTGAAATTCCACTGCCCACTCCTCATATCAACAAGGACCAACAAGGTTCATAGCACACTGCTAGTGAGGCTATAGGGAACCAGTACCAGAAGGTGTGATGCGAGATTTCATAAGCTGAGACACAGTGCCTTCCAAGGGTAACGTGAAAATGTCAAAGTTCTAAATGGAAATATACTCTGACCAGGCCCTTCTGGTTTGGGAAATAGATGAAATATCATGTCACAAATCTGCAAAATTGAAAATGATTAGGAGATACATTGTAGAATTATATTCAATAGCAAAATGTTGGAAACAGCTTGAATATGTACTGAGGATCTGTTTAAATAAAGTATGATGCATTCCAAAGACAGAATAAGATTCAGCTATGAAGAAGGGAGCAGCTTCATAAGAATCACACAGAGAGGGCTTCTGAAGAGACTTGATTAAATGAAACAAGCCTTGTCTAGATCAGTATCATGAGTTGGTGACATGGCTTAGTGGTTAAGGAACATGCTGACAAAGCTGAAGGACCCAAGTTCCATTCCCCGGGACCCTTGCAAGCGAGATGCACAAGGTGGCACATGCCACCTGGAGTTCATTTGCGGCAGCTGGAGGCCCTGGCATGCTCATTCTCTTTCTTTATCTGCCTCCCTCTCTTCAATAAATAAACAAATAATTAAATAAAAGATAGATTAGTATCATTAGCACATCACCTTTCTGTGATGTAAGATTAAAAAAACAAATTAAAGCTGGGCGTGGTGGTGCACGCCTTTAATCCTAGCACTTGGGAGGCAGAGGTAGGAGGATCACCTTGAGTTCAAGGCCACCCTGAGACTACATAGTTAATTCCAGGTCAGCCTGGGCCAGAGTGAGACCCTACCTCGAAAAACCAAAAAAAAAAAAAGAAAGAATATAGACACTTTTTGTGTATGCCTAGAATGTCTGTGAAAGGGTACACAATATCCTATTTCATCTGAGTATACATGAAAATCTCTGAAAGGATTAAAGGTAAGTTACCTCTGTGCATGAAAAGTATGTGTGTGGGGGTGGGACTTCATGAACTAAAGGGGAAACTTTCTCTTTATATCCTTCCGTATTTTAGAATTTTATAGCCCGTATAAGTAGAGGTAATATAAAATATTCAGAAGTATTTTCTTAAAGGAAAGGAAGGGATACTGCCAACAAGTCAAGTAAAACAAGTGTTGACAACCATTTCTCCCATCCAAGTACTAACCAGGCCCAACCCTACTTAGCTTCCGAGGTCAGGTGAGATCCAGCATGTTCAGGGTGCTATGGCCTTATACACAATTAACCTTTCTAAGACAAGACAGAGTAATATAGCAGTGGGTGCAAATGTGCTTACTGGTGTGATAGTGATGAAAAAAATGGTAGGATATTCAAGAAGGAACAAATGCTGAGTGTTGATTGTAAATGCTGAGTTCTGTTCTAGGCAGCACACAGAATTTATTTATGTTTCCAATGCAGCCATTTCCTATCCTTCCAACCTAAACAATTCACATAACTTCTGAAATGCTCATCACTTCTTGAATTAGATGAAGAAAATCATATTTACTCTGCCTATTGGACAACATTCTTCTCAGACTCCATGCATGTCTTGTAATTGGTAAGCTACAAGACCCAAGGGATAAAATGCACCGTTATTCTCACTAGGACTCAATCCATTCTGTACTGTTAAAGAAATCTCAGAGGAAATATTCTGAAGACTTGGAGGCTTAGTTTTTGTTCAGTTTGTCCATCTTTGTAACAATCTACATTATACTTTAGGTATGTCTATAGTTCTGCTTTCTTAGATGTCTCTGTTTTCATCAGGTGAAAATACATTTAACTTCTAATTTAAAATTTATTAGTTTTAAGACAACAACCTTAAAATTCCCTTTAAAAACCCTACTGGTTATCTTTGCTTTAACAATAGTATATGTATAACATTTTAAAAATGGGAAATCATAACAATCTCAATGATGAACTAAGATACATTTTGAAGCCTTGGGAGGTAGCTCAATTTGGTAGCATGCCTTGTATAGAGAAGGCCCTGAGTTCAGTCCTTAGCACTGCAAACAAGAAATGGGTGCATATACCTGTAATCCCAGCACTCAGGAGGTACAGGAAGGTTGATTCTCCTCAGCTACATAGTGAGTTTGAGGCTAGCCTTGGCTACATGAGAACTTGTCTTAAAATAAAAATCCAGTGTATATTTTTAAATATTTATAGGCCATTTCTCTGTTACAATGAACAATGTGATTAATATTCTTATACACATTTAGAAGTTGACCCCTTCTGACACATCTCAATCCAAAACTAAAATATTAGTACATAATTTCCACCCATCCAACACACACCACAAATATACATTGTTCTCTGTTTAGATTTGACTTACAATGGGAAAACAAAGAGGTTATTTTCTCTAGCATGAAAAAAAAAATCCCACATAAATGTGTAGATTAAAAACAAAAAGTGGCTGGGCATGGTGGCGCACGCCTTTAATCCCAGCACTCTGGAGGCAGAGGTAGGGGGATCGCCATGAGTTTGAGGCTGGATGTCTTACTAGACCATTTTGCATGTTACTTTTTGAGACAGGGTCTCTCACTGAACCAAGATTCAGATAGATAAGCTAGTCATCAAGCCATTGAGAAACTTCTATCTCCATTTGCCCAGCACTGGGATTTCAGGTGTACTCTGCCACACCTGGCATTTTACCTGGGTGCTAGAGGTCTGAACTTGGGTCTTCATACTGTTCCCTCAACCCCAATTCCTTCATAAATGTTAAGTTTCTGAGCTGAGTATGACTTGTAGCAGTAAATTCTTGTTTCACTGAAAGCTGGTGCAACTGTGGATACAGAAGCAGAATAAGGAATGCAGAACTCCCTCTGCTACTAACTCTTTGACCAAGATAATTAGGAATCGCCTAATTTAGCCCTGAACATTTAGTGTTGAATAACACAGTCCTACTTGAAAGATAAAATTTAAGATGTAATAAATATTCTTTTTAATCAAATTAATCTTTGTTTGCATAAGCAGATGCATCTCTAGGGCAGGTCCAAGAATAGACTTTGCACATAAATCATGCAATATAGCTCTATTTGCAAATGTGGCAAATGTGAATTCATAAATTGCAGAAACTTAGCATGCACTGCAGGAATAAAGATACCTCTGTTTTCCTTCTCACTTTCTAATTGTAATATCAATACTTGCAACACCACCAAACTATTAGGAAAATAGCCAAATTTATCCATATAACAAAATCATTTAAAAAAGTATTATGGATTATATTTATCTACTTGGCCACCACAGCAAAATACTGTAGACCAGGTAACATAAACATCAGAAGCTATTTCCCAGAGGTCTGGATGCCAGAAGCCCAAGATCAGACATCAGTATGGCTAGTTTGAGAGTGAGGGCTCTCTTCTTCACTTGCAGATGTCCTTACCAATGTGTCCTCATATGGTAAATAGACGGTCTACAAGTGCTCTGGTGATTCTTCCTATAAAACACCATAATCCCATCATGAGGGATCTCCCGTTATGACCTCTGTTGTGTTTGGAATGTAAAATGTTGCCCGTAAGTTCGTGTATTTGACTACTTGGTTCCCAGCTGGTGGCACTGTTTGGGAAATTTGTGGAACCTTTGGGAGGTGAAGCCTTACTGGAGAAAGTGTGCACCAGGGGTGGGGGTAGCCTTGATGTTTTATAGCTTGGCCTACTTCTTGTCCATCCTCTGCTTTCTGACTATGGCTGCAATGTGACCAACAGTACCTTGGTCCTGCTTCCCCCACACCGTGATAGAAGGCATCCTTACAAGACTGGAAACCAAAAGAAATCCTTCCTTTCTTTAGATGGCTTCTTCTCAGGTATTTTATTACAACAATTAGAAAGTAGCAGATACATTCTCTAACCCTTTTTACTTCTGTAAAGGCTGTTTCCTAATAACATCACTGTGGGGGTTAGAACTTCAAAATACAAATTTTCAGAAGACATAAATATTCATTCATTTAGCTTGCAAGATCCACTGCTTGTTCATGCTGTTGGTGAGCTTTATTCCCCAGAAGCATTTATTCCAGTACTCCTTTTTGTAAAAAAAAAAAAATTGTGTGTGTCTGTGTGTATGCTTGCACATGAGTATGCACATGTGTGTACTTGTATGGTCACACCAAGGCCTCCTACCACTGCAAACAGAACACCAGATGTGCCACTTTTTTGGGAACTTTAATATATAAACATATTACAAATTGTTCATATTTCCATTGGATTATACTTTATGTTTTCTCTTTCCTACCCCCACTCAACTAACCCCCCATTCCAGTGCGGGTCCTCTTCAGTGGGGGTTACTGGTAATCACTCTGGGGTCATGAATGTACCAGTCAGTCAGTCTCTGTGGAGAGGGACAATGCTTCAGAGTACACCTTCCCACCCTGTGGCTCTTCCATTGTTTCTGCCCACTCCTTCACAATGTTCCCTGAGCCTTGCAGGGTGTGTTATAAGTTTCCCATAGTGTTGAGCTCTTAGCAGCCTCTGATTTTGTGCTTTGATTAGTTTTGAGTCTCTCCTTGGAGGAAGTTCTCAGGCTGGCCATGAAAGTAGCACCATGTTTAATCTATAACATCCTCTATAATGTTTCCTGTGCCCTAAGAGATGTGGAAAAGATGACTCATTTTGTGCTAGGTAGTCAGCACCCTTGTCATACTGATGGGTCTTGGGTCTCCCTGGTATTCACTGACATCTATACAAAGCAGTGTCTCTATCCAAGAGTGAGAGCAGCATGGCTCAAAGGGGATAAACATAGACATTTAGAAGATTTTCTGATGAGCATAACCTCCTCTTCTAGCAAAAGAACAGTGGAAACTTCTTTCTAGGGTCTATGATCTTCTAAGCCATAGGCTTCTGACTTGGTTGTCAATACCAGATGTGAATTCCTATCCAGCTGTGAAAAGATAATTTAATTATAACTTTTCTTTCCCTTTGAAGTATCTTTCCCAAACAGTTTTAATGCTAGAAATAAATTTTACGATAAATAGTAAACAAAATTTTAATGTAGTAAAACTATGTAATGTATGTCACATGACTGCTGAAGAATTAACAGAGAGACACAGGGGAACAATCCACCAGAGAAAGTTTACATAATTTCAAATTTCTTATTAATTTCTTTCCATCATTTCATTTTCATCTCTCAATTCATTCCCCTACTAGCATAATGTTTTTATGACTAGATTCAATATAATTAGTTAATAATCTTTCCACTTTCATAGTGATATGTAATTGCCTAAGTCTCATTTTCTGTGGGTGATATGTAGGTTACATGACTATCACAAACACTTTCAGATCCTGTGAAATTTATATAATGAATATTTAGGAATTTTGTTATTTACAAGATTAAGACATCTTTTAAACTCTAAGAACAAAAAAATTCTAAGTTTATTCAATAGTGTTAACTGAGTTTAATAGTGCCACATAACTTAAGGAATGTTCAATTTTTTAAATTAGGAATAGGCATAAAAGATATTCTGTAGTGACTCTAGCCATAGCCATGGTTTCTATGGAACTGGGGAATATTTTTCAGGTAGAATCTAACCAGTAGCTGCTTTTTATGTTAAAAAGACATAGAGGTACATATAATTATTTCCAGTTATTTCCTCAATTTAGAGGTGACCAGAAAACTCTCAGAGAAGGTTGGAGATATATAGCCCAATGTCAAACTGCATGCCATACAAGAGTGGGGCCCTGGCTTCCATCCTCAGCAATGGCAAGAGTGGGTGGAAGAACTCCCAAAGAAACCAAGTTGCTGCAATCCTCATAAAGAACAGCCTTTCTCCAGACACCAGGAGTCCCTGGAGCACCACGGGGGCGAAGCTTTTGCAAAATATAGGGAAGGCAGGGGAACCCTTGCCTCCTTGATGCAACTGTACATTTGATATAATTACATTTGATACAATTACTTCAAGAAATGGCTTTAGGGCTGGAGAAATGGCTTAGTGGTTAAGGCATTTGCCTGCAAAGCCAAAGGACCACAGTTCATTTTCCCAGGACTCACGTAAGCCAGATGCATAAAGTGGCATGTGCATCTGGAGTTCGTTTGCAGTGGCTGGAGGCCCTGGAGTGCCCATTCTCTCTCTCTCTTTCATCTGCCTCTCCCTCTCAAATAAATAAATAAACAAAATTAAAAAGAAAAAGAAAAGAAATGGCTTTAACATAAGTATGAGGCCATCCTGAGACTACAAAGTAAATTCCAGTTCAGCCTGGGCTAGAGTAAGACCCTGCCTCAAAAGAAAGAAAGAAAGAAAAAGAAAGAAAAAAAGGAAAGAAAGAAAGAAAGAGCTTTAAATACAATCTACTTAAATATTGTAAAACTATAAATACAGCAACTATATGTCCTCTTCCAATGGTAATCCTGACTCTGAGGCAATGTATGTCCTTCCTAGAGCAGGCAGGTGTAGGGCATGAAGAGTGTAGGACTCAGAATAGGAGCCCTACCAATTGAACCAGCACTATCAGAAGTATTTTTTCTGAATCACACTCACCTAAGATTTCACCAATTCCCTAGTGGAAATGGAGTAGCAATAAAATAATAACTTTAAATGTATAAAACCCAAGTGATGTGCTAGTGGCTATACCAGCAGATTAAAAATGAATGATATGAGGAAGAAATGGTCCACCTCATGGTAGAAAGGAAGCAGGCATGGGGACCCAGGGCCCCAAGAACATGCCTTGTGTGACTGACTTCCTCTAGGTAGGCCCCACTTCTGGAAGCTTCTAGATAATACTAAAATAATGTCACCCACTGGGGCTCAAGCCTTCAATACATGGAACATTCCATATCCACATGATAAAAAATGGGCAAAGAAATTGAGGTAGAAAAAACATGAATTTTGTAAAGGAGAGATGATGGGTAATCTATTTGGGTCATTACCTAGAAAAAAAAAGTATGGTAGCATAGTGGGAAAATGACTTGGTTGGAAGTAAGTTGGCTTCCAATGATAAAAAACATTGAATGCTACTTTGAATTTAGACTGCTTTGTTGGTGCAACTGACCTCCTGAAAAGTCATTTGAAGAAGATTTAATCAAAATAGTGCTCTAATGCAATAAGAAAAATAATTAGGTGAAATATTACGTGTCCATTAGTAGCAAACATTATTTCAATGTGAAGAATTATTCAACATGAGGAGAAAAATAGTAGATGTTTGAAAGGCAGTTAATTAAGTGACTGATGGCATTTTGACCAGAATCGTCACAGTCCACACTACCCCAAGGTTTAAAAACACAGTTTCACCAATATCACCGTTAGCTGTTTGACCGTCCTGAAAGAAATGATAAAGTAGCAAGGAAAGTAAAATGATTATTTATAGCAGCATGTGATCCTTGTGGAATTCATAGACTGCATCAAGCACCATCCCAGAGCTCTTTACAGCAATAAACTCATATCTGGTTGAATAGACCTAAGAACTATTTAAATAAAGGTGTCTCATGGATAGATATTCATCACTTTTCAGGTGATCAGATTACTAGTGCCATCAAATATAGTGTCTCCTTCCCATTGTTGTCATGAAAACACATTGAAAACTAACTGCTCTCAACTGTCCATTTCCTAACCCTCATTAGACCTGTTCCTCGTGAGCACATTTCCACCTCTGAGATCACAGCTTCTTTTACATTAGTTACATTAATGGTGCTTGCTTCCCTGCACTTCTGTTTCTTCAGTAAACTCTCTCTTCTCCAAATCAAGAGTGTAGGATGGGTTATTTCTAGGAAAAGCTTCTCCAAATAAACTGATTCCACCCACTGTGCATTCACTCTGGTGTCTTGTTCCTACATTTTGAAGCTCGTTGGGAACCTGAAGTTCACCATCTATAATTGCTCACTTAAACTCTTTCAATGTGAGGTGGATAGGGACTGTGAAACAGAAAGCAAGAGAAAGATTTTGTGACCATTATCAATGTTGACCAGAGACTTAATCACCCATGTTTTCACCCATAAAACATCACTAATAGTAAGCTATGTGTTTAGCAACCCTCATTAGAATAGGATGTGGAATAACAAACACTAGGATTAAGCCAAATTATTATATAAAAGTTCTTTAATGATAGAAGTCACTTAATTGTTTTGGCATCTCTGAATTGCCTAGCACAGTAAAGTGTACACTCTAGTCACTGAATAAATAGCTGTTGAATAACTAAATAAGTAAATGCTTTCTTTGCAAACTAGAGATTGATGGAAAAGGGGGAAAGTAACATTCAAATATGAACAATACACATTTTTAAACCATTTGAGTTAAAGTTTGTCATGAAGACTAAGGCTAAAGGCTAAATTTGAGTTGAAATGAGTTTTACAGATTTAATAATCTATTTTTATCACTCAGTTTGTGGTATTTTGTTATAGTAGGGTCAACAACCCAATACAAGTGGCAATAGCCTGGACTCAACCCTAATTTGCACCTTATTTTAAATCAACACCCCATCCTTTAGCACTGCTTTCAAAGTATGTCCAGATTCTGAGAACTTCCCACTACTTCCAATGTTCACTGATTCAAGCCACTATCCAAATTAGGATTTGTCCCTTAAAGCGTCTTTCTGATTTTTCCCATGCCCCATATTGTCTATTCTCAAGACCTACACAAACTGACACTTTCAAAACTAGTCATATCTTTACAAAACACTGTAAGTCCCTCACCCTACTTTTACCCAAAATAAAAGCTAAAATCCCCATATTACCCAAAAGACCAAGTCACCTTTTAGTCTCCTCTGCTACTTTCCCCTATGTATAGCTCTGTTCTAGCCTTAGCCTCTGCACCTCTGTTAGCTTCTCCTACTACACGGCAGGGGCCCCACATGGACAGATGACGGCTTCTCCCTGGCAGCTCCCTCTATGTGAAAACTTGTTTTCTCAAGGACCACCACTCCTTTAAATTTTATTCAAATGTCACCTTCTCAGACAAGAATAAAGCTTAATAATAAAGAGGATAGATTTCAAATCTATATATTTTATAACTACCAGGCATCTTTACTTCATTATTATGTTTTCCTTATCATTATTCTTTTTTAAAAAGATTTGGCCTGATGTTAGTGACCGACACATATTTTCCTAGCATCATGCCTCATGTTAAAAATCCATGATTACTTAATGACCGATATATTCTGGAAGAGTTGGGCAATGCATGTGATACTTAATTTATTAGCTTTCATTTGTGACATATATAAACCTAGCCATCTTTGCTTTATAATCAGAGAGAAAATTGCATTGCTTCTCATTTTCTCCACAAAGTTACAAACTACTGTCAGAACCACAAATGATGATAAGTTAATGAATAATGTAAGAAAGTAGTTAGAATAACATAGAAAGTTAGCTTCAAAAATGAACAAACCTATCAAAGAAAAAGCTATTTTTCCAGTATGGTCAGGTTGGTAGCAAGTATATTATCACTCCAGGAGGCACATTTGACTGTCAGGCTGATGAAGAATAATTACAATTGTCAGGCAGAGAAATGATGAGATTGTGGGAAATTGAGCATTCTAAAATTCTCATGAATGTGTTGACTTCATGTTATAGTCCCCAAACTCATTTTACTGCTATAAGATCCAACTCACTTTTCCAGAAGTTATTGTTGCCAATTTTTTCCTGCCAATTGTGAGAAGTTTCAGTGTGATTTTTTTGTGTGTTTGTTTGTTTTATTTGTTTGAGAATTCATTATCACGTTGTCATATTTCTAGGTCATTACTTATAGATGCAATTTTAGTAGTGTCTTAAATCACCCATGTGATAAACCTTGTCTTTGGAAAAACCTCTGGCCCAATCATCCAAAATAATTTCATAATCTCTTTTGGTTGAGAGTTTATGATTCTTGTCTTGGCTAAGATAATAAATTTCCCCAGGCTAAAATGAACTTTCCCAAACCACACTGAAAACAAAACTGTCACATTCTACTGTCAATTTCAACAGATCACATACCTTTTCCAACTTTTAAGGAGATCAAATACTTTTACAAGTTAGACACTGTGTGTCCCTTCTTGCTGAGATACCTGGTTTGTGTTCTTTACAATAGTGCAACACTCTCTTTGAAGTCATTATTCTTGCAAGTTCTAGAGGGGCTGGATTCAGATATGTTCCTCAGGGCTATCCTATAGACAGACCTGGTATACTTTGAACAACAGCCCCCAGCATTACCAGTCCACACTGTAATTTTGCCAAATTTTATAAACTAAGCAGGCGTGGCCCTAGTCATTAGAGAGATGAGAAGCCTCCAGGGGAAACCCAATTGCTGTAGCAACTATCATTAAAACTATTATCGAACATCTAGCTGGTGCCAAAAATTCATCTCATTATTGCCATTCACATAGCAAGACAATGCTTCCACACTTCACAAGGGACACATGAACGTCTTGGCAACCTCAACCCCAGGAAATGCTGAAATGGAAAAGTGCTTGTCCCAAAAGACACACAAGCAACATCATCCTAATCCTCTGATTCTGGACAATTGCCAGTTTTAGCTTCCTTTATTATCCTCTTATGTAGCCAAGACTCCAAAGGGAGGCCCAGATGCAATTTGATCATTTGGGGCCATTGTTATCACTAAAACATTTTTCAAATCTATCCTACCATTCTTCATGCCAAATACTACTGCCTTAGTTCAGTCCTTCTACCACTTACCTTGGCTAATGCAAGAATGACCTATGTGGTATCTTTCACTCATGTCTACTCACACCTTGCAAATACATCCCCTTACATATGTCCTTCATGTTTCAGAATCAGCTTTAAATGCACACACAAGTCATTTCACTCTCAAGTTTTGTAAAGTATTGAATCCATTCACCGTTCCATTCATTCAATAAATCCAGAGCTCCAGAATTGGGAATACAGTAATAAACAAATAAGACACATCTTTTTTATTATTACTTATGAACATAATGTGAGTACATTCATGTTAGTAGCATCATTAGCCTCCTCCCTGTCCTCCCCCATCCAAAGGGACCCTCCTCATTGGGAAATATGAGTCGTGCATTGTGGGGGTAGACATTAATTATGGGGAAGAGGCAATGTCTGTGCATAATGATGCAACTTATGCCTCTAACAATCTTTCTACCCCCTCTTCCACAAATTTCCCTGAGCCATGTTGGGTTCATTTTAGGTCTACTTCAGTGATGAGTTCTTGGGAGCCTCTGTGTCTCCAGATATCTGGTTTGTTAAGAGTTGAGTGTTCTCTGTGTCTATCTCCTTCACACTTGTATTGTTACCAGGTTCACCAAGAAAGCAGCACTCTTGCTCATTTCCCCAATTACTCTATGGTTTCAGCTGGGGCCTTGGTGAGGTATGATGGGCTGATTCTTTCCTCAGGGTTAGCCTCCATCTGAAAAAGAGAAACAAATTCTCCAACGGTGAGTGAAGTCAGAATCAGATAAATGGGATAACCATTATTATTTTAGAGAGAATTTAATAGCTGTAGGCCCTCTTGCAGCCCACAATTGGTGGGAGCTTGATATTGGAGAACAGGCTCATTTTTTGGATATGGTTTTGACTTGTTTCCCAGTTCTAGCTATGGCTTCCATTGCACTGAGCAGATCCGTTAGCAAAATCAAGAGCAGTTGGTTATCCCCCATAGCTGTATGCCACTATTGCACTTGTGTGAGCATCAGATTAGGCTGTTAGCTGCCGAGTAGCTTAGACCACGAGTTTCTTGGACAAATGTTGGTCATTTTCCCCCAGACACTCATGTAGCAACTTCTGGCACTAGACAAACTAACTGTCTGGGGACTGACTCTCTTCCAGATTCCAGCCAGGTCACTCCATGTTCTGTACCAATAGAATATGGTGTCTTTGGCAGTAGAGTCTCACCATTAACCTTTGGTGGATCATCAAGTACTCTGAGAGAAATCTGTCTTCTTTTGAGAAACCTCGTAGGTCTCTCTGATCAACAGATCATTGTGGATATTAACCTCATGCTGGTACTGGGAGTTACAGGCCAGTGCCAAGGGAAAAGAAGGAAGAAAAAGATAGGTAATATAAAAGAGAAGGAGAGAAGAGAGAGAGAGAGAGAGAGAGAGATTGAGAGAGGAGAAGATGAAGGTTAGTCTTAATAATACCCTCTTCAGGGCCCTGTGATTTAGGTGTTCCCTCTAAGGACCTGATGAAGGTTCAACTTTTAGTTTGTCTTTCAAGATATAGGATTTTATGGTAGCATTTTGATTTGAGTCCCATTTTGTGTCCCCCCCCCACCCTTACCCTCCCCTCCCATCCCATCCTCTCTATTGTCTGGTCCTCAAGATGCTTATTAGGTATGTCAGCATCTCGGGCAGATTCAGGTTAGGAGCCACAGATAAGTGAGGCAATGTGACGATTATCTTTCTGTCACTGGGTGAGTTCACTGAGATCTGTTTCAAGTTTAACCCTTTTTCTTCAAATTTCATGGTGTCATTTTTCCTTACTGCTATGTAGAATTCCATAGTGTGGATGGGCATCTGGGTTGATTCCAGCTATTAGCTATCATGAATTGAGCACCTATAAACATGATTGAGCAAATGTCTCTGAATTGAGGCATGTAGCTTTTAGGGTAAATGTCCAGTAAGGGGATAACTGGGTCTGTTGGTACATCTAAAGTGATCCTTTTTGAGGAGTCTCCATATTGCTTTCCATAGTGGTTGTACAATCTTACTTTACCACCAACAGTGATTGAATTTCCTATTTCTCCACAACCTCACTAGCATTTGTTTTTATTTGATTTTTTAATGTTTGCTATCCTTACTGGGGTAAGGTAGAATCTCATAATTGTTTTAGTTTGCATTTCCGTGATGATTAGGGATGCTGAATATTTCCTTAAGTGTATGTTTACCATTTGTATTTCTTCTGCTGAGAACTCCCTGTGCAGTTCTCTGCATCATTTTGTGAGTGCATTGGTTGACTTTTTATTGCTAGGTTTTTGAGTTATTCTAGAAAGCAGGCCTCTGTCAGTTGTATAGCCAGTAAAAATTTTCTCCCAATCTGTGGATAGTATGTTGGCTCTGCTTATTGTATGTTTGTCTGTAAAAAAAAAAAAAAACTTTTCAGCTTCATGAGATCCCAATGTTTGAGTGATTGCTTAATTTCCTGAGCTACTAGGTTTTGTTCAGGAAGTCTTTTCCCACTCCTCTATCATGGAAAGTTCCTCCTATTTTTATTTCCAGTACTCGCAGAGTTTCTGGTCTTATATTGAGGTTTTTGATCTATTTGGATTTGATTTTTGTGCATGACGAGATGTATTGGTTGAGTTTCATTTTCCTGCATATGGTTATCCAGTTTATCCAGCACCATTTGATAAAGATGCTGTCTTTTTTCCAGTTTACATTGTTAGGGCCTCAGTCAAATATCAAGTAGCTGTAGTTACTTGACCCAAAGTCTAGGTCTTCAATTCTTTTCCATTGGTCTATAATCCTATTTTTATGCCAGTATGATGATTTTTTGGTTTTGCTTTTTGTTTTTTATTTCTTTTGGCTTTTCGAGGTAGGGTCTCACTCTAGGTCAGATTGATCTGGAATTCACTATGTAATCTCAGGGTGGCCTCAAACTCTTGGCGATCCTCCTACCTCTGCCTCCTGAGTGCTGGGATTAAAGGCGTGTGCCACCACGTCCAGCTATATTGTTTTTATTACTATGGCTTTGTAGTATAGCTTTAGATCAGGAATTGTGATGCCTCCAGAGGTGTTTCTTTTGCTGAGGATACACTAGGATGTCCAAAGCCTTCTGCCATTCCATGTGAATTTTGAGATCATTCTTCTATCTCTGTGAAGAAAGAAGTTAGGGTTTTTATTGGCATTGCATTAAATCTGTGTATTGCTTTTGGCAAGATTGCCATTTTCACAATGTAAATTCTGCCTGTCCAGGAGCACGGGAGGTCCTTCCATTTTTTTAAAAGTCCTCCACAATTTCTTTCTTGAGTATTTTTATGTTTTCATTATATAGGTCTTTCATATCCTTGGTTAATGTTATTCCAAGGTATTTTATTGTTGTTGTTGCTATTGAAAATGGGACAATGTCGCTTATTTCTTTCTCTGTATCTTTGTATTTTGCATATAGAAAGGCTACTGATTTTTGTGCACTGATTTTGTATCCTGCTACTTTGCTGAAGGAGTTAATCACCTTTAAAAGTTTTGAGATGGAGGTTCTCAGGTCACTTATGTATAGAACCATGTCGTCTGTAAATAGGGCTAACTTAACTTCTTCCTTTCCAATTTGTATCCCTTTTATTTCTTTCTCCTGTCTTATTGCTTGAGCTAGGACTTTTAGAACTATGTTGAAGAGCAGAGGAGAGAGAGAGAGGAGAGAGTGGAAACCCCTGTATTGTTCCTAATCTCAATGGGAATTCCTTAAGTCTCTCCCCACTAAGTATTATTTGGGATTTAGGAGCTTCATACATAGCCTTTATTATGTTGAGATATAAGCCATCCATGCCTTTTCTCTCCAAATCATGAAGTGATGTTGTATTTTGTCAAAGGTCTTTTCTGCATCTATTGAAATGATCCTGTGGTTTTTGTGTTTAAGTTTATTTATGTGCTGTATTACTCTGACAGTTTTCCATATGTTGAACCACCCTTGCATTCCTGGGATGAAGCCTACTTGATCAAGGTGGATAATGTTTTAGATGTGTTATTAAATTCAGTTTGCGAGGACTTTGTTCAGTATCTTTGCATCTCATTTCATCAGGGAAATAGGCTTATAGTCTTCTTTTCTTGTAGGATGTCTGCCTGGTTTTGGTATTAGGGTGAGACTAGCTTCATAGAAGGAGTTGAGGAGCTTTCACTGTTCTCCGATTGTGTGGCACACTTTAAGAAAAATTGGTTTCAGTTCTTCCATGAAGGTTTGATGGAATTCAGCTGAGAAGCCATCTGGGCCTGGACTTTTAATTTGGGGAGGTATTTGGTTACCTTTTCATATGTTTGTTTAGGAGATTAATCTGCTCTGCGGTTAAGTTCGGTAGGTAGTATGTGTTTAGGAATTCATCCATTTCCTCCTTGTTATCCAGTTTTTTGGAGTAGAGGTTTTTAAAATAAGTCTTGATGATTTTACCAATTTCACTTATGACTGTTGTAATCTCTCCTTTTTCATTTCTAATTTTCTTAATTTGAAGTGTATTTTTTTTCCTTGATCAATTTAGCCAGGGGGTTATCAATCTTATTTATTTTTTCAAAGAACCAGCTCTTTGTTTCATCAGTTTTCAATTAGTTTCATTAGTTTCCAATTCATTAATTTCAGCTCCGATCTCAATTATTTCTTTCCATCTGAAGCTTTTTGGGTTGGATTCTTCTTGTTTTTCCAATTCCTTTAGATGTATGGTTAGGTTATTGATTTGAGATCTCTCTGTCTTTGTTATGTAGGGATTTAGTGCTATGAATTTTCCCCTGAGAACTGATCATTGTGTCCCATGAGTTTTGGTATGTTGTGTTTTAATTGTCATTCATTTCTAGAAATTTTGCAATTACATTTTTTATTTTGTCCACTACCCATTTATTGTTTAAAAGTGTGTTGTACAGTTTCCAGGAGCTGGTGGGATTCCTGGCACATCCTTTGTTGTTAATTTCTAGAAATACAGCATTGTGATCTGATATCATGCAGGAGATTATGTCAATCTTCCTAAATATATGGAGGCAGGCTTTATGACCGAGAATATGGTTTATTTTAGAGAAGGTTCCATGGGCTACTGAGAAGAATGTGTAATCTGTGTATTTTGGGTAAAATGTTCTATAGATATTCATTAGGTCTAATTGATCTATGGTTTTGTTGAGCTCTCTTACTTCCCTGTTAATATTCTGTTTGGGTGATCTATCTATTGATGATAGTGGAGTACTGAAGTCCCCAATTATGATGATGTTGGTGGTTATTTCTGTTTTATTGTGAAGTAGGTTTTGATTTATGAATTGTGGTGCATCTGTGTTTGGTGTATAATAATTGATGATTGTGATATCCTTTTGTTGGATCATTCCCTTGATAAGTAAGAAGTGGCCTGCATTGTCTTTTTTGATTGCTTTTGGTTTGAAGTCTATTTTATCCAATATTAGTATAGCAATACCTGCTTGTTTCTTATTTCCATTTGCTTGGAATATAATTTTCCACCCTTTCACCCTGAGGTGAAATTTTTCATTTGGGGGTTCTGATCCTCTTTTCTCTTCTATATTTTGATTGGAGACATCCATTGTGGGCATGAGCAATTCTTGTTGGATTTACTTGCCTTTGATTTTTCATATTATACTTTTTGCCCTATGGTCTGCCCATCACAGTGAAGGAATCTTATTAAATTTAGAAGGAAGCTGTAGTTTACCCTTGAAGCAATTATTCCCTTTTATGTTTGCTTCAATTAGGCTTCTGATGGCAGTGGGGCCTGTCTGCTCAGAGGCAAGGAGCCCATGAGGCTTGGTGAGAGCCCAAAGACTTGATGAAGGGGCTTGTTCAGTGGTTAGGGGTATTGGACTGTGTGGTCAGGTAGCCTCAGGGGATGAGGGGAATGGGACAAGGCAGACTAGTGTTGCAGCTGGGCTGCAGGGGGGCGGGAAGATGTGAATGTGTGGTGGTTCCATGATGCTGAGGGTTGAGGGGATGGGACAGTGAGTCTGTTGGGACTATTTTGCAGGGGTGGATAGGACTGCCTGGGTCCAGGTCCAGCACAGGGGGAGGAAGGGTGGAGCAGTGAGGGGGATGGTATTTGCAAAGATACATATTTCACCTTCTTAAAGCTCACACTCCTGTGGGTAAAAGAGGCAATCATCACACAAGTGTAAAACTATATATGTGCATGCGAGATGCATTTATGCATGTGCATCTATGTGTGATTGTGATTGCGTGAGGATAAATTTTAGAAGAAATAATCAGGAAAATTCTCTCTGTGTACAAGGAATTGCAGGGAGAGCATTAGCTATGAAGGAAGAGGTATAATACAGAGGTTAGCTCACATATAAGTCCTTATCTTTCAGGCTTGGTAATTATTCCAGATGTGAAGAAACCATTTGGAGGCCTGATCATTGTACAATGCTGTGGTTATTTGAATCAGATAGCTCCCATAAACTCACGTGTTTTGAATGCTTGTCCCCAGCTGATGGCAATTTGGAAGGCAAAGCCTTGCTGGAGACAGTGTGTTGTTAGAGGCAGGCTTAGGGGTGTTACATCTAGCTTCCTGCCTACTGCTGCTTTCCAACTGCTATGGCAAGGAGGTGACATCCAGCCTTTGCTCATGCCATGCCTTTCCCTGCCATAATGAAGCTTGCCCTCAAGATTATAAGCCAAAATAAATCCTTTCCTCCCATCAGCCACATTTCATCAGTTGTTTTGTCCCAGCAATGCAAAGCTAACTATAATAGAAAATTGGTAGCAGGGCTGAAGAGATGAACGCTGGTTCCAATCTCCAGGTCCCATTTTTAGCCAGATGCAAAAAGTGACGCAAGGGTGCAATGCCACACTTGCCCATGAGGGGGCTCATGCATCTGGAGTTCGTTCACAACAGCTGAAAGGCCAATGGGGTGCCCATTCTCTCTCTGTCTCTATCTCTCTCAAATAAAAAAAAAAAAAAAAAGAAATTGGTAGCAGAGGAGTGGGGTTATTGCTGCTAGAAACCTGACTGTATGACTTCTGGCCTTTTGGAACTGATTGGTAGGAAGACTATGAAAAGATTTAAAACCTTTTTGCCATTTTTAATTTATTTTACCTAATAGTTGGGGGTGCGATAGACATATTCTGCTTTTTGAACATCACTAAATCCACCTTTAATGTTTAGAATGTATTTGCCACCTCTGAAGACTTTCAAGAAATGTCACTGGAACAGAGATTGCCTACCATATGTGATTCCAGGGTTTTTCCCTAGGAAAAGAAGAGGAAAAAGGGAGAGAGGTGGACAGAGAGAGTGAGAGTGGCTTTGTTTTTCCAAAGAGTCCTCTTTTTCTTCCACAGTGTATATCTGAAAGCTACTTGCAACTCAACACTGGGGTTACAAAAAATAAGAACTTATGTGAATACATGAACTTTAGCACTAAAGTCAGGCCAGCATGAACCTGTCATCATAGGCCCTCCTTGGTATACCTGTGTGATGGTTTGATTCAGGTGTCCCCCATGAACTTAGGTGTTCTGGATGTTAGGTTCCTAGCTGATGGAGATTTGGTCTTAATGCCTCCTGGAGGCAGAGTATTGTTCGAAGCAGGCTTAAGAGTATTATAGCCAGTGTTTGGCACATTGTCCTATTGCTATTGTCCACCTTATGTTGGCCAGGATGTGATGTCCACCCTCTGTTCATGCCATCATTTTCCTCTGCCATCATGGAACTTCCTCTCAAGTCTGTAAGTCAAAATAAACCCTTTTTTCCCAAAAGCTGTTCTTGGTTGGGTGATTTCTGCCAGCAATGCAAACCTGATTGTCACAACCTGACTCCTGACTTTCTACTCCACTAAAAGCAACAGGAAAGCAGAATTCAGATATGTATGACCACCAGTTGCTCTTTTACTTGGAAAGCTTGCTATTCCTGTGGGATACCCATATATACTAAGAACACTAAACCATCTGATGTATTTATAATATTTTTTTAAATTTCATTTATTTATTAGCAACAGACAGAGAGAGAAAGAGGGGGAGAGAGAGAACAAGCACACCAGGGCTTTCAGCCACTGATAACGAACTCCAGATACATGTGCCACCTTGTGCATCTGGCTTACGTGAGTACTGGGGAATTGAGCCTCAAACAGGGGTCCTTAGGCTTCATAGGCAAGCACTTAACTGCTAAGCCATCTCTCCAGCCCTCATATATATATATTTTTTACTGTAACTATTGTAGTGGTTTGAATTAGATGTCACCCATAAACTTGTGTGTTCCAAATAGGTTGGTCCCCAGCTGATGGCAATTTGGGAGGTAGAGCCTTGCTGGAGCAGGTGTGCTGTTGGGGTGGACTCACTCTCCTGCTGCTGTTTTCTACCTGCTGTGGCAGAGGTGATACCTAGCTTCTGCTCTATCATCTTTCTAGTGCTATTATGGGGCTTCTCCTTGAGATTGCAAACCAAACTAAGATAACTTTCCTCCCAACAGCTACTTTTGGCTGGGTACTTTGTCCAAGCAATAAGAAGATAACTACAACAGGAAAGTTGTACCAGTGAAGTGGGGTCATTACTGCTAGAAACCTTACTGTGGCTTTTGGTCTTTGGAACTGATTTGTGGGAGAAATTTGGAAGGATGTGAAACCTTGGCCTACGTGATGCCTTGAAGTACTATAAACAGACTATGGTGAACCCTGGTAAGAGTTGAAAGACCTTAGCACAGAAAGAACTATGTACTGTGAGGCTTAGCTTAGGAGGGAAAGAAAGAGTTTTGTCTGAACTGTGCTATAGATAGTTCATGTGAGAGACTGGCTGTGCTCTTCCCATGTCTTGAGAAATTATACAGGGTTGAAGGGAGAAGAAATGGACTGTTGTGAGCAGAAGGATAGGGCACAGAAATAAACAAAAGTTCAGGTTGAAGACTGTAGCAGCCCCCCTTCTGCTACCATTTGAGAGATGACCACCATTGAGATTGAGCCAGTTGTTTTGCACTGAGGCATCAGGAAGAATATGGACTCTTTCGAAAGTAGGGACCAGAATGCTGAAGAAGTTTTCCTTCTTTTAAAAGTCAGCTTTATTCCCCACAGGTTAACAAATTTGGTAGCCCACCTGGCACTATGAGAATATGATAAATGCAGGAAAGAAAGGGTCATTGAATTTTCAAGGTGGTTCTTTTGAAAATGGCCACTAGGCAATGTGAGGCAAAGTTGTTGGTATCCCCATGTGGAGGCCAGAGGGAGCCACAGTGTGGGTGAACCATGGGTTGCTATAGAAAAAACTCTAGGACTTTAGAAATACCAGGGTTATAAAATGGTCATCAAAGGGCGCTGCTGGCTGAAGATGGAGGTTTTCCCTGAGCTGTGGGCATCCCAGGTGGAGGGGCAGAATTAGAACATCAGACTCTTCATCACTGGTTACAGATATCAGACTTGGAATTGCAGGATTTGATCATTGCCCTGTTTGGTTCATATCTTACATTGGTTCAATTTGTCCTTGATAGACCATATTTTATAGTGTGAATTTACGAATTTACTCTGTGCTATTATGTGATTTTGTTTTTACAGCTCACAGTTAAGAGACCTTGGACTATAGAGATATTTGAATAGTGTTGGAAGTAATAAAAACTATGAGGACTTTTAAAATTGGATTAAATGCATTACATTTCATACCATCAATGTTTGTGAGTTTATGGAGGCCAAATGGTTGTTTGAATCAGCTTTCTCTATAATTCATGTGCTCTAAGTTCTGTGAGTGGTTGGTCCCCAGCTAATGGCAATTTGGGAGGTAGAGTCTTTCTGGAGGAAGTCTATTATTGGGGGTAGTCTTACAGGTGTTATGGACATCCTCTCGTTGGTAGAATTTGGGTCATTCTCCTGCTGTTGTTTTCCAACTGATGTGACAGAGATGATGTCCAGTCTCTGTTCATTCCATGATTTTCCTTGTAATCATGGAGCTTCCTTTCAAGACTGTAAGCCAAACTATAAAACTTTCCTCCCATCAGCTGCTTTTGGTCAGGTATTTTATCCCAGCAATGAGAAGGTCACCACAAGAAATTCCATTATCTAATTTGTATTTTAGAAGAAAAATTTTGCTTCTGTGCAGAGGGGTAGACTTCTGAGGGAAATAAGTAGAGGCAGGAGAGAGAGCCCACACTAATTATAGAGCTGTGATCCATGTGGAAGTGACATTTGCTTGGACTAGGTTGGCAGTGGAAGTCCAATTTGTGATATCTAGCCATGATAATTTGCTGAAGGACTGCAGGTGGGTAAGAACTAAAGCAAGATATGAAGGGCTTGCATATCTGGATCCTGCTTCTTTCTTTGTCCTCTTCCTATACCATTCCATGCCTGAAACATTTCTGTCCAGTAGTTCTAAAGTCTGGGAGCTTCTGCCCATGTCCCCAGACCTCTGCCATTCCTCGGGCTGTTCTTTTGTGCTTTACATCACCCAGTATCCATTTTCAAAAGAACCATGTTCTAAATCCAATGACCCTTTCCTGTATTGGTTATATTCCCATAGTACCAGATAGATTACCATTAATCCAGAGGGGAATAAAACTGAGTTTTGAGAGTAGGAAACTCCTTCAGGATTCTGGTCTTCTAATTAAAAAAAAAAAAAAATCATTAACTTCCAAGACACAGTTTGCAGACCATTTCCTCAGGAAACCTTTCTTGTACCCTACATTTGCAGATGTCCCTTTCTTTCATGTTCCCTCAGAAACCAGGACGCTTTCTTGTCTTGGCATTGACCATGTTGTATTAAAACTCTGCTTTAGATCTGTCTCTCAGTAAGTTGTCACAGAATGTGGATCATGCATCACTTGTCTTGGTACTCTTAGTGCCTCACTCACAGCTTGCACACAACAAAGACTCAACAAGGAATGCATTTCAGTCTGAAGCAAACTTTCCAGGAACTCCACATCATAAAGTCTGACTGCTGACAAACCAGAGGCAATGGAAGCCTAAGTTGTGTGGGAAAGTGTGCTGACCACAGAAATCACATGGTCTTCTTATAGAGTGCTCAGAGCCTATAGTCAAAGTAAGCTGGTCCCCATATATGTCTGGATAGGATAAAATCAGGAATTAATGATCAGTGGCTTGGGGGGCAACTGATGTGTTCTGTTGTGTATATGGGGGTGTAGGTGTCAAAAAAATGAAAGAACTAGAGAGCATTTGCCAGTTACCTTCACCTGTGTCCCTAGCAGCAGCCTATTCTGATTTTCTTAGTCATGTCTATTAGACAACATTAAGAGAATCAGTCTGCAAGCTGCAGGTACAGAGCAGTTTCCAGGGATCTATAATCATGTTACATAAAGCAGGGTTTATATAAAGTTGACAGAATGTGCTGATGTGAGCCATTTACAGTTCAATTGTAACAGAGCAGTCTGGCAAGCAGGGAGCTTTATCTGGGATATGATGTACTTTGGATTCTGCTATCAAGTCAGATTTAGAATAACAATCTGAAAGGAACACAATCCCCCCTTTTAAAAGCCTGACTTGTCTTCCTTGGATTCAAGAAAGCAAAAAAAGCTAGAAGAGTCTGCATAATCCCAGAGAACTTTTCTTTACTTTTTACAGAAATGCAAATCATCTAATTTTTTCCAAGGGAAACATTCAATACACAAACCTTAATTTAATACAGTGGATAACACATTCTCTTTAAAAAAAAATGTTTCCTTGAGTTAAAAACATGCCAAATAAATTAAGTAAATCTTTTTTTTTTTTCAGCCTAGCTTTATGATGTATCCTAAAACATATACTGAAAATTCTATAAAGGGATGAAGTTATGGGAGAGATGAAGACTATCAGTCTAAACATATTTCAGGGGTATGAAAAAACTGAAAATGGTCTTCCTTAAGTCTCAGATTATATTGTCCTCTGACTTTATTTTCAGACACATTCTCAAATGTTTTCAACCTTCTGTCTTGAAGGTTTATTTTACTTTGCTTAAATGTTTAATTCTTATAGTTATGTATGTCAATATTTTCTTTAAGTTGTGTGGGGGGAGGAGGCTGAGGGGGTTATATACTTCATGGAAAAGAACTTTCTCTATCACAAGAGTGCATACTACTGGCCACTGTTGGGTTTTTTTTCTTGGTTTACTTTTTTGCATTAAATATTGAGTCCTTTTGGAATTTACATTACCATAGTAAAGTCAGTATTTAGTTCTTTATTTTCTAAATGACCAACCAATTTTCTTAGCACTATTCATTAAACGTCTGCCTTTATCATATATTTCATTCCACTATTCTCATGTCTCCTTCTGAACTTGTTGAATCTCATCGTTCTGTTTATTCAAGTGCTATAAAAGCCACATGCCACACTTACCCATCACCACATTTCCTTTTTAGAATTTTATTGGTAATTATATTCATTAGTTAATTTTTTCAGAACATTGTTGCTATATTTATGATTTGAGTCAACTGCCCTTCCCAAAACTCCCTTGGAGTTTAATTAATAGCACTATTCATTTATAGAATTAATTGAGATTAAAGCATCTTTCCATTTTTTCTCTTATGTCTTTCATATGTTTTTATCATTTTATTCATAGATGATGTATGATTCATAGTTTTTTTTTTTTCTTTAGTGTTTTGGATGTTGGAAACTTAGAAATTACACATTGACCAAGTCCCACATGTCAAGATTCAGCCAAGATATTAGATCCAATTTTCACTGAGCACACATGTTAGTTTGTCATTAATTTTAGTTTTTAGCTCAGCTCAAAATAAATGTATCCTCACTGAGATTCTTCAGATGTAGCCTTTGGAACTTTATGATCTGTAACTGTTTGATATCTGTCAAGTACTCTCAGTATTTATATATATTCTCACATTGTGAGTTGTATAGATAGCTCAGTGGGTTAAAATGCTTGCCTTGTAAGTATTAACCCTGAGTGTGGGCCTTCTGTACCTAAGAAAGATGCCAGGCATGACAGTACACACCAGTGCTGGGGAGACAGAGACAGAAGGATCCCTGAGGCTCACTTGCTAGCCAGTCCAGTCTAATTGGTGAGCTCTGGGACAGTGAAAGATCCTGTCTCAAAAATAGGTGGATAGCGAGAATAACAACCAGTGTTGTCCTCTAGCCACTACACATAGATTAATATGTGCACCCACAAACAGAGGAACACACACATGCACACACTGTGTGTGTGTGTGTCTCTGTCTCTCTCTCTCTCTCTCTCTCTCACACACACACACACACACACACACACACACTTTTAAAATCTAGCCTTACCAAAGTAGAATAAAACAAAATAAAAACAAAAGGCACCACTCTTTCTAAACTCACTTGCAGCTACATTGCAAACATGAGACCTAGGTTGCACCAAGCAAACACACCCAGACCAAACTCAGGAAATATAACATGAGAAGTAGCAACATAAACCAGTGGCTACACAAAAAGACTAATCTGGGAAACATGGGTAAAAACTGATTCTTCAGGAGGTGGCTGTAACTGATTTCTCCATGTAGTATCTAGTGCAAGCAGAAAAAGGAGGCAATAGTGCTAGTGTGGAAACAGAAACTCTGTGTGAGTAGTGGGAACTCTGAACACTATTGATGATAAATGCCATATTTTAATTTGGCCCAATGACCCTTGCACAATTCTGTGCCCTACCTGAGATAAATTGATAAGATTCTGTGGCTTGCAAGGGAAAACTTTCACAAATTCATAAATAAAACATGGAAGCCCATGTCATAGACAGTAAGAAAAATAATTACTATAGACAAAAATATATAGATTCTGTCTTTGATTGTCTTCAGATTACCTAGGCATTTATTTACTGTGCCTAGCTAGTAAGAAAAAAATGTTTGTTTTAATTCCTCATGTGCTGGCAAACTTGGCTTCCTGTTGAGAAAAGCAAACATATATTCATAACACAGAACTCTGATCTTCCATTTCTTAATTTATCATGTGTTTTGGGGAAAAAACGTGTAAGTTTGTTAACTTAGAATTGTTTTAATCCTTTTTAATATTATATAATCAGTATGTCTACAGATGTAATTATAGATTTTTTGAAGACATAAATTTATAGTCACATATAACTAATAATCCCAAATAAGAGGATAAACACAAATATATTATTTCTAAGCTATATACTGGTCTCAGGTATACTGTGCATTACCAACAACTCTACATATTTTATTGGGTTTCCAACTTGTGTTAATAAGCCAAAAGGGAAGGTTTTAGAACTGGATAGGCCTAGCATTTATTACTGCTTAATTGGCTTCCCATTTATGAAGAATAATTAAAGGTTTGAAAAGTCTCTTTAAGATTACTCGGTATAAATTATGGAAAATGTTGAACACATATTGTATATCTTCTTTTTCCAATTCCATTTTTCCCATTTCATACATATTGTTGATCTCTCCTTTCCTGGTCTCCTATTCATGTTCTCACTGAGATAGTGAAATAACTCTTCCACTCTTCCTTAACAAAACGGAAAGATTGTTAGAGCTATGACTTGGGTCATTACACACAAAGTCATTGCCTCTCCCGCATAACTGATGGTTACCCACATAAGGCAAGACCCACATAACCCATGGGGGGAGGACAAGGAGAAGGTTAACGATGGCACCATCATGGCTGTATATATGCATAACTAATAAATTTTTTTAAGTTCAAAAACTCCTAAAACTTCTTTAATTAAAAAACTAGGATCACCCTTATTCATTCCCAGATGTATACCTCATATTCTACTGAAGCCATCTGTTAGTTTTTAGAACTGTTAACAGAGGATGGAGTCTCAGAATGCTCATCCTAACCTCAGTTTTCTTATGGCTTTCTTATGGCTTCAGGAGCTGTAACACCTACGAAGAAAGAACACTGTTTCTCCAGAACCTAACACAGTCTTTGATGCATAAAAAGTGAAAAGGCCACATTTCTTTGTGTGTGTGTGTGTGTGTGTGTGTGTGTGTGTGTGTGTGTGTGTGTAAGAAAGAATATACTTGTATAGTGTTCACCTGTGTGAGTATGGTGCACCTGTATGCCACAGCACATGGGTGGAGGTCAGAAGACAACTTTGAGTGTCAGTCCTCACCTTCCACCGGGTTTCTGAGGCAGGATCTCTCATTGTTCACCATTGCATCCCTCAAACGAGCTGGCTCATGAGCTCCCAAGGGATTCTCTTCTCACCATAGGCACACTGGCATGAGAAGCTGTAATAGTTACATTCTGTTGTCAACTCTATCAGATTAGGAATCAAGTTAAAGACATGCCTCTTGGGGAGGGCTATGAAGGTGTTTCCAAGAAGGATTAACTGAGGGAGGAAAACCTTGCCCTAGAGTGTGCGTCCCCTCTGATGGTAGACTGTACATAAGGAAACTCTTAGAGAACAGAGCCCTTTTCACCCAAATGCCCTTGTTACTGGCTGGTGCAGGCTTTCTTCCTGGCCGTCCTTGTTACTCTCTCATGCATGTGTTATCCTGTTCCAGCTGTCCTTTGTACATATTGGAACCAAGTTTCACCAGCCTACCAATATGGACTGAAGACCAGTAGCTCTCCAGGAGTTCTCTGGGCCTTCAGTGCCAGATTGGGACTGCTGAGGAGACATCTAGACTTGTGGTATGAGCACCTACGAAGTTCCTTGATGCTCAAGTCTGCTAACAGCTATTGATAGACTACACAGACAATATCCTGTAAGCTAATCCAATAAACCCCCTTTACAATATGTATTATTCTATTAATCTATTCCTATAGAGAACCCTGATTAATACAAATGCTCATGCTACAGTGTACAGTTTGAAGTGGATTCTGGGGATCTGAACTCAGTACTCACTTTTGTATGGAAAGCAGTTTATCTACTCCCTCATTTCCCCGACCCACAGACCATATTTCTTTTTTTCTTTCTTTCTTTCTTTCTTTCTTTCTTTCTTTCTTTCTTTTTTTCTTGCTTTTTCATGGTAGTGTCTCACTCTACTCCAGGCTGACCTGGAATTCACCATGTAGTCTCAGGGTGGCCTCAAACTCACAGCAATCCTTCTACCTTTGCCTCTTGAGTTCTGGGATTAAAGGTGTGCTCTACCCACTCCCAGCCCCATATTTCTTAAATGATACTTTGGCTTTGAATTATCACTGATCAATTTCTTAAACATATATGAAAATGCACAGTAACTAAACTCCACATTTCTAATTAAACTCAGATGGCCTATGGCCCCAAAGCAAAAATATTCTGAAACAGTACATGTTACTTGTGAAATTTACTTTCACAGTTTACCTTAAAATAAAGAGGATAAAAGAAAATTCATATTCATCTCATAATTGCCTTTACCGAATGCATTTTGCAAAGTTATAATTCTGTCTATATGAGCAACTACAAGTCCTAGAAATGACTTATTAAGTGAAGTAATCAACATGAAAAGTCAAACAAATTGTTGAACTAAAGCATTTAGCCAGTGAGAGTGAGTGGCATTTTCACTGTTTTGTCCACTGGAATTGAGATTTCAAGATTCCACGTTACAATGTAAAAAAAAAAAAAAAAAAAAAAAAAAAAAAAATTTTTTTTTTTTTTTTTTTTTTTTCCTGATCTAAAGCTACACTGTCTAGGTATAGTCTTCTGTGAGAAAATGGCTAAAATCATTTTTTTGATACTAGCCTTTTTTATTCTAGGTTTATTCATTTGCCTTTCTGAGAGATAAACTGCAGTTTATGGAGCTGCTACAGATTTTCTCTTCTGTGCAGTGATTCATTTTTATGGTCTATTGACTTTTACTCAACAATAATAATTATTTCAAAAAAAACTTAATAGCAATTGGGAAATCAAGAGTTATTTTAGTCCCCACCCCAAGAAAAGGACAGTACTTTACTGAAATCATTTATTTGTTGCCTCAGACTAACCATGTTGCTTGGAATTATTGGCTTGCATATAAATATAACTAAGAAACATTTTCTTTTCATATAAAAAACAGATGGGTTCTTGTTTTCTAATAAAGTAAAAATGATGACAGAATGAAAAACGGAAAGAGAAAGTCTTCCAAAATCTACAAAATTTTAATTGAGGCTACTTCTTAAAAAAATACAAAAGGTCCTTTTCTTGCCCCTTCATATACTGAGTATTTATCTCCTGGGCTTTGACCACATTTAATAGAAACCTTGTGGTTTGATGCCTGAGTATCACATGGAAGAGAAGGTGACACTCTAAATAAGCATTTCAACAGCTGTGTTTGTTGTCAGAGGCCTTTCAAAGCCACTCTGAAGAAAATCAAGGGCATAACAATTGGAAGCAGAAAATAAGTGATAGTTGCTGATAGTAGGTGGTCACTTATGAAGTACAGGCTCCTTTTGCTCACAATGTCTGCCCACATTGTTGGTTTCAGTCTGATTGACCCATTTCCTATTTCAAATTTGTATGAATTCTAGTCATCTCTTTTCCTTAGGTACTACATTGCAGATTAAGGTCACTTGCACAAAGCAATGTGAAGGGGGGGGGGGAATAAAACAAAAACAAAATAGAACAAGGACCAATTTCAACCCATAACTAGAAGGAAAAAGGTCAATTTGCTAACAATTATCTATTAAATGGCCATGATGTGTAGAGTATAGGAATATCTTCTGTATGGAAAAACAGGAAGCAGAAGATAGTAACCATACCTTTGTAAGAATGTAAAATCTCATAGAAGAAGAGCAAATATAAAATAACAATGCAAAAATCCAGGGAAACAGCTGGAAGCATAGTTCTTTGGTAGAGTGCTTGCCTACCATGTGTGAGGCCCTGAGTTTATTCCTTGGCCTGAATATTCCATGAAGGACCAAAATCAAAGATGTCTGATTTCCCATAATAGCTTTTGAGATGATCTCCCCATGAGCCTTGTGGGTTCTTTGAGTTTTCATGAACCTACAGGCTAAATAGTGGGACAAGAAAGCAGGTCACACATATATCACCCACCTGTATAAGCTTGTCTGAACTATTCCAAGATCATTTCATACATGTAAATTCCAGGGGTTTAAAGAAACGTCTACAGTTCAAATCTATACTCTAGAAACCTGTGAAATGAAATTTTCACTGAAAAGTGAATGTCTCCCATTCTCTTCCAGTTTAATAAAAACTTCAAAGTGATTAATCTTGTCCATTGGATTCCTTAAGAAAAAACTGAATTTGAAAAAGTTTCCCTTATTGTGAATCAGAGCCAAGTGAACAGAAAACGGTGTGAAACATAAAAGCTGGCTGCAGCTACCCCATGGCGCATCAGGGAGAGCACTGTGTGACTTCTACTTCCACTTGTCAGGAGCTGTCCAAACACAGGGCAGCATCTGAAAAACAGTAGACGAGTAAAGAACATCAACCTGGGAAAACTCACCAAGCATGCCAACCCACTAATGTTCATAGCTCTCCCTCCCTGCTTTTCCTATTATTTGTTGGCAAAGAAAACCCTCAAACACAAGACCATTTGCATTAAACCGTTTGAAGACAAGTGCCTACTCCAAAGCAGTAAGTTCCCAGTAGGAACAGAACCAAAGGGGATGCTGAGTCTCCCACAGATAGATGGTTAGCACTGACAACGATGGTGTTTTTGTTGAGTTTGGGTTTTCTTTTCTCTATTTTTTTAAGCACACAGAAAAAAAAAAAAAAGCTATCCATCTGTCTTTAATCTGGAAATGACTCAATGATTTAGAAGCTTTTGTTTAAAGCTCACAGGATTGCTATACATTGACTTGTCTGCCTAAATGTGAAACTCAGGCCTTCAATTAGACACCCAAGTGAGAAAATTATGAGAGTAACAGAATTATGTTTTTCATAACCATTTATTGTCATCTAGTGTATTTAACTTAATATCTTATGTCTTCCTTGACATCTAGTTAAAATGTTAGTCTCATCTCACTGAAATTGATGAAATCTAAAATGTATAATTAATGACCTCCTTTGCAGAAGAGTAGAAAATTAACTTTATTTCTTTTAGAAAAGGTGTTATTCTCATGAATAACCAAATTTCTCTAAGTTGCTGGAAGTAGTTTAGCTTAATAGTCTTATAAAAAAGATCACAGAATTTTTATTCTTTCTTTTGCTAAAGAAATAAAAGCTGCATGAACTGTTACACTAATGCTCAAAATTGGAGATTTAATGTCAGCTACTTCCATTCTCATCACACTTATTATTTGCTATGCTTTCTTATTTTTTTCACTCTTTTGTTTAATTTCTTCATTTTCCTTTCCTATACCAACAAACCAGTAAGTTCTTTAAGAAACAACAGAGAGGTCTAGTAATTATAAGCTTCATAAGCCCTCACATCCCATCCCAACAGTATGTACTTAGCTGGCACTCAATAAATGTTTGCTCACAAACATTTTAAATTTTAAATTAATAAATGTGCAAAATACAGCTCCTATTTCTGTGCACAAAGATTTGGACATGTTGACATCACAGCCCTTTTGACAGCAAGATTTTCAAGCAGGCAGATGGTGTGTGAGTAATCCCTTTGCCACCTCTACCTTCCCTCCACCTGGCCTGGAGCTGCTACATTCCCTCTTTCATCCCACCCTCCAAAGGCTGCTGTCAATATCACATAGATGTCATGTGCTTCAAGGTTTAGAGCTCGTATAGAAAGAGCTTAGCTGTATGCACTATCTCATTCCAAAAATAAAAGTGAACCTTCTCCAGTCCCCCCATCTGTAGGAAGAGTCTAATTGGAGAAGGGAAGATTTTCCAGTTGCTGGAATTTAATCTATGGCAGTGCAGACACAATGGTAGCAAGTGTCACCAGTCTGAAGAGTGTCTAAACCTTCTTAGTATCACTCAATTTCTGTCATCATCAGATCTAGCACTCTAGTGCACATGGGTCAAAGTGTCTGGCTTCTCATTGCCCCTTTCCACGCCACAAGGTTAATGCCAGGCATCCTCAGGTGGGAGGAAAAAGGCTGGAACAGGATCCTTTATGGTTCACCTTTCCAAGCTCCAAGAGTAGAAGTATCTAGAAGAATTAGCAGGGCTACCTTGTGACTATGGCCAATGGCTTTTCAAAGTCCTACACCTTCACAAGATGACCCAAAGCATCAATCCTGAGGATTGAGCACAGAACAGAAATACTTCCATTTTGTTATTTTTAACATTTTTTTGAAAAGCTGTATACATATAGGCAATATATCATCATCATAATCCCTACCCACCACCCTTCCTGTTTCCCCAACTCAATCCCTAGTCCTATGAATCTCTTCTTCCTAACTAGTCTCTCTTCTATGTCATCATTTGCCCCTCCTATTATACAGGTCTTGTACAGGTAGCATCAGCCACTGTGAGGTCATGCATGCCATGGCCACTTTGGGTATGGAAGATAACATTGAAAAGCACTCCTCCTCTTCCTTTGGCTCTTACATTCTTCCCACTAACTCTTCCATGGTGTTCCTGAGCCTTGGAAGATATGATAGAGATGTGTCACTTAGTGCTGAACACTCCACTGTCACTTCTTCTCAGCACTGTGATGAGTTTTGAATTTCCTCACTGGTCACCGCCATCTGAGAAGAATCTTCTTTAACCAAAAGTTAGACTAACATTAATAAAAGGGTATAAACTTGAGATTTAGAGGGCAGTTTTCTGGGCATAATATATCCAATTAGCCAGACACCAGTAGTAGTTTCCCTGTAAGGACTATAGACTTTTGATTAGGTTTTTAGCATGAATTCCCTGTCATGGAGATGTCCCCAAATCCAATCAGAAAGCAGCTGGTTTCTTTCATAATAGACATGCCACCCTTGCACCAGTTGGTACATTTGACCTGGCTGGCAAGCCATAAAGCTTGCAAGGTCCACTGCTGGTTAAGGCCATTTATGACTTTTCTCCTCCAACAGGCTGCATAGCTTTCCAGCAACCTTACAGCTAGTCAACAGGGAGGTGTTCAGCTCAGCTGCAGCTCAAGAGAAATACTACTAACTATAAGAATTTCAATGGAAGGTAAATGGCCACCAGGTTCTGAGACAGAAGTGAAATGACTTGCCAAGGGAGGAAACCTTTCACTAGGCTCCATACCCAAATCTACCAGCATGCAAGGAACAGTTAGCGATCCAGGCCAGCTTAGACATCTTGTTCTCTCAGTTCTCATGGACAGTCAGATGAAAGGGAGAGCTTATTAGGACTTAGGACCATGCCTTCCAGGGACTGATTCATTTGAGGTTTGACCCTCAAAATCAGAACCATGAAAGTATCCATTGGTTCTGAGGAGTGAGAGCATTTCTGTAGAAGGTGTCAAAGATGATAATGATGAAACATGAAGATAGCAGGAAAAGCCCCAGGGAAGTGATAACAAGTAAAAAAGGAGTCTTGGCTATATGGTTCTGGAAGTGATACTGTTGAGACAAACAAAGGAAAAGCAGGAAATACTTCCAATGGTTCTACCAACATAATGCCTTTGGGAACACGGGTGTTGGAGGATCTGTGATGATCATGAGAGACCAAGAGGGCCAAGGTAGTAACGTCAGCAGTTTGTTGAAGAAAACAGGTGCTACACTGTCTGTGGTACAGAAACATGACCATGAGAAATGCCACTATTCAGTCAGTTTGTATGGCTGAAATCAGCCTTCCGGAACCTATCCAGCTGAGACTAGCACTCACTATATGCTTTGTGTGTAGGCAGAGGGAACCAGAGATCTTCATCGTCATCTATATAATCAATATTACTCAAGTACTCAGTGGCTTCTTGGCACAAGAACTTATGTAGACAGCAGTGACAAAACACAGAAGTGAGCAAAAAAAAAGTTAAAATCACTGCCCTTGTTGAGCTTTCTTTTAATTTGGGTAAATAGATCAATAAGCAAAATACTATGTATGAGAATGAGAGCACTTACTATGGAGAAAATACATCAGGGAAGTTGGATCAAGAATGCTGGGAAGAAGAGATTATCATTTTAAATAAAATGTACAGAAAAGGTGTCATGGAGAAGGCAATGTTTCACAAATGGCATCTCCAAATAAGTTTGTTTGCTAGGGATTTTTTTTTTTTTGTGGTACATGCCTTTTTAATTTAAATTTTATTTTTTCATTGACAACTTCCATAATTATAGATAATAAACCATGGAAATTCCCTCCACCACCACCCCACATTCCCTTTCACAGCTCTACTCTCCATGTTACTCCTTTCTTCCTCTCAATCAGTCTCTCTTTTATTCTGATGTCATCAACTTTTCATCCTATTATGAAGGTCTTACTTAGGTAGTGACAGGCACTGCAAGGTCATGGATATCCAGGCCATTTTGTGTGTGGAAGAGTGCATTGTAAGGAGTCCTGCCCTTCTTTTGGCTTTTACATTTTTTTCTGCCACCTCTTCCTCAATGGACCCTTAGCCTTGGAAGGTGTGATAGAGATATTTCAGTGCTGAGTACTCCTCTGTCACTTCTTTCCAGCACTATGGTGCCTTCTGAGTCATCCCAAGGTCCCTGCCATCTGAAAAGAGAAGCTTCTCTAACCAAAAGTGAGAGTAGCCTTAATATATGGGTGTTTCCAGAGAGGCATGTTTAGAAATGGGGAAGGATCCACGGCTGATCCTTCAAGGAACCCAGCAGCTCTCTGAAGTTTCTCCTCCTTCTCCAGGAAAGAAGAGCCTGACCTACCGTGTTGGTCCTCTGTGTTATTCCCTTAAGACTATCTGTCTATGTTATAGATAAACTCCTCATTTATGGTTCTTCTAAATTCTTTTTGCTTTTTGATTTTTAGTATTCTCTAATAAACCATTTTATATATACTGTTAGCAACCTATAACCAACAATTTAGTCCCAAAATCCTAGGGCCTCACTCTCACACACAAAACAATAGCTAGTCAATATTTGAGGTATAACTCCAAGCACAAAGGCAACATAGGAATCTAGCCAGGTAAAGATGATGATTTGGAATAGGAAAATTAACCCAAATTGTCCTCAGTAGTTAGTAAATACTGCTTGAAATTACTTTCTAAAATTTCTTCTTTGAATGAATACCCAATAGAATAAAGAAATTAAAGTTACCATAGATCATTTGTTGAACAGGTATGGGATACTCAGAAGAATGGAGGTTGAATGATTTGGTATCTCTGGCCTAATAAGCAATTATAGAAAAGAGAAGATCAAGTTAAATACAGCCTACATTGGACCTTGCCTCAGCAAAAGAAGGCGGCTCAATGTGGTCACTGGGATTTATCAGGGATCATTTGAATGTTTACATGAGGGAAATGTGAATATTCTGTTTAATGAAAGTGCCATCTTTGAAAGCTCAGGGCATTAATCTTTCTAACTCAGTAAGTGTTAATGACTAATATCCTTTTTTTTCTGCAGATTATCTTTCCTGTAAATTTTTCTTGACAAGATTACATTTTCATCTAATATTCTGTCAATGCAAATGAATATTATTTACATGTATGAAGTGAGTTAAGAAATCAAAATGATACTCAATTGATATTTACAGGCAATTTCATCTACTTCTTTTTCAGTTTCACAGAATTTAAATTTAGCATATTTCTGACTCATATTCCATTAGATTGGTACACTTAAGAGTTAAGCACATTTTCTTTCATTAAAACTTAGTTTCTGTGGTTTAATCAGTGAACATATAATTGCTTAAAGTATTCATTTTTATAAGATTTTTTCAATAAATTATCAAGGATGCTTAAATCTAAAATCTGGTGCTATTTCTGTGCTCGTGGTCATAGATACATAGCACAATCTTCACAGCTAGTCAGCTTGCTCTACTTTAATCTAATAAACCAGCTGGAAAAATGCTTCTGTTTTCTTTCTGCTGGATTTATTTTTTTCTTATATGACTATGGTCCTTTAATGATTTGTCATCCTGTGTTAGAGGCCACATATTTCTATTTTTACTCATTCCCTTGATTCAGCAAGTAATAGTTCATACTGATTGAAAGCTTACTGCATGTTAAGCACATAGTAATGAATCAACTCATTTAGTCATTATAACCCTGTGAGATACCTACTGTTATTCGTTTTATGAAGATAGGGAAACTAACACACAAAGAGGTCAATCTTGGAATATAATACCCACTTTCTAGAGTAGTCTGTACCCTCATTAAGACCAAGAGTGTATGTGTACAGCATGTAACTACAGAAGGTCTGTCGTGTTCTTATTTAAGGCAATGATTTGTATGAACCATACAACATAATGCTTAGTGCTCTCTGCGCTGTAAGCATTCATCTAGAATTAGTTCGGTTGCATATCCTGTGTATGCTGTTCTATTATAGCAAATGTCTCACCATGTTCCAATTATGTATTTAGCTAAATGACCTTGAGCAAAATACTTAACAGCTAGTAAGTAGCACGGCAGGATGCTTCCTGTCTAGAGTCCCAGCTCTTAATCAGTACAATATCCTGCTAGATAAACAATATAGCATTGTTAATTCCATCAAATCAACACGCATTCCACCTTATTATGCTATTATGGTTCACAGGGGATATGTCTATTATTACACTGATTTTGGAAGATCATCCATTGTCAAATTTAGATGACAATATCATGGGGGCAAATTCAGAGGGAAAATATAAATATGGAATAAGTGCCCACAGTAAAGAGTGTAGCCTCTAGTAATTATAAATTAATTTTTTTAAGTTTTAAAGGTAGAATCATCCTTCTTTTTAATTTTTATTTTTTATTAGTTATGTATATAGTGTGTATACAGCCATGATGGTACCATCTTAGCCTTCTCCCTGTCCTCCCCCCTCAGGGATTGTGGGTCTTGCATTGTGGGGATAGCCATCAGTTATGGGGCTGAGACAATGTCTCTGTGCATAATGACCCAACTTATGGCTCTAACAATCTTTTCGCCCCCTCTTGAGTTTACCTGAGCCATGTTGGGTTCATTTTAGGTCTATTTCAGTGACAAGTGCCTGTGTCTCTGGATTTGGTAGGGGTTGAGAGTTCTTTGTGTCTATCTCCTTCGCCCTTGTGCTGGTACCAGGTTCACTGAGAAAGCAGCACTCTTGCTCATTTCCCCAACAACTCTATGACTTCAGCTGGTGCCCTGGTGAGGTGCAATGGGCTGATTCTCTCCTCAGGTTCTACATCCATCTGAAAAAGAGAAGCAAATTCTCCAACAGAGAGTGAGGTCAGTGGAAGGAACATGGATAACTATTATTATTTTAGAGGGAATTTAATAGGTGTAGGCTCTCTTGTATCCCACTATTGGTGGGAGCTTGATATTGGAGAGCAGGCTCATTTTGGATATGGTTCTGACTTGTTTCCCGGTTCCAGGTATGGGTTCTGTTCCACTGAGCACATCCGTTAGCCAAATCAAAAGCAGTTGGTAACCCACCATGGCTGTTAAATGATCTGAAAGAGAACGGAAAAAAAGAGAACCTCGATAACCAACTGGCTAAGCTCAACGGAGACAGAATCATCCTTCTTAAGTGCTACCAGACTGTTCTTTCTGAAACATAAATCTGATCTTCCTCAAGGGCAAGCTAATGCTGTCTTTTTGCCTCCCACAAGGTATGCCATGGTGTGGACCTGTGGTCTCCTGAAGTTCTCTCCTTTCCTCATCTTGCCCAGACCACTTGCAGTGAGAAGAATTTAGGATTTAAAGCCAGAAAAACACAGATTATAATTCCTTAGCCTATGACTAAAAATTGGGTGGTCTAGGGGAATATTTCTTATCTCTCTAATCCTTATATTCCTTCTATGCAAACTGAGAGTAATAATACACACTTCTGAGGTGTTATTGTTAGGATTAAATGCTCTCTATGTATTATGTGGATTAAATTATATCTATACATCCAGACGTGGTGGCACATGCCTTTAACCCCCAACAATAGAGATGCAGAGGTAGGAGGATCACCATAAGTTTGAGGTCACCTTGAGACAACATAGTGAATTCCAGGTCAGCCTGGGCTACAATGCTCAAAAAAACTAAAAAATAAAATTTTTTTAAAAAAGTATCTATATAGCTGGATGTGGTGGCACACACCCTTAATCCCAACACTTAGGATGGTGACATCTACAGAGTGAGTTCCTGGTCAGCCTGGGCTAGATTATATTTCATATATATATATGGCTCAAAATAACATGAACATTGTATATATTCACTTAGTTTTAATCCTGGATCTGCTTGAGTTGCAGATACATGACAGGCAACTCATGATCCATTCAATAGGGTTAGAAGGGTTTGGGGAGAGGGGAGAGGAAAGGGGGGGGGGAATAAACACAAAATTAACCCAAAATGAGCTGATACATAGAAACATTTATCCTTGGAGATAGCCTAAAAGATATAACCCTCAAAAGGAGTAAGGGGGAAACCTGAAAAGTAGGGCTCTATGAGGGTGGGATGAAGCCTAAGCTTAAAAGGAAATTTTTTTTCTGTCTCTGACCAGTAATTCCCAGTACCAGAGATTGGTTGCTACCCACATTGAGCTGTTGATCAGAGAAACCTACAAGGTCCCCAAATCAAGACAGCTGTCTGTCAAAGCACTTGTTTACCTGCCTGAGGCAAAAGCTAAGACCCTATTGTTGAAGACACCATATGCTGCTGACACAGAGCATCAAGAGACCTGGCTGGAATTCAGAAGAAAGCCAGTCCCCAGTCTAGCACTGGAAAGTGCTACATGAGCTACTGGGAGAAAATGGCTAACAATGGTCTGAGCAATCAGAGGTCTAAGCTACTCAGAAGCAAACACCCTGACACAATGTAAACACCAGTGTCATAGTGACACACAACCTCAGTGGGTAACCAATAGCATTCTGATTGGCTAAGAGATCCACTCAGTGTAAAGGAAACCATATCTGGAATTGGGAACCAGATCAAAATCCTATGGAGATAAAGATTATGTTCTCCAGTGTCAAGCTCTCACTAGTCTTTGGCTAAAAGAGGGGTTATATACATCAAATTCTCCCTAAATTAATAATGCGTGTCCACTTAAACTATGCTGACTTCACTCTCTGTTGGAGAATGTTTTCTTTTTCAGAAGATATAGAAACCCAAGGTGATAAACTATCCCTTACACTTCAGCCAAGCCACAGCTGAATGCACAGTAGAATTGGGGAGATGAGCAAGAGTTCTGCTTCCATTCTGTTCCTGATAACCAGTTCCAGGGTGTAAGAGACAGACACTGAGGATACTCAACACCTACCAAAGCAGAGATCCAGAGGCTCCTAAGAGCTCATCACTGAAGTAGACTTAAGACTCACCCACCATGGCTTAGGAATTTTGCAAAAGAGGGGGCAGAAAGCCGGGCGTGGTGGCGCATGCCTTTAATCCCAGCACTCGGGAGGCAGAGGTAGGAGGATCGCCAAGAGTTCAAGGCCACCCTGAGACTACATAGTTAATTCCAGGTCATCCTGGGCCAGAGTGAGACCCTACTTTGCAAAACCAAAAAAAAAAAAAAAAAAAAAAAAAGAGGGGGCAGAAAGATTGTAAGAGCCACAGGTTGAGACATCATGCCTAGAGGCATTCATTCCCTCCCCCAAAGATATAATGGACTACTGCTCCCACAACACATAAACTACAACCCCATGGGGAATAACTACAACCCTACTGAGGAGCATCCCCAACAGAATGAGGCAGGGATGAGGAAAAAGAGTGTACCAACACATGATGTATCCATATGAAACACCTTGTTAATAATAATAGTAATAAACATTAAAAATGGTGAAATAGATAACATCATTCTTTTGAAATCTTTGTCAGGAATTTCATCTAAAACAGTCTCATTGGTGAACATTTCTGATGAGCTCAGGGTTAGGAGTTCAAGGGCTATTCCTGAACACCCACTGCCCCACTACAAAACTATGATGGAAGATTAAATAAAAAGAAAACAAATTTGATGTATCCCTATGTATAACTACCACTAAATACTTAGAACTTACAGAAAACATAATTTCAACAATAAAATGTAGCTTTTAATAATCAAGGCTAGGCAGCAATAAAACAATTTGCCTCAAAAAATGGCAAAAAATTATATATATATATATTGCTTAGAATAACATGAACATTATAGATATTCACTTAGCTTCTAATCCAATTATATTTTGTTTGCATGTGTTTTTTTTATTGTGAGACTCATAGTACATTCCAAATGCGTGTTCTTTAACTTATTTAGGCCCTATTTTCCACGACTTCAAAATGAGCATATGTTGAAGTCACCTTCACATTGCTGGCACAAAGCACCTGACCAAAAGCAGTTTGTGGAATAAAAGGGTTTTTATTTTGGCTTAAACACTCGAGGGGAAACTTCATGATGGCATGAGACTGGACAACACTTCCCGGCCAACATTAGCAGCAAGAGAGTGTGCCAAGCACTGGAAAGGGGAAACTAGCTATAACATCCAATAAGCCTGCCCATAGAAATAAGTATTTATATACAAGAAGTATGGTGATCATACAACATATTACACATATATGTGTATGTATGTATGTATGTGTATATGTGTGTGTATGTATATATATATATATATATATATATATATATATATATATATATATATATATGGTTTTGTTCTTTGAAGTAGGGTCTCACTCTAGCCCAGGCTGAACTGGAATTCACTCAGTAGTCTTAGAGTGGCTTTGAACTCATGGCGATCCTCCTACCTCTGCCTCCCCAGTGCTGGGATTAAAGGTGTGCACCACCAGGCTCAGCTATAAAATGTTTCTTGAGACAGAGTCTCATTATATAGCCCAGGCTGGCCTCAGATTCACTATCCTCCAGTTTCAGCCTCCTGAGTACAAGCGTGCAATACCATATCCAGCTAAATATGAGCTACACTATTATCACTGTTGTTGCTGGCAGTTCGTGGTCTTGAGAACAGAATTTTACCATTTTCCTTTTTATCATATTTTACACAACAATCATTTGCAGGAAAAGTCCAACAAAATTTTAAAATGTGGGCAAAGGAGTTTTCTCCACTCTCCTCTTCTTGACTCAATATCAGAATTCACAGTGTAGACAATCTCATATTCTTAGTACTACAACAGATTTTGAAACCAACTTCATTAGTAAAGGTAAAAAAAAAAAAAAATCTATAGTTGCTATAGAAAACAACCTCAACACATCCATATGGTTTTATTTCACACTCATAGAAAAGTCTAAGCACATTGGATTGTCACTGGCTTGGAATGGAGATAAATAATTCCAAAATTCCTAAAGAATTCCTATAGAATTAAATGTTTTGTATTTTTACTTATATAAATGGCTTTTTCCAATACCACTATGCTAGCACAGGGTCGTATATAAGAATTCAGAACAGGGCTGGAAAGAAGACTCAGCTCTTAAAGGTGCTTACTTGCAAAGCCTGATGGCCCAGGTTTGATTCCCCAATACCCTTGTAAGCCAGAGGCAGAAAGTAGCACATGTAACTGTAGTTCATTTGTAGTGGCAAGAGGCCCTGGCATGTCCATTCTCTCTCTCGCTCTCTCTCTACCTCTTTCTCTCTTTCTCTCAATCGAATAAATAAACTAAATAAAAATTTTTAAAAAGGATTCAGAACATATTCATCAAATTGTACAAGTTAGGGTAGGATATAAAAGCCTTCATCTGTAAATCTTGACTGAATTAGTTAACATTGTAAGAAAATTGCTTAAATCATAACCATATTCAAAAGGTCTAATTTCTAGCATTTCTTCATTTGAAAAAAATGTTCAAAACAGAAAAATTACTCAACTTGCCTCATTTGCATATGATCAAGAGTACTAAGTATTCTTTTATAGAGAATGCCTAACTTTTCCTAAGTGAATATTCAACAAAGAGAGGTAAGGCTATAATTGTACTTAGTGAGGGGTTCTTTCTGTTTACAGGCACCAAGCTATGTGCTTTGAATGTATGGCTCATTTAAATGTTGGCTCACCAAACCTAATAGAAGTCCTATTATTATAAAATAAGAATCTCCTGCTGGAGAGATAGCTTAGCAGTTAAGCACTTGCCTGTGAAGCCTAAGGACCCCAGTTCAAGGCTCGATTCCACAGTATCCACGTAAGCCAGATGCACATGGTGGAACATGCATCTGGAGTTCGTTTATAGTGGCTAAAGGCCCCGGATCCCCCATTCTCTCCCTCTTTCTCTCTCTCCCTTTCTCCATCTCTAATAAGTAAATAAATAAAAATAAAAACTTTAAAATAAGAATCTCTTATCCGGCTGGGTATAGTGGCATATGCCTGTAATCTTAATACTTGGGAACTCTGGAGATAGAGGCAGGAGCATTAGAAATTTAAAAACATCTGTAGCTACTGAGTGAAGTTGAAGCTAGCCTGAGCTATATGAGACACTATCAAAAAGAAAAGAAAAGAGGAGGAAGGGAAGGAAGTAGAGGGGAGGGTGGAGGGAAAGGGTAAGGGAAGATAAAAGAAAGAGGAAAAGAAATCTTTATCTGAAATGCTTGTGAACAAAACTGTTACATTTTCTTTCTTCAGATTTTGAAATATGCATAATAATATGGTGTCTTGCAGATAGTACTCAATATTAATCATGAAATTGATTTTTGTTTCAGATACTCTTAACATACATAGCCTGAATGCAACTTTAATACTTTGGTGGCACATGCCTTTAATCCCAGCACTCAGGAGGCAGAGGTAGGAGGATTGCCAAGAGTTTGAGGCCACCCCAAGACTTCATAGTTAATTCCAGGTCCACCTGGGCCAGAGTGAGACCCTACCTCGAAAAACCAAAAAAAAAAAAAAAAACAGTTGTTTATGTTTGTTTATTTACTTGAGAGTGACAGATAGAGAGAAAGAAGCAGATAGATAGAGATGCATGCACCACCTTGTACATTTGGCTTATGTGGGTCCTGGGGAACTGAGCCTCGAACCAGGTTCCTTAGGCTTCACAGGCCAGTGCTTAACCACTAAACCATCTCTCCAGCCCAACTTTAATACTTTTTAAATGCACCTGAATTTTGACCAATGTCATCCCATGAGATCAAGTGTAACATTATATTAGACCTCAAGAAATTTAGATTATTAAGAATTTGGGGGCTAGAGAGATGGCTTGGCGGTTAAGGCACTTGCCCTCAAAGCCAAAGGATCCAGGTTTGATTACCCAGTTCCCACGTAAGCCAGTTTCTCAAAGTGGTGCATGTTTCTGGAATTCGTTTGCAGCGGCGGGAGGCCCTGGTGCACCCGTTCTCTGTCTCTCTCTCTTTCTCTGCCTCTTCCCCTCTCTGTCAATAAGTAAATAAAAATAAAAGTATTTTTAAAGCCAGGCGTGGTGGCACACACCTTTAATCCCAGCATGTGGGAGGCAGGGTAGGAGGATCACCTTGAGTTCAAGGCCACCCTGAGACTACATAGTGAATTCCAGGTTAGCCTGGTCTAGAGTGAAACCCTACCTTGAAAAACATAAATAAATAAAAAATAAATAAATATTTTTTTTTAAAAAAAAAAGACATGCTAAGAATTTGGATTATGGATTTTCAGAATAAGGATCCTCAGCCTGTATCATCTTTTACAGATGAAAGAACTGAGTCCTGGAGGGGTTTAAACTTTCCCAGGGACTCATTGCTGGGTAATATAGGAATAGGACACTAACTTCAGACAGTTGAGTTCAGAGACCGTGTTTTTAACCAGCTCCACTGTCGCTGTGATGGGATATAAAGTGGGAAGAACATAACTTATTTTGGGTTTCTAATTACTGTCTTGGTTTTCACAAAATGGATAAGAAAATGAAGAAAGCTACATGGGCACGTTGTCATTAGAAACAATATAGATGCAATTATCTTTTTTTTTTTTTTTTTTTTTTTTAAAAAAGCTACAGCTTTAGTATAGCCTGAATTGACAGCTTCTGAGGTATGAATTAGCTTGGGAGCTGCTTCCTTTGATGCCAAAAAGGCATTTGATTTGATGTGGCAAAAGAATACAATCCAGTTTTCAGGGTAACTTATGAGCTGAACTCAAGATTTGCTTAAAAAAAAATCTGTAATCTTCAATTACTAATGGCTGATTTCCAGATTCTATTTTGAAAGTGATAATTAGGTCTGGAAATTTTTGCTAACTTTGTTATGTAAATCACACCTTTTGGGGGGATTGGACAAAATAACACAATAGCAATAGAAAACTATTTTACCCTGGATGGTTTTGTTCATTTATTCAGTCAGATGAGATACATGTTTAGCTTTTTGCCACATTCAATGATTTCTGAAGCATTTGAAAATTCATCCCTAATTTACTTACAAAAGAATACTCTCTCAATTTAGTTATTCCAACTCAAGGTATAATCTAGAGTTCCTCAAGCCTTGAGTCTACATCCCTTGTATCATTAGCATTATATTAGAATCTTGAAAACTAGAGTCTTAAATGCTTTTCTCTTTAAATCCTATTCCCTCCCTCACTCCACTTACAACTCTTCTCTGGAGAGAATATAAACAAATCACCTGTTCATGTTGGTTTTTGTTTTAATTCCCATTTCTATACCTTTTTAAAACTTTGAAACTGAATTATACAACTCCAGAAGATTTTTGTTATTCAAGACAAACCCAAATATAAAACCTGTAAACTACATTGCACAATGAATATTGAGAGGGCTTGTTGGGGCCAGATAAAAGTAAAAACTAAAAAAATCTAATCCTATCAACTCTCTTGCTACAGTGTTGCTTGGAGTGGAAGACAGATGACAATGGTCCTGCCATGTAGCACTGAGCCTTCTATTCTGGCTTCTTGAGAAGTAGTGTCTGGTCCTGATAGGAAAGTCCAATTCCAATGACAGACTCAAGACATCTGCAGAACTAAATATATCTCTAAATACAGCACAGATTGAAAAACAGACTAGATCTGGTTTCAAAACACTATGCTGTTAACCCTTTCCAAGATGTGGAACTCCTTGAAAAGATAACCCTCATAGTTAAAGAGAAAGAATTGTCATGGAAGACCATTTGGATCCAAACCCTCACTTCTATCTCAAAAAGTGACATTGCAGTAGTCACTCTATCTTTCCAGAAATTACTATTTAATATCTAGTGGCCTGCCAATTGCTGAATTTAGGGACAAAAGCAAAATGAATGTCATTTTCCTATTTATATGTTGAGGTCTGAATGGAGAAGCAGATTCATCATAGAAATTTTAGGAAGTCACAATCCTATTATCTGTTTGTTCCTTTTTTATTATGAGCCCTCAATTGCTGTTTTTCATTCTTGATCCAGGGCAGAAACATAAGGTCTAGGCCTGAGAGAGTGGTGTCCTTAACGGTGCTTTTTTCACTTGCTATACCACTTGACAGAATGGGCAGTTGGCTTACACAGCCAGTTGGACACAAATGTCTTTGTCATCTGCCTCACTATGTTTTCTTGCTTTATTCATTTGCCAGAATGCTTTTGTCTGTTGAGAGGGCAGTTTCTTTGAGCACATAAGCTCTTTATTGCTGGATGTGACATTAATCATAGTGCAATTTAAGCTTTATATACATTTTTAACAACTTACCTACTTTAAGAAAGTCACTCTTTATTTATATTCTTCCCAATGATAAATACCCCACATAAGGGACTTTTTCTTTTTCAAAATACAGGACTTGATGTATGTAGCTTTTTAAATACTTTAAATTTAAATAAATAAAAGGGGGGCTGGATAGATGGCTTAGCCGTTAAGGCGTTTGCCTGCAAAGCCAAAGGATCCCAGTTCAACTCTCCAGGACCCACGTAAGCCAGATGCACAAGGGGCACATGCATCTGGAGTTCGTTTGCAGTGGCTGGAGGTCCTGGAATGCCCATTCTCTCTCTCTCTCTCTCCCTCTCTCTCTCTCTCTCTCTCTCTCTCTCTCCCTCTTTCTCTCTCTCAAATAAATAAAATATATTTAAAAAGAAAAGAGAGAAGGGATGGATATGATGGAGAGTGGTGGAGAGTGGAGTTGTGAAGGGGAAAGTGAGGTGGGGAGGGAATTATTATGGTTTATTGTCTATAATTATGGAGTGGTCAATAATTTTTTAAATGCTATGTTTGAATATCAAGTTGACAAAAAATAGACTTGTTATGGTTAATCTCTGCTTGTAAACTTGGAAGGATGGCAGGACTTAAATCATCATGGAAATAAATCTCTGGTTGTATCTATGAAGGATTTTCTAGGTTAGATGAGTTGAGGTAGGAGGTATGTAGCATCATCCCATGGGCTGAGCTCTTGGACTATAAAGGTAAAGGTTGAGTATTTAGCATTCAGTTCCCTCTCTAGATACCTGCTGAAGTGACAATATAACGCTGTCTTTCTGCTCCTTCCATGCATTCCAAACCATGATGAACTTCCCCTCAAAGCTATAAGCTGGGACTGGAGAGATGGCATAGTAGTGAAGGTGCTTGCCTGCAAAGCCAAAGGATCCAGGTTTGATTCCCCAGGACCCATGTAAGCCAGATGCTCATGGTGGCACATGCATCTGGCATTTGTTTGCAATGGCTAGAGACTCAGGCATGTCCAGTAGCTCTCTTTTATCTGCATCTTTCTTTCTCTCACTCTCTGAAATAAATAAATAAAATATATTAAATATAAAACTGTGAGCTGAAAATTAACCATTTCCTTCCTTTAAAAAAAAAACTTCTGGAGCTAGAGAGATGGCTTAGCAGTTAAGGTGCTTGTTTATGAAGCCTAAAGACCCATGTTCGATTCTCCAGGTCCCATGTAAGTCAGACGCATAAGGTGACATAAGCTTGTAAAGTCACACATGTGTACTATGTGGCACATGTCTGGAGTTCAATTACAGTGGCTAGAAGCCCTAGCATGCCAATTCTCTTGTGTGGTAGGGGCTAAAGTGATGGGTTGAGTTAATGAATGAGGACCATTAAATGCTAAGTTTTTAAAAATGTGGATTTAGGATTGGAGAGATAGCTTAGCAGTTAAGGCACTTGCCTGAAAAGTCAAAGGACTCAAGTTCAATTCCACATGACCCACATAATCCAGATGCACATGGTAGTGCATATATCTGGGGTTTGTTTTCAGTGGCTGGAAGCCCTGGCATGCCCATTCTTTCTCCCCCACCCAACCATCTGCCTCTCTCTCTCCTAAACAATAAATAAATAAAATACTTTGAAAATGTGGATTTATTTTGTAGATAATAAAATGCTACTGTAACTTCTTAGATAGAGAGTGTCATGGCCCAAGTACAATTTAAAAAATATAACCCTGGGCTGGAGAGATGGCTTAGTGGTTAAGGTGCTTGCCTGCAGAGCCAAAGGACCCGGGTTCAATTCCCCAGGACCAATGTAAGATAGATACATAAGGTGGCGCATGTACCTGGAGTTCATTTGCAGCAACTAGAGGCCCTGACCCTCCCAGTCTCTCTCTATCTGCCTTTTTCTCAATCTCTTTCTCTCTCTCTCTCTCTCTCAAATAAATAAATAAGTATATATTAAAAGTAGTAAAAAAATATAACTGAAAGGATGGAATTGATCAGGAAAAGATAAGAACCAAGTGAAACTAGGTATGGACTAGAGATTAGGTGAGGATGTTTTGATTTATGAAAGACAGGGGGAAAGGATTAGATTTGGGACAACAACGGATTGTCAGGGACATAGTGGAAATGAAGGGTCAGGTGGCAGAGGAGGTTCAAGCTGCATTACAGGAAAGTTTGTGATCCCATTATCCAAAGACAGAAGCACTACTTTTGAGGTGAAAATGACAACTGTGGTAATGTATTTCTTACTTGTAAAGCAAATTAAACTTAATTATTGAGTTATACATAGTAGTTTGGTAGAAATTTGGGTCTGGAATTCAAAAGAAAGGCCAAAACTGGAAAGGTATGTCGAGGGTTATCTACACAGCGGTACCAATTAAAATGGTTCACATGGACAATTCTCAGGAAATTAGAATACAAAGCGGGAAGAGTGATGCTAATTGTAACCTTAAATATGAGAGTGGGCATCTTGTACCACTCCATTGGGGAAGTCAGGAGAAAGACTAAACACAGGCAAAATAAAAAGACCATCTACTCGCATGTTTCTTGCTTATGTCACAGTTCAGTGAGGGTTGGTGGGGCAGAGAGAGCAAAGGATAAGAGTCAGTGAGAGACCTGATTTTGCTTCATGCTCATTCAGCAGCCTGTCTCTACTTTTCAACAGTGCTGTCAAGAACCCTTTGGAATCATCCAACCACATCACAGGAAAAGAGAAGCTATGGAAGATTTACAAGGCATTTTAGAGGTGAGGCCCAGAGGAGGTGTGCACCACTCACTATCACCTGATGCGCAGCTGGAAGAGAATGCAAATTTGTTAAGCACATGAAACTGTCTTGGTATCTGTGCAGACCACAGAAGAAGAAAGCAGTGTGACAGTATTTGAGGATAGAATCTTCATAGAGCTTAATTAAAATGCAGAACCTTCACGGTGAGCTTTAATTTAACACTCCTGGTACCTTTATAAATGTAGGGACTTGGGGCTACAGATATGCACAGAATGGAAGACGACACAAAGAAAAGATAGTTATCTACAATATGAGAGGCTGGGGACACTCCTTCCCACACAACCCTCATTAGGAAACAACACTGTGGTCCTCTAACTTGTAGTTCCTGAACTGTGTGACAATAGATTCTTATTTAATCCATTTGGTGAGGCATACTTTGTTACAGCCATCCAAGCAAAGCTGTTCTCTAATCACAGCTTCCTTTTGCATATGTCATCCAGCCAGCAGAAGAGGAATGGGAGAATGGAGAATCTTCCAGACTTCAGAGGCAATGCCAAGGATGTCTACTCTACAATGATAGCTAGAACTCGGCCACACATCTTCTTTTACCTGCAGGCAAAGTAAGGAAATGTTTAGCTGTCTGCAAGGAATAAAGAGGAAATAGGCTTGGTACCCAATGAAATTGCCTGTGCTACAACCACCTCACATAAGTTGGGTGGTCTAAAATTATAGAATAAATAACTCTCTACTCAGACCAGAGGTGGCAAGAAAAAAAAAAAAAAAAAAAAAAAAAAAAAAAAGATTCTTCCCTCACTTATATATTACTATCCTGTCTATACACACGTTTTTCTGGTCATCACTAAATTTATTTGATCATAAACACAGTTCATTCAAGTTTCTGTTGCACAAATATTTCCTGAATTCTGTTATGAACTGAATTTTTATGTTCCCACCCGTCCAATTCACATGTTGAAACTTCCAATGGGATAGTATTAGGAACTAGAGCCTTTTAGAGGTAGCTAAGGTTATGTGTACTTCTGAGGATGGGGTCCTTGGGATGAAATTAGTGCCATTATAAGAAGAAAAAGAGACATCAGTGATTCTTCATCTACTTGGCACACGCAGTAAGAGGTACCCTTGTAAGGCAGGCAGAAGGCCATCAGATTTCCCATCCTGTGAGAAATGAATGGCTAGATTCTAAGCCATCTAGCCTATGGTATTTTGTTACAGCATCCTGAACTGACCACTACTGCATTATGCATGCTAAGTACAAAGAAGAATATCCCCTTAAGAATTTCCTGGTCAACTAGATGTATGGGTGAATAAGAATGTGCATAGTTGCCTTGTTAATTATTATTCTTGTTTATATAAATAAATAGAGTTAGAGGTAGATTAACTAATATAAGTCCTAAAGTGATAGAGTCAATGTTATAAAAATATAGGGCTGGAGCTTTGCGCAGTGGCAGTATCATAGCCAATGAGGTCTATCAGAAGTGCGATTATTGCTAATTGAAAAATATAGGGCTGGAGAGATGACTTAGTGGTTAAGGCACTTGCCTGCCTAAGTACCCAGGTTCATTTCCCAGGACCCACATGAAGCCAGATGCACAAGGTGGTGCATGTATCTGGAGTTTGTTTGCGGTGGGGGAGGCCCTGGCATGCCCATTGTCCCTTTCTGCCTCTCTCTCTCTCTCTCTTTCTCTCACTCTCAAATAAATAAATAAATAAAGTATTTAAAATATATGTGAATCTCTACCACAACCATACCTGGCTGGTATGTGGCCAATACTCATCACCTAGCTCATCCACCTTCACCTTTACATCTGCAGCATCATTCACAGGTCAAAGCGTGACCACTGATACTAAAATTGCTAAGGAAAGGTGAATTGTGGCAAGTATTATGATCTCAAATACCTTTGACTATACATGTGTCACTATAGCAAGTTGAGCTGCGAATCCAGGCCCTTCCCTATGAACCACCCAACTTGTGTACCCATCTGTCATCCTATGAAAAAAAAACAAAAACAAAAAAACACGTTCTTTGCTTTGGCTTTTCCTTCCCTTTGGAATGTCAGATTCTTTCCTCTCTGTTTACTAATTAAATCTTTTCATTCCCTTATGCCCTGCCCAAGGAATTCCCCCTAAATGTCTCAGCCTGACTTTACCCTCAATTATACAAGCACACTTTTATCATATCATCTTTGGTTATTATGCTAAGTTTATATAACTTTTTCTATACCCAGACTTAGAGTAAGATGTATTTTCATATTTCTAAACTTCCTGTGATTTTCATAATTTACTTTACAGTAAGTTTTCATGAATTACCTTTTAATTTGCTTCTTTCAAATCTGTAGGTTGATAGGTCTTTTTATTTACTGTGATGTCTACATACAACCTTCCCTGGTAAAATAGATAATGTTGTAGCCTTTCAAATCTTTTTTTCTCTACATATATTTCCTTTTCGTTTTAAAGTGAACTCTTTACCATCTTCCTATAACTGTCAGGGTATTCAGGGTTACCTTAATCTGGCGGGTCTAGTAGGTAAGTCATGGGACCATAGACATTTTTGGCTTTTTTCATTTCTTTCCCAACACATTGTAACCAGATGCCCAAACCTGATAAACAAATGCACAGTGGGTGTAGATGCTGAACACAGCAGCAGTATCATGACTGCAACCTGAGGACATTTGTACTGTGAGGTAACACTGGAAGAAAAAAAAACTGATTGTGAAAATCTCTAGATATTCTCCAAATGATGAATATGTATGTACATGGGAAAAAAAAAAAAAACAGTGCAGTATCCAGTCAAATATCATCAATGAAAGAGAAAGGCTAAAAATTGATACAAATAATGAAAGTGAGAAATTTATGAAATATTTTAGTGTTGAGGGTCTGGTAACAATAGTTACCAGCAGATTTAATGTTATATAGAAGCGGGACAGGTGCTAAGTCTATAAGTTTATTCTTTAAAAAGCACCATTTTCTTACTTGCAAACATTCAATAAAAGAGTTATAAAAAATGATTTAAAATCTATTGTTCTGCTTAATAGTAAATTACTCTAGGGGAAAAGTAGTGACTGCATATGAATGTGGAAACTGCCAGTCTTTTGCAAATAACTAGCTGGCAGGGCCACAGATGTGGTGGTCCACATACTCCAGAAGCACTTGCCAGGCTCTGCCAGCTCCAGAGTGAGAGCTAGGAATGAACCAATTGTATTGTTAGAATATAATCCTCTTGTACTTAGAGACTTTGTCTTTTTCAATCGTCTGATACAAACTTGCACAATACCATGTACATTTTTAACACTCAAATGTCCTTCACTTCTAGTATCAGACACTAGTCCATCTTTGTTCATGAGCCTTAAGAACAAAAGAGAAATTTTACCTGCATTCCAGTGTTCTTATACCACTTAAGGGCCAGCATCTGAGAAGTCTTCTCTCCATCATAAAACATTTTATTATGCCAATTATGGGAAACCCAATCACTCAAATAATTCATAGTGAGATGGAGCACAGCACCTGGAGAGCTATGGGGAGTAATCATAAAACTAGCCATGGATGTGAGCACAATGAAATAAATGCCTTCTAATGCCAGTGATTCCTGATTCCTGAAAATCAAGGAAATTAATCATTCTTTCCTCCCTTTTAACGACAAGCTTAGATATAAATGCATTTAAGTAGATGAGTTAGACTGAACATCATAAGCACTGATTTGGATTATGAATGAGATCATTTCAAAGACAGAAGAAAAAGACAAAAACTAGCAGCATTCTCTCTCTGGATGTGGATGGGATAGATAGCTATATGGTAGAAGATAGATGATAGATAGATAGATAGATAGATAGATAGATAGATAGATAGATAGATGTTTGATGTTAGCTTTATAAATAAAAATAGTATGCTAATTATAAAACATCAAGATTTTAAAAAAGAGAATTTACCTTTCTTTCACTTCTTTCCTTCCTTCCTTCTTCATGCTCATTTATAGATTCTTCAAACACATCAAATGATAAATTTTAATTATAAAACATTGGTGGCATACTAAGTATCTATGAAGTTTCATAGCTCTATTTTCCCCTATTACACAAAAGGGAGAAAATTACGGCCTTGGTTTGATTATCCTTTGTTTTCTATTTCAACAACTTTACCACCAACTGAATTGATGTTTGTGAAGCATACAAATAGACAAAACCATGTAGAGTGAAAAGTCTGCTTAATATCTTTTGTGCTGTCATAAAATCTTTACAACATACGTGCTATCTGATTTAAAAAAGCAACTTTAAATCTTATTCTCAATAACAAGCAAATATTTCTAAAAGGAAGAACTAGTTTCAATTCATTGTAACATAACTTCTCATGTACATCTTTGATAATACTTTTCTTCACCATCAACTTTTCCATCTGCTCTCTGTATGACCTCTCTTGTTTCAAATATGTAAAAGAACTATACAAAACAACACAGAAACATACCTTTATACTTCAGGGAGAAGAAGAATGAAGTTCTACAGCTCCATCTCTGAATGGGTTGTGAGGCAGCCTTTTTTCTTTCTCTGTATTCATCTTTGTCCTGGAATGTGTGCCCATGAATGGAGGTAGTACACCGAGGTAGGTATTTGTCATAGCTACAACTACCCCTAGTCATGTTTGAAACAATAGACCCTCATTGTGACCCAAAACATATGTGTGATGGCAGGAGAAAGAAGAAAATACAAAGAAGGTACTTCTCCAATCCTGGCCATTTGAAATCTTTTTTTCTTTTTTTCATTTTAAAGGGTCTTTATTGTTTTTAATTCTTTTTATTAATTATGTATGTAATGTGAATACATTCATGTTGGTGCCATCAATAGCCTCCTCCCTTTCCTCCCCTCTCTGAAGGGATCCTCCTCATTGGGAGTATGGGTTGTGCATTGTGGGGGTAGCCATCAGTTATGGGGAAAAGGCAATATCTCTGTGCATAATGATCCAACTTGTCACTCTAACAATCTTTCCACCCCTTCTTCCGTGAGTTTCCCTGAGCCATGTTGGGTTCGTTTTAGATCTACTTCGGTGATGAGGTCTTGGGAGCTTCTGTGTCTCTGGATATCTGGTTTGTAGGAGTTGAGTGTTCTCTGTGTCTATCTTCTTTACCCTTGTGCTGGTACCAGGTTCACCAAGAAAGCAGCACTCTTGTTCATTTCCCCATTCACTCATTGGTTTCAGGTGGGGCCCTGGTAAGGTATGGATAAGGCTGATCCTCTCCTCAAGATCAGCATCCATCTGAAAAAGAGAAGCAGATTCTCCAGTGGAGAGAGAAGTCAGCACCAGATGAATGGGATAACCATTATTATTTTAGAGATAATTTTATAGGTGTAGGCCCTCTTGTAGCCTACAATTGGTAGGAACTTGATATTGAAGAATGAGCTCAGATTTTGGATATGGTTATGACTTGTTTCCTAGTTCCAGCTATGAGTTCCATTACACTGAGTGGATCTGTTAGCCAAATCAAGAGCAGTTGGTTACCCACCATGGCAATGTGCCACTACTATACTTTTGTGAGCATCATGTCAGGTTGTTTCCTGCTGAATATCTTAGACTATGAGTTGCTTGAACAGATGTTGGTCATTGTCCCCCAGTTGCTCATGAAACACCTCCTGGCACTAGACAAGCTAACTGTCTGGGGACTGACTCTTCCAGATTCCAGCCAAGTCACTCCATGTTACATACCAAAAGCAGATAGTATCTTCTGCAGTAGGGTCTTACCAATAACCTTTGGTGGGTCATCAATTACTCTGACAGAAATATATCTTCTTTTGGGAAATCTTGTAGGTCTCTCTGGTCAACAGCTTATTGTGGAAGTTAACCGCATGCTGGTACTTGGGGTTACAAGCCATCACCAAGGAAGATAATATAAGTAATGTAAAAGAGAAAGAGAAAGAGGGAAGAGAGAGAGAGAGAGAGAGAGAGAGAGAGAGAGAGAGAGAGAAAAGAGAAACAGCAGAAGATTAAGGTTAGTGTTCATCATACCCTTTCCAGGGCCCTGTGATTCAGGTGTTCTCTCTAAGGACCTAATGAAGGTTCAACCTTTTAGTCTGTCTTTCAGGATATAGGATTTCCATTTGGGTCCCATTTTGTGGACACCCATGTCTTATTCCTAATCTCAATGGGAATTCCTTCAGTTCCTCCCCATTAAGTATTATTTGGGCTTTAGGAGCTTCGTATATAGCCTTTATTGTGTTGAGATAAAAACTATTCATGCCTATTTCTCTCCAATGTTTTGATCATGAAGTGATGTTGTATTGTTAAAGGCCTTTTCTGCATCTATCAAAATGATCATGTGGTTTTTGTGTTTAAGCTTATTTATGTAGTGTATTACATTGACAGATTTCTGTATATTGAACCACCCCTGCATTCCTGGGATGAAGCACACTTGACTATGTGTTGTTGAATTCAGTTTGCGAGGATTTTGTTCAGAATCTTTGGGTCTAAGTTCACCAGGGAAATAGGCCTATTGTTTGCTTTTCTTGTGGCATCTCTGCCTGGTTTGAGGATTAGGGTGATACTAGCTTCACAGAAGGAGTTGGGGATCTTTCCCTAGTCTCTGATTGTGTAGGACAGTTTGAGAAAAATTGGTTTCAGTTCTTCCATGAAGGTTGATAGGATTCATGTGAGAAGCCATCTGGTCCTGGACTCTTCTTTTTGGGGAGGTGTTTGATTACCTTTTCAATCTCGATGGGTGTGATATGTTTGTTTAAGAGATTAATCTGCTCTGAGTTTAGGTTTGGTAGGTGGTATGTGTCCAGGAATTCATCTATTTCCTCTATATTATCCAGTTTTCTGGAGAAGAGGTTTTTGAAATAAATCTTGATAATTCTCCCAATTTCACTTATGTCTGTTGTGTTTTCTCCTTTTTCATTACTAATTTTGTTAATTTGAAGCATCTCTTTTTTTCCCCTTGATCAAATTGGCCAGGGGTTTATCAATCTTGTTATTTTTTCAAAGAACCAGCTCTTTGTTTCATCAATTTTCTTAATTGTCTTCTTAGTTTCCAATTCATTAATTTCTGCTCTGATTTTAACTATTTCTTTCCATCTGGAGCTTCTCGGGTTGGATTCTTCTTGTTTTCCCAGTGCCTTTAGGTGGATAGTTAGGTTATTGATTTGGGATCTTTCTGTCTTTGTTATGAAGGCATTTAGTGCTATGAATTTTCCCCTAAGGACAGCCTTCATTGTGTCCCATAAGTTTTGGTATGATGTATTCTATTGTCATTCAATTCTAGAAATTTTGAAATGTCATTTTTTATTTCATCCATTACCCATTTATTGCTTAAAAGTGTGTTGTTCAGTTTCCAGGAGCTGGCAGGATTCCTGGCGCATCTTTTGTCATTTATTTCTAGCATTACAGTATTGTGGTCTAATATCATGCAGGAAATTATGTCAATTTTCCTAAAAATATGGAGGCAGGCATTATGGCCCAGAATTTGATCAATTTTAGAGAAGGATCCATGGGCTGCTGAGCAGAATGTGTAATCTGTGAATTTGGAGTAGAATGTTCCTTAGATGTCCCTTCGTTCTAATTGCTTCAGGGTGTTGTTGAGCTCTCTTACTTCCCTGTTAATTTTCTGTTTGGATGATCTATCTATTGCTGATAGTGGGGTATTGAACTCCCTGACTATGACTATGTTGATGTTTATTTCTGTTTTGTTGTCAAGTAGGTTTTGTTTTATGAATTGTGGTGCACCTGTGTTTGGTGCATAAAGATTGATGATTGTGATATCCTCTTATTGGATCATTCCCTTAAGAAGTGGCTTCTTGGTGGTGATCAGGTGGGGTTGTGGGAAAGAGGAGGGAGGGGTGAAGAGTACCCTGTTGGACTGGGTCTGGGTTGTGCACAGGGGGAGGGGGGAGAGAGGAAGGGTGTCAAGGAGGATAGCATTTGCATGAGTATTTCCCATGCCTGGGGTGGGGGCAGGTGGTGGTGAGGGGTACAGAGGAGTTCATGTGTGGAGTTCCTACACAGGGGGTTAGGTACAGGTGGCAGTGAGGGGTACTGAGTTGTGTGTGAAGTTCCTGCACCCAGTGTGGGGGTGAGGTGTTGATGAGGGAGATGGAGGTGTTCATGTGTGGCCTGGGAGTGGGGCAAGGGGGACGGATCTTGAGTGTGGAGTTCTCATGTATGGAGGGTGGGGATAGGGCAGCAAGGGAGACAGAGTTTGCAAGTGGAGTTCCAGTGCATGGAGGATGGGGGGTGGCAAGAGGGATGGTGTTGGGGTTCCTATGCTGGGGGGTGGAGGTGGAGCAGTGGCGAAGGAACAAGGAGTTCTCAAATGTTGTTTCTGCTCACAGAGTGTGGGTGTGGGGTAGTAAGGGTGATGGAGCTAATGTGTAGAGCCCTGGAGTGGAGCCTATGGTGGGGGGAATGCTAACCTGCTGGCCTGGGTCCACTTAGCTAGTGCAGGAGGAACCTGTGACTGGTACTGCAGCTAGGACAACTGCTTGAGTAGATTGGGGCACTGGTGGGCTACCCGAGAGCATGGGAATCAAAGGATTCCCTAGATTGCTCCTCCATGCCCTCCCACTGAATGCTAATGAACCCTAAAGGTCTTGCCTTTCCTTCCCCACCAGGTGAGGCATGTTTAGACAGATGCCATCTTGACCGGAAGTCCCATTTGACTTCTTTTTAGATATATTTTTAAATAAATATTTTATTATTTATTTATTTGAGAGAGAAAGAAAGAGGCAGATAGAGAGAAAGAGAGAGAGAGAGGGAGTGGGCAAGCCAGGGCCTCCAGCTACTACAAACGAACTCCAGATGCATGCACCCCTTTGTACATATGGCTTACATGGGTCTTGGGGAATTAAACAGGGGTCCTCAGGCTTTGCAGGCAAATGCCTTAACCACTAAGCCATTTCCCCAGCCCCCATTTGAATTCTTAAAGATGCTATGCATCAAGCAGCAACAATTCTCTGATCTGATTATAGGTCTCTATTTAAATGAAAACATTAAACTCTAAAGAGTAATGTTTCAAATGGCAAACATGCATCCTCAGACAGAAAACAAATTCTCATTTCTTTTGAAAATGTCTTAAGTTCTTGGAAACAAAATACTATAAACAAAATATCATAAACATTTATATATGTTATAAAAGAGTGCTTTAAACCAGGGTTTTGTTGTGTTACATAAATGAAGCATGAATAACTGGGCTCGGTGGCACACGCTTTTAATCCTGGCACTGACAAGACAGAGGTAGGAGGACCGCCATGAACTTGAGGCCACTCTGAAACTACATAGAGAAATCCAGGTCAGCCTGAACTGTGAGTGAGACCCTACCTCAAAAAAATAAAAAAATAAAAAAATAAATGGAGTATGAAATTTGCAAATTCATATATATGAATATAATGATGTAACTCAATCTCAGAAAACTCACACATTAACAAATTGATGTTGGGGTAGATACATTCCCAAAGGTTGAGATTAACAATGCATCTATATAAAATTGCCAATAGTGTTGACAAAGAAAAGAAGTATTGTAACGTCTCTAAAGAATAAATGAAGACAAGCACCAGTCATTCATATGCAGCTTCTTGATCTCTTGAATTTGAATTATCTCACTTGTCTCTTTCTAGATTAAGTCCAGAAAATACTCTCCTAACCCAGATAAATCTTCTTTTCCTATGTTTGTTTTTCTACTTTCATTCCCAAATTCTTTCTACTTTTAAAGTTGTGTTCTATTGTGCATAGGCCATTAATGACAGTTTGGGTCTACAGTGTTCCTGTATGCTACAGGCTCTAATGACAGGTGAAGGGCTTTGGGACAGTGAGTACATCATGAGTGTTCTGGCATCACCAGGGGACAGATCCACTGATCTGTGTGTAATTTGATGGATTGTTGGATACTAACAGAATAGGTGGGACCTAGTTGAAGAGAGTGAGTTCTTGGGGACATGCAGTTAGGGACTGTGTCTTGTCCCCATCCCTGCCTCTCTTTTGGCTTGCTCACTACCATAAACACCATAAACTAAATAGCCTTCTCCACCACAAATTCCAATCACCATGATACTCTGCTTCACCTTGGGCCCAAAGCAATGAAATAAACCAACTATGGATGGATACCTTAAAAACTGAAGGCCAGAATAAATCTATCCTCCTTGAAGTTGCTTTTCTCAAGTATTATGTCACAGCAATGGAAAGCTGACTAGCACTCAACCACAAATCCTTTCTGAACAAGAGTTCAACATATCCATTCACATCTTTCTTCAACATCACAAAAAGTAGACTCTGCCTTAATCAGAGGTTTTGTGTCCAAAGCTCACCTCTCTCCTAGGAAAATCACCTGTGGCAGCTGCACTCTTAGTTATGCCTTGTAGGTGGTTGGGGTGGGATGCCGTCCCATAGCTTTGTGTGTTATGGATGCTTACTTCCCAGCTGGTGGCAACTGTTGAGGTGGAGCCTTGTTGGAGGAGGTGTGTTGCCAGGGGCAGGCCTTTAGACCCAGCTCTACCTTGCTGTTGCTACCTCCCAGCTCCTACAGAAAGATATGACACCCAGCCCTATTCTACCATGCCATGATGAAACTTCTCTTCAACACTGTGAACCAAAGTAAATTCTTTTTATTCTCCATAAGCTCTGGTGTTGTCTTTGACCCAGCAATGAGAATACCTTGGCATAGAAGAGTTGATGGGGTGGGAGGAGAAGAATATGTGGGTGTAAGCATTAAATATCACCATGTACAAAATTGGATTCAGTTAGACCTATCTCAGCCCTGTCCCTTCTTTTGGGCATACTCTGTCCCCAATACTCTTAAACCCCTAAGTGACAAGACTGTACTTAGAGTCATTATTTCTTGCTTTTCTCTGCATTCTGGATTGCCTTATCCAATGCTATGCATGCAACAGCTAATATTCATTAAATACTATATGCCAGTCATTGTGCTGCCTGCTTCACACATGTCATGGCATTTGGTCACTTCAACAACAGAATGAAATTGGTATAATTTTATCCCCATTTTACACATGATAACGTTAACATGCCAAAGTACAAATTCACACTTGTAAGTAGCAGTACCAGTATTAGAAGCCTGTATTCTTGAGCCCTAAGTCCCACTTCTTCCCACTGGGCATGACACAGAAGCTTAATCAATTTTATCCATTTACTTGCTTTTCAATCTTTCATGTAAGAATGAGGGATTTTTAGAAAAAAAAATAGACAAAAGCAGTTGATGTGCCAGTGGTTCTAGTAAAAAGGCAACTATTGCTGGTAACTCATATAGTCGACACCAAGCGATGCCATCTCCTGAGCTAAACGGTATGAACACTTCCCTAGCTTAAAAGATAGCTGTAACTTCTCACCTGCCTCCCTGACTCCACTCTATCCCCATTCCAAACCATGTCTATACATTACAAATTGATAGTTGGCTATGGTGGCACACACCTTTGAGCCCAGCACTCAGGAGGCAGAGGTAGGAAGATCACCTTGAGTTCGAGGCCACCCTGAGAATACATAGTGAATTCCAGGTCAACCTGGGCTACAGTGAGATGCTATTTCAAAAAAAAAGCAAAACAAAACAACACCAACAATAAAAAAAATAAAAATCCAAATTGATGTTATCAAGAGCTCGATTGTAGATTAGGCCAATGTAGTTTAATAAAATGATTTGTCTCCTTTGTCTCAGGATTAAAGCTCACTGAGAGAGGGACTGTATGTTATATAGTCTATATATATGGGGTTTTATATGTCTACTGTGTTGTCTTTCAAAAACTAGGTTCTCAGTTAGTTAAATTGGAGACTTGTTACATTTGGCTACTCTTTAATCCAAAAATAGGGCGATCCTGATTGGCAGAATATTCGGAGAGGAGGGTGAGGTAGACATATGAGAAGTTGGGCATATAAATATTTGTACTTTTTTCCTCTGATTCTGAACTGTAAGAAATGTGCTCATCCTTATAAATAATAGAAGTTCAAACTACCTGACTCAAGCTCATTGATGTGACTTCTGTAACATAGGAAGATCAAAGGTAACAGTGGCTGAAATTTGTCATCTGTTTCAGTACATACTGAAGTCCCAGGTGCTTTCTGCTCTTCTCCTCCTCACTCTATCAGTGCATTAGCTTTTCCTCTGTGTGATTGTCATCGTAAGTTTGAGCAATGACTCTGTGCAACCCATCCACACCAGGAGAGGAAGAAGGGGAAAGAGGACCAGCAGCCATTCCTTTTATGAGGAGAGGAATACTTCACCAGAAGCCCCAACTCACACTTCACACAAGCTTTACTTAACAGAATTCAGTCAGTATTTGTCAAACTGTCACCCATCCAAAAAGAAAGTTGGAGAAGAAAAATAGCTTTCCCAGGATCTTTAGTGAAAAAAGACAAGGGTGAAGGAAATTAGCAATAGCGATGTGTTAGCCAACCAACAGTGCCTGCCATAGGTTCTTCCCATCTTTGGCCCAGATGAGAGCTCATTTCCATGGAACTATAGCTGTGTGCTTTTTCCACCATCTCTTACCAGTTGACATATCAAAACTAGTTCCAAGGAAAGCATATGAACTTCTGCTGAGTTCTAAGTGTGAATGAAACTCTAGTATCTCCATTAATATCTCTTACCACATTCACTATTTGCATATTAAGTAGGACCACTTTTTGTTTTGCTTGACTGCCCATTAAGAATATTTATAGTCATCCCTGTCTCCTTCCCAGATGGATTATGGTAACCAAATGTCTCTCCTCAGATTGAACAGAAGAAAGCATAGAGCTCACAAGTAAAATGTCAAAAAACCAAAGCAAGATATTGTGTAACAAACTGAGTTAGGAGAGAGTGTGGGAAAGTTTGGCAGTTCTGCAAGACCTTAGAATACCTGAGAAGTTAATGCCCTCCAAAAAAAGAGAAAACTCTAAATAACGTTCCTTCACTATCTACTTTTAACTCTTTAAAAAAAAAAAACTATCATTGTATTTATTTATTTATTTATTTATTTATTACAGACAGAGGGAGAGAGAGACAGAGAGAATGGGTGCATCAGGGCCTCTAGCCACTGCAAATTAACCCCAGATGTATGTGCCATGATGTGCATCTGGCTAATGTGGGACCTGGAGAATCTAACTTGGGTCCTTAGGCTTCGCAGGCAAGCACCTTAACCGCTAAGCCATCTCTCCAGCCCATGCTTTTAACTCTTCAGAAAGAAGATATCATCCATGTGTGACTGACATAACTTCACTCTACAATCTATCAAAGACCACAAATGGAATCAGAACAGGATCAGTAAAGGTTTGCAAGTCTATTATAGAGAATGATCAAAGCAACACACACACATATACAGACACAAACACAAATGCACATGCATGCTTTAAGACTTCTGAAACAATATTTCATTACAACTCCATCCACCATAGAGTTCATTCATTTACTGTACACAATTTCAGTTTTCTTGTCCAAGTGGATTTTACTTGTGTCTAGGGACTCAAGAGTTAAACTAGGTGGTCCATAGGGGTGCAGCTCAGAGGAGCTTTCTGTTCTTTCACACGTTCTGTTACTGAGGGGATGTCAGGTGATGGAAAGAGGATTGCCTATCTGGTAGTCAGTGCTGTGGGTAGAGATCATTTATCAGTTTGTCATCCTTGTACCTGTGAATACATGAGGAGTGTGGTGTCACCAAGCAATGAGCATAAAGTAGTTATAAATATATTGTCCTCCAAAGATCTCAAAGCCCACATTACGTTACAGGAGTATTAAGTGGATAGGGGTTAAGGATGCTTATCTTCATGTCAGTGACAATGAAAATTAAAAAGCATTGGTTTTAGGTGGTTTAATCAAAGACACATCATTTATCACTGGGCTAACTGAGCTGAGCCATCCAGTGAGAGTGTTCTGTTCTTATCTCTTAAAAGAATAAACTCTAATGACAGTTTTCCACAAAGTTGAAGAGCAAAAATTATAATAAAATACAGTTCCTTTGTACAACATGCTTGATGTGTTCTTTCAGACTTGGTCCTTTGTTATTAACAATGAAGATTTAGCACTTATAAAGCTCTTTTAATCCACAAAGCACTTCTCTAATGTTAACTAATTAAAAATCACAAGTACCCTGGGAATAAGAAAAAAAGTTATTATATGAGATATTATATGCTTTCTGTAACATGTACATTAAATGCTTTATTTTGAGTTCCTCAGAATATTTGTGACACAGATGAAAATTTCATTTTCACTAATTAATTGTCTTCTTTACATAGTATAGTAGAAAGTGATAATAAAAGTATTGATTAGATATTCTGAGTTTTTTCATTTCAATGAAATAATATAGATTAGAGACTCTTAATACTTATTTGGTGTGACATATCATGACTTGAAAAGCATAAAAAGGAGAATCATTAATTGGATTGCTTTCAATCAGCCATGGAGAGAGGGTAAACAATCATCCACAATAATAAAAATTATTATCATTTATCAGGTTTATCCCATGTCAGACACAATTCTAAGTGGTTTATATTTATTAGCTCATTTAATTCTGCACAATCCCTATAATAAGACACATATTACCATTTCACACATGAGGAATTGTGGGGAAAGAGGCTAAGTGTCTTGAATGTGTTTAGATAAATGGTAGTTTAGGCTTCCTGGCACCAAAGTTCATATTCTCAAACCCATAGTATACTGTTAAATTAAGCCCATGGACAGTTGCTAGGATACATCCTGTCCAGGTACCTCATAAGTCTTAAACATATTTAAGTGTTAATATAAAAAAATGATCTAATGTTCTGGCACCATTTCAGATTTGAAAAAAAAACTGGTAGATTTCATACTTTCAAAATGACTTTAATGCTTGATAATTAGTTAAAATGCACATATATTAAAAGTATTCTCTAACACTAACCACCGTTAAATTTTTGAAATTTGAATTTGTCAATTTGTCTGTTAATAACTTCTAAAACAACTGTTAAACCTAATACTGAGTGGGAAAAATGCCATATGTAAAAATTTTTCATAGATATGTAAAACTAAAGTGTGTGTGTGTATGTTATGTATTATATAACATAAGTTAAGAACAACTAGAATTAAACTTTCATACCAGGAAGAAACCAATTCTAACTAACCTTGGTCAACATATATTGTTTCACATATTATAATAAGCACACAAACAATAATTATTAAGCTTTTGCTAGGAAACTTTGGCAATAAATAAAAAATAATGAGCCGGGCATGGGGGCACACACCCTTAATCCCAGCACTCGGGAGGCAGAAGTAGGAGGATCACTGTGAGTTTGAGGCCACCCTGAGACTATATAGTGAATTCCAGGTCAGCCTGAGCTAGAGTGAGACCCTACCTTGGAAAACCAAAAAAAAAAAAAAAAAAAAAAGTTTTAAAAATTAGTCTAGAGCTGGAGGGATGGCTGGCTTAGCAGTTAAGGAGCTTGCCTGCAAAGCCAAAGGACCCAGATTCAATTCTCCAGGACCCATGTTAGCCAGATATACAAGGGGGTGCACACAACTGGAGTAAGTTTGCAGTAGCTGGAGGCCCTGGCATGCCCATTCTCTCTCTCTCTTTTCTCTCTCTCCCCTCCTCTTTCTCTGTCAAGTAAATAAATAAAAATAAATAAATTTAAAATTAGTCTAGCATCCTATCTGTATTTGACTATCTTACAGTAAACATCTTTATAGAAATGGAAATTGAGCTGGGCATGGTGGCACATGCCTTTACTCCCAGCACTCAGGAGGCAGAGGTAGGAGGATCGCCATGAGTTCGAGGCCACCCTGTGACTACATAGTGAATTCCAGGTCAGCCTGAGTTGGAGTGAGACCCTACTTCGGAAAACCAAACCAAAAAAAAAAAAAAAGAAAGAAAGAAAAGAAAAGAAAAGAAAAGAAAAGAAAAGAAATGGAAATAGGCATTTATAATCATTTAATAGGCCAAGATATATGATTTAACATGTAGGTTGAATCAAACTATAGTATTGTGGTGGTTTGAATAAGATGTGCCCTCCACCCAGGACCTGGGGATGTAGTTCAGTGGTAGAGTGAATAAGATGGTCCCTATAAAGTCATGAGTTCTAAATGCTTAGTCCCCAGCTGGTAGAAATTTGGGAGGGGAGCCTTGCTGAAGGAGGTGTATTGTTGAGGGCTGGGTTGGGTATATTATAGCTACTCCCCCTTGCCAGAGATTGGCTTACTGTCTTGCTGCTATTTCCTACCTGCTGTGGCAGAGGTGATGTCCAACCTTTGCTCATGACATGCTTTTCTCAGCCATCATGAGGCTTCCCCTCCAGACTGTTAGCCAAAATAAAAACTTTCCTCCCTTAAGCTGCCTTTGGTTAGGTGCTTTGTCCCAGCAACAAGAAGAGAACTATGACAAATAGCATACTATCTTTTGTGAATTAGATTTATGCTAATGTATAGTAATCTGATGTATACTAAAATATAATTTTGAGAATTAGATTTATACTAAAGTGACCTTGAGTATTTCTTTCAATAAAATGAAAGGAAAAAACCTAAATGAGGTAGGTTATTTCTATCCTCGATGTTATGGCAGTGGCACTTTATGTTACTAATATTTTAAGTCATCTTGGGAAAAGCTACAGAACTCTCACCTCCTTTTTGAATCAACTCAAAACAAATTCCCCAGCCTCTTTTTATTTCTTCTTCCTTCTCTTACTACAATGCTTTCCTCCACACAAGCTCCCCTAAAGGTAAGAGGCATACATAGCCAAAGATGCAAAATATCTGAAATTTAAGAAAGCATTCTTGGGGCTGGAGAGATGGCTTAGTGATTAAGGCATTTGCCTGCAAGGCCAAAGGATTCTGGTTTGATTCTCCAGGACCCACATAAGCCAGATGCACAAGGGGGTACATACATCTGGAGTTCATTTGCCGTGGCTGGAGGCCCTGGCGTGCCCCCCACCCCACCTGTTCCTCTCTCTCTCTCTCTCTCTCTCTCTCCCTCTTTCTCTCTCTCTCAAATAAATAAATAAGTAAACTTACAAAAAAAGAGAAAGCATTCTGTTTATTACATAACTTAGTGGGAGTGTTGTGCATGTGTAACAAAAGAGTCCGACATACATTAGACTCTTTTGTTACACATACACAACATTCCATTAATACTTCCATCACTTTTGCTATATCCTTGGGATATTTCTCATGGCAATTTAAACAAAATAATTAGGCATAGAATTTACAAATCAACTATGCCAATGATAAATCCCCAGTGAGGAGGGTCCCTTCATGGGGGGGACAGGGAGGATGCTAAGGATGGTACCAACATGTGCTGTTTACACACTGAGTATGTACATAACTAATAAAGAAAAAAAGAATAAATTTTTAAAAGAAATGGTAATCCAAAAACAAAGTTCTTATTAGCTTAATGTCAACCTTTTTATCCTTTAACATTGAGTAATTTCCTTTGCTTTGTCACAAAGGCAACTAACCATTTTAAAGGTGTGTCAAGATAAGAACAATAAGATTTAGTAATGGTAAAGATAGTGCACAAAAAATTCATTGAGACATTTTACACTTAACTTCAAAAGCAGAAAGATTTTCTTTCACTTTCAATTTGTTTAAGTGCAACTTTGGGAATTAGAGACCTTGTGCCTAAAACACAGGCTGTGTAAGGCCAGTGGCGATAATGCCATTCACAGGCACTTATAAATCTTAGCAAAAATTCTCTAATTCATATTATTGAACCCAATCATCAAACAAATCTTCCAATTTAGGAGTCAATCATTTTGATAAGAGCACCAAATTTGGTGATGTTAAAAGAAAGTTACAATAAAAAAGGGAAGTGTGACAAAACAGCAGGGCACACTATATTCTAACTTGTCTCACTGGGGAACTAATGTGCCAGGATGTTTGATCACAATCTAGTTCTTAAGTGAAATGATTGTGCAACAAATGAGCACAAAATAAATGTCACAAGGTCTGTGAAGTTCCATGCCTAAAAAGGACAACGTGTTATTTTTATAGTTCCATGGTAGGAAGGAATAAGTTTAACAATATATACTGTTTTTTTTTTTTTAAAGCAGTATTTCACATTCGTGTTTATAGAGTTGTACTATGGATTATATGTGGGTCATTTATGTAAGCATATAGAATGTATATACATGCACAGAATATATATATTTATTTATATATATATATTTACTTGTCATCTTTGATCTAATTGAATTTTTCTTTAAAAAGGTCTTTGAAAGTAAAATAAGGGGATCCTCTTCTGCTATACATCCCATCAACAAGAAGTAAAGTGGTAAAGTAATGAGTATTATAGGGGTACAAAACTTTTATTTGTCTGTACCACAAAAGTTCTTATCATCATCTTATTGATCTAGCTTAGCCATATAAGTAAGGATGTGGCATGTAGATACATTGGTCATTATGTTGCAGATAACAAAAAAATGCCACTCAAAAGGCAGTAAGCAATGAAAGAAAATTATCATGGTTTAGGAGGCTAGATTTTACTGCTTCATTGGTTTTACCAATTAGTCAACTTATCTCTGCTTCCACATTTTACCTTTCCTATGCCAATTTTATCCTCCAGGTCCGCCTCTTGGCACCTAATGGCCTCATCTGCAGTATGTACAGGCTAGGCATCTTAACATCATCCCATCTAAGAAAAAGAAAGATTCCATAAGTCAAAAAAAAATTTAATATATTTTATTTATTTATTTATTTATTTATTTATTTATTTATTTATTTAGGAGAGAGAGAATGGGCATGCCAGGGCCTCCAGCCATTGCAAACAAACTCCAGATACATGTTCTCCTTGTGCATCTGGATTACATGGGTCCTGTAGAATTGAACTGGGATCCTTTGGCTTTGCAGGCAAACACCTTAACTGCTAAGCCATCTCTCCACCCCCAAAGTGAAATTTTTGATTGAAGGTCCCCTTGATCCAGGTAGGATTGCAAGCCTCTAAAACAATCAGAAAGCCATAGGAATGGGATATTGATAAAATAATCAAGGCCCATCCAGGGCTCAAAACAGAATCAATCTTACCAGCCAACCCACTAAGAATGGAGTGAGATAGGACAAATTAAAACAAAATAAAATCGTAAAATATTTCTCTATGCCATATTTTTCCACTGCAATTGGCTCAAACCAGAAGATGAGAAATGTGGAAACTTGTAGATGATTTATTAAGTGAACAGAGACAAGTAAGTCTTTAGAATCCTTAACCTAAGGAAGGAAAATCTGAAACTGACCCAACAGACTTCATGGGAATAATTTTAAGAAATATTACAGTCTGTCATATTTCTCTCTTCCAAAAGGATGAAGATAATGGTCTAGAGTTTTCTTCCTGCAATGAGTCCTTCTTGCTATTAGGCCCTTTTCCATTACAGATCTAAACTATAATGTGTGGCTGCTGTGGCTTAGAGTGGCAGAATTAGCCTCGCCTCTCACCTAAGCATCTTGTCACTCATAAGCACAACAACTACAACAAGGGCCAAGTTCCACTGACTGCTTACTAGGAGCTAGACAGTGTGCTAAGAACTTTACATGTATGCTTTCATTTAAGTTTTGCAGCTCCACAGGGTGGTAGTTATTATTATCCTTGTTTTACTAATGAAGAAATTACATTGAGTTTCTTCTCTCTCAAGTCAGAGCCTGTGAGTAGTGCAGAGGACTTTCACTGTGTCCAGATGGGAAGCAGGACAGTATCCCTCTACAGAGCCAGCTACATAGCTTTTTAGATGGGTTACTCTTTATTTTGTTTTTAAAGAAGAGAATCATTTTTATTGAGAACGTAGTTATTGACTCTTTAAGAATATCTACTATGTCTTATGTTGTTCGAATATCCAATCCAAAGAACATAAGACATATCCAGAACTATGACCATACTTTAATGTACTGTGTTAGTCAATGGATTGATCTGGTCAAAAATAGTTTTAAACTTCTGTTCAAATCTATGATCTTGCTAATATAATAGACACATGAGACCTAGTTGAGTCTTTTTTTTTATAAGTTTTTTACATGCTAGGTGGCCATCAATTCTATCTTTACTATTAAGCCCTAAATCAGTCACCTATTGCTCCATAGCAATCCACCCAAGTAGTCAAATCAGAGAAAAATATCAAATCAGAGAAAGATAAGTATTTATTTTTTTGTCACGTGTCTATAGAGAGTTTCCTCATTTCAGATTGAATTTGGCCTGTCTTGCCTCACTGTTGAAGAGACAGTTGCTTCTCAAGACTTATTTTCATCTTGATGTAAGCAGAAGAGCAAGAGAGAAGAGTCCTACTATGGATACATATGCCATGTTTCCTCACGTCCTGTTACCTGCTATCCCATTGACTAAAGCAAGTCACACCACTAAGATCAACATCAATGTCCCCAGTGGAGATTTTGAAGATGGAGAGATAGAGATTACTGTCTAAACAAGAACTTACCACATCTCTCCAAATAAAGTATGAGGAAAAGATTAATGCCTATAAAGCATATACCAAATTACTGAGAAATTTTGGAACAATTATACAGTAGGTTCAGTATAGGGATGGTTGTGCTACATGTCATCCTGAGATGACAACAATAAACAAAAGCCTAGTGGAGAAACCAATGTTATTTCCTTGTAAATCCCAATAGAAATACAATTAAAAGCTGGATGTGGTGGTGTATGCCTTCAATCCCAGCACTCAGGTAGAAGTGGGTAGAAGCATCACTGTGAGTTCAAGGCCAGCGTAATACTACATAGTGAATTCCAGGGCTGCCTGGGAAGAGTGAGACCCTACCTTGAAAAGCAAACAAAAAATCCCATTAGGAGATATACTATTCCTTATTTTTCAGCTGAAGAAACTTAGGCACCAAGAGATTCAATAACTTAGTCAAAGCTACTCAGATAACAAGTAACAAAGGTAGAAAGAAGTGAAATATCAAAACCATTAGCCTGATAATAGAGTCAAAATTCTTTCAACTTTAACAAATTTTCTTAATAGTAGATTAACTTCCATATGGCTTCAGAAATTCATAATGAAAAACAGACTAAGCCAGACATGGTGACACATGCCTGTAAATCCCACCACTCAGAAAGCTGAGACAGGAGGACCTTGAGTTCAAAGCCAGCCTGAGCTTCATGAGTTCCATGCCAGGTTGAACAAGACCCTATCTCAAGATACAGACTTACTCTTTTTCCAGTCATGGGTGTCTATTGACTCCATATCTAGTGTCAAGCCTAAGGTTTAGCATTTAGGAGGAGAAAATGGATACAAAGTAGAGAAGACCAAAGACAAACAGAAAACTATCAGGAAACCTCAAAATGTCAACTAATCACTCACAATTTTCAGAGTCAACTGGTCAACTTGTGGAGTAAGCCAATACCACAGAGCTATAAGCGCCACTCGCCCATGATTCTTAGAATCTGGAAGAGTCATTAATAGAAGCCAAGAAGCCATGGAACCAGCACCTGCCTATGCCATTAGCAGACTTGGTATAATGTGCAAACTGTGATAGTAGCTGCTCCACAATCCTGAACAAAGAACTCATGACCAAACCTAATGTGGAAATACATGGTAAGAGAATTCTGGGAAATTACCTTGCCATAATACAAAGTCATCATATGTTAGAATTCTTAATGAAAGCTAATTATAAGTTAATTTCTGATTTTTAAATAGGAAATCTTGAAATAAAGTTTTCACTAGAACTTTCAAGTGCTGTAGAATGGAAAATATTAGGATGTATCATAGGACTCATGTCCAGGAACTCCGTCCCCTGTTCTTCTCCATTGTCACATTTTAGGCTTACCCCTTCTAGGATGTATGGCAGAGCATGGACAGTTTTCATTTATTCAATACTGATATTTCATATCTAAGGAATTTTGAGATTACTTTTTCTCTATATAACGTCACTCCAGTGTATACTGTTTCAGTTACAATGGATAGAAATCTAACATAATTCTGCTTAAGCAAAAAAAAAAAAAAAAAAAAAACAGGACTCTATTAATTCATACACTGAGAAATTCAAGAATGATCCCTGCTTCAAACACAGCTCTTCTTGGATATCAGTTTGGGATAGCAAATACATCATTAGGACAAACTCATCATCTCTTAAATAGTCTCTGCAGCTCTGTGTCATATTTTCCCACTGCAAATGTATTCTCTTCACATATCAGAAAATGTAAGTACCAAGTACAAATATTCCTAAGTATCACCTGAGATACAAAAAAAAAAAAAAAAACATAATAAACCCTTTACACACACACACACAGGGAAGTTCTCAGTGAGTGACTGTAAGTTGACATGTTCATGTCATATTCCCACAATCTGAATCAAATACAACAGGTAGAAAGATATACCATGATTAGATAGGCTTGGGTGGTCTGCTCACTCCTGTAGGTAAAGACTGGCAGTTTAGTAGGATTTAAATTTCACCAAAATCCTTGACAAGGGAGAGGAGCAACACTTCAAAGATCATAGGTATTCTGATTAGATTGAAATGACTGGTGTCTAATGATGGGTACCTTTAAAATCAAAGCATTGTAAAGCTTCCTTTGAGTAAGAAAGGATGTGGAAGTTTATGTGACTATTTTTTCCCTTTTGTCTAGAAAGCATGAAAGGAAGAAAAAGAAGCACCTTTATTAGTTTTCTGATAACAGATGGAGTGAAGAGGGAAAACTAGCACATATTGGCAATAGAACCAAATGCAATTTTCTATAGATAGCACTGGCCTGCTACTATCCCAATTTAAAACACACTCAAAAAAAATTGTCACCAGATGAACTTTACAGCCAGCTTTAGCTTTGAGGAAAACAAAATAATTCTAATGTACAACAGATCATTTATAATGCCTTGATTCTGCTTGGAACTCTTTTACTTGCAATCATATATGCAACTGTTACCCACTGGTCATTTCCAGTATGTATTTTTATACCTCTCTTGCAAGACATACATAGAGAAATGCAGAGGCTTCCAAATAGTGAGGAATATCTGCTAATTGTAATGGATTTTTACTTTCAAGTAAATTGATAAAAGATAATTTTTACAGCATGGCTAAAATTATTTTTCTTAATGGCCTTGTTCTAAGACAGAATGTGAATCTGCAGTAATAACATTGAAATTGGTTCACATTTAAAAGTGCTAAAGACTTTATTATTTTACTCTCTTTAGCGGAGTTAGTAGGTATCATGCAACAGTGATAGCAAAAGGAATGCTAGACATCCTTGCCTTGGACAGCTCACTGTGAAACAAGAAAATTTAAGAAGCACGGAAACTACTATGACAACATTCAGCAACTCTGGATTTTTCCTGGGAATGTCATAGAAAGTCTTTTAGATAAAATTCTTGATGGAGACAGAGGAGTTTTCTAATCAGATGCCTAGAAAGGAATATTCCAGGAAGGAAGAACAACATCCAATATTACAGAATCTTTTGAAATAACTTGGTCACTGGCGGGACCGGGGCAGTAGACAGGAATTCTCAAGAAGCTACCAACAGTGACAACAGAATAGAATAGAAATCATGTGTCATACCAAAGGGTTTGGAAAGATAATTATGGAAAACAGTGTATGACATATGGGAAAGAAACTAGTACCATGAGATTGAAGAGAAGGTTAGCAAGGGGCCTATAGGAAGAAGTGGAAATCCACAGTCTTCTAGAAGTTAGAATGGAAATTAAGTAATGCAGTGAAGGGAGGAGCTGAGGAAAGAAGAATCAAAATACCTCTCATGTGTAGGAGACTAGTTGGATAGAGTTAACATGAGAGATATTGGGAAAGGAAAGAAGAAACAGACAAGAGAATAGGGCAGGGATGCATTTGAAGAAAGAATGGTGCTTTGATTGCCTATGTTACCAGGTGTTAGTTTGGTGTTCCATTACAAATAGCTACATTAAATAATTAGTTTTACCTATAGTATGTTATTCTTTGATATATTTTGATCAATGCCACTTATAAGTATATTCATTGAATTAGTATGCATATTATTAAATGAAAGTATAGAGCAAATCATGTATTACTATATTCCCAATACTATATGCAGAGGATAATATTTTGAGTAGCAGTGATCTACCTCATGTTATATTTTATATTCTGCCTTCATGCGTACTGTATTTAGTATAGATGTTTTGGGGAACAAATACTGTCAGTAAGGTATATGATCAAAAATATTTGGTGACATTTGTCCTAATCTCAACTAATAATTTCCCAATTAAAGCTAAGAACTGATATTTCCTAATGACCATTTTTCATGTGGAGGTATTTTCATCTATAGACATATAACAAGTAAACCTTTTTAGGGACAGAGGAGATAGCTCCACAGTCAAAGACACCTGCTTGCAAAGTTGCTGGCTTGGGTTCGCATCTCCAGCACCTATATAAAGCCAGACACAAAAAGTGGTGCAAAGCATCTGGCATTTATTTGCAATGGCAAGAAACCCTCATACACCCATACATGCTTGCGAACACACGTACACACCCAAATAAATATTTTTAAATATGTAAAACTTAAGGACTAAAGATGCTGTTGGGCTAGGATTAAAGTATTATCCACCAGAAACAATAATATCTTCTAGTAGTTGCATATGTGTAACATTTTTCAGTAATGTTACAAGAAACTTGCTTACAACTACAACTTTCCCAGTGAGCTTAGATAAAGCATTAAGATGTATTATGAGAGAAAAGACAGTTTTATATACTGGGGGAAGGGGACATGAGTGTCGAGTCTTATTCCACACTAAGTCTTTTTCATTTTCTTTTCTTAATGCATTCAGAAGTTGTTAGAGTTTTTTATATAAAAATATGATTGATTGTTATAGTGACAGTAATTGCATTTTAGTAAAAGTAACCATTATAGCAATTTTCTTCAGGGAAGAGAAAGCTAACTAACTAAAGTAGCTAGTTACTTCCTCACACATTAACTTTGAACATTTTAAACATGAAAATACTTGATAAGGAAAGTACAGATTGAAGAACAGAAAATGGTGTGCAATATTTGTCAAAACCACTTCCATTAGGTGGCTCACAATTTTATGTGGCTGTTAATCACAAATTAAGTGAAGCAAAATAAAGAGAAAAGGTAAAATCTCTACACTAGAGGATCAATTAAACAAAGTTCTCAGTTGAAGCCTTTTAAAAAGTAAGTCACAGATATATTTTCATTTCTAAACGTCAGAAAGTAATGACTCTTTCAAATCAAGATTTATTCATATCATGTCCTTAGAAGATTGAAACAAATGAATATATGAAGATATTACTAATGCTAAGAAAAAGGAAAAAAAAACAATTACACATGTGCATAGACAGAATAATGCTGCAGATAGTAACAACATGTACATGTTAAATCACAGATGAAATAGCATTAGCATTTAATTTCATGTATTCCACTGCATACCTGAATACTAATTAGAAACTAGATTAGGAAATGTGTGGTACTACATGTATTTATAAAATCCTAGTATAGTATTCTTCAGACACTAGCAATTTAATATGAATTGCATACTTGGAAAAGCTAGTTCATCATTTTTGCAGTTCTTTTTCTAAAATTATTTTCCTTATTATTGAAACAACATACTAATTTAAATATTGATCAAAAGTAATTGAAATGTTAGCTAAATCTGGAATTACGTTTTTAAATTTCTTAACAATTTCATATATTATTTTGATCATATTCACCCTCATTAACCTCTCTTATGCCCTTCCCACTCCTGTCAAATCCCTTTCTTTTTCATAACTAGTCCCCTTCTAATTTTTTGTCTTTCTTTTGTGACCTGCTGAGTTTAATTAGGGTTGTTTGCATAAGCATAGACTGGAGGAGAGGTTATCTACTGGAGCATAGGCAATTTCCCAGTGGCTGCACCAGTGAAGAAAAATGACTCCTCCTTCCTCAACAATTAAACTGACAATAGCTTCACCGGGAGGGGGAGGACCTTCTGATCCCCTTCCCTATCCATAATGGAATGCTGATAGGCTCAATATTGTGCAGGTCTTGGACAGGAAACATAACTGCTCTGTGTTCATGAGTACAAGAGCCATGTCATATGCAGAAGACAGCACTCCTTTCCATCTTTTTTTTTTGAAATCTCAATATTCTTTATTGTTTTTAAAAAAGTGACTACATATAAAAATATTTCAATATAAAATTCCACAAAAATAAGCAGATTGTATGCTTTGACCTTCATAGAAAATTAACATTTGTTCATTTTTTACTTATCATCTAATGTTAATTTTTTTTTAATTTTTTTTGTCAGTCAATGAAGTTACTCTGCTATAGGACATCATATACCAAGATGTCGTACAATACCAAGCACATAATCTACACTGTTACAGTACATCATGTACCAAGACATCGTACAATACTGAGCACATAATCTACTCTGTTACACGACATCATGTGCCAAGACATCATACAATACTGAGCACATAATCTACATATCACTGAACACAGTCAAATTCTAAAAATTTAACTAAACAATGTACCCATTCAATGAAATACAGCACAGAGTATTTGTGCAAAAGTAGGTATTATGACAAACAGATCCTTTATCAGTCACAGTCCCTAAGGATGTGTGTTGCCCCACACCCTTAATCCTGTCAACTAAGAGGCTAAGATTTTTGTCTGTAGTGGGTTCCAAGGTCAGCATGTGACCCAGTGTGACCCTTCCCCAACAAATAACAGAAGAGGAGACCAATGCAGGCCTATACACCAGGCTTACTTGGTGGGTACTGACCTGGTGTAATCCCAGTTACCTGTTGGGACAGGTTTGATCTCAACTATGCTGCACTGCCGCTTGGGTCCTTCTTTGCTGTGTTGTCTGCTCAGGAAGGCTGGCTGCATCTGTGCATCTGTGGGTCGCTGCTCTGGTCATGCCGGGTGCCGGGTAGGTGAGGTCTCTTCCCCCATCTCTGGCGCTTACTAGTGCTTATGCAGGTGGTGGGGGAGGGGAGGCTGTGGAAGGTTGCAGAAGTCCACAGCTCTGTTGTTCTCCTTCCAGGTTTCTTGAGTTTGTGAGGAGGCCTGTGTGAGTGGAAAATCGCCTCACCTGGCTTTAAAATTCCAAGGCTCAGGCAGAGACTGGTGGCTGCAGCCACGTGGAACTCGCCACCAGCTGCTAGAGCTGCTTCTGCCTGCTTCTGTGGGCTCTAGATGCTCTGGATCTCTCCTACTTCTTTACTGCAGTTGATAATTTACTGTACACCTCACTTTTTAGTAGAACAGTGTATTTTGCTGGGTTATTCCCCCCTAGCCTGTTTTGGCTGGTTCCTATGCCGCCATCTTAACAGGACCTCAGTGTATATTTTTGAAGAGTGGCCGGATCACCACCGTCTCCTTGCCTTTGAATTTAGGGATGAATTTGTCCCCGGTGCAGGATCTCGGCTTCCTTGAGGGGCCAGATCGGGCACATCACTTTCACGCTGCATTCTGCTGTCTCTGCCATCTCAGCCAGCAGGGAGGGGATGGGACATCTGATGAGCGCACCATCTTCAGTCACATAGCTGCAGGCGGTGGCTCTTGACCATGCGGCAGGGATCTTGCCAAGGCCTCGCAAGGTGCACAGGATGTTGGTCCAGACGGCTGGGACAGCTCGCTCACCCACAGCTGAATCAGCTCACTGGCCGGTGGCCCCAGTGGCGCGCTGTGGCCTCACCACTGTGGAAGGCGGCCGGCCGCCCCTCAGCCAGGGCTCTGAGAGTCCCCACAGGTCGGAGGTGGTGGCGGCCTCCCTCCCGGTCGCGGTCGCGGGGAGGAGGGGCTGGGACACCTGCCACCTCCGCCACTGCCTCGGGCCTGGCTGCCGCCACCTCCTCCATGGCCGCCATCGCTCCTGAGGGGCAGCAGCCGCGTGGGGCGCGAGCAGCTCACGGCCTTCCCGACGCCATGTGTCTCCAATGGCTCCTCCTTTCCATCTTGCCACCCCCTCTTATGCGATGATCCCTGGATCTTGGACTGGGTGATTCAGAACTTCTCTTTAGGGCTGAGCATTCAGCAATCAGTTGTTCTTAGCACTTTAGAGTTATGAATCTCTTCATTAACCACTGCCCATTACAAAGCATAGATTTTGACCAAAGCTAAGAGCAGGCATAGTTATGAGTGCAAATATAAATCTTTAGAAGGCAATTTGACAAGTGCATTTACCAAAACAGAAGCAGGTTCCTTCCTAGGGCCAGTGACCTCTCCACCATGGGCTTGTGACCACGTTTACAAAACTATGCATGAATTCCCTTCTGTGAAGTGAGTCTCAAATCAAATCAGAAAGCAGTTGGTTACCTCCTTCAAACCATCTTGTCACTGTTGCACCAGTGGGCATAATTTGTCTGACAGGCTGGTCTTGTAGCATGGAAGATTCACAGCTGGGTAAAACCACTGATGATCTCTCTTCCCCAGCAGCCTGTGTAGCATCTTCTAGTATTAAAAACACTAGCAGCAGAGAGGAAACGCCTGGCTGAGTTCCAGCTTGATTCCTGTGTCCTGCAACCAAAGTGTGTGGTGTCTTCAACAATCAAATCTTGTCATCTAGTTCTGGTGGGCAACCAAGAACAATGGAAACAGCCTGTATTGTTTTGTGAGGCTTCTGGGGTCTCCCTGGCCAACAACTCATAGTGAAGTAATGTGCATCTGGCACTGGGACTTTGTTTTATTAACCTATAGCTTCTGAGAGCAGTATTATCCACCCATGCAAGGTATCTCCATTCAAACCTTTCTTTAAAATTACATCTTTAGTTAGTGTGTTGGTTTGATTCAGGTGTCCCCCATAAACTTAGGTGTTCTGAATGTTAGGTTCCCAGCTGATGGAGACTTGGGAATTAGTACCTCCTGGAGGTAGTGTAGTGTTGGGGGCAGGCTTGTGGGTATTATAGCCAGTTTCCCCTTGCCAGTGTTTGGCACAATTTCCTGCTGTTGTTGTCCACCTGATGTTGGCAAGGAGGTGATGTCCACTCTCTGCTCCTGCCATCATTTCCCCCTGCCATCTTGAAGCTTCCCCTCAAGTCCATAAGCCAAAATAAACCTTTTTTCCCCCCACAAGCTGCTTTTGGTCAGTGTTTTCTGCCAGTAATGCAAACCTGACTGCAGCAGTTAGCATAGTAGGTTTCTATATATCCTTTAGTTATAATTAATGATACCTCCCACTTCTCCTTGTTCCATCCATGTCTACACTTAGTATCCCCTCCTCTACTTTCAAATAATATGCTTTTTATTGTCCTTCCCCTTAAGGTCTCCTCTGTCTTTCTCTCTCTCTCTCTCTCTCTCTCACACACACACACACACACACACACACCCCTACCCACCACCCTGGTTCCCTCAGGGCTCCTTTCTTTCTTCCTGGTCTCTATAGACACTTGCTCTAACTTAAACACAAAAATCTAAAAGTTCAATCTACATATGAGAGAAAGCATATGGTATTTTTCTGGGTCTGGGATTCCTCACTCATAGAATTACTTTTTAAAATATTTTTGTTAGCAATGTATATAGTCAGTAACCACCATAAGAAGTAGAAAACAGAAACTTCAACTTCAATATGCAAATATACAAGCAGTCCTTCAAATTAACTAAATCAATTGAGCCAACTCAATTTTTCACTGTGAGTGAGGCACACAGAAAATATCGGCACATTGTTTTTAGATCTCCTTAACTTTGTTTTTGAAATTGCCCCTACATTCAAAAACTTATTTTGTAGGCTGAGAGACAGGAAAAATAGTTTAGCTTCATGATTTGCCTCTGAGCACCTCTATTCATCTCACTCTACCTCCATTCTTTGCTAGCCTCTGTATTTAAATTGGCCTTGCAATACCATTTGATTTACTTTTGGAGTTATAGAAGAGAATTCCATTTATAAACCACATTTTTATTTACTACCTTCTTTATTTTTCTACAGTCCCCCATAACTTATAAATCCTCTCTCATTTGCTTGCCCCATTCTTCTCATCCATTGCATCTGCCATGTAAGGTAGGTTTATTGTTTATGCTGAGGATTGCAGATGTGTGCACATGTGTGCAGCTACACAAATCTCAGCTTATAATTTCTATTGTAAGCATTTAGCACAAAACTCACCCAGAGTAATCTTCAGCAGAATCCCATTTTCTCAAAGCCTGGCTGATGTCCCTTATTTTAAGAACACAAATATAATTACAAAATAATTTTACTAGCACACATAAAAATGTTTCAAAGAAAAGGATATAAAACTTATCTTCTAAGAAAATCACAGAGATGGAAACCATTTGGATGCTTCAAGTTACAAACAATCAAAAATCCAACTCAAACTGGTATAAACAATGAAGATTAATATGGCATAGAAGACAGGAGGGATGTCACCATAAGTGATCAGAGTTTTAGGGCCATTTGGCTATAACTATCTCAGTTCTATTCTTTGATTGCTGGCTTTGCCCTTCAACTACTTTATTTTCAGGTGGCAAAGTCTCAACTAGCAACAACAGGTCCTTCCTTGTTCTTCTTTATCCATATCTCCCATAACCCAGTCAAAGAGTGCAAATCTAGAGCTCTATTTTCTTTAAACTGGTTGGGGTCACTTCTATGGGACTTTTTAGTGTTTTTTTGAGAGAAAGAGAGAGAGAAAGGAGACAGAGAAAAAAATTGTATCTTCTAAGGTGTTCCTACATTTAACCCTAAGACCTAAGGACAAAGATTTCAGAAGACATTTTGGAGGAGGTATGTGGCAAAGTTTAAATCTATATGTCATGCTAAGCATTATCAATAGGATGAATAGGCAATATATCCTACTTTGGTCAATTCTGTTATTTGTCAAATGCATGCCACTGTGATTAAACAGCAATTCATGTAATACCTTTGTGCATCTCTGATTCCTCTTATTTTTATTTATTTATTTATTTATTTATTAGAGACAGAGAGAGGGAGAAAGAGAGAGAGAGAGAGAGTGAGAATGGGTGCACCAGGGCCTCTAGCCCCTGCAAACAAACTCCAGACGCATGCACCACCATGTGCATCTGGCTTACATGGGACCTGGAGATTTGAACCAGGGTCCTTAGGCTTCGCAGGCATGTGCCTTAACCACTAAGCCATTTCTCCAGCCCTGATTCCTCTTTTTATGATAAATTTTCTCTAGCAAAAGATAGCAAAGTACAACTACTACTCTACTTTAACACATAGCCTATCTTAGAAGTGCTAAGAATAAACTAGTATAAAAGTCTTGCTACTGTCAGACAGGCTGAAAAAGCAGAAATTCGGACAAATGACCACTGATTTGTTTTCTATGTAAAACTGGGGGCACTAGCCAACCAGGGGCCATGTTATAGTCACTTCATAGTCTTGAAGACTTAAGTCACTTTCTACTTTGGTTCCTGTTATCATCCAAACATTATTTCCATACTTGGTCTAAAATGACTTGCTGTTTTCACCAAAAATGTGCTGAACTTTGCTTATGTAATATTGGGAAGATCCTAAAGTACATGGCCAAGCATAACATAGAGTAGCTGGGAAATGTAGTTTTTATTTTGGTTTGGTTTGGTTTGGTTTGGTTTTGGTTTTTCAAGGTAATGTCTCACTCTAGCTCAGGCTGACCTGGAATTCACTATGTAGTCTCAAGGTGGCCTTGAACTCATGGTGACCCTAATACCTCTGCCTCCCGAGTGCTGGGATTAAAGGTGTGCACCACCATACCTGGCAGAAATGTAGTTTTTATCTGAGCAGCCACACAACCAGTTAATTGGAAGAAGTTCTATTACTAAAGAAAGAAGAAAAAAGCCAGTATGTGGCATGGGACAACTAACAGTCCTTAAGAAAAGCAACATATGCTGACAAAAAAGTAATAGCTTTTTGCAAAACGGTTTCATAGTCAGAGGCAGATAATGTTCAAGGTTATGTTATAACTTTTTATTTTCTATATAAGTGATCTAAGTTATATAGGCAAATTTCTTGCTAGATGTCTATAAAGGCTCTAGAATCAGGAGTGTGGTTACTACTGAAGTCAGCAGGAAACTTTAATAGCATGTAGAAAAGAAAATACAAAGTCTGGGCAGATGATTCAGCAAGTAAAAGCACTTGCTGCACAGGCATGAGGGCCTGAGAGGAACTGATTTACCTTGAGTTTGATTCCCTAGCACCCATCAAACAGCTGGGCATGGCTGTGCACATCTGTAAACTAAGCTGTGAGGGTATAGAGACTAGAGAATCACTAGGCCTTCCTGGTCAGCCAGTCTGACTGAAAATGGCAGTTATGGGTTCAATAAGAGTTATCTCAAGAAAATGTATGAATGGGCAAAAAAAAAAGTAATAATAAGATGCCCAATGTCTTCTTCTCTGGCCTCCATGCACACAGTGATATTTTGGTGATATTTGTCTAGTTATAGAAAATAGGGGCTGGAGTGATGCCTTAGTGGTTAAGACATCGTTTACCTGTGAAGCCAAAGAACCCGGGTTCATTTCTTCAGGACCCACATAAGCCAGAAGCACAAGGTGGTGCATGCATCTGGAGTTCATTTATAGTGGCTGAAATCCCTGGCATGCCCTTCTCTCCCCCTCCTCTATCTTTTTCTCACATAACTAAAATAAAATTAAATAAAATTTTTTAAAAAATTAAAAACTATAGAAATTAGGATGAAGACTCAAGCTAGAGTCTTAATATTACTCACACTTAATAAATTACCTGAACAGTGCTACAGCAAAATGAGATGCTACATAACTTGAAAAGTCTGGTGCCCTGATTCAAAGCAGATTCTCCTCAATATGAAGGGGGATATCAGAGTCTTTATTGACAAAAATGTGAGCAGAAATTTATAGCCAAAACACACAAATAAAAACAATACTGGAGCCGGGCGTGGTGGCGCACACCTTTAATCCCAGCACTCGGGAGGCAGAGGTAGGAGGATCGCCGAGAGTTCGAGGCCACCCTGAGACTACATAGTGAATTCCAGGTCAGCCTGAGCCAGAGTGAGACCCTACCTCAAAACAAACAAACAAACAAACAAACAAACAAACAAAAAACACAATACTGGCAAGAAAAAAGGAAGAGGGAAAAACATGAAAGATGTTTCTAAGTAGATAAAGTACAAACATTGAAAGATTGGAAGTCCACTTCTTTATGATCATTCAAAGTTCTTAGCAGGAGATCTGAGACTCCACCTGTGAAGCGCCACCATGGACCAGGACAGCATTGGTGATCTCATCATGCAAAGGAAAATTCTAAGGGAGAATGGTGCTGCCCATCACAGAGGAACTCCTAGCAGCAGGATACATAAATGGTCTCAAGGACAGAAATCCCCAGATCTGTTCCATAAGACCAGAAAAGGCCTTTAATACAATCTAACATCTTTTCATCATAAAAAATCATGAAGAAACTAGGAATAAAGGGAACATTTCTCTACATTGTAAAGGTAATATGACAAAGCTACAACCAACACCATGCTAAATGCAATAAAAAATATCAAAATATTTCCACCAAGATCAGGAAAATACAAGAATGTTTACTCTGTCCATTCCTGATCAACATAGTGATTGAAGTTTTAGCTAAAGCAATAAAACAAGAGAGGGAAATAACAAGGATATAATAGCAAAGGAAGAAGTCAAAGTATCTTTAATTTCAGACAATATGATTCTATCCAAAACTATACATACATATATATATCTACCATATGACCCACCTATACCACTCTGGGGCCTATGCCTCAAGGACTCTATATCCTACCAGATATACTTGTACACCCATGTTTATTGATGCTCTACTGACAATAGTAAGGAAATGGAATCAACATAGATATGCATGAACTAATGAACAGATAATGAAAACATGGTACATATATATACTGGAATTTTATTCAGCCATAAAGAAAAATGAGATTATGAAATTTTCAGGAAAATGGACAGAACTGGAAAATATTATATGAAACTATGTAACTCAAACTCAGAAAGACAAACACCAGGGTTGAGAGATAGCTCAGTTGTTAAAGGTGCTTGCTTGGCCTGGGGTCAATTTCCCAGCACACACATAAAACCAGATGAAAAAAGTGGCACATGTGTCTGGCATTCATTTCTAGGATCAAGAGATCCTGATGTGTGTATACAGATGCACACAAGTAAATAAACACATAAAAATATTTTTAAAAAAGAAAAACAATGAGCTGGAAAGATGACTTAGTGGTTAAGGCACTTTCCTGTGAAGCCTAAGGACCCAAGTTCAATTCTCCAATACTCTCATGAGCCTGATGCACCAGGTGGCACATGTGCCTGGAGTTATGTTGCAGTGGCTGGAGGCCCTGGTGCGACCATTCTCTCTCTCTCTCTCTCTCTGTCTCTCTCTCTCTCCATATATATACATACACGCATATATGTGTGTGTATGTATCTGCTTCATCCTCTACTTCTTCCTCTCTCTCAAGAAAATAAATTAATATTTTTTAAAAAGAAAATAAAACATATAATGTTTTCTCTCATATGTAGAACCTAGTTTCTAACTTTTATATATGTACATTTTCTGGGAGTGAATGGGTTTAGATCCCAAGAAATTAGAAAGGAGCCTATGAAAAGTAGAAAAAGTTTCCTTAAGGAGTATATTAGGAATCTTTCTCATTGCTACAACAAAATGCTTGACAAAAGGAACTTAAGGAGGAAAGGTAACTTTGGCTTGCAGTTTGAGGCTACATTCCATGGGAAAGGCATGACAATAACAGCCTGAAGCAGCTGGTCACATTCTATCCACATTCAGGAAGCAGAGATCAAGGAATGCTAGTTCTCTGCTAGTTTTCTCCTCTGTGTGAAGTCAGGACCCCAGTCCATAGAATGGTGCCACTCACATTTAAGTGTGCATTCCAACCTCAGTTAACCTACTATGAAAAACCCCTCATAACATGAACAGTGGTTTGTTTTCATGGTGACTCTAAATCCTGTTAAATTGACAACCTAGATTAACCATCAGAAGTCTACCTCTTATCAACTTGGAACTTCAACATATCATTTTTAATCCATAACCTTCCACCCTTGTCCCCATAGAGTCATAGTCATCAAAATATATTCTGTCCAACTTCCAAGGTCCCTTTAGTCTTTAACAGTTACAATTCTGTTCAAGAAGGTAGTTTATAGTGTTTCCTTTGGCACTCAAACAAACTCTTAACTGTGAACTACCATAATATTTTTTTTTACAAAAAGCAACTACTTCAATAATGGCACAGAGTAAAAATTTTTGATTCAGAAAGGAATAATGATGGTATTGCAAGGAGCAATCACCCCAAAGCATGACACAAACCCCTAGGGCAAACTCCAAATCTTACAGCTCCTTATCCAGCATCTGGGACTCATGGTGGAAACATCCAGGCTCTTAAGGCCTTGGGTAGCCCTGTTCATCCAGCTCTACTGTCTGTGCCATACATAGATTCTCTCTTGGGCTGGCTCTACTTTGAGCCTGTAGTTTTCCTCAATAGATGTTCCATGGTCCTGGTATCTCCAATATCCTGGACTCGCCATCACAACTTCGACTTCACGGATTCAAGAAATGACCTCTCAGGGCTTACTTGCAGGGAATTCAACCCTACCTCACATTTCCCATCCTCAGTTGCCCTCTTAAACTATGTAGAAGGATGCCATTACCCCCTCAGTCTTTCATCTTTCATGCCTACAAAACCAATACCATGTGCATGATGCTACCAGCCTCTGCTGCCAGATTGAAATGAAGCCAAAACCCCTTAGGCAAAGTGTATAGTAGTGTTTGTATCCCTTTTTGTGATGGTTTATATTGTCAACTTGACTGACCTAGAATCACCTACTATCTAGATTAGGTTAGTCTCTGGACACACATGTGAGGAGTTATCATGTTTAGGTTAATTAAAGTGAGAAAACATACCTTAACTATGAATGTCACAATTTCATGGGCCAGGTTCCTTAACTGTATAAAAACAAGATAGGGCTGGAGAGATGGCTTAGTGGTTAAGGCGCCTGCTCGCTAAGCATAAGAAGGCCAGTTCCAATCTGCAGGTCCCACGTTTAGCCAGATGCAAAGTGACGCAAGGGCACAGTGCCACACTTGCCCACAAGGGGGCACATCTGGAGTTTGTTCACAGCGGCTGAGAGGCCACTGGTGCGCCCATTCCCTCTCCCTCTCTCTCTCTCTCTCTCTCTCTTTCTCTCCCTCACTGTCTCTCTCTCTCTCTCTCTCTCTCTCTCTCTCTCAAAAAAAAAAAAAAAAAAAAAAAGATAGCTGAGCACTAGCATTCATTGCTATCTGCTTCCTCACTATGAGCTGAATGTGAACAGCTCTGCTTTAAGGTCCTGCCACCATGTTTTTTCTGACATGATAGACTACAACCTCAAAGTGTACAGTGAACTAAACTCTTCTGCCTTGAAACTGACTTATGTTAGATATTTTTTCCTAGAAAAAGAAGATGATAATACACTTCCTTACCAAGTCTGTGAAAACACTATCCTAGACAGTTGTTTTTGAGCAGGAAACCCCATTGTGACTTTCTCTATTCTGGCTCTCTCTTTTCAAAAGAATTTGCATTCTCACAAGTTAGAGTCTTCCATGGGTGGATGGAATCTTGACTTCAGGGCATATTTCTATTGCGTCAGTGAAGAGCACAAGGTTTCTCTTTAACAAATATAGCTGTTTTCTCAGCACATTCCTTATAGAAATCGTTCAACTTTCTTACATTCCTTTCCTTGCTAAACTTGTCAAACATTTTTCCTATCTTTCTGCTCCACTTATTGTGCTATGTTACTGTCAATCTGAATAAGAACAGTCAGCAATAGTCATGCCACTTCCTGAATACTGCCTTGTCTTAAAATTTCCTCCACCAAACAAATTCATCCATTACCTTTAATTTCAACTGCACTCAAGTTCTCAGGACATAGGTGGAATCCAGTCAGATTATTTGTCAGTCTATAACATGAATGACCCCTGACCCAGTTCCCTACAGAGTTGTTGTTTCACTCTGAAACTTCATGAGCTAAGGCCTTTACTATCCACATTTTTCTCAGCATTCTTGTCATCCAAGTCCCACCAGAATGGCCCATTAAGTTTTGTTGACAGTATTCAGGGGCTTTTCTAGACAAAGTTACAAACTTCCACATTCCTTCCACAAACCAGTTCCAAAGCACTGAGGACCACATGTACAGGTTTATCACTGCAATGGCCTCACTTCTAGGTACCAATATTTTTGTATTAATTACATTTCTCATTGCTGTGACAAATAGCCTGAAAAAAACAATTTAAGCAGGAAGGGTTTATTTCAGAGTACATTTCAAAGTTATAATCCATAATGGGAAAAATACAGTGCTATATTCATGTAAAGCTCAAGGAATGACATGATAGACTACAACCTCAAAGTGTACAGTGAACTAAACTCTTCTGCCTTGAAACTGACTTATGTTAGATATTTTTTCCTAGAAAAAGAAGATGATAATACACTTCCTTACCAAGTCTGTGAAAACACTATCCTAGACAGTTGTTTTTGAGCAGGAAACCCCATTGTGACTTTCTCTATTCTGGCTCTCTCTTTTCAAAAGAATTTGCATTCTCACAAGTTAGAGTCTTCCATGGGTGGATGGAATCTTGACTTCAGGGCATATTTCTATTGCGTCAGTGAAGAGCACAAGGTTTCTCTTTAACAAATATAGCTGTTTTCTCAGCACATTCCTTATAGAAATCTTTCAACTTTCTTACATTCCTTTCCTTGCTAAACTTGTCAAACATTTTTCCTATCTTTCTGCTCCACTTATTGTGCTATGTTACTGTCAATCTGAATAAGAACAGTCAGCAATAGTCATGCCACTTCCTGAATACTGCCTTGTCTTAAAATTTCCTCCACCAAACAAATTCATCCATTACCTTTAATTTCAACTGCACTCAAGTTCTCAGGACATAGGTGGAATACAGTCAGATTATTTGTCAGTCTATAACATGAATGACCCCTGACCCAGTTCCTACAGAGTTGTTGTTTCACTCTGAAACTTCATGAGCTAAGGCCTTTACTATCCACATTTTTCTCAGCATTCTTGTCATCCAAGTCCCACCAGAATGGCCCATTAAGTTTTGTTGACAGTATTCAGGGGCTTTTCTAGACAAAGTTACAAACTTCCACATTCCTTCCACAAACCAGTTCCAAAGCACTGAGGACCACATGTACAGGTTTATCACTGCAATGGCCTCACTTCTAGGTACCAATATTTTTGTATTAATTACATTTCTCATTGCTGTGACAAATAGCCTGAAAAAAACAATTTAAGTAGGAAGGGTTTATTTCAGAGTACATTTCAAAGTTATAATCCATAATGGGAAAAATACAGTGCTATATTCATGTAAAGCTCAAGGAAATTTAATTTTAGTTATGGAGTATGGTTAAAAAGTCTAAACTGGGCTGAAGAGATGGCTTAGTGGTTAAGGTGCCTGCCTGCTAAGCCTAAGAATGCCCGTTCGATTCTCCAGGTCCCACATTTACGCAGACACAAAATGATGCAAGGGCGCAATGCCACACTTGCCCACAAGGGGGCACATGTGTCTGGACTTTGTTCACAGTGGCTGAGAGGCCACTAGCGTGCCCATTCTCTCGCTGTCTCTCTCCAAAAAAAAGTCTAAACTGAGTATTCAAGTTTACAATCTCAGAACTTGTGATATGGGGAGTCTTTGAGAGCATCAGAGCCTTATCTTGGTTCTTGGATGGGCAGTAACTCAGGAGCTAGGGTCCCAGCAGTTCAGTGGCCACACAAAGCTCTCACTGAGTCAGTGACCTCCAGATTCTTGTCTTATGAATTTTGACAAATGAAATCCACAGATCACAGGGTAAGGTTTAGAAAGATTTTATCACAGGGAGAGCTCAGAGTGTAGGGAAGGAGAGCTTAGAGTTTAAAAGGGTGGAGGGAAGGAGGAAAAGCTCCTGCCTAACTGGGCCAGAGCAGAGTTGCTGGGAAACCCACCTAGAGACCCAGATTGGGGTCATTTATGGAACTGGTTAGTCCAGCCCCAGTGGCAGGATTATAAGTAGGGCATCAGGTTTTCTGAGCAAAAGTAATTTATCCAGGGCTCTTCATCCTCCAAGAGGGGGTAAACTTTTGGGAAGGGAGTGGTGATCTCTCCTAGAAAAAGAGAACTCCTCTAAAGAAGAAGAGATAAGAAGAGGCCAGACATCTAGCAAAGTGGAATGACCCAGACTCTCTTCCTACAGGCTCAAAAACATTCCTTGCTTCTACTTTTAACTGGGCACTGTTACCCCTAAACTGCCTAACCTGGGAGGCTAGTCAGGATGATTGAATTCATGGACAGTCTGGACAACAAAGCAAGTTTCAAAAAAAAATGAGAAGAAAAGGAAACAAAAGAATCCAATTTCTCATTAGTCTTATAGTGGGATTGTGTTACACAGTTTAAATAAGCATCTTTGTGTTGACAATGGACATGGCAAAGCCTCCATATTAAAGTTTTTAAGCCCTCTTCACCCAACAATGATTTCCTTTGTGGCTCTTAAAGGAATGGTGTCTCCTCTGTCTAGCTTGGCCTTTTATTTGACTTTCATTGACTTTGAAGACAAACCTGTTTTCTTTGTTTAACATGTTAACTCAAAATTGTAGCCACTATCAGACTGGCATCTAACTTTTTTTTTAAAAAATAACCTATTTCAGATTTGACCAGAGGTTGTAATATTTTCTAGAAAATGTTCGAGTTTTGAGTGATATCTTATGTTCTTTTACAGAGTTGTTCAACTGTGTTTTGCTAGGAGGCGTGTACTTCTGGATACTGAATTTCTGTCAATGTTTTTCCTATATTCAGTGTTCTACTATGAATTACATGTGGACAACTGGTCTTCTTTCCATGCTTTCTAGGATATTAGCACATTTCTGTATGAGTTTCTGGAAAGCTGAAGCTCTTATCTAAGTCTTAGTTCTGAGCTAGCCATGATCACATGGAATCTTTTCATTTAAGGCACATCATAAGTTGTGCCATGTCTCAACTGCTAGAAAAAAAAAGTAGACACATCATATATTGAAATGTTGTGTCAATGAACATAAAATAGAGAAGCCGGGCTGGAGAGATGGCTTAGGAGTTAAGGCACCTGCCTCCTAAGCCTAAGAACGCTGGTTCCAGTCTCCAGCGGTTCCAATTTCCAGGTCCCACGTTTAGCCAGATGCAAAGTGACGCAAGGGCACAATGCCACAATTGACCACAAGGGGGTGCACACATCTGGATTTCGTTCTCAGCAGGTGAGAGACTGCTGGCACGCCCACCTCTGTCTTCCTCTCTCTCTGTCTCTCTCTGTCTCTCTCTCTCTCTCTCTCTGTGTTTCTCTCCAAAAAAAAAAAAAAATAGAGAACCCAACGTTGTGAATATGTAAATTTGTACTGGTGGTACTAACATCCTGAGTTTGTTCTTGTAAATTTGACTTCATTGCCTTGTTTTAGGTATGAATGAATTTCTATATTTTACCTCTCTTCTACAAAATTTTCTTAAGAAAACAAGTAAAATGCTTTTAAAATCATAATTTTTTAAATAAATTTTAGTTTGCTCTGAGACATTATTTCTTTTATTAAAAAAAAGCAATGAAACAAGATCAAATAAAACAAAGTGTTGGACTCTTAAGGGACTTATTATTCTCTGTTTGTTGTTGTGGAAACTGGAGTACCTTTATCAAAGGGAGGCTTCTGTTGGCTCCAAATGGGAATTACTTAATAAAGGTTCCTTTGGAATCCCTATTTATGGACTAGACCTTAGGGGATGTTAGAAAGGGTGTTGTCTTATTTGATAGGCATTCTTGTTTGCCAACATACTTAAAGATTCAATATTAAAAAGTCATTCATGGAATCTCTTCTTTTATTAATGTGGTTTTCATAAGTTCCAGGTACCTACTTGCATATGTTACCCAAGACCATTTCCTTGTGTCTGGGTTGCACTGACTTTTGCCCTCTTTCTTATACTTTTCTGACTATTTTAAGAAACATAGTGGTTTTCAAATAGAATATAAAAGAAAGACATGGAGAACAGAAGTAGAATTTCTCAGGCTTTTTATATGTCCAGCAGAAGGGCAAAGCCAGAGAATCTTTACGTCTGAGGAGGGTTTTTTTTTTTTTTTTTTTTTTTTTTTTTTTGTAATTTTAGGAGTCTTTAATGAAAGGTGTATTGATAACTTTATTCCCATATCTCCTTAATTGATTATTTCTGATATTTTCCTTTTCCTTTCCAACTTGGTGATATTTGACTTTAGAGTCAAAGATGTTTTTGTGATCTTTGACCAGCTATAGACTAGTGAATGCCCACATGGGTGGTTCTGTTCTGCTATTTATCCTCTTCCTGTTGCACCCATCCAATGTGGATGACATCTTTCTTTTTACAAACAAGGACTATTTTGCCAGCTTTCTGGCCTTTGTAGTATCATCATATGATTTATTCTTTTTTAAAAAATATTTCATTTATTTATTTATTTGAGAGAGATAGAGAAAGAAAGAGAAAAAGGGAGAGAGAGAGGGAGAGAATGGTCACTCCAGGGCCTGTGGCTACTGCAAACAAACTCTAGACGCATGCACTGCCTTGTGGATCTGGCTTATGTGGGTACTGAGGAATCAAGCCTGGTTCCTTAGGCTTCACAGAAAAGCACCTTAACCACTAAGAAATCTCGCCAGCCCCACATGATTTTTTTTAAATCATACCTTTAAATGGATATGGATTGAATAAAACATTTCTGACTCAGCTCTGTATAAGCAAGACAACATCTTCCTATGAATGTGGGAAGGTACACTTGAAATGCCTTATGTTGTTTTTACCATGGTGAGAAGCCACGATGAAGATGGCTTTCATTGTGGTTTTGCCTGCTTCAGAAATGACCACAACAGGGTAGAGGAGGTGGGGTTCTCAGAGAGTTTCCTTTAATCATAGTCTCTTAGTCTGCATGAGTGCTCTGCCATTCTAGCCTGTACTCAGTCTTTTGCCTGGCTTTCTCAGTGTTTGTTCTAAAAGGAAGGATTCTTAAATCTCATATATTTGGATTCTTACTAGGGTATTTAATTGTAGGACTATTTTAAACAAATGCTTCATTCCCTCTTTTGTATTATTGCTGGTAGTGATTTTTACTTACATTGCAAAAGGCATTTTTTTTTTTTTTTTTTTGAGGTAGTATCTCACTCTAGCCCTGGAATTCACTATGTAGTTTTTGGATGGCCTCTAACTCTCAGAGATCCTTCTACCTCTGCCTCCCGAGTGCTGGTATTAAAGGCATGCACCACCACACCCAGCTCCAAAAGGCATGTTTTAATCATGGTAGGAAGAAAAATCGGGCTGGAGAGATGGCTTAATGGTTAAAGTGCTTGCTTGCTAAGCCTAAGGACCCAAGTTTCATTCCCCAGTACCCACATAAGCCAGATGCACAAGGTGGCACATGCATCTGGAGTTCATTTGCAGTGGCTGGAGGCCCTGGCACACTGATTCTTATTCTCTGTCTTTCATTCTCTATCTGCCTCTCTCTGTCTCTCTCTCTCTCAAATAAGTAAATAAAATATTGTTAAAAATAAGTTAAATAATAAGACCAACCACATCAGACCTAATATAAAAATTCCTTAAGATCATATTTGTAAAGTACTAGCCAGAGCCCAATGCATTATTGACACTCCTTATATATGAGGTTTTTTTTTTTTTTAGATTTATTTGAGGTATTTAAGTGCCTGTTGATTTTTGCAAAGGAACTTATATTTTAACAGTTTTTTTCTAAAATATATTTTGATTCATTCATCAAATATTTCTTACATGGCTTCTTTATACCAGATACAACTTTAAAGACCTGGGAATAAGTAGTAAATATGTGAGTGTATTCAATAAATATTAAACAGGAACATATATTCCTAGAGAAAAGAAATGATGAAAAAAATGTGAACTATCTAATGTCAAATGATGATGATGCTAAGGGAATAAGATGTACCAGGAGCAGGTGATGCTTGAGCAGAGACTTACAGTAGGTGAGGGAGTGAGTGATTTGCAAGCCTGGGGGAGGAAGAAACAACAGATACATTATCCTAAAGCAAAGAGGCTCCTTTGTCTGGAGTTGTAGCCAGACAACCAGTAGAGGCCAAGTCACATGGAATGTTGTAGGCAATGAAAGGGCTTTGGGTGTTACTCTGGGTAAAAGTGGCAGCAGGTTGATGAAAGGACTGACATGATCTGACTATGATGTTTTAACACAACTATCAGGCCAATCTGTAAAGAAAGGAATTTTGGAGGGACCAGGGATAATCAGTGAGGAACTTAGGCAGTGATTCATAGAAGTGATGGTAGTGGCCTGAGCAGAGTGGTTAGTAGCAAAGAAAGTGGTACAAAGTAGATTGGATAAGGACCGGCTTTTGCATATAGGGCTAAAGTGTTTTTTTGTAGGGTGTGGATTCAAAAACAAGAGGCAAGTAAAGGATATTCCAGAACTGGGTGTGGTGGCTCACTCTTTAAATCCCAGCATTTGGGATGCTGAGGTAGGAGGATCCCTGTGAGTTCAAGGCCAGCCTGGATTACAGAGTGAATTCCAGGTTGGAATCAGCTAGAGTGAGACTTTGCCTCAAAAATCAAAAGATTTTGGGCTGGAGAGATGGCTTAGTGGTTAAGGCATATGCCTGTGAAGCCTAAGGACCCTGGTTCAATTCTCCAGGTCCCATGTAAGCCAGATGCACAAGGTGCGCTCGTGTCTGGAGTTTGTTTGCAGTGGCTGGAGGCCCTGGTGCACCCATTCTCACTTTCCCTCTCTATCTTTCCCTCTCTCTGTCTCTAATAAATAAATAAAAATAAAATGTTTTTAAAAAATCAAAAGATTTTTTAAAAGGATGACTCAAGAGTTTTCCCCTAAGGAACTAGAGTTTCTGGTAACTGAAAGAGGAAGACTAGAACATTAGCATATTTGGAGTGGGAGTGAGGGGGAGATCAGCAGTTTGGATTTAGAAATGCTACATTTGAGATTAAAATGCCCATTAGACATAGAAGTGGAAATACTCATTAGATTTTTTTAAGCCATGAAAGAGGATGAGGACTATCAAGAGAAAAGTACTAATAAACAGGAGACCAAACCCTGGGGCCCAATATCATTCAGAGGAGCTGGAGATGAGGAGGCACTAGCTGCCTTGCGGATACATTGCTTTCACTGAAAGTGTAGTTTGGGGGATACATTTTGAAGGGATCTATCTGTAAACCTACCACACTTTCTAATCAAGCCCTAAGACAGTGAGATATTTGCTTCCTTGAAATAAGTACTACATAACTACTGAATTCAGAATCTTAAATCTCTAGAAACATTCAGGGAATTTATACAGAAAGTGGATGGGGGGAAAAATCATCCCTGTACTGAAGACACTAAAAGCCCTAGCAAAAGCCTCTAGCAAGCAGCAGTAAATTTAGAAGTGGCTTATAAATACATCAAAAGTAGGAAAGTGGGGTAATGGACTAGGCTGGCAAGTGATGGTCAGTGTTTTTAGTAAGTAGAGCCATGTGGTTGTTTTAGAAATGACTTATAAAAAAGATGAGCATCAATTCTAGTTCGTGAGGAAGAGAACATGGATGGGTAGAATGGAAAGAATTTCAAAATTGAGAATGGTCTATTAGCCACTGAACAAGTAAGACTAGTTTCTGGGTGAGTGACTCATTTCTTTCTTACAATATCACTCAGAATCTCTGCAGGAAACAGATGGCTCACTCAACAGAGGCAATTGAGGAGAATCGATGAAGGAATTATGTGCAAAGGTATAGTAGCTAGGGTAAAACCATTGATACTGTCCTGTTGGTACCTCTTATTAATAGAATCCAGCAAGCAGCCACAGGACAAACCAGCCTCCTGGTGGATTGAGTAGATAGAAAGCCAAGAGAATAGATAAAGAAGCAAAGAATTTTTTTAGTCTCTAATGTCCAGAAGAATAAAAACACCTCATTAAGTTCTACAAAAAATCAAAACGTTACAAAAATTTTATTTCTACTAAAAACTTTTAAAATGATTTTATTACATATATTAATTATACATAGTGAGTTTCACTATGATATTTTCATACATGTATATAATATATTTTGAACATTTTCAACTGCTATTTACCTTTCTTGGCCCCTCCCACTCCTGCAAATTCTCTTCCTCTTCTTCTTCCCAACTAGGTTCCCCTTCTACTCATATGTCTGTTGAATGAGTTACATAAGGGTTGCTTCCAGGAACATAGGAAAGGGATTGTTCACAGGAACATATATACCTTACCAGTGGCTACACCACTGCCGAAATTGTCAATCCTGTTTGGCATGGTGTAGCACGCCTTTAATCCCAGCACTTGGGAGGCCAAGGTAAGAGGATTGCCCTGAGTTTGAGTCCACCCTGAGTCTACAGAGTGAATTCCAGTTCAGCCTGGACTAGAGCAAGACCATACCTCCTCAAAAAAAAAAAAAAAAAAACAAAGTCATTCCCTCTTCTATCAACCATTAACTGAATGCATATCATCAGGGAGGGACAAGTTTTGTAAACTCATCCTCACTCCAAGACAGGATATTCATGGGCTAATTCTTCTGCAGATCTTACGCAGATAATCACAGCTACTGTGAGTTCAAGAATGGTCATGTCATGCCTGGAAGTTAGCATTTCACACCACTCCCTCTCATCCTCTGGCTCTTGCATTCTTTCCACCCACCCCTTCTTCTGGAATGTTTCCTGAGCTTTGGAAGGACCTACATACATTCTTTATTTATTGCTGTGTATCAATCCTCATTTATTCACATCATTTTGACCAGATATGGCTGCCCACTGCAAAAAAGAAGCTTCTCTGACCAAAGCTGACAGCAGAACTAATCTATGGACATAAACATAGGTATTAAGAAGGCATGTTGATGGGCATAATAGATCCATTTAGCAAAACTTGGGCCTATGATCTCCCCAGCCTCAGGCTTAAAAAAAAAAAAAAAACTGGGTTTACACATCAAGAAATGTATTGCTTCCTGTGAAGCAGAGCTCAAATCAAATCAGAAAGTGGTTGAGTGGTTGGTTACCTCCAAAACAGACTTCCCACAGCTGTACCATTGGGCACATCTTGCTTGATTGATCTATCCGTAGAGTTGTATGGTTACATGTAGACTCACAGTTGATTAAGAGTGTTGATGCCAATTCTCCAACATTGTCTTTCATAGAACTTTCCAAAACTATGAGGGCACTAGCAGGAAGAAAGTTTCCAGCCCATTTCTACCTTGGTTTCTCAATGCACTGGAGCCAGAGCATATGAAGTCTTCAGTAATAGAATGTTACCATCTAATTATGGTTGGCAACCAACAGTAGTGGCAATTTCCTGCATTGTTTGAGGGGAGGGGTACTTAGGGGACTTCTCTGACCAAACTACAAATTAGGTTGTACCTCATACTGGCAGGGGTATTTTTGTTTAATAGCTTATGGCTTCTGTAATAAGCTTTATCTAGTGACACAGGGTAGCATCATTCAATATGTATAGGTTTTTCAAGGTAGAGTCTTGCTCTTAGCCCAAGTTGACCTGGAATTAATCTCAGGCTGGCCCCAAACTCACAGCAATCCTCCTACCTCAGCCTCCCAAGTGCTGGAATTAAAGGTGTGAATCACCACTCCCCTGGATCAAGCAATTTTTAATTTTATTTTTAATTAGTTTACAGAATGCTGTATTTCTTTTTTAATATTTATTTTCAAGCATAAAGAGAGAGAGAATGTGTACACTAGGGCCTCTTGCCTCTGCAAACACACTCTAGATGCATGTGCCACTTTGTACATCTGACTTACATGGGTACTGGGGAATCAAACCCAGGCTGTCAGGCTTTCCAAGCACGTGACTAAGTGCTCAGCCACATCTCCTGCCCCCAAAATGTCAAATTTCTTTATAGCTTTGTCATACTGTTGCAGTCAGGTTTGCATTGCTGGCAGAAATCACCTGCCCAAGAGCAGCTTGTGGGAAAAAAAGGTTTATTTTCGCTTACAAGGAGAAGCTCCATGATGGAGGGGAAAATGATGGCATGAGCAGAGGGTGGACATCACCTCCTGGCCAACATCAGACAGACTTTATCAGGAGGATGTGCCAAACACTGGCAAGGGGAAACTGGCTATAAAACCCATAAGCACGCCCCCAACAATACACTGCCTCCAGGAGGCATTAATTCCCAAATCTCCATCAGCTGAAACTTAGCATTCAGAACATCTAAGTTTATGGGGACCCCTGAATCAAACCACCACTCATACATTGTAGTTTTTGTTGACCCTTCATCCCACTCTCTTCTTTTCCCCATATACATTCCCCTCCCCAATGAAACCTTTATATCTCCAGGATTCTTCATATTACATCCATATTACATGTGACCTACTCCCCTCCCCTCATACTTTCCCCCCCATAAATGCCCTCTTTCTAGTTTCCTTGTCTCTACATTCACTCACTCTGACATGAATGTGTATGTATAAAAACTAGAAGCTAGAATATACACTATTTTGTGTTTGGGAAGGGCACATACATGCCAGGGCACATATGTGGAGGTAAGAGGACACATTTGAGATTGGGTCCTCACTTTGTTTGAGGCAAGGTCTCTTTGTGTTCAATGCTGTGTTCGCTCGGCTAGCTGGGCCACAAGCTTCCATCTCTACTACTCTTCTCACCATTGGCACACTGGGATCATAGATGCTCATGATGTAGCATCTGGGTTTTTTTATGTGGGTTCTGGGGAACTGAATATAGGTAGTCATACTTGCATTGCTTTATTCAATAAGCCATCTGCCTAACCCTCTTTCTAAGCCTAGTTATGATTTAATATGTTTTTCAGTGCCATCCATCTTACTGAAAATTCATAATTACATTTTATTTTATGACTAAATAAAATTCCATTGTGTATATGTACCACATCCTCATTATCTATTCTTCAGATGATAGACATTTAGGATGATTCCATTTCCCTGTCATTGTGGATAGAACAGTAATAAACATAATGTACAAGTATCTCTGTGGTAGGATATAGTCCTTTGAGTATACACCCAGTAGTGCTATACCTATGTCACATGGTAGATTTATTTTTAGTCGAGAACCTCCACCATGTCTTAATGTCCATGAGCCCACATGAATAGAAGGGGTAGAAGATTGTGACTTAAAAAGTGATATGTTTGAATGTCAAATTGACAGGGGGTAGACTTGTGATGGTTAATCTTAATTCTGAACTCAACAGTGTCTAGAATCACCATGGAAATAAATCTCTAGGCATGTCTGTAAGGGATTTTCTAGATTTAGATTGAGGTCAGAGGACACATTCTGATTCTGAGGGGCACTATTCCACCAACTAGAGTCCTGGACTATATAAAAAGGAGAAAGTAGACTGAGTACCAGCATTAATGCCTCTCTGCTTTATGAGTGTAGATGCAATGTGATCAGCTGCTTTATGCTCCTGCCTCCACACCTTCCATGCCATAATGGACTGGACTATATTCCCTTTAGCTATAAGTAGAAACAAACTTTTTCTCCTTAAGTTGTTCTTATCACATCAATTAAAAGCAATAATACAGTGTGTGTATGATTCAAATTATAATGTCATCTTGATGGATTGTTCCTTTAATCAGTGTGAAGTGAGCTTTCTCATCTCTTCTGATGGGTTGCAGTGCCTAGCAATACCTTCACAAGACCCTCAAAAATAGAAGAAAAAGATGATGACATCAAATTGAAAGAGAGACTAATGGAGAGAGGGAGGGGATAAGATGGAGAGGGGAGGGAAATATCATGTGTTTTTTGTATGTAAGTATAGAAGTTGTCAATAAAAAAATAATAGTTAAAAAAAGTTGAACACACACAAAAAAATAAAATTTATTTCATTAGATATCTGAATAGTGGTGTCTGCATATTTCCTAATTTTATTTTCTTGGAATACCCTTTTCCATCCTTTTAGTCTAAGGTCGTGTCTCTTTGATGGTGAGATGTTTCTTGGAGGCAGTGAACAAATGCATCCTATTTTTCAATCCAGTCTGCTAGTCTGGGTCTTTCGCTTGGGGAACTGAGATCATTAATATTCAGTTATTACTCAAAGGTGTGTATTAAATCCTGTCATTTTGTTGATTTCACAGTGTTTGCTATTTTACTAATCCTAATTTGCTTAACTACTGTTCTAGCATAATTTTCTCCCTGTAGTCTGTTGGTTTGGTTTATCATTCTCCTTAGTCCAAATATTTCCATCTTTTAGATTCTGCAGAGCAGACTTAGTGGTCATAAAATCTTTTAGCCTGCTTTTGTTGTGGATCTTTTTTTTTCTTTCTCCATCAATTATTACAGATAGTTTTGCTAGGCTTAATAGTCTGTGTTGGCAACTCTAGTCTTTCAGAACTTGAAATACAATGTTTCAAGCCTTTCTTGTTTTTAAAGTTTCTATTAATGGCTCTCTGATTGACTAAGAGATCCACTCAGTGGAAAGGAACCCATAGCTGGAACTGGGAACCAATTCAGAATCCTATGGAGGCTAAGATTATGGACTCCTGTGAGAAGCTCCCACAAGTCTTTGTCCCCAAATGAGGCTACACCCATCAAAATCTCTCAGTTAAATTAACAACAGTTATCCCCTTTAACCTATCCTGATCTCATTCTCTGTTGAAGAATCTGTTTTTTCTTTTTCAGAAAGCAGTGAGAACTGAGGACAGTCATAATCTATCAACAAGATGAGCCACCTCTTACACAGCAACTAGGGCCCAGGTGAAACCCAGAAGAATTGGCAAGTATGAGCAAGTATGCTGCTTCCACAGTGAGCCTAACAACCTGCACCAGGGTGATGGAGGCTCAGGGAATTTTGTAGAAGAGAGGGAAGAAAGAATGTAAGAACCACATGGTGGAAGGGAATATCCAGAGACCTTACCCCCTCCCCCATGGCTGACTGCTGGTCTCACAACTCATAACCCACAATCCCATGGTGAATACCAGTAATCCCACTAAGGAGGGCCCTCAGTGGAATTGGGGGCAGGAGGAGGAAATGATGGAACCAACACGTGATGTGTTCATATAAAGTTTCTTCTTAATAGAAAAGTAAAATGAGGGCTAGAGACATGGCTTAGCAGTTAAGGCGCTTGCATGTGAAGCCTAAGGGCTGAGGTTCAATTCCCTAGTACCCATGTAAACCAGATGCACAAGGTTGCACATGTGTCTGGAGTTCATTTATAGTGGCTAGAGGCCCTGACCTATCCATTCTCCCTCTGTCTATCTGCCTCTTTCTCTTTCTTTCCCGCTCTCAAATAAATAAATAAAATAATTTTTTTAAAAAATTAGAAAAAAAAGTCAGGGGATATTCTGATGGACTTGCCTTTATATGTGATTTGATATTTCTTGCAACTTTCAATATACTCTATTATGTATGTTTACCATTTTTACTATAATATGATGTAAGCAATTTCTCTTCAGTTCCTTTCTCTTTGGTATTCTTTGTGTGCCTCTTTTTCTTTTTTCTTTTCTTTTCTTTTCTTTCCTTTCCTTTTTTTTTTTTTTTTTTTTTTTTTTTTTTTTCGAGGTAGGGTCTCATTCTAGCTCAAGCTGACCTGGAATTCACTATGTAGTCTCAGGATGGCCTCAAACTCACAGTGATCCTCCTACCTCTGCCTCCCGAGTGCTGGGATTAAAGGCATGTGCCACCATGCCTGGCTCTCTTTGTGCCCCTTGTATGGGTTGATTATTCTCTAGAACTGGAAGATTTTCTGCTGTGAACATAGTTAAAATATTTTCTGTGCCTTTGACATAGAATTCTTCTCCTTTTCTATGCCCATAATTCATGCACTTGGTCTTTTCATAGTATCCAAAATAACATGTTCTATCCATAAATTTTAGAAAATTGTCCCTTAACTGAGTGCTCCAATTCTTTATCTTATCTTCAAGCCCTGGTATTCTGCCTTCCTTATGATGAGGCTTCCCACTGAGCTTTGGGTTTGCCTTACTGAATTTTTTTTTTTTTTTTTTAGCATTTCAGTTTTGCTCTACTATTTCTTTCTCTTTATTAAATTCCATTTTAATATCCAGTATTGACTTCCTTATTTCATTCAGATGTCTGCTTGTGTTTTCTTGGAATTCATTCAGAAGTTTATTCATTTCTTTTTGGATTTCTATGCACATATTGACAATAATTCTTTTGAATTCCTTATCTGGAATTTCATCTCATTAACTATCATTGGGACCCATCACTTTGTAACTGGTAGTGTTTGAAGGAAACATGTGGCCTTGGTTTTTTATTCTATTTGTGTTTTTATATTGTGGCTTGGACATGAGAAATTAGATCATTGCATAGTAGACACTTTACCAACTGAGCCATTGCTCCAGGCCCTGCAATGATTAACAAAATCAAAACTGCAAAACTCCATTGACTCTGCATTTTTAAATACTTATCTATAAATATTATGATCATTATCTGAAGTGACATTATGTATAACATCATCTATATGGGTACTGTTTAAATTTTTATTTATTTACTTATTTATTTAATTTTGGTTTTACAAATTCACTATGTAGTCACAGGGTGGCCTTAAACTCACAGTGATCCTCCTACCTCTACATCCCAAGTGCTAGGATTAAAGGCATGTGCCAACATGCCTAGCTTGTTTAAAATTTTTAAATTGGATATTATCAAGGACTCAGCAATAGGAGAATGGTTCAATAGTCTTATACATTTATAGCACTATACAAGGATGGTTTCTAGTATTAATTATCAAGATATATTGTTAGGGATTTCCCACCTTTTCCATCTCAAGACCTCTTCCAGCTGGGGTGGATTAGTGTACCCCAAACCTGGGAGCTTCTTTGCTTCTACTATTTCTACTCTCTTAAAATAAATCTTTAACAATTAAAAAATGGTATATCATTAAATGCAAAAGGTGGATTTAAGTGTTACTTTTTGTGAAAAGAGAAAAAACAAAATGATACATCCATATTTCCTGGTGTATATGTAAAGAAGTCTTCCAGAGCATGTAAGGGAATAAGGACAGTGGTTACGTATGTGAAAGATCTGTGCAAAAGATGCACAAGGAGACAGCAAAACATCTCATGATGCCTTTACTTTTTTTTTTAATTTGATATACATGGACCATTTTAAGGAAGGAGACAGAGGACATTGTTTTGCTAGAAGAGATGTTCCTTCACAACTATTATCACAAACACATCAAGTCACAAGCTGATAAGGGAGAGTGGCCAGTTAATTGAAACTATTCTGGAGGGGCATGGTGGCACATACCTTTAATCCCAGCACTCAGGAGGCAGAAGTAAGGAGAATCACTGTGAGATGAAGCTACCATGAGACTACATAGTGAATTCCAGTTCAGCCTGGGTTAGAGTGAGACTCTACCTGGAAAAAAAGAAAAAGAAAGAAAAGACTATTCTTGCCATTAGCAGAGGACTTCTTGACTCCTCTACTGAAGAGCACAGGATTGTGGCCACTTTAGAAAGAGAAATAAGGTGTTTTTTTTTTTTTTTCTTATGTAAGAGAAAGGGAGTTATACCACATAGAATGTGCTCTCCATCTTTTTAATCTTCCTAGACCAGCCACTCAGTACCTTCCCCATTATACTTTATTCTTTTAAAATATTATTTTAAAAGTTTAACTTTCCTCTACTTTTCTTGATTTTACCATGGTCAAAGAGTCCTCTAATTTGCCCATAGAATTTTAAAGTTTTCTCAACAAAGTGTATACGTTGTTCTAGTTTAAGTTGGTCAAATGAAAAGTATGGTATAAGGATTACTACTCAAACTGAGAGTAAGATAGTTCCTTTGTGTTGAAACCTTCCTTTGTATTTGTAACCAACTATTTCACACCTCCCTTTGAGATTAAAATTTTGCCAACCTGTCAAGGTCATTTCTCTGCTAAATTATTTGCAAACCACCTAATTTAGCTCTCTGTGGGTCTATAATATGCTTTGAATTCTTCAATCAGGACATCCATAAAAAAACCCTGGTTATCCAGCCTTCTGTCAGTACAATACCTGAGACAATCAATTTATGAAGAGACAGGGTTATTTGGCTCATAGTTTGAGAAGTTCTAGTCCATGATGTTTGGCCACGTTGTTCTGGGGCCCATGGTGAGGCAGCATGTCATGGAGGGAATGTGAGACAGAGCAAAAGTGCTCATATCATGGCTACGGAGGGAAAAAGAAAAGGAAAGTATGGCGCCTCACTACCACTGTGAGGACTCACCATCAATGACCTGAAGATCTCCAGTTCTCTAAGGTTCATCTACTCCCAACAGTGCCACCCTGAGGACCAAGACTTTGCAATGTGGACCTTGGGGAACACAAGGCCAAAACCCTAGCACTGTCCTTGTGGCAGTGCGTACTAGTTGATTCATCGTTAAAGACAAAATGGTGGACCAATCTGAAGCTGATTTTACCATAGGTGAGGTGACCTAGAGTGTACATTTTAGTCCTCTGGCATCTGTGAATTCTTCACCATAAATAGATAGCTTCAGACCTTTACCTGATAGATTAAAACTGATCCAGTCTTCTGGCCAGAGATTTCATAAAAGTAAGAAAATTATGACAACTGTCATGTGAGGAAAGAAAAGTAAACTAATCATCTCAAATTTCCTTCAAGCCATTGTTTCAAAGAAGAATTTAGAACACACTTTGTGTTGCAACTTGCTTTTGTGGCAAAGAGAATATGAAAGAGCTACTCATTGGATTAAAAGAATCATTTTTCTTTATCTCTTTCTACTTTTCTTCCTAGTGTTTTAGATTGGTTTCCAGCCTAGATTTAGAATAAAAAGTAAATTGATCATGGGGGATAATAATTCTTGAAAAAGCAATTTTAATAAAACATAGTAACCCAAAGTACTTCTTTTAAAACTAAACATAAGCAAATCATAACTATAGATGCTGGATGATATATACCCGGAGGCTCAGTGTAGTACTCCTCTATCTGCATTTGTGTCTAACATTTTTCATAACAAAAATATAAAAATAAATAACATACATTCTCAGCTTCTTTTGCTATAATGCATATCATTAGGTACCCTTGCGGAACCCTTGCTCTCATGCTCTAAAATAGAACTTAGGCCAGGTGTGGTGGTGCATGCCTTGAATCCCAGCACTGGGAAGGCAGAGGTAGGAGGGTTGCCATGAGCGCAATGTCAGCCTGACACTACAGAGTGAGTTCTGAGTCAGCCTGGGCTACAGTGAGACCCTACCTTAAGAAATAAAAATAAAATAATCTTAATTCAGACTTAAGGATTAAACAATAATTGTTTTTTATAATACCATGGGGAAAGTAGAGACATAATTGCAAAGTGATGCTTATCTCTGAATGTTAAAAGCTGAGGGTGACTTAAGCGGTCTGTTGATGCCTATAGTTTTTAAGAGGGGAAGTGGTAACATGGTGTAGAGTTATACAATGTTACTATGAAGAAATAATGTTTTAGAGAAACTCAGGATTCAGATAGCAAAGAACATGAGAAAAGAAGAGAAAGAACAAACTCAGAAAGGGGAGATCATTAAGGTCTGGATTCAGAAGACCTCTGCATATTTTGATATCCCAAACAAAGGGAAAAGGCTCATCATAGGACACTCATAAGTTCAGTGCCAATGACACAGAATAACCTGAACACTCTGGTGACAATAAGGAGTATAGTTTTACCAGGCAGAAAAGATCCCTGTATATTTAAAGATAAAGTTTTCCTTTAAAAAATTTAGGTTTAAAGCCGGGTGTGGTGGCGCACGCCTTTAATCCCAGCACTCGGGAGGCAGAGGTAGGAGGATCGCCGAGAGTTCGAGGCCACCCTGAGACTACATAGTTAATTCCAGGTCAGCCTGGACCAGAGTGAGACCCTACCTCACAAAACCAAAAAAAAAAAAAAATTTAGGTTTATCTATCTTTGACTAAAGCATGGATATAGAGTGAACTAGAGAAATTCTGTGATTTCAGGAGGAAGGCATGTGTCCCTACCTGAGATAGCACAGAAGACAGATATCCTGCTGCTAGTCTGTCCTGAGCTAATGAAGCTATATGCAATAGTCAGTCATCTCTTCTGTCTATAATTTGCTCCTCAGATAGCCTAAGAGGACAGAGGCATTAGTTGTGGGGATGACTAAATTGTGTGAACTGTTTTGTGCATATAATGGGAAACGTGTGCTCCATAGATAGAAAAGGATATCAGGTGATTGAGAAGTATTTGGAAGAGAGTCTTAGGACCCCCCTAGCCTTTGAATATTTATTTAAGTCATTGAAAAGGTAAATTTTTACTTAAGATAAAGGACAGGGAAAATCCAGCTACAGTTACTCTCTATTTGAGCTCCGAAAGTCATATTCCAGCAACCATTTGGAACTTAATTGCAAAAGCATAAACAAAATTTCCAAGCTCTTTATTCCCTTTATAAATAGTACTTTCTCACTTGTATGCTATTCTTTATTTGCCTAAAAACCAAAGCAAGGCTTTCTAGTAGTTATCCACAATTTTGTAGGTTCAGATTTATTTATTATTCTCACCTGTGATTTCAGAAATTATGTTGAAAATGTGCTTGTACTAGCCAAAGATAAAAAATTATCTGCCATGTCTATTAAGGAAATATGGTTGGGGCTGGAGAGATGGCTTAGCGGTTAAGACGCCTGCCTCCTAAGCCCAAGAACACTGGTTCCAATCTCCAGGTCCCACGTATAGCCAGATGTAATGCCGCACTTGACCACAAGGGGGCACACGCAGCTGGATTTCGTTCGCAGCAGCTGAGAGGCTGCTGGTGCACCCATCTCTATCTGTCTTCCTCTCCCTCTCTCTCTATCTCTGTCTCTCTCAAAAAAAAAAAAAGAAAAAGAAAAAAGAAAAAAGAAAAAAAGAAAAGAAAACATGGTTGTATTCAAAGTCTTCACAAATCTGATGTCTGTTTAGTTTGTTTGCTTCTTGAGATAGGGTCTTGCTCTAGCCCAGGCTGACTTAGAATTTATTATGTAGTCTCAGCCTGGTCTGAAACTCACAGTGATCTTCCAACCTCTGTGTCCTGAGTGCTGGGATTAAAGGTGTGCACCACCACATCTGGCACAGAGACAGAGAGAACAGGCCTGCCACAGCCTCCAGCTGCTGCAAATGAACTCCCAATGCATGCACCACCTTGTGCATCTGGTTCTGTGTGGGTACTGGGGAATCAAATTAGGGTAGTTAAGCTTTTCAGGTAGGCACTTTAACTGCTGATCCATCTCTCTAGCCCAAAACTGATGACTTTTAATGGGTATGCACACCTGGAATCTCAGCTCTTGGAAGGCTAAGGCAGGAGGATCATGAGTTTGGGGCCAACCTGGGATGCATAGGAACATATATCTCACCTTGATCATAATCCCCTCCCATTGTCATCTTCTAACCCCCACCATATACCTTTCACTGAACTACTTTTCTTCCTCACTAGTCCTTTTCTGCTTTGCTATCTTTTTTTTCCTTGTGTGTGTGACCGACTAAGTACAATTAGGGTTGCCTATAGGAAGATGGATGGGTGATTATCTACCAGAGCATATGTAACTCACCAGTGGCTACATCACTGAAGAAAGCATCTCCCACTCCCCTACAGACAATCAACTGCCAAAAACTTCTCAGGGAGAAGAACTTTAATAATTAAGTAATTAAGAAAATAGGATGACTCATTTTGTGCAACCCCTTTCCTTTGTCACCTCCATCGCTACTCAGTGGGCTCATGAATGAAGTGGCCGTGGTGGCAGGGATGGACGTTATGCATGAGTTCAACAACATGAACTCCACTTACCTTAGTAAGGCCTGATCTGGCTCTGGCTGCTGCTTAGTCCTAAATCTGTTAATAGTAGAGACAATACTAAGCCCTCAATATGGTAGCATTCTCCAAGGTGACCAGCCAACTACATTGGGTTAATTCTATAATGAAAAGGGCAGTGTTTATTCCTTACTTGAAAATTTACTTATCCTGGGTATGGGTTGGCCTTTCTTGCACATAATGCTTCTATCAAAACTACTATCTATGGACTTTCAGCATGCCTTATCTTTATCATGTCTTTTACACCACATTGCTTCTGACCAAAGGATTCATTTCGCAGTCAAAGAAGTGGGTCAACAAGCTCATGTTTCACTGGTCTTACCATGTTCCTCACTATCCCAAATCATCAAGCTTGGTAGAGTGGTGAAATGGCTTTTTAAAGATATAATTACAAAAAAAAAAAAAAAAAAGGATAAAATGACAACTAGGTAGCAATACCCTGGAGGGCTGGGACAGGGTTCTCCAAAATGCTATTTATACTTTGAATCAGCATGCAATGTATATATGTATATACTGTTTCTTCTATGCCTGGGTGTATTAGGTACTATGGTAATCAGCTGCATGCTGCTGGGATGAATCTGCAGACCAGACACAGTTTATGGGAGGAATGGGATATATTTCTGGCTTACAGATCTAAGGGAAGGTCCAATATGGTGAAAGAAGCTGGCTCCCTTTACCAAATCCATGCAGAGAGAAAAACCAGCACCAGCACCACAAGCAAGCGCACTCTCGGTACCCCATGCAGAGCTTAAGCACTCTGCATACCTTTAGGCTGGAATTCAGTCCCTAGTGACACGACACTCAGCAGAAGTCTACCTGCTGGGGGCAAGAAGATGCAAACTCATTTAATAACACCTGAATTTATTAGGGGACATATATTCAAACTACCACAGGTACCTTTCTCATTGATAGAACAAAATATCTGACAACAATCAGTTTAAAGGAGAAAGCGTTTTTGTTGAGCTTATGGTTTGAGATGACAGTACATCATGGAGGAGGAACAATGGCAATAGGAGCTTCTGGCAGCTGGTCATACTCTGTCCACAGTGAGAAAGCAGAACAGAGAAATTAATGTTAGTGCTCAACTAGTTTTCTTCTTTTTATATAGTCCAAGACGCCCCAGACCATGGAATAGTGCAGCCTACAGTTGGGTGGGTCTTCCCACCTCAATTAATCTAATCTAGAAATCCTTCCCAGATGTGCCAAGAGATTTGTTTCCATGGTGATTCTAATTCCTGTCAAATTGATCATGTAGTAGGATTCATGGGTCCACAAATCAAGGGGTAGAAATGGGAAAGACATCACTTATCACCACCCCCAGTGACTCACTGGCAAAATTTTTACTTACTATGCCCATAACCTATTCTGGCCTGAAAGTTTTGATTCTAGAATGGGAGTGAGAAGTACTTCTGTCAGGAAGCACAACAAACATGCCATTGAACTAGAAGTTAATACTGACCTTCTTGGGTTTGGATGACTTTCAGTCAAAAGACCAAGATCCTTTAGGATGCGTCTTGATGTTACCATGTCCTTTGATTAATATAAATGGGAAACTGCAACAACCCAATAAATGGTCTAGCCCCTTCGGGAATAAAGGCTTGGGTCACATCTCCATGTAAAGAACCAAACCCTGCTGAGGTGTTTGCTGAGGGGGAGCAAGTACAGAATGGGAAGAAGAAGGTAGTTACAAATACCACCTAAGGTCACACGATAAGTTATAGAAATGAGTATTATTATGAAAAGTGTTTTTATGCTATATGTAAGCAGACATTTGTGTTCTCTTTCTACTTTTTCTTTCCCATGTAATATAATGTCAATTGAGATAATATCAATGCTTAACTGTTGTTAAAGCTATATTATTATATTTAAGTTATAGGTTTCTGTGTGAGTAGTCATTCCTCAAGGGACTTTATCATCTTACATTTAGGGGATGAGAATAGTGTATTTTCATTTTTATGAGGGGTAGTTATATCATGTTAGGCAAAATTATGACCTTGTTATTGTCTTTTCTTTGGAAGTTGAGAATTACATAAGAAGATGTCATGGAGGCCTGGTTGACAAGGGGTAGACTTCTGATCATTAATTTCTATGGTCAGCTTGATTGAATCAGGAATTGAATAAATAGGCAAGAAATAAGCCTCTTAGGCAGTCTATGAAGGTGTTTCCTGGAAGGATTTGCTGAAAGGAAGAAGAGTTCTAGAATAACCAGCACCTTCCAGTGGTAGCGTACATATAAAGAGGTCCCAAGAAAATGCAATCTCTTTTCCAGACTGTCTTTTCTCATTGCTAGTGAGCACATCTACCTTGTTGCTGCCATCCTTCACTGACATTGGAACCCAGTTTCTTTCATGACCTTCTAATATGGATAGGAGACTAGCAGCTCTCTAGGAATTGTCCAGGCCTTTAGCATCCAGCCTTATAGACCGAGTAGCACTGGATTCTTGGACTCTCCAGCATGCAGAACAGCCATGGCTGGACTACCCAGTTCATACTATGTAAGACAATGCAATAAATTCCCTTTGTACTATATATTATTTTTATTAGTTCTGTCTCAACAAAATATGATTGTCTTTTAAATTCCGTATTTTCCACCGATAAGCCAACATTAAATCTCATGCTTGCACATTTGAAAGTAATGTGTATTTTTTCAATATCTTTATGACTATTCCATAGATATTTGAACATAATTATCTGTGTATAGTTTTTGCTAAATTTATGTGCATGTAGTGTGCCAAGCTTCTTGAATTCATGACTTGCTTTATTTCATCAGTTTTTTTTCTTTTTTCTTTTTCTGTTTTTTTCTTTTCATTTTTTTCTTTCTTTCTTTCTTTCTTTTTTTTTTTAATCAAGGTAGGGTCTCACTCTAGCCCAGACTGACCTGGAATTCACTCTGTAGTCTCAGGGTGGCCTCGAACTCACAGTAATCCTCCTACCTCTGCCTCCCGAGTGCTGGGATTAAAGGCGTGCACCACCACGCCCGGCGATTTCATCAGTTTTGTAAAATTAGTTACCAGCACTTTTTAAAAATTACCTTTTTCAATTCATGTGCTTCTATTTTTCCAGGACTTCAGTTATTTTTAAACTTTGTTCTAATCTTCATTTTTTTCACTCTTTATTCTGCTTTCCATCTTTATTATCTATTATGTTATTATGTTATTATGTTAAAATCTGAATGCTTTTTATGATCTTTTCTCTTAATTCACTATGCTTTTGTTTATTGTACCTAACTTATTAAAATGTGTTTTTAAATTCATTTTGGTTCTTGTAGTTTTGAATTTCCATTTTTCTTATTTTTAAATGTTTGCCAATTGTTTAATTGAATTCTGGACAATATGAAAATTGTGCAGGCCGCATGAAGTTCCTTTTATCCAGAGGTGATTTCACTTACCCCAACAGTCACATGGTTGGACTTGTCATATTGCTCCAGTCAGTGCTGGGATTCAGAGTTTTCAAATGCTCATCAAGGTCCAATTTGTTCAGATCTTAAAGTTTAACCTTTGCTTTTTAATACCAGCCTCTAGGGTCTCTCACCTGAAATCCTGAGGTGTTTACTTAGGCTATCCCTCGTTGGTGGTCCCCAAATCCCCAACTCTGTCTCTCAGTTTATCAAACATTGCCAAAATTTTGGCTCAATCATTTAAATACTAAATTTTTTCTTTGCACATAATTTTGTTGGCATTTTTGTCCCCACACAACGAAGAAGTCAATTCATGCCTTAAGGGAATATTGCACAGAATTTTGGACTCATTGTGCTTTTCTCAGCTCCTGGATTTTAGTTCCTCAAGGAATCATGTTGGAAGCTATAAACCCTGAGATCTGTCTGTCTCCTTAATTTAGTGAAACAGCCACAAGCCTAAGTTGCCACTTTTTTCTTCCCTATCACATATGCCATAAACCCCAAAATACCAAACTTAGGTACATATGGGCTGGAGTGCATTAAACTTCTGTCACCTCTAAGATCTTTGTCCCTTAAGTACTAGATTCTTTAGTTCCCCTCTAATGGCTTCAAACAGCTGCTGCCTGTACTATGTTCAAATTGCTATTCTTCACAGGAGAGTTAGTATAACATAAGCCATTCTATCATAGCTACAAATGGAAATAGAACCATATACTTTTTATTTGCTTTTTTCTTTCATCTCTACTTTCAAAACAGTCTTCTCATTGAAGGTATTAAAGTACAGGGTTATGCCGGGCGTGGTGGCGCACACCTTTAATCCCAGCACTCGGGAGGCAGAGGTAGGAGGATCACCATGAGTTTGAGACTGCATAGTGAATTCCAGGTCAGCCTGGGTTAGAGTGAGACCCTACCTCGAACCACCCCCCCCCCACTCACAAAAAAGTACAGAGTTTAAAAAAATGTACCTGGGTGACTTGAAATAAGTTAGGTAAAGCCAAGAAATCACTTTTTTCAAAAATTAAGCAATAGTTGTACAATTGATAGTTCTGTATGATTTGTATGATTAGCATAGAAAACAAAGGGTAAGTGGATTCCTTGTTTACCTAGGTATTTATCTTATATAGCAAATTTGCCATCCTGTGATTTTACATCTAAAGACACAATTGAAAACCAAAATTAAAATATCCTAATGGCTTTACAAGTATGACAGTCATTATCTTTGTACCATGTATTTTATATAAATTTTTAAAATTATAACTTGTATTTCTTCATTAATAAGAAACAATTTGATCTCTTTCTCTCTCTCTCTCTGAAAAAAGTAGGTCTCTTCCTATGTTGCATGGGTCTTCTGGATGAGACATGCTCTATTTAGAGCTCTGTTTCCTGCTTGGAGGGGCAATTAACACGCTTACTACTTGAGAAACAGCATGGCTCATTGGACTAAGCTTTGAGTCAGTAGTTTGGAGTTATAATCCTACTTCTGCTACTGATTCAGTTTGCGCCCCTGGGCAAGCCACTTAACCTTTGTATTTGTTCACTGGAAAAGTGAGAGAAAATGATCACTTACTTGGAAGAGTAGCTAGTAATAACTGATTTCCAATATAAAGAAATGCACAGTATATTTTGACTAGTTAGAATTACTACAAACAATCCTACAATTCAGTTTCCCTAAAACCTTAGTACTGTTTTAATTAAAATTCTTCTGACTTAAGTTAAAATGAAGTACAATAAAATGCAGTTAAGTGTTGTTGTTGTTGTTTTTTTTAATTTTCCTGCTTAAACAGGTGGTGAAATCCAGAGTAGTTAAGCCTGAGAAAATAAAAATTAAATAAAAAATAGAGATGAAAATAATCTTTCTTTTTACTACAGGCTTTTTTTAAATTGTAAGAAAATATTAAAATATACATATATATTTATATGTATATATATATATATATATATATATATATATATATATATATATATATATTGCAAATCCTTTTCTAACACCAAAGCACAAGAGTTTTCATTTACACAAAATAGTAAATTCACATTTGTTCCTTTCCTTTTCTTGTTCATAATTCTTTAGAAATGAGATTTAAATAAAATAATTATTCCTATAATTTTATAATTATACTGCAGCACAGTATGTCCTCTCTGTACCACAAAAGAAGCAACTATTCAGATAGTTCCTTTGTCTGATACTTTGTCTTTCTTTGCATTTAAAATATATTAAGATTGAAAATTTTTATCGGTAGAAAAGTTTAAAGTTCAGGTATATCTAAGAAAGTTGTCATTGTAATGAAGCCTTAAAATGATGTTTTAAAATTTTTAATCAGTAGGACTGTGATGGTTTATATTGATTGTGAACATGAAAACACCTAGAATCACTTGTGAAAGGCTATCTAGATTAGGTCAGCTCCTGAGTATGCCTGTAAAGAATTCTCTTGATTCAGTTATGTGAGGTGAGAAGACCCATCTTAACTGTGAGTGGCATGATTCCATTGGCTAAAGTCCTGCACTGTATCAAAGGAAAGAGCTGGCTAATCACCAGCATTCGTTTCTCTCTGCTTCTTCACTGTGGGCTGAATGTGACTTACTGGGCTTTGAGCTCCTGCCATCATGCTTTTCCTGACTGATGGACTGTAAGCTTAAATAACCCTTCTACCCTTAAACTAATCCTTCACAAGTATTTTGTCCCAGAAATGAGAAGGTAACTGATAAAGAAAATTGGTTTTGAAGAGTGAATGGACTATTGCTGTGATAAACCTCACCATGTGGCTTATAAGCCTTTGAAATTGAATTTTGGAAGGAATGTGGAGGAGTTTGGAACTTTGGGCTAGAGAAGCCCCCGAATACAGTTACTAGAACTTAATGATCACTTTGGGTGGGAGCTTTGAAGATAAGAATGCAGAGAGAAATGCAGACAGTGAAGGTCTAACTCATGAGGTTTCAAACGGGAACAAAACCTATCAGGAACTGAGCTAGAGGCAATTCATGTTATGTACAGTCAAAGAAACTGGCTGTATTCTATCTATAACCTAAGAACTTGAATGCTGCTGAACTTTAACATAATGGACTAATTTGTTTGTCAGAGAAAACTTCAACACATTCAGGTCAGAGCTGAAAAAGCTGATGTAACTGTTAAAGAGATCAGCATCATTGAAGTGAACCTTCTGAGCAACACTTGGTCAATAAGATAGGTATCTTAAGAGCAAAACCCCATCCATCAAAGGCTCTGTCTTATGGGATTCCAAATTCACTTGAGGAAGAAAGCCAGAACCGGGGTGTTTCCTGCTTAGATACAAGCATCATAGGGAAATGTTTCACCAAAGACAGCCTGATATCTCTATAGCTGTGGTTCAAAGGGCTCAGGCTTCACCCCAACCTGGCTAACAGGACTTGGCAGTATCATCCACATGATATGAAGGCATGAACGATGCAAAATTGTAGGAGTCATGGAGTATTTTACATGATTCCAGGGAGCTATGGAGGCCAGCCAATGTGTGGCCCCATCAAAGTGTCTGTAAGGAGGCTCTGGCAGGGCATTGCATGAAGCTATGTGGCTTGGCAATGCCAGAACTATAGGATGTCTGACAAGGAAAACTGTATATTTGTAATGGAGTTGCCCCAAGAGAGGCACAGCTGAAGTGGTGGCGCTACCAAAGCCCTTTGGAGATATTCCCATCTCGACTACCCCCACAATGCGTGAACCACATTCCCCATTGATGAGGGTCCCTATGGAAGAGGGAGGACAGGGAGGAGGATAATGGAGTCACCACTATGAATGTAAAACTAGAAGAATATACATAAAAATAAAAAAATTTTTAAAAATGTGATCCATTAAAAAAAAAAGTCTCAAATGCCAGATATGGAGCTGAAAGATTTGGAGCTTGCCCTGATGGCTTTTGTTCTTGCTTTGGTCTGATTATTCCTTGACATGTTTCCATTCTCTGTTTTGGAGGGATGGTTTTCTTTGTGCCTATGCAAGTTGGAAGTATATAACTCATTTTTTGGTTGTTAGAGGAGCCCAAAGTTAAGAGCTTGCCTGAGACTATGAAGAGACTCTGAATTTACACAGTTAACAGTTTTGCAACTGTTGAAAGACTGTGAGGACTTGTTTTTTAGATTTTAAATAAAGCCTTTACTTTATTTATTTATTTATTTATTTATTTATTTATTTATTTATTTATTTATTTATGTGACACAGAGAAAGGTGGGTGGAGAGAGTGAGAATGGCTCGCCAGGGCCTCTAGCCACTGCAAACAAACTCCGGATGCATGCACCACCATGTGCATCTGGCTTACATGGGGCCTGGAGAATCGAACTGGGATCCTTAAGCTTCATAGGTATGTGCCTTAACCACTAAGCCATCTCTTCAGCCCGAGGACTTTTTTGTTTTGTTTTGTTTTGTTTTCTGTTTTTTTGTTTTTCAAGGTAGGGTCTCACTCTGGCTCAGGCTGACCTGGAATTCACTATGTAGTCTCAAGGTGGCCTTGAACTCATGGTGATCCTCCTACCTCTGCCTCCCAAGTGCTGGGATTAAAGGCGTGAGCTACCACGCCCAGCCCGAGGACTTTTTGAAGTTAGACTGAATCCATTTTTTTTCTTTGCATTATGCAATGGCCATGAGTGTGTAGAGACAAGGGATAGAAGATTATGACTTAAGTGTGATAGATTTGAGTGTCAGGGAGTTAGTGTACTGATGATGATATTGACTGTAAACTTGATAGGACTTAGAATCACCTGTGAGGGATTATCTATCTAGACTGTATAAAAGGGAAGAGCTGGCTTAGCACCACCATTCATCCCTCTTTTCTTCCTCACTCTGGGTTAATGTGACCAGCTCTCTTTCAAGCTCCTGTCACACTAACTTCCCCACCATGAAAGACTGTGCTTGGAACTATAAGATGAAATAAACCCTTTTTCCCTTAAACTGAATTTTGTCATTTATTTTTCCTCAGTAAAAAGAAGATAACCTATGTAAGGTCTCAATTTACCTTCACAAACTAGTTTACTTTAAAATATAAGGTAAACATCAAAATAAAAAAGAGACTTATGGAGAGAGGGAGGGGAATGGTGGAGAGTGGATTTGTGAAGGGGAAAGAGGGGCAGGGGAGGGAATTATCATAGTTTATTGTTGGTAAGTATGGAAGTGTCAATAAAAACAAAATAAAATACAAGATAAGATTATAGTGCTAGAGATTGCTCAGTGGATAAAGCACTTGCTTGCAAAATATGACCGCCTGGGTTCCATTTCTCAAAGCCCATGTAGAGCCTGATGGACAAAGTGGCACATGCATCTGGAGTCTGTTTGTAGTGGAAGGAGGCCCTGGCATGCCCTCCCTCTCTCTCTCACACTCATTTCTCTCCATCTCAAATAAATAAATATTAAAATACAAGATAATAAATTCACATGTGTCTACTTATAACTGCTTCTATTGTAGTTATAGTTTCTCTGAGAGTCAAGTTTTGTTCCTTTTCTATAAAATGATAATAGCATTATCCATGTCAGTTATTATACAAAATTGTAAGAAAAGCCAAAGTAAAGATATATGCAAAGGTCTGGGTATGCAGCTTGATGGCAGTGCAGAGCCTGGGATTTGATTTGCAGCACTAGGAAAAAAGTATGCTTTAAATTAAAAAATATATATATTGACTTCCCAGTAAGATGGCTGCAGAGGAGTCATGCCAAACCAGCCTAGGAAGGGATTTGAGCAAAACCACAGCAAAATACACTGTTTTCCTAAAAAGTGAAGGTGTACAGGTTTTTATCAGCCATGGCAGAGTAGCAGGAGAGACCAAGATCTACTAGAAAGGAGGAAACCAGGCCAGAATCCCGCTAAGGCACTTGTGGCCCCAATCCATGCAGATCTGCATACCCACCCGGCCTGGCGCTGAGCTGTAGGAGCAGAGACCAAAGAGGGGGCTTTTGCAACCTCATCAGCCTCCTTGCAAAGTAAAAAAAAACTGGAAGAGGAAACAGAAGAAACCAGCTGAAGGGGATACAGGTGGGACCAGATGAGCCCTTCCAGTACAATTCCAGGCTTCCTGCACCCTCCCATCCCCCAACCATCAGAGCCGAGTACCTGCAGAGAATGCATTCAGCACCTGGTGGCAGGGTATCCAGTACAGTTGATTAGAACACCAAATCCACAGCACAACACAAAAGGATAGAGGTGGCCACTCAGCATTGGTGAGATTGGAAGCCACCCCAAAAGGTAACAAGGCCGACTGACAAAAAAGCAGGTCCATAGGCCTGCACTGGAAGTACTAATCTCTGTTTCCATGTCAGGGCAGGTTATGGGTTACATATTTGTGGCTGGCTTTACCATTCTCAATTAAGCTGTATTTGAGGGTTGACTATTGTTGCCTCTGATGCTTTCAGATTCATAAAGCCTTTGCCTTTTTCTTCTATAATTATTAGGGGCAAAGTCTGATTCAGACCCAGGCTAACCTGGAACCCATTTCAGAACAGAAATCTCAACCTCCCAGCTGACAGGATTAAGGGTTTAGAGCAACACTCACCCTTAGGGATTTTGGCTTTATAAGGTTATCTGTTTGTTTCACACTTGCATACTCTGTGCTGGTTTTTATTGAATGTGTATATATTGCTTAGTTGAATTTCAGAATTTTGCCAGTAAATTGTTCTACCCAGCCCATTAGAATACTTGGATAGCAGTCAAACTCAACACCTAGGATTACTTCTGTGGCTGGATTGGAGTACAAGAGCTACACGTGGCACCTTAAACTCATACTCTGAAGGTACATAAAGTTGGATTTCCAAATCCAAAAGCACCACAGATTATTAGAAAACCCAAGCATCAAATCAACTCAGGATGCAAAATCACTACATTATAATACAAGAAACACAAAGAATCCAGATAATACAATCCAACCAAAAATTATAAATCCATCAGAAATGACCCCCAATGAGACTGTTTTAGATGAAATGCCTGACAAAGATTTCAAAAAAATGATTTTATCTATACTCAAAGAAATCAAAGAAGAAAACAAACTCCTGAAGGAATTCCAAGAAAACACAGGAAACCAATTTAATGAAATAAGGAGGTCATTACAAGACATGAGTAAGGAAATAGAAATGCTGAAGAAAAACCATGCAGAAATACTAGCACTGAAAAACACAGTAAGGTAAATAAAAAAACTCTGGAAAGTCTCACCAGTAGAATGGATGAAAGAGAGAACAGAATATCTAAACTAGAAGACATTGTGGCAGATCTAACACAGTCCAACAAAGAGAAAGACAAGCTGATAGGAAGGTATGAATGGGAATTTCAAGATATTCAGGACACTATGAAAAGATCAAACATAAGAATTTAGGGGATAGCAGAAAAAGAAGAATTTCAATCCAAAAGCATAGTAGGTGTTTTCAACAAAATCATAGAAGCAAATTTTCCTCAAATTGGGAAAGAAAAGCCAGTGCAGATACAGGAAGCTTTTAGAACACCAAATAGACAAATCGTGGCAAGAACCTCTTCTTGCCATGTTATAATTAAGCTACTACTCAACAGATGAATGGATAATAAAAATGTGGTACATTTATATAATGTAGTTATATAATGGAGTTCAGTGGTAAAGAAAAATGAAATTATGAAATTTGCAGGGAAATGGATGGACCTGGAAAGAATTATAGTAAGTGAGGTAACCCAGGCCCAGAAAGCAAAACATCACATGTTCTCTTTCATATGTACATCCTAGCTACAAATTTTAGACTTGTGCCTCAGCTGGAACCAAAAATCAGTAGCAGAGGCCAGTAAATTAGAAAAAAGTTATAATGGAGGGAGGAGAGGGAAGGACTTAAGGGGATGGTATTGTGTATATGTAAGTAGAAGAACAGATTACAGGGAGTAGAATGGCCTAAGTGAGGCCAGGGGAAGAGATTGAATAAAGGAATGGTGAGTGGAGGGTCAATCAAAATTCAAGATATTCTGAATAAGACATATGAAAGCCTACTTTTGGTGATAATGGCACATCCAGAAGGCATAGATTGTTACTAGGAAATTTTCAGTGCCAGGGATGGGATACATTCCAGTGAGTTGTTGGACAGGGAGGTCCCTGTTGCCTTCAAAACATTACAGGCTATTGCCAAGGCCCTTGGTTTCCCAAGAGAAACAGATGGTAAGACCCTATTGTTGAAGCTTCACGTGCCTTCGTGCGATGGCAAGGTCACTGAGAAATCAAGCTGGGTCTGAGCTGAAAACCTCTTCCCTGTAGACCAGCCAAGTGATAGTTGGAAAAAGTTGCACTGCATGCAGCCCTATATGAGACAAAAGTCATCAGTGGTGAAAACAGTGGCCTCAAGTTTGGCCAGATAGGCCAAATGACTGAACGGGTGCAACAGTGGCAAGTCTGCTCTAGGGGAAACCAACTGCTCTCTAATTGGACTGGAGGCCCGTTCTATGGGAGGGAATACATGCCTGGTACTGAAAACCTAATCAAAAATTTATGGCAGGGGAGGTCATGAGCCTTAGGAGTATAAAGCCTGCTCTTTTCTGGCTAAATGCATATATTATGCACACCAAACTGCCCTGTAAGTACTACACTTAATGTTCATATTCATAAATTAATGCTACTCTCACTTTTGATTAGAGAAGCTTCTCTTTTCACCATCTTCCTCTAAAATCCAGTGCTACAAACTGATGCTTCTCATTGCCCTTCTTCTTTTCTTTCTTCTACCTTTGTGCAGAAAGAGGGGAAAGACAAGGAGGATGAGGACAAAGATGAAGAGGGAGTGTTTCTCATAAAGGTCAGTCTACCACTCTCATGTTCTCAAGCATATTCTTCCTGACATTACAAGCATTCTGCCCATCTACTTTTTTTTTCCTCCTACATTTTCATTTGTTCCTCCTATGACACCATTCCTTTCAGTTCATATATATATAATTTATCACCTTATCATCTCTCATCTGAAAATAGAAGCAAAATAACTCCCCCATCCTCCTCTCTTTTTCGGTCAGGGTCTTGCTATGTAGTCCAGACTGACCTCCAACTTGTGAACCTCCTGCCTCAGCCTTCCCAGTGCTGGGATTGCTGGTAGTATTGTGGGAGGTAAAATCCTCTCTTGATTGGGCATTTCCCACGAGTCACTGCCTTATCTGATTTTTATAGCCAAACACCTCTAAAGATGTGCTAATTATGATGCTTTGAATTTTCATTTGCCATTAGCTCTTCATATTTTTCAGTTGGGCTTCCACTGAAACTACTGTCAAGGATATTCACTCCAAGATGCAACATTCAATGGCATCTTATGATTTTTTCCCTTCAATTTCATGATTGTCTCTGTATAATTCAACAATATTCTTATCTACTTTCTCTTAAGATTTTTAATTTTTATTTATTTATTAGAGACAGAGAGAGGGACAGGAGAGAGAGAGAATGGGCATGCCAGGACCTCTAGTCATTGCAAACCAACTCCAGATGCATGTGCCACCATGTACATTTGGCTTATGGGGGACCTGGAGAATTGACCTTGGGTCCTTAGGCTTCACAGGAATGTGCCTCAACTGCTAAGCCATCTCTTCAGCCCCCTTATCTACTTTTTGTAAAAAAAAAAAAAATTCCATATATGACATTTCCTTCTCTTGGAGTCTGTTTGATCTCTCTGGATACCACTTCTTTATTGCCTTTCCTGGCTCTTAAAAGGGTTTTTAAAATATATTTTTATTATTAGCAAGCAGAGAGGGAGAGATTAAAGAGATACAGACAGAGAGAATGGATACACTAGTGCCTCAATCCACTGCAAATGAACTCCACATGCATGTGACACTTTGTGCATCTGGGGTTACGTGGGTACCAGGGAATCAAACCTAGATTGTTAGGCTTTGCAGGCAAGCACCTTAACCACTGAGACATCTCTCCAGCCCCCTTTCCAGGCTTTTAAAAATATTTTACTTATTTATTTATTTGAGGGAGATTATGTGAGAGAACAAGAGGCAGAGGGAGAGAGAAAGAATGAGCATGCCTGGGCCTCTATCCACTGCAAATGAACTCCAATTGTGCATCTTGATTTATGTTGGTACTGGGGAATCAAACTTGGGTCCTTAGGCTTTGCAGGCAAGTGTCTTAACTGCTGATCCATCTTTCCAGTCCCCCTTTCCTGGCTTTTAGTTTTCTACTTGACTTACAAATTTCTTTCCTTTTCACTCCCTCCTTAGAAACTCTCCTTCATTTCATGTCTTAAATACCATTCATATGCTGACACCTTGCAAATTTGTATCTATAGCATTGGATGTTCTTACAAACTATGCTCATGTACTACTTGCTTACCTTACCTATCCATTTGACAGTCTAAAAGGCAGAGAAAAAAATAATGTTTTCAATACCTATCTCCTTAATTCCTGTGATAAAACATGCCTCTCCTGCTAAATCTTCTGAATCTCAATAATGATATTACCTCCATTTAATTACTCCAGAAAAAATAGGGGGCATCTAATCTATTAGGGAATCCTGTTGATCTCACTTCCAAAAATATCTAGAACCTGCTTACTTCTTTCAATATTAGTTTATATAGTGCTATTGTCTCTTGCTAACTTATTGCAATACTCTTCTAACTAGTGTTTGTTGTCTTTTAAAATTATTTTAGTAAACTTTTTATTGACAACTTCCTTTCATATTGACAATACTATGATCCCACAAACCTCCCCTTTCTTCACAATTTCCCCCTCCATTGAATCCCTTCTTCTTTCCAAGTAGTCTTTGCTTTTATTATTATTATTATTATTATTATTATTATTATTATTATTATTTTTGGAGAGAGACAGAGAGAGAGGGAGAGGAAGACAGAATGAGATGGGCATGCCAGCAGCCTCTCAGCTGCTGCAAACGAAATCCAGATGCGTGCACCCCCTTGTGGTCCAGTGTGGCATTGCACCCTTGCGTCACTTTGCATCTGGCTAAACGTGGGACCTGGAGATTGGAACTGCTGGAGATTGGAACCAGCGTTCTTCAGGCTTAGGAGGCAGGCGCCTTAACCTCTAAGCCATCTCTCCAGCCCTCTTTCTTCTATTTTGATGCCATCATTTACCCCTCCTCTTATGCAGGTCTTGTGTAGGTAGCATCAGCCACTATGAGGTTATAAGTGCCAAAGCCACTTTGTGCCTTGAAGACAGTATTGAGGTAAGCACTTTACCCTCTGAGCCATTGCTTTAGCCCTCTGTAAAACAGTATTACAAAGCACTCCTCCCCTTCTTTGGCTCTTATGTTCTTTCCACCACCTCTTAAGCAGTGGTTCCTGAGTCTTGGAGTATGTAATACAGAGGCTCCACTTAGTGCTGAGTCCTCACTGTCTCTTCTCAGCACTTTGATGAGTTTTGAATTTCCCTAGTGGTCACCACCATCAGGAAAGAATAGCTTCTGTAATCAAAAGTGAGAGTAGCATTAATGTATGAGCACAAACTTAAGTATTTAGTGGGCAGTTTGGTGGGCACAAAATATCCATTTAGCCAGACAATAGCAGTAGTTTCCCCCTGCTAGGGTTTATGTGTCTTTGTTAATATCTTGCACACTTATTTTCCACATAACTGACAGTGATGTTTAATCATATGAGACCATCTAACTCAATTCTCTAATACCCTTCAATTACCCGGTGTGGTGGCTCACATCTGCTATCCTAGCACTTGAAAGGTCAAAGCAGAAAGGTTACCATGAGTTTGAGGCCAACCTCCCCCTTTTAAATGTGTGTGTGTGTGTGTGTGTGTGTGATTATTTGTATGGAGTTCAACAACAGCCTAGGATACAGAGTGAGACCCTATTATAAAACAAAACCAAATCAAGCCCTCCAGTGGCTTGATGCTTCAGCTTGAATAAAATCCAAGGCCTTACTTTAGTCTATAAGATTATATATTGTCTGGGTCCTGATTTCTCTCTTTTTACTCATACCACTCTCTCACCTTGCCACATTTCACATTTCAAACACATCCTAGGCTTTGTACATACCATTCCTTCTTCACTAGCTTCTTTCTGGTCTTCTTTTTATCTTTCAGGATTTGGTTTAAATAGTACTTCTTTAATAAAGTCCTTCTTGAATCATTCTAAGTAGGTTTCCTTGTTGTAGTCTATTCTACCACTATTGTTTTTTCTCAGCATTCTCTTTGGTTTTTATAACTAATTCTTCTCATCTAGCAATTGTTTTTTTTTTTTTTTAAGCTGTTTTGTGTGCTCTTCATAATACTATATGCTGAACAAGGGCAGGGACTAAATTCTTTATTTTATTCACCATTTGTGCAGTCAATACCTAGCACTAATCCTATAGCTAATACTTACCTGTTGAGTAAGTGAATATATCACGGGTACAGATGGACAGTTCTATGAAAATGACTGACCCTATGTAGCCTTACTTTATGGAAAACTCCAGAACTGGCATAGCAAAGGTTTATGTAAGTCTTTATCCTTTGTTACAAAGCATCTAAGCAGCCTTTTAAAGCAAGGACTGGGGTTGTAAGCCTATTACCAACTCTCATGCCTCTAAAATTTTTCTGTGCTAGATTGCAGTATTGTAAAATGCAGTAAAATTGGATTACTAAAAACACACAAAAATAACAAACATGAACTCAATTATTTTATTATAGTTTCAACAGGCATGACATTCTTTTTTCAAGTTTCTACAAACCCTTTTAAAATAGTTATTGTCACTGTTCCTACTTGTCTCATTGGAGAGTTTGGGATCAGCATTGTTTGAGAAGCACACTTTGAGTAGGGGGAGTATTTAATACATCACCCTTCCATTTTGGATTGACTCTTAGCTCAAAGCTTACATTATTTTTTATTGGGAAGAACCAACCAACCTGCTGAAGGCTTTTCTCTGGGCACCAAAAGTCAGTGGCATGATCTTTACCAAATATTGTACAAACAAACACCTTGTCCACTTCTTAACTCCATCCCCATATACATCTCTTGCCACAGATGGGCAAGGGCAATAGTGCCACACCTCAAAGACACTGGCAGTACGGCCTCTGCCAGTTTCTCCACTCTTAGTTATCACTGTGGGTAACAGCTGAGAAGGACTTGAGGCAGTTGTCATAAATATTTAGGAGGTTGAGAAAAAAGTATTTTTTTAAGTTTGCTATTTTTTGATTTCCTTCTTGATTTCTTCCTTGACCCATTCATCATTTAGTAGTGTATTGTTTAATTTCCATGATTTTGTGTATGCTCTATAGCTTTACTTGCTATTGATTTGTAGTTTGATCCCATTGTGATCAGACAGAGTGCAAGGAATTATTTCAATTTTCCTCTATTTGTTAAGATTTGCTTTGTGTCCTAATATATAGTCTATTTTAGAGAAAGTTCCATGTGCTGCTGAAAAGAATGTGTATTTTGCAGCATTTGGGTAAAGTGTTCTGTAGATATCTGTTAGGTCCATTTGTTCTATGACCTCATTTAATCCAGATGCATCTCTATTTTTTTTTTTTTTTTTTTTTGCCGGTATGATCTCTCAGTTGATGAGAGTGGGGTGTTGAAGTCACCCATTACAACTGTGTTTGTTGTTATCTGTGACCTTAGTTCTAATAGTCTTTGATGAAATTGGGAGCCCCCATGTTAGGTGCATATATGTTTAGGATTGTAATGTCTTTGTTAGAGTGCTTCTTTAATCAATATAAAGTGACCTTCCTTATGTTTCCTAACTAATGTTGGTCTGAAGTCTACCCTGTCAGATATTAGGATAGTGATTCCTGCTTGTTTTCTAGGCCCATTTGCTTTGAACACTGTTTTCCAACCTTTCACCCTAAGATAGTGTCCATCTTTTGTGGAAAAGTGAGTTTCTTGGAGGCAACAAATTGAAGGATCCTGCTTTTTAACCTAGCCTGTAAAACCTGTGTCTTTTGGTTGGGGCATTGAGGCTGTGATTGTGTATTTATTTTTGCCATTTTTCTTGTTTTGTAGTTCTTCTGGTTTTAACTTTGCTCTCTTGTTTTTTAAAATATTTTATTTATTTATTTATTCAAGAGAGAGAAAGAGGCAGAGAGAGAGAAAGAGAGAGAGAGAGACAGACAGACACATAGAGAGAGGGCACATCAGATGCATGTGCCCTCTTGTGCTTCTGGCTTACGTGGGTCCTGGAGAGTTGAACTGGGATGCTTTGGCTTTGTAGGCAAGTGCCTTAACTGCTAAGCCATCTCGCCAGCCCCTATTTGTACCAGTGGCCTCTCAGCTGCTGTGAACAAACTCCAGACGTGTGTGCCACCTTGTGGGCAAGTGCAGCATTGTGCCCTTGCATCACTTTTTGCGTCTGGCTAAACGTGGGACCTGGAGAATCAAATGGGCGTTCCTAGGCTTTGCAGCCAGGCGCCTTAAGTGCTAAGCCATCTTTCCAGGCCCCACCCCCTTTGAGATAGGATCTCATCATGTTGGCCTCAAACTTTTTTTTTTTTTAATATATATTTGTTTGTCAAGGTAGTGTCTCGCCCTAGCCCAGTCTGACCTGGAATTCACTACATAGTCTTGGGCTGGTCTTGAACTCATGGGAATCTTCCTACCTCTGCCTCCTGAGGGTTGGGTTTAAAGGCATGAGCCACCTAGATTGGGTCTTTTACTGGCTTTCTGCTTCATCCTGTTTTCATCTCAAACTGGGAATCTCTTCTCTGTCTTTTTAAAGACTATTCTTTTTTATTTTGTGTTTATTTATTTGAGAGAGAGAGAGAGAGAGAGAGAGAGAGAGAGATAAAGAGCCAGAGATAGAGAGAATGGGCATGGCACACCAGGACCTCCAGTGGCTGCAAATGAACTCCAGATCCATGTGCCACCTTGTGCATATGGCTTACGTGGATCCTGGGGAATCAAACCAGGGTCCTTTGGCTTTGCAGGCAAGTGCCTAAACTGCTAAGCCATCTCTCCAGCCCTGCTTTCTTGTGTTACCTAGTATTTGAGTATGGTTTATTTTTTCCCCTTATGTGTGTGCTTTTTCCTTCTCTTCAGTGTGAAGGATCCTTTCAAGTATTTTCTGCAGAGTTGGTTTGGTCTTCATATATTCCTTTAGCCTGCTATTGTTGTAAGTTTGCTATTTTTGTTTCCCATACATTGACTGAGTTTTGAGGGGGACAGAAGTGGAGAGAAGTCAAATGTTTCCTGTGGGCCATTATAGAGAAATGAACTGATTGTCTCTGGTGGGGCTAGTGTATTCCCTCCCCCTTTTAAATGGGTGTGTGTATGTTTATTTGTATGTATGTATGTGTGGAGATCTGGGGATAATTCTCAGGGTTTTTGTCTTCTCCTTTCACCTTATTTTGCTGCTCTGTGTCAGTGTAGCTGGCCCAGAGCTTCCGTAGTATCCTGACTCGACATTCCATTGCTATGGATGTACCACTTTGTGTCCTGCTCTGTATGAGTGCTGGGGAATTAACTTGGGCTGGCAGGCTTGCAAGCAGATGCCTTTAACCACTGAGCCATCTATGCAGCTTCTAGTAGACTTTCATCAGAGTGCTGGATATTTCCACCACAGCTACTTTAGCCTAACTCTTCTTCCTTTATTGATCTAAAATACTGTCTTGATGTGTTGCCTCTCATCATTCCCACATCCTTGTTCTTCTTAGTATCTGTCTCCTTGGCTCTGTTAGTACAGTGACATGCTGGCCATAGGGAGAAAGGGAGGAAAGAACAGCAACAACATTTAGACATAGGGAGTTTTCTTCTCACTTTGGCCACGTGAAAGAAAGGATACTCACTGAAGATGTGTTGGTCATGATCTGCCTACCCTTGGTTTAGCAATTTATCAAGTTCATTTTCTTTGTATAGCACCTTAAATCAAGGTATATAAACTTGTGGGTGGTCCATGCCTTTAATATTAACACTGGCGAGGCTGAGGTAGGGCAACTACATGAGTCAAAACCTGTCAGAAAGGAAGAAAATCCATTACTTGTGTGTACTTCAGGAATACCCACGTTATCTGAACATAGGTATTTTTATAAATTTTTATAACAGGTAGAAAGCAACAAATGTACTTCCAAAGCTTTCATTGACAGAGAACTTAGCATTCTATATTACACAAAGATTTTTCAGTCATTTTCCTACAGATGAAGATATTTGACATGTCTTGCTTCTGTATGACTATAGGTGTGCCCATAAGTAACTGAATTTCTCCAAATATGAAATACCATCTGTTGCAGTCAGGTTCGCATTGCTGGCAGAAATTATCTGACCAAGAACAGCTTGTGGGGAAAAAAGGTCTATTTTGGCTTACAGGCTCAAGCGGAAGCTCTGTGATGACAGGAGAAAACGATGGCATGAGCAGAGGGTTGACATCACCTCCTGACATCAGGTGGACAACAGGAACAGGAGAGTGTGCCAAACACTGGCAAGGAGAAACTGGCTATAATAACCATAAGTTTGCTCCCAACAATACACTGCCTCCAAGAGGTAATTCCCAAATCTCCATCAGCTGGGAACCTAGCATTCAGAACATCTAAATTTATGGGGGATGCCTGAATCAAACCACCACACCATCCCATCTCAGAAGCAAGTTCTAGTGCAGGTCATGCCTACCCCTTCAGAGTTGAATATTTAGTCCTGTGAGTTTTTCACACAAAGAGGAATCATCTTTCAATGTGGAAGCAGTGCTATATCACTCCTACTTGCTTCCAACTGAGCAAACATAACTGAATCTCCATTGAGCTTGCTTCTCAAGATTCCTCCAACTGAAAGTAACTGTGGTTCAAACTCCTCGGAGGGACTCTGGACTTGAAACTCTCCCATTGGAATGGCTACATCTTGGGTTTGAGTGATGTTAGTTAAAATGAGTTGTTTGGTAATGCTGAATATTCTGCTAGACTTTCATCTTATTTTCTTTCTATTCTTTTCCAAATTCAGGTTGTACAGCTAGCACTAGCTGGATCTGTGGCCAAGAACCGATTCTAAAGCCTGATATGGAAACACCTGTAATCCCAGCTACTTTAAAGGAGAGGGAATGAAAGCCTGAAGCCAGCCTGGGCTACACAGATCCTATCTCAAAAGTGATTCTACAAAATAGGTAAGAAAGGTTATCTGATTATCTGCAATAACTTTTATCTTCTAAGATTTGGAACTCCAGTAAAAAGTCACACAGCCATTCTTAAATTATTTTTAAAATTTTTTTAAAACTTGCAAATTTAGGACAGAATGGATAGCTATTGTTATTGGATGCTAGTAAGTTCTCCTATGGATCTTATTCTTTGTTAGAAGAGAACCAGTTAAGAATGACTTCATATTCTTTCATACTGGCAAATTTCAGGGGTGAGATAAGGCATATATTTTCAAGTTTCACTTCTATTACTTGTTATTCCAGTTATTCCACTGGCTCTGGTTTCACCATACAAGAAATATTGAAGTGATGCAGTGATAAGACAGTGGAGCCTGGTCTATCAAATTCCCCAATGAAATGAAGAAATAAAAGTGTTCTAAACTAAAATACACTCTTTCATCCAACAATTGTTAGTGGCAACTCTTTCTTGTTTTGTTTTTTTTCGAGGTAGGGCCTTACTCTAGCTCAGGCTGACCTGGAATTCACTCTGTAGTCTCAGGGTGGCCTCGAACTCATGGTGATCCTCCTGCCTCTGCTGGGATTAAGGGCGTGCACCACCACACCCGGCTTAGTGGCAACTCTTAATTCAAACCAGAGACCAGTTTTATACTTGTTTTTCTGACTAGCACAAAACGTGTGGAGAACTACAAAACTACTAAGACATCTTGTAAGACCAACTTGGGACTTTGTTGCACAATACTAGTCAAATTCTGAGTCCAACTTGAGAAAATCTTGGAGAGAGTTTAAAGAGGCATCATGATTATTATGAAGCCTGACAGGTTATAGAAATGGGCAGATAATTATAGGATGAACTTAATAGAAACAGAGTAAGAGGGGGAAAAAACCCACAAATACAAGCGAGAAAGCTGGGCTTTGTGGAAAAATGTAGAAATCAAGAAATCCCAAGCATGCATTAGCCATGCCATACAGTTGCTTTATTTTTCTTTAATAGACAAACAAAAAAATATACAGGGAGTACACATAAGGGCACTGTAAGCATTTACACAAGTATTTATTTGTGAACATTTTTATATTATAGATACTTCTAGGTGTTGAGATAAAATAGGGGAAAAGCCAAGATCTCTAAAATTGTGGCAAATGACAGAACGAGTAACTCTTACGTCTAGTTTGTATTCTACAGCTAACTTCAAGCGCGGCAAACATCCGGAGCTTCTTGAGGTAAAGATCTCATTTTTTACATTTCACATTCCATTCTTGTGTCCAGCCCCAGTATCTTGTAAACAGTTTAACATGGCTTAACGGATAAAAATAGGCCCTGAAAGAGCTAAGAAATGATCGGACCCTTTTGTCTGACCGTCAACATGCGTTGATGGAAACCTGCAGGCTTTCCCTTCAAAGCCTAATAAATATTTGCGAACCTATTACGTGCAGAACAGTTTCCAACACAGGGCTTTGTGTATGGAAGGTCCGGTGGAAAGGAGTTCAAAGCGCCCACGGTGGTCACTGGGGGTGGGTATGCAGACCCAGCGGACGGCCCTTGCAGCCAGCCGTCCGCGTTCTTCTTTCCTGGTATACAGCCCAGGGACACAGCGCTCGGGCGGCGGGGAGCGCGCGGGCGCCGGCTGCACAACCGAGCTCGCTCGGGCAGCGCGGCGGGCGCGGCTCCATCCCCGGCTGCCACCCACTCGCCGCCAGTCTCCGCGGACTAGGCGTCCCCCCAGAGGAAAGACGGGGCGCCGCACACGGCCGGCCTCGGGGGAAGGGGAGGGGAGAGGGGCGTTGCTTGCTTCTCCGGCGAGCGCTCGAGCAGAGCGAGCTGGTTCCCGGGCCGGGGCTCCACGGCGGACCCACCCGGCCAGCCCCCATCCCCGGCCGCAGCCCCGCGGACTTGGGGAGGGGCCCGCGCGATCTCTCCGCCGCCAGCAGGCCGGACGGCCAGGCCTCGCGGTAGCGAGCCTCCGCGCCGCCCCGCCCCCCGCCGCGCCGCCCCGCCTCCCGCAGCCCGCCCTCCCTCGCTTCCCCGACAGTCTCCTCGCGCTCCCGGCCCCGGCACGCGCGCTGCGCCCGGCCGCCGCTCCCGCTCCCGCCGCTGCCGCCGCCGCCGCCGCCGCCGCCGCCGAGCGTTCCTCCGCCGCGCCTGGCTTCCAGCTTCGGGCCGGAACCGGAAGTCTAGGGGGCGGGGCCGACAGAGGCCAAGAGACCGAAAACGCGGCCGAGCTCGGAGCCCGGAGCCGGAGCCACAGCCTGGACCAGAACTTGGCCGCCGCCTGCACCGCCGTCGCCGTCGTCCCCCGCCGCTCCGTGCCCGCGCCGCTGCCGCCTCAGCCGCCACCGCCGCCTGCTCGGCCGCCGGCGCTGCTCGGACTTGGGCTGCCCGGGTTGAAGGTCGGTCCGGACGTCGGACCCAGCTCGGTTCCCGGACTGTCCGGGCGGCAGCGGACGCCGCCGCCGCCGCCTCCTCGTCGCCTCGGCCGGGCGTTTTGTTCCCGGAGCTCCGAGAGGCGAGCGGAGCTGACAGTGATTTTGACAGTGATTTCAACCCGCTTTTGTTGTTGTTGGCTTCTCGTTGTTCGGTTTTGTGTCTTGTGCGTGTGTGTGGCGGTTTTATTTTTATTTTTTAACACCGTGGTACATTTTTTTTATTGTTGTGTTTTTTCCCCCCTCTTGTTTTTAAAGCCTCGTGAACGTGTTTTTTTTTTTTTTTTTGAATTTCTTCTCTTTCTGCTGGGGGCTTCCGAATATGTTTTATGACGGTTGATTTTACACCAGGAGGTTTGTCTCCCGGGAAGACCCAGGGAACTGGATATCTAGCGAGAACTTCCTGCGGATTCCCCGGCACCTCGGGAAAATGGGAGCTGCTGCAAAGTTGGCGTTCGCCGTCTTTCTCATCTCCTGCTCGTCAGGTAGGTGCTGCGGGGCGGGCGGCGGGTGGGCTCCGGGCCCGCGCAACTCTCCCTCACCCCGGGGAGGGGGCACCCGGCTCCCCGGCCCGCCAGCCTCCCCCCTACGCCATGCCCCCAGGTCTCACGGCGATCTGGAAACCTCCATGAACGTGCCTTGTTTTGGGGAGGTTTGGCGAACTGATCGAGTGAGTGCTGTGTTGTTGTGGAAGTGAGAAAGTCACGGTTTGTGGCCCTAACACGGGATGACAGCACTGGTTGGGTTTCACTGAAGCCGCAAATACCACAAGTGACAATTTATGCAAAGGTTGAGCCCCGAAAGGAGTCTTCTGAAATAACCATTTAGCGCGAGCCTCCTGCAAAACAAGGACAGGGTTTGGTTGTCTTCTAATTAGTACTTCACCGGGGAATATCGCAACATCCATCAAGTCAGTTGCTGCTTTCATTTTGACCGTGAGAAACAATGCATCCTATCAGCAATTCCATCTGTAGGTTCTCTGCTCACGTCGTCTTCAGCTTCATTGTCCAGCAGTGTTAAAAATAGTTGTAGTTGTTGTTTGAGTATTAACTATACCCCTGTGCAGAAGACGTATGCTGCCGGGTGTTGGTAATGTGCTGGCTCTCACCCACCATTTGTGTGCTCTTTTCAGGCATGGATTTTGCTTACCTATGGAATACTTATTTTAAACGCTTTGTACTGAAGCATTGTTTTCAGTTTAGAATAGCACACGTGAAATTGTGCTTACTGTTAAATAGGCTGTTCTCAGGGGGTGGATTTTAGCTGGGGGTTGGAAGAAGAATCGGGCCATTTTATATTTGAAATTTTGATTTTTGTGAGAACGTTCCATGGTTGCAACCAGTGGTTGGAAAAACTAGTCTTTTGTATTTGAAATTCTGGAAATGCATATAGCATCTAGCCAAAAGGTGTGCAGATGCACATAGCAGGGGAGCTTAAAGTCATGATGGATGCATTTATCACAAATACCCAATATTATTTACTAGATTGTGATACAGAATTATAGGTGGTGGTGGTGGTGGTGGTGGCGAACAAATTGACAGGTTTCCTCGCTGTGTCTTTTATCTTATTTGCCACAGGGAAATTAGAGGGTGGTAGTCTTCTCTTTGTGTATCTCTCTCTCTCTCTCTCTGTGTGTGTGTGTGTGTGTGTGTGTGTGTGTCTGTCCCTTTCCCTACTCCCCCCTTTTAATAGAATCTTTTGTAATGTATAGAATTTTGCTGAATGGTACATTTCCTTGTGGTTAATAAATGGATAAAGTCTAGTCTTATGTCTGTAGTGGTATTGATCAGTTCCGGGTGGGCTGAATGTGTTGTGAAATGGCGATCATTGCCAGAGATTAACCAAGAGAGTCATGTCTGTATAAATGGAAGAAAGAACATGCTTAAGGCAGGCTGACAGTTCTTTTTGTGCATGGTTTGGAGAGGAAGCTAAACAATGGTGTGTGTGTATGTATGTGTAATGAATGGAGGCCTTGATAACATTAAACATCTTGCTTTTGTTAAATGTTTAACCATGTAGTTTTCGCTCTCCTGTAGTACTCTTTCTCCTGTCCTTGTATGTTCTGGCTTGTGAACTCCTGTTCAGATCCCTTTTTCTGATCCCCTGCCCTTGGGGAGGAGGGCCATCATGGCCACTGACTGACCTAGGGATTGTGGACATTATCCCCCCCCCCCCAATCCCACCTGAGTCATTTAATGGGTGAAGGAGGCTACTATTGAGCAGTTGGTAACTTATGGAAAAGCAGGCTGACACTATAGATCTCAGCTTCCTCTGGGAGTACAAAGACGTCAGCATTAGTTTCTTGTAGGATTATTTTCACTGAGTTAGAAGGTTAATAGCAAAAATTTTGGAAGTATAATCTTGCTCTAAGAGTATGTAGATATTCCATTCAGATTAAACTACCATTAAGTGTCATTGTATGGGGTATTTAAAATGCACATTCCTAGTTGACCCGAAATATGTGATTGTATTGAAGATAATTGAAATAATCTTAAAAGCTTTAATCCATATTTATACGTGAAGGTTTCTAGTACTTAAAATGTCTGATTTTTAAAAGGGTTTTGTTATGAATTAAATGCACTCTAAAAAAGGATTATTGTGTTTTCCTCCTAATTGATTTTTCAGTGTAATGTGTAATCTGGCACACTAGAAGTTTGAGAGTGGCTATTTTTATGAGAATTAAGTAATTTATGAAGTTACCAGTTTGCTTCTGTATATTTGACTTTTTTTTTTTTTTTTTTTCCTGAGGTAGGGTCTCACTCTGGTCTAGGCTGGCCTGGAATTCACTCTCTATTCTCAGGGTGGCCTTGAACTCATGGCCATCCTCCTACCTCTGCCTCCCCAGTGCTGGGATTAAAGTGTGCACCACCACTCCTGGCTCTGGATATTTGACTTTTTGAAACTCAAGTGGGGAACAGTAGTAAGGAACAGTTTTATTTGAGGTGTTCAGGGTGGATGTTTTGCTATTTTCTTTAGTATTTTGTGGACTTTGATTTTTTTCAGTTCTCATCTCATGGTATGTGTTATGGAGACTGATTATGCAGACTATTCCTGTAAAATATGGCCAAGTGTATAATTTCCTCCTTGCTTTCTTTCCAGGAGAAACATTTTGAGTTTTGCCCTTATCCTGGAATGCCTTCAGATTTTCTTTGATTTTGAATTTTTTCATTCCTCTTATCCTTCTTCAGATTCTGTTTCAAAACACAAATCTGCTTCTTAGTTGTTTCTTTTTCTTCCTTTTTTTTCTTTTTCTTTTTGAAATATTGTGGTTAATTTGTGTGTGCGTGAGTTTGTTAACATGTGGGGATGAATCTAATAATTGCTTTCCTACCTAGGCTTATCCTAGGGAGGGGTGATACAATTCAATTCTTGGGGTATTTGAATTGCTCTGAGGTTGAAGATTCCCTTGGATTCTGTGAGAGCTGGGGCAAGATGGTCAATATACTCATGAAAGAAGAAACAGATATAGTAATTATGTTACATTTTCTTCAGTTCTGCTAGGCAACAGTGGTTGGAGAGAGAGCTGGCAGTGCAGAAGATCTTCTGGACTCTGAACTTTGGCTAACAAGTGATAGATATTAAATGCTTTATTTTCTGCAAGACAGAAGAAATCTCTTAAATTATGCCTGTGATCAAATCCAAATATGTTGAAACATGCAGCCCAGAGGAAAAAACACAACTTCTTCAACCATTTCATTTTGAAAAAATTTCCTGTTTCTCCTTTAACTAATGGTTCTCAAGCCGGATTGATTTTTGCCCCTCCCCCACAGAGATATTTGGAGACATTAGATATTTTTGATTGCAGAAACTGGGAGGGGGTGCTACTGGCATCTAGTGGGTGGAGGGCAGGGATGCTGCTAACTATTCTGCATTGTACTGTATAGCCTAACCACTACAAAGAAGTATCTGCCTTACCCTGTCAGTACTGCTGAGATTGAGAAATCCTGTTTGAAACTAAGCATTAATATTGAAAGGGCTGAGCACCCCTGTCCCCCAAAGCCAGTCAGCTAAGTTTTACCAATACATGATATTGATGATCTCCAGGTGACTGTGTATTACAGTTTTTCATTATCTTTTTATCTTTATGGTTATATTAGTTGTATTATTTTATCCTGTTATGCTTGAATACAAGTATTTTGTTGACTGTTTTGAATAAACTCTCCAATGGCTTACTTTGTTCATAAAGACTGCATGTTAATAGACATGATGAATGGTTGGTCAGGGTATCAAGTTTATATTTTCTGTTGATATAGTATTCTCTTCCATAATAATCATCTTTAGGGATATTTCCTTTTATTTTTATTGAAATCACTGGGCTGCATGGCTGTGGGGTGTGTGTGTGTGTGTGTGTGTATGTGTGTGTGTGTATATGTATGTGTGTGTGTATATATATATATATATGTGAAATATGTTCTATGAATCGTTTCAAAGTATAAGTTCATTGTTTTATAAAAGGATATTTATTTTGTTTAATTTCAAGAAACCTTAAAAGTGATTTGTTGATCGTATAATTTTCTTAAGAATCATTAGCTTTTAGTTATTATTAGACTCCTTTGGCATACACCAAATATGCTGATTTCTTATAGCCCTTTGTCCTTTTTCAAGTTAAATCTTTATTATAATTAATGAATACTTATTTTGAATTCTGGATTTAAGAATGTTAACCCAGCCAGCCTGAGAATTGCAGTGAAACTCTTCAAATAAGTCGCACCTTACCATTGAGAAGAATCTTCTGAAGTCACTCCCACAAGTATGCAAATCAGCTCCTCACTGTCTCTAGCACACCTCCTCATTGCCGTCTCCTGGCACTACTGACATTTTCACCCTTTTGGACCATAAGACTTACTGTTCATAAGACTTGAAGCAGCACTAAACCAAATGAAAATTTAAATTTCAAAATTGTTTGTTTATATTACAAGACTTGATTTTTTTTTGCATTTTTGCTTTTATAAGTACTTTGATTTCTTATCTTTGATGTCTTGTAAATCAGTGATTGAATTTGTCTTTTCATGCTTTCTTATGCTGCTGCTTGTCATAGAGTCCTTCAGCTTGTATTTAGTTAGGTAAGGCTAGCAATGTTTGATGCTGGGGTCACTGATATACCTTTAATCTTCCTAGTGTAAAAATCATCACTCCTTCTATTTCCCTTTGTCATAGTTCCTTTCCCCTTTTCCTCTCCTTTGTCTACTCTTACTACCCCCCTCACTTATGTACTTTGTTTGCTGGTGAACCCACTTGTTGCTAAGCATTAAGGTTACCTTAAGAGAGTCACTTGTGGTTTAAGTGAAAATACATTGAATTTAGAATGCTTGAGAATTGACAAGAAAGTCCTTTCCATTTTACTGGTATCTTCATTTGCCAGTGTCTGGACTACCCCCCCCCCCCCACATGTGGGAGTAGTGTTCTCTTGTTTTCCTCTTCATATTCAGGTTCTTCTTAACTCTTTGCTGCCTTTAAAAAGTCTCTCTCCAGTTACTTATTGTCTCTGTTTAAATCAAAATTTGACCAGTCTTCTGAGTGTTTATTGCCATCAATGGGCTCCACATTAGACTTCCTTTGTGTAGATTTAATTCTGTTAGGTTATAACAGTCACGTCTAGACAGAACATTGATTTCAAATTGACTATTGAAGATGAAAGTTCCAGGAGTAGTGTATAGAGGAAGAAAGCAAGAAAACTATTGTAGATAACAATTGACTTTCTGTCATTCTACAACTAGATTTCTGTTAGTTACTTTCATATACCCAATGCATCTAGTGGTCAGACTTTGTTTAATAAAGGTACTTAAAGGAATTATGTTGTTTTCTGAGGCTGAATTTCATGAACTGTTTGAATGAGGCTTGGGAGAAAATTTTGGTGGTTTTTGTGGATAGTGAACTAAAATGTGTTGATTAGGCTTGGGTTCTAGTGTCAGCACTCTCTGGTTTATTTGCCATTTTCTCTTACCTGAATTATCTTAGCCTTTTTTTTTTTTTTTTAAAGCTAAGGCTGTCTAGTTCCTTGTCACTACTTCCACTTCTTTCCAGCTAGTCCACTAAGCTACTAGCATGACTTCTTCAAAAAATAAATCTGAGGTTGGATGTGGTGATTGCAGATTGGTGCCAGTTTGAAGCCAGTCTAGTCTAAATAGCCAGTTTCAGGCCAGCTAGGCCTGATCAAGCCATAGTTTGATCCTATCTCAAAAGACCAAACAGAGAAGTAAATAGACACGTTAATAAAAGAATTTGAATACATTACTCTTGTTTCAAACCTTTTACTGACTGCAATCATCTTTAGCACAGGGGCACACAGAATCCTTCATAGTTGATTCTGATTTTTCCTAATCTTGGTATAAAGGTTTAAATCTTAGCTTTGCAACTTAACATTGGGCAAACCCATTTCATTTTCATGTGCCTCGGTTTTATTAACTTACAAAATGGAAATATTTAGTGTCTCCCCTTAGAGAGTAGTTGGCATGAAGTACTAGTATTTTTCTGTTGCTCTTCTTCAGTGTGAGTTGTGTAATCTAGTCACATAAACTCAAATGGGGTTCCATGACTGTATCACCCTTTGCGGTGTACCGGTGTGGTGCTCTTGGGCATGGTTCTTTATCCTTTACCTGGATACCTCCTGCTGTTTGTAAGACTGAGAAGTATAACCTGGACAAGTCCTTTCTGTGCCATTCTGTCCAGGTTGAGTAATTTGCTTTCTGTTCTGACACTTTGAAAGTCACCTTGACTTGAGTAATTGCTGTCAGTGTTTACTTGCCAATTTCCACTTAGTGCAGATGTTTACTTTCTTATTTTCACTCCTTGAAGACTTATCCCTTTATCCACACATCCCATGTTTAGAACCTGGCACACAGTAGATGCTCAGCAAATTTTAGTGAGTGAGTGACATAAAACTCACTTTTCTGGGGCTGGAGAGATGGCTTAGTGGTTAAGGCTCCTGCCTGCTAAGCCTAAGAACCCAGTTCCAATCTCCAGGTCCCACATTTAGCCAGATGCGAAGTGACACAAGGGCGCAATGCCGCACTTGCCCACAAGGGGGAACACGCATCTGGATTTCATTCACAGCAGCTGAGAGACTGCTGGCGCGCCCATTCTCTATCTGTCTGTCTCTCTCTCTCTGTGTCTCCCTCCAAAAATAAAAATAAAAATAAATTAAAACAACAACAACAACAAAAAAAAACTCACTTTTCTGGACCAGAGATTTTCTTGTATATTACTAAGTAGTGACCTTGGATTAGTTGATCTCTGAAAGTTTTTCATATTCTAATACTTTCATTAATCTATAATTATTTTTATTTGTTTATTTGAGGAAGAAGGAGAGAATGGGCATGCCAGGGTCTCTAGCCACTGTAAATGAACTCTAGCTACTTTTTATATCTGCCTTTACGTGGATAGTAGGGAATTGAATTTGGGTTATTAGGCTGTGCAGGCAAACACCTTAACTGCCGAGCCCTCTCTCCAGCTCCCTGATTGTATAATTTTAAGATTAGATTTCAGTAGGGACATTAAGAATAAAGTATTTTGCTGGTGGTTGTTTTGATAGCATTAAGTTCTGCTCAGTTAAAAATGTTTTGTCTCTAATTCTTAATTTTTATTAGAATTGTATTGATTTAGGAGGGACCTTAGATATCTTCAAGTTCAGTGACTTTCAAAATGTTTAGACCATAATCCACATTAAGAATTATACATTGGTGGGGATATTATCTACAATTAAGTTGTCAATAAAAAATTTAAAAAAATAAACAAAAAAAAAAAGAATTATACATTGTTTCATGACTTAGTTCTCATGTAGAATGTCTGTCTGTATGTGTATATTGGAATAAAATTTCATGAACTGTTTGCTTTTACTGTCTATAAGAACACTTTTATTTTTATATTCTGTTTCGTTTTTAAGTGCTGATTATAACCTATCAACTGACCAAAGGATTGTAAACTTTCTTTTCTATTTATTTATTTATTTGAGGAGTGTGGGAAAGAGAGAATATATGGGTGTGCCGGGGCCTTCAGCCAGTGGAGATGAACTCCAAATGCATGCACCACCTTGTGCATCTGGTTTACATGGGTACTGGGGAATTGAACCTGGGTCTTCTAGCTTTGCAGGCAAGTGCCTGAACCCCTAAACCATCTCTCTAGCCCAATGGAGTGTAAACTTCTAAAATACACTTACCTACTTCAGTAAACAGTTATTTTCTCAAATTTTGTACCAATTGGAGAACAAAGTATGCACTAAAAAAATCATATGCAGAAAAATATAGCCATTAGTTAACCCATAGTATAGAATGTATCCTTTTGTATGGAATATAAGGAAAACTGGTCCCTTAGGAGAACTTAGACCTGCCTTGGCTGAGCTCCTCTCTTTTGGGCTGCTTGGATAAACCAAACATACAGGAAGGTGTTGAAACAGAATTAGATTGTAATTTAAAGATGTTTGGATTCTTTTTACCTGGGAAAGACTTACTGGAGGAGTTATACCCTAATACTAGGAAAAAGGATAGTTAAAAAGAATACCAATCATAATAGAAGTGAAAAGTGACAAGTAGCTCCAGGAACACAAATAGCACTTGAAAAATAAACTGGACCATGTTTGGAAGTCAAAATGGCTGGAAGAGTTTGACCTAGTCCAAGGAAAAGATTTGTTTGATGAAGAGATATTTATGCTTGCTTAAAGAAGTAAGGCTGTCTCAGTTAAGGAGGTAAACCCAAATGGAAGTAATAATAGCAGGAAATGTAGAAGTGGATGATAAAGATCTTGATGGATGTCCTAAATATGCATAAATGAATGTAGGACAGAAAAAACAACTTGAAAATTAAGATAGATAGTAGCACTGCTAAACAAAATTACTGAAGAATAGCAAGCTAGAAGAAAATAGAAACATTTTTATGGATTTAGAGTATAAAATGAATGAAAATACACACATGGTCATGGAAAATAAAAGAGCAAATAAAAAACATGATTGTGTGATGTTCTTTTACAGGGATAGACACTGTGTGACGGATATGCCTCCATTGTGAATTCTAGTTAAATACATTTTGAGCATTAGTGGTTCAGTATGTTGTTTGTGCTTGAAAATAGTTATTGCAGTACTTCCAGAATTACCTTTCCTGGTCATCCAGATTATATTCTTCTAAGTGTATGTGAGGCAATTTCTTTTCAGTATGTTCTACTGTTCTGCAGAAGCAGGCTGAGGTGCTTTGCTGAAGTTAACATATGCTATTAATACCTGAAGCCTAACCCTAGAAACAATTTTTCTTTTTTTAAAAAGAAATTTATCCAGGCGTGGTGGTGCATGTCTTTAATCCCAGCACTTGGGAGGCAGAGGTAGGAGGATTGCCATGAGTTCAAGGCCACCCTGAGACTACAGAGTGAACTCTGAGCTAGAGTGAGACCCTACTTGGAAAACAAACAAACAAACAAAAAAGGGCGGGGGGCTGGAGAAATGGCTTAGTGGTTAAGGTGCTTGCCTACAAAGCCAAAGGACCCAGGTTTGATTCCCCAGGACCCATGTAAGCCAGATGCACAAAGAGGGTGCATGCATCTGGAGTTCCTTTGCAGCGGCTGGAGGCCTTGGCATGCCCATTCTATCTCTCATTCCCTGCCTGTTTCTCTCTCTCAAAGAAAAATAAAAAAGATTATTTTATAAAAGAAATTTATACATATATAAGTGTGTGTATATAATATATATATATACATATGTTATTTAGTATGTATGTGTAAGAACACGCGGTGGTGGTAGGGAGAATGGGAATTCCAGAGGCTCTTGCTGTTATAAATGAACTCCAGACACATATTCTACTTCGTGCATCTGTCTTTATGTGGATATTGGGGAGTTGAACCCTGGTCAACAGACTTTGCAAGGAAGCACCTTTAATTACTGAGCCATCTCTCCAGTCCCAGATACAAGTTTTCTTTAGTTATCTGTTGTCAAACTGTACATTACATTATTAATGTTGCTGAAACAAGTAAATGTAAAGCAAGAAGATACAGGGACTGATTTCATATGTGGGGAGGCATTGTTTTAGATCACATCTTTTCATATTGCAATAAAAATGCCTGTTATAGAGCCTAACAGCTTGATAAATTATAAAGCTCCATTTCTACTTCGGATTACTGACTTTAAAGTTTATATTTGATAAGAATGATACCACTGGGTATGGTAGCTCACACATGTAATCTCAGCACTTGGCTGAAGCAGAAGGAGTGACATGAGTTTGAGGCCAGGCTGGGCTACATAATGAATTCTAGGATGATACAGGCAAAAGAATGAGACTCTGCCTTTCACAACCCCCCAAAAAAAAAATAATTCCATTATTAGGAAAAACCTCTGTTGCTCACATCTTTTACTATAGTTGGTAAATTAAGCTTGTTCTAGCCATTTCAAGGGGCTTGGGCAAGTTATGAGATAGTAACAAGCTTCTAAAACTCTACAATTACTTTTAGGTTTATAAACCAAGATTTATTAAATGAAATAGTATACTACATAACACAGTAGTTGGTCCAGAGTTGCTCTTACATATTAATAATTTTTGGGTTTAACTTAGAAGGAAATATTAAGGCATTTGAAACAATCTATTCAGTTCTTGGGAGATATTCTTAAATTTTTTTAAAAAGTATTTTTATTTATTTGAAAGAGGCAGATAGAGGGGTTGGGGGAGGGAGAGAATGGGTATGCCAGGGCCTCCAGTCACTGCAAATGAATTCCAGGCACATATGCCACCTTGTGCATCTGGCTTATGTAGGTGCTGGGGATGCTGGGGAACTGAACCTGAGTCCTTAGGCTTCACAGGCAAGCACCACAACAACTAAGCCATCTATTCAGCCCTGATATATTTAAATTTTTAGACATAGTCAGGCATGGTGGCTCATACTTGTAATCCCAGCACCCAGAAGGCTGAAGCAGGAGGATTGCGGTGATTTGAAGCCAACCTGGCCTCATAGCAAAACCCTGTCCCATTCCCCCTGTCTTCCCCACAAAAAAAAAAAAAAAGAAAAGCAAAGCAGAATGTTTTACATAGCTCAGGTTGTCTTCAAACTGCTTATGTAGCTCAGGAGGCCCCAAATACCTGAACTTCCTACCTCCTGAGTGCTGAGATTATAAACATGTCCTGCCAGTTGATTGAATTTTAAAAATCAGTAGTTTGAGGGTTAAGGATATAGCTCAGATGGTAAAGTTCTTGCTTATGCAGGAAACCCTGGGTTTGATTTTCAGTTCTGTACAAAAAGGACCTGGTGGCCAACCTTGTAATTCTAGAACTTGGGAGGTGAGTAACCCTCAGTACATACATACTACATACCACCTTGGGCTGCCTGGTGAGACCTTGTCTCAACAAACTAACACATACATCAGTATTTGAATGTGGTATAATATTTTAGATGAAAACTTTGGAGTCTGATATTCAAATTCCTCCATTTCTACTGATTATTAGACCTTTCACAACTAGTAAGACTTCATTTTTCTCATTGCTAAATTAAGTGGATAAAACAAATACTTAATGTTGGACTACATGTTGGACACTGTGCTGAGTGCTTAGAAGTATCAATGAACAATACAGACATGATTATGTCCTTACGGGCTTTGCAGTAGTAAAGTAGGTAGTCAAATAAATCAAATAATTGCGCATTGCCATATGTGCTGTCACAGAAATTAAGAGGGTGCTGAGAGGTTAACATTTATTTGCCTCACATCACATATCATAATCTCCAATTATTTACCTTATTGGTCTCTCTGTTTATTATTTGTGCATTCAACAGAGTGCCAGCTGTATGAGGGGGGACAGGTGTTTGACTCCATCACAATACTTCTAGTACACAACACTGTTTCAGGCACATAATAGAAGCTAAATGGATAATTTACCTGGCTGCCTTAAATTCAGGAAGGAACTGGAGAGAGAGGGGTAAGATCAGTCAGGACTCTAAAAAGGCAGTGGGACCAAAAACAGAAATTGTCAAGCTGGGCATGGTGGTGCATACCTTTAATCCCACTTGGGATGCAGAAGTGGAGGATTCCCGTGAGTTCGAGGCCCCCCTGAGACTACGTAGTAAATTCCAGGTCAGCCTGAGCTAGAGAGAGACCATACCTCTAACCCCCTCCCCCTAAAGTATAAATAAATAAAAAGAGCAGTGGGAAGTAAGTAAGAAATTTTAAGGCGGAGCTGTGTCTGGTTGACTTCTAAGATCATTTTGGCACCTATTTGAAAAATATGCTAGAAGATATGTTGGAATGAGGAGGTAAACAGTTAACACCCTGTCTCATCATTATAAGCTGTAGAGACTGTCAGAGGTACCTTCTAGTTTTGTGCAATGTCTGGTTGTATTTTAAAGCTTGTCTACACTTAACAGTCTTCTGATATTTGTTTTAGTCACTCTGTTTCTTTCAGTTTACATTACTTAAAACACAAACACAGTAGCCTTTGTGTAAGGAGTCCTTTGGATACAGTGTCTCAATAAACAAGTCCAGAGAAGAGTTCATAAAACCTAGGCTAGTGGTTATTGAATATTCATGACAAATTCCCATTTGTAGATTTTGTATACATGCTATTTTATATTCTGTCTTACTTAATTTTCTTCTCTTTTCAAATGCCTATACTTTTGTAAGGTTGCCACTTCCTTACTATTTTGAACATGGATATACTATTACTGATGTGGTTGAAGATTCAGAATTAAAAGTGCAGTATAGTTTGTACCTTAATTCTTAGAAATTTATCTTTTCAGGTTATGAAGGACTTACATAAAGGCTGAAAGGATAAATTGTTAATACTTTGGGATGATAGTCTCACTCAGAGCTACAGCCTCTAACTAGGTGGTAAGCTAGGGTATTTTTATCTGGAGAGATTTCCAACTTCTCTTGTTGGGAGTGTGAGCCTGGTTCAGGGAAATCAGTTCTTTATTGTGCAGGTTGGCAGCAGCATTTTTTACTAGTAAAAACTGTTTTTCTACAACAGTGAAACCAGAAAAGACATTATATTTTGCTGAATTTCAGAAGTAGATTGGTGGCTGGTTCTTTTCTTGGTTCCATTTGGTTTCTTTCATTTTGAAAGCAGGCAAAACTGTCTTTGATAAGTCCTGTCCTTTAAAGTAGTTTTTCACCCTGTAAGCACTATAGGACAGTCTGTGTTACTCTCTTTTGTAAAGTAGTTCTGGAAAAGAACTGGTTGCCAGGCTTTGTGGGGTAGTAAAGTTTTGTACTACATGATTAGGGAATCTTATTTGCTATTTTTTTTAAAGCTAAGCCATGAATGAAATTTGTACAAGTATGATATGAAGAGAAATAAAAAGTCGCAGAGTAAAATGGAATGATAAGTAGCCAGTAAACATAGTTTCTAGAAAGTTGCTTATACATAGTGAGCCTGATAATAAAATTAATTTGGTTCACAGATACTCAGAAGTGGACTAAAACAGTTTTCTAAATATCAATAGAATAGGTACTGACTATCATTTTATTCTATGTAAATATTATACAAAAAATTTACTGGGTAACCTTTTTTATTTTCTTCCTTTGTGCTTTGAAATATACGTAAACCTGGTTTGGGTGTTGAATAAGGAAATTAATTTCTAATTATTTTTTTAATGTAAATAGAGAATTGCTTATTAGCTGAGTAGGCTAGAAATAATAGAGGCAATTAAAGTGGAAGATTTTGAGTGCTGACAGAGCCAAATAGACTGTCAAGTACTATTTTTTCCAGTGACTACCTCTATGAGAATGATAAAATAATGAAAAATAAATTACCCAAGCTGGTCCTCAGTTTTGAAGGGTGAAGTGTAAAGTACAGGTTTGAGGATTGTAGGCAAGCTTTCTTGCTCATCAATTGAACTTAGTTTTGATTTTTATCTACGGGTCTTTTACTCCTGTAGTCCAAGAATATACTCCTATCAAAAATGTTGTGCTGGTTAGTCTAGTAGCATATGTTTAGCTGGCTTGAGTTAAATAGCATTTTTATGTAGTATTTTGTACAAGGCTTTGTATCAGCTTATTAAATCAGAAACAGAAAAATTGATAACTTTAATCTGTTATAATCTATAAAATTTTCTGCTGTTGGAACATGTGGTATACCAGTAAGCGCTAGTTCACGGAAATAAAAACTAATATTGCTAGTGTAAATGTAGCTTTTTTTCTATGCAATAATGGTTTTAAAATAAAGATCTGTTAGAACTTCCTTATCTCTAAACTCAGTAAAAGTAATGAATTATGCAGTTCTTGGACTAGTATACAAGAAAGCAGAGTTAGGTGTTGGGAGGCCTTTCTCTACAATGGTGTGTGATATACTGTAAACTTGAAGAAATTCTATAACCTTAGTTTCTTCATCTGTAAAGTGAAATTTATAATGCCTACCTCACAAGATTATAAAGACCCAAGAGTACACATACAAGCTTGTTCATATTCACATACACAAATATATATGAAACTTATAAGTTTGCATTGTCATATCAATTATTTATCACTGATACAATGAGTTTTTTCAAGGAATAGAAATGAGAAAGGTCAAGTAAACTATGACAACACTTCTAATGCATAACTTGTATTCTTTTTTTTTTTTTTTTTGGTTTTTCGAGGTAGGGTCTCACTCTGGCTCAGGCTGACCTGGAATTCACTATGTAGTCTCAGTGTGGCCTTGAACTCATGGCGATCCTCCTATCTCTGCCTCCCAAGTGCTGGGATTAAAGGCGTGCGCCACCATGCCCGGCATAACTTGTATTCTTAATGAGTAGACATCTGTAGGCTACCATTGAATAAAGAGTTTAGTTATATGAGCAACTTAATACCAAATATTAAGGAATGTTTATTCCTTACAATGACCTCAAAGCCACTGCATGATATAAATCCTGCCCAGCATCATCTCATATTGGCTCACTGGTAGCTCATACAACCAACCTGTTGCTTTTTACTCTCCAGAGCTTTCTCTCCACTTATTTCCCATTCATTTTTATAAGAGGGATCATAACTGACTTATTCACTGTAGTGCTCCCAGTGTCTGGCAATAACAAATATTTGTGAATGAGTGATCAGTGCTTTCAGGTGCTCAGTGCAGGAAGGTGTCTGCAAACCTTTTTGTAAAGGGCCTCATAGTAAATATTTTAGGTAGTCTCTTGTAGTTTCTTAGCTCTGCCAGTAACAGAAGCAGCTATAAATGATATTATGTAAGTGAATCATTGTAACTATATTCTAATAAATCCATATTTGAATACACTGAAATTTGAATTTCATATTGTATTCTTGTGTCACAGATAATGTTATTTCGATTTTTAAAAATGTCAAAAAATGTTTAAAGACCAAATATAACCTGGCTACAGACTGGATTTGACTGTGGGCTAGATTGCCAATCTCTTGGACATTGTGTGGGTGGCACCTCTCCCTCAATTTAGGAGTAAATTACTATTTAAAAAAAAAAACCTTCCTTGGAACCTAGGAGGTATTTTCTTTTATAAAATCATTGTCATTTGTCTTGGCTAGGGCCCCAGAATCATCCACCAGCTTGTTTTACTTCTTGTGATATATTCCAGAAGTACTGTAAAACTTCACCCTCCAAACTAACGCTGTCTCTGAGGGAAAGATGCATTTAGTATTGTTTCTTGTATTAGGAAATTATGAGAATTTCCTGCTTTCTTGACTTTTATACTGCTTACTGAGTTTTGTATTCCCCCTTCTCCCAAAAAACAACACCCTGCTTCTGTGGACTCCTGTAGAGTGGTATTGTGAGACTAAGGAAAGAGCTTTGTGTATGGGACTAGGAATGAGGGAATGTGGGAAGAGTATGGTAGTGTCAGACTGTAGTTCAGAACCCATTTAAGGGTTTTCAAATCCATGTGGTGAATCACCATTGTCAGAAAGAAAGGAAATTGAAGTATCAGATTAAGTCACTCATTGTAAAGGATAGTATTGTTTTATGAAACTTCTGTTGTATTTCATTCTATTTCATGTGTATATGTTCTCGTTCACAATGAAAAATGTATCGCTCTAGTTTGTGGTCAGAAAAATTGCCTGATTCTAAGGGTTTGAGATACTTAAGATTTTTTTTTTTTTTGGTATGCTATGTAAGAGCCAAATGAAATGTATAAAGGAAGTATCTTGATTGCTTATTGCTGTATGTGTCTTATGGAGCTTCTTTGTGAGGTAGTTACCTATTTTACAGAAGAGAAAACAGGATCATATAGCTAAGATGCAACAGATCTATAATTGAGATTCAAAGAGATGTTCACTGTATTTAGAACATGTGTTTCCTCATTAGTACTATAGGTGAAAGAAAGAAGATACGTGTGACCTTTTGATATTCTAGGGGACAAAAGTCATTTCATTTGGTAGCAGCTTGCTAGATTTGAGGCAAGGAATTGCTTTTCTGTAGTAGGCTCACCTGTAAGATTGAAGATAATACTTAGGCACTTTACATAAATAACACTATGTTACAGAAGAGAGATTTCATCTTTATTTTTTCTTCCCTTAGTACTTCTGTCTGCTTAATATAGTCCCACCATTTGGGCCCTAACTCATGTTAGAAATAGCAGGGAAATGAAGATGAGGTTTGAGGAAGAGTAATATGATCATGTCTTTAGCTGAAAGGGGAATTAGGGAAACCCAAGTAGAAGGCCACCTGGCCACACAGATGTGTTCGATATTCCCAGGTGGCAATTTACAAGTGGGTGTAGGTAAAACAAGGTCTATACTATTAAATTGTGTTACAAGAAGTAGTCTTGGCTTTTGGTAGCTTTGATATGTTAATTGAATAGTTCTTTTTAGTTACCTCAAGGAAGCAACACTTGGTTAGTTCAGGGTCTTTATGCTACTCAATTTAAGTACTTAAAAAATCAGAGTACATATTTTAAAGATATTTCTGTCTCTTGTATGTTGAATTAGCAGCTATGAAGAAAACGAGTTTATGTTGATTCTTATCTATAACTTGATTTGAAATTCTTTTGGGAGGAAACATGGTTAGAAAGGCTATTTTTTCTTCACTAAAAAATAACAAAACCATATCAGACAGATACATGGTAAATTGGATTATAGACCTTTAAGATGTATGCTCTTTTCTAGGCTGAGAGAGATTCTTGCTTTTGCAATAGGAATTTACTAATCCATCTGGAATGAATTTCACTTAGTAGTTCCTGAAGACTTAAACTCATTATCTTTTAGCCCCATCACTTGATCTTTTAGTCCCATCATTCTTCCACCTCCATTATGTGTATTATTTGCTTTTTTGTGTTATAATTGCTTATTAATTTGATGCGTTTGTCTATCAGTTTACCCTAAGATCTTTTAGATCCATTCAGTATAGGTTAAAAGCAGTGGAGCCAGTTTGAGTGGTCTTTATCTGGGAAATGAAGATAATAATAGTACCTGCTTTATCTACAGTTCTTGTGCAGTATTACTAAGTTGTTAAATGTGCTTTGAATGATTGCTTGCATGTAATATTCTAAGTAACCCAGTAAGTATTAACTGTTGGTGGTGGTATTGTCTAGAAGTGTCTAAACTGTTTACTAAATATGAGCAAGTTAAAATGTAATGGATTTAAGCAAGTGCCTTTAACTGCTTAGCCATTTCTCTAGCCCTAAATGCAGTGAATTTAAAAAAAGACCCCCCCGCCCCCACATTATATTTATTGAGAAACTGAGTATTGGCAGTTGGTCATATGGTTTTTCAGGATGCAAGTAATGTTTTTAAATTATCAATAGTATTCTTTGGTTTAGTTCTACATCATTTGATTTTTAGAGAAGAATATTAACATTGTCAGTTATGTGGGGCTGGGGAGATGGCTCATTGTTTAAGAGCATTTGCCATACAAGTCAAAACTGCCCAGATTGCATTCCCCAGCACCTATGGAAGAAACTTGAGTAGCCCCAGTCCTGTGATGGGCAGAGACTAACTTAATACTGGCAGCTCCAGGATGAGTGAGAGACTCCATTCTCAGGAATCAGGTGGATGAGCAAAAAAGAAGAGAACAGCTGATGTTTTCTTTTGGCCTGCACATGTATGCTCATGGGATGCACAGATCTGCACACATATGTGCATATGCCATACACACATTGCACATCATACCACATACACCAAAAATTGTTTTTTGGTTGGGAGAACTTTTCAGAAAGTTGTAGATTGGAGTAGTGTGTCATTTAGTATATGTTATGAATTGAGAGCCCCTCAAAATCTTTTCTAAGATGAGGTAAAAGGAGTGGATATATTAGGAGAAAAATTTCTAAAGGTATGTTGTTTTAATTGTTCAGTCTCTGAATACCAACATTTCTGGGGAAGTAGCTTCCATTCATTTAGGTTTTCTAATTGATATCTTGTGTTATTATCTATTACATTCTATTAGAATTTAACCAAAAATAGGTTCTGTATTTTTGTTTGCTTAATTCAAATTTGAGACAAGATAGTTTGCCTGTCATTACTAACCAGTAAGTCTGGAACTATAACTCATGTAGAGAATGCTGATCAGCTTTTCAAGAGTTCTCCTCGGCTGTCTCCCAGCCTTGGTGGCAGATATGTTTGCAGTAGTTTATATAGTGGTTGTTTTGCAGATAATTAGTGTGTCACACTTTAAAAACTATGTTTGTGGTTGCGGAGCCAGCGATAGCAATATTGCTCACCTAAGCAAGCTATAATTTTAGGCAGATGTTGTTCTGCTCCTGTCTAGTTTGATGGCAACCATAAACTCATATGAGTTAGTTGTAATCTGAGGGAAACAGAAATGCTTTTCTCAAACACTTTTGCTTTTTGATCAACAGCATTTAAAATACTTTTCCTGATGTACCACAATTAACTCAATCTTATTGTTCATATACAAGAATTTTACATTATTTTTACATTATTATATTTTTTTGGTCAAAATATTAGATCTGGAAAGTTATTTCACAGTTATATCATATTGTTATGTTTAACAATAACATCACTAATGATTAGCATCTGTTAAAACTCATCAACAGCCACCACCTATATTATGCTCTGGGCTAAGTGCTTTTAAGCTTTTGTCATAATATGCATACCTTGCCCTACAAGACAAATATCCCCATTTTATAGATGAGGAAACTGAGACTCAGTGACTTACTTGAGGTTCCTGGACTCTAGCAAAACTAGAGTATCTAACTTAGGGATGCCCAACTTGAATCTCTTGTTTCTATGGAATCAGATATTCAAACTGTATATTAAATTACGAGTTATCATTTCTTGGGCAGTGCAACTTTCTTTGAGCATGTTCTGCCTCAGCCCCTTCAGTCTGTTCCCACCCTAACAACAGCTGATGTTGCTGGCTCCTCTTGGAACCTGTGATGGAGTCAGAAATGCCTAGTCAGCAAATTGAGGTGCTGATGGTCTGTTATTGTTCCTGTGGCTGATATAGTAGAGCTTTATCCATCTCCTAAAAGACAGTCATTGTGCACAGCTGCGTAAAGACTGAGACACAGAAATTGTTCCTTTTGGTTTTACAATAAGCCATGGTTAGAAGCAGGTCAGAATTCATATGCTCTCTCACCTTTTGTGTAATTAGTGAATCAAATGTTCAAGGTAAATGCATCTTCTTGAGATGATATAATTTGATTCAGAGAAGTTAATCTCATGTAGGAGAGAACAAATCCATGTTCTTTTTGAATCATATTTGGAAAAGAATATAATGGTAAGTGGTGTTAATTGGTCCCTTGGTAGTGTTGACTCTTGCTGATTGCATGAGGAGGAGCATGTATAGATCTGAGTGGTTCTGTCATTAGGATTTGGTTGCTTTTCCTCCTTCATACTTGTATTGATAAAAAGAAGTGTCACGTTTATTTTCCAAATCTAAGGACTTCAAAATTTTAAAGTATTAGCTCAAGAAAACTAAAATAAGATGAAGAAAATAGAACAAAAGAACCCTATATTTTCACTGTGTGTGTGTGTGTATATGAATGAACATGTGTGTAAGTGGAGGCCAGGCGTTATTCCTCAGGTGCCTTATATCCCTCCCTTTTATTTATCTTATTTATTTATTACTTATTGAGAGAAAGAGAGACAGAGAGAGAGAAGAGAAACTTGATATGTGTGTGCTACTTTGTGCATCTGAGTTCTGTGGATACTGGGGAATTGAACCTCTGTCTTAGACTTTGCAGGCAAGTGCCTTAACCGCTAAGCTATCTCTCCAGTTCCTCCTTATATCCCCTTTGAGATAGCACCTGTCATTCCCGTAGAGCTTACCAAGTAGTCTAGACTAGCTGGCCAGTGAAGCCCTAGGAATCTGCTTGTTTCCCCCTCCCCCATTCGTTTTAGTATTTTGAGGTATGGTCTTGCTCAGGTCCAGGCTGACCTTGGAATTCACTGTTTAGTCTCAGGGTTGCCTCAGATTTACACCAGTCTTCCTACCTCTGCCTCCTGAGTACTGGGATTAAAGGTGTGTGCCATCTTGCCCAGCTAGTGAACCTGCCTGTTTAAAAAAATATTTTTATCTACTTATTTCAGAGAGAGAGAAAGAGGGAGGGAGGGAGGAAGGGAGGCAAAGAATATGAGAATGGGCACAACAGGACCTCTGGCTACTTGCAAGTGAACTCCAGATGTATGTGCCACCTTGTGCATCTGGCTTTACATGGGTACTGGGGAATTGGACCCAGGGCCTTAAGCCTTGTAGGCAAGTGCCTTTATCACTGAGTAATCTCTAGCCTCCCCCCAAAAGTAGGGTCTTACTGTAGTCCTGGCTGACTTGGAATTTACTGTATAGTCCCAGGCCAGCTTCCAACTCATGGCAATCCTACTACATCTGCCTCTCAAATGCTGGGATTAAAGTGTGTGCCGCCACGCCCAGTGAATATGCCTGTTTTAGCCTACCCAGCACTGCGATCACAAGTTCATGCTACCATGCCCAGCCTTTTAAAAGGTGGATTCAGGGGATCGAACTTTGATCTTCATGCTTGCGAGGCAAGCACTTTTCTGACTGAGCTATCTCCCAGTACTTTGTTGCTATAGTTTTTGAGTATGAATAAAAACTGACAAATGAGCAGTGGAGACAAATAATAAATACTCAGGAATTTAAATTTAAGTGACTGAGTTTATAGAAAAGCTAATGTCCATAATTCTCCCATTTATAGTTGGTATCAGCTGATGATTGAGGGATACCTAGTGCAGGCTTCTCAGCTTTCCAGGAGCTTCTAAAAAGGAACAGGCATAGTCTAAGAAAGTAGAATGAAAGTAGTCACCTTGGAATTTTTTTTTCTTGTTTTTCTCTGAGGTAGGGTCTCACTCTAGCCCAGGCTGACCTGGAATTCACCTCTGCAGTCTCAGGGTGGCCTTGAACTCCTTCCTCTGCCTCTCAAGTGCTGGGATTAAAGGTGTGAGCCACGATACCGGGTCCCTCACCTTGGAATTTTTAAGTCTTATACTCTAAATGTAGTCATATTCTGAAGCTGGAAGTATAGTATAAAAATATTTGGCACATTGATTACTAAGGTTAATGGTGATCAAATACTTTATTGTTTTGGTTAACTTTTAGGGCTTCACTAGGCACTGGTGCATTTCAGATTCTCTTTGGTTTAGTCTTGAGTCCTTTCTTATTTCTTCTGAAATGGATTGCTGTTATAGTAAAAGCCCCAGAAGGGCAGGGATTGTGGCCTTCATGTGTATTTTGAATTCCTAGTGCTCAGTAAATGTTTGTCGAGTAAGTTAGTATGAAATAGTATTTTTTCTTGATGTCCAATTTCTTGAATTGGTTCTACATATAGACTTTGTTCTATATCTGTCCTTTTGTTCTCTCGTCAAACTACTGGTAGCTTGAAATAATTCCTTCAAAGATACTGTAATTGCCTAAAGAGTGGCTGGCTGTTCTTGGTCTTTATTTGGCTTTTCTGGAATCTTGATAATATAATCTTTCCTTACTAAGTTTTTTTTGGGGGGTTCCTTAATTTCCTTTCCCTTTCTGACTATTGTCCCTTAGTGGCCTGATATTTATTCTTCCCATGAATTTTGTGTTTATGGTTTCATTCTGTTTGTTTCTTAGGTAATTTTTATTCTCGATATACTTCCTGTGGAAGTAATCTCATCTCTCATCTTTAGTTTTAACTAATATACATGTCCAGAGTTACATCTCTGACTTTGATCCTTCCTCTTAAGCTCCAGACTTAGTAGTCATCTTGTAAATATTAAGTATATCTCAGGTCTGCATTATGAAAATGATTAAGACAGTTTTTTCCCTAAAGGATTAATAATCTCATTGGAGGAGAATAATTAGCAAACTAGCAGTTAGGCTAGTTGTGTCTGTGTCTACCTTGGCATTATAGAAAAATATGGCTCATTCAGTTTGGTGGATATTATTTCATGATTTCCCCTAATCATGCTCGCAGTGATCATGAAGAATGACTAGAAATTCACCAGGTAAGTAAAGTGGATGTTTATTTTTTAAAAGAGGACTATTTTTGTTAGCCCTGACAAGCCTGGTGATTGTGCTGTCTGTTGATGAGACAGCTTAGTATGGACAAGTTCCCCAAGTCTAGAGGACATATGGCTTTAGGCAGGGAATAAGAATTATGGGCCGATGTCCTACCAACAAAGTGACATCAGGCATTAAATCTACAGGGAGAGTGTTTGCTGTGAAAACAAGAGAGCTTAACATTTCTTTACTACTTAGTCAAAATAGCATGTATTAAGGAATGATGTAGACTCAAGGCTTTGAATGTGGTGTGCACTGAATTTTACTTTTCCAGTGGTGCCTGCTGTGTGTTGCAATAGTAGTTATGGTAGGTTAAAGTATTGCTTCTCAGGGAATGTGGCCCTTGTGCTTCATAGAATGCGTTGTGTGCACAAGAATCACCTGGGTATATTGTTAAAACGAAGATTGTGATTTGGTATATCTGGAGTGAGAGACTGCAAGTTCTGCATTTGTAATAATGGTATCTGTTCAGGGACTTTAATCAGAAGAGATTAAAGGAGTCAAGAATGGCTAGACTAAGGAAACAATTTATATGGGTATGTGAATGATTTACATGTTTTTGTTTTATTTTTATTTATTTACTTGAGAGTGACAGATGGAGAAAGAGGTGGGGGGGGGGAATGGGCGCACCAGGGCCTCCAGCCACTGCAAACGAACTCCAGATACATGCGCCACCTTGTGCATCTGGCTTACCTGGGTCCTGGGGAATGGAGCCTTGAATTGGGGTCCTTAGGCTTCACAGGCAAACACTTAACTGCTAAGCCATTTCTCCAGCCCCACATGTTTGAGGAACTGAAATTAGTTCAAGAAACTTAGTTCATAAGGCATATTGGGGGATGAGATTGGGTAAATGTCAGATTACCAAGAGTTTAATTTGTTAGGCATAGATAACTTCATGGTGAAGGCTATAGAGGGACCATGTTGAGGAACAGTGCTGTCATTAGATTTGCACTTTAGAATAAAGAGATGCATTATTGTGCATATTATTGTCATTATTATTTTGAAGTTGAGTTTAAAAGACCATGGCCATCCTGATAGGAATGTTAAATAAGTAGTAGATGTTGATGCAACCTGGAAGGAGACATTTGAATATCCACTGAATACATCTATAGGCATGAAATGAACCAAGCAGAATAAAAAGTGAAAAGACAACCAGAGGCTAAGGTTAGGGGACTATCAACATGAACACAGAGTGGAGAACAAGTAAGATAAGTGCAGAGATACAGAAAGACAATAAGTATAGTTGCAGAAATCTAAATAGGAAATATTCAACAGTTAAGTAAGCCAGAGTCTGGAAGTACCACCACTTTGTCAATTTAACTAGATGACTTGTCACTTTGTAGATTATTGGTAACTTCAGCAAGATATGTTTCAGTGGAATGATGAAGACAAAAACTGCATTGTATAGATAAGTGAAACGTAGGTGAGAAAATGGGTTCAATTATAACTTTTCAAGAAACACTGGCTGAGAAATAATTTGAAAAGATGGCTAAGAAAGCCAGAGTAGAAATGTTTATTTGATTGAGGAGTGACTGGCAGAGTGCTCAAAGAAAAGGGAAAATTAAATTGGAAATATAAACTTGGCTGCCATGTGTGATTTAAAAAAAATTTTTTTATTTATTTGTGGAGAAAGGGAGGCGGGAGTTGGGAGAATGAGTAAGTGAATGAATGAATGAGAGTGGAAATGAATTAGTGTGCCAGAGCCCTTTGCAACAAACTCCAGTTGCAGGCACACCACTTTGTGTAGCCTGCAGGCTTTGCAAGCAGGTGCCTTTAACTGCTGAACCATTTCCCCAACCCCTTCAGTGTTTTCTTTTACTCTTCTAAATCTAAGCAGTAACCAGATAGTGCTAATTTGACCTTCTATTTGAATGTCTTTATGCTTTTATATTCACATCACAAGTATGTGTGTTCCACCCTTAATGGTCCCATATGTGACTAAGTACACCTTTTCCTTCTCTATCCCACAAACAAAACCATGCAAACAAACAAAGGAACAAAGGAAACCCGGGAAAAAGAAAGCTTGTTTTCCATACTCTGGTAGAAATCAAGGAATTTAGTGCTGTGGCACATGCCTTTAATTCCAGCACTTGAGAGGTTAGGCTGACTAGTGAATTCCATGTCAGCCTGGGCTAGAGTGAGACTCTACCTCAAAAAACCAAAGAAAAAGAAAAAAGAAAAAAAAAAAAAAGAAAAAGAAATCAAGGAATTTAGGAAGCTATCATGAATGCACAAATCTGACTTCTGACTCTGACACAACTTTTTAAAACTTTCCATTGACTTCTTGTCACCTACCAGTGATGGTTAAGCCTTTTCATATGACATGCATGTACCCCAGGGATTGTTTTCCATCTCAATTCCTACCAGTTGCTGCTTCCTATTTTTATCTTTTACCACTACAAAACCCTTGTAATGGCCTTCCTCCTCTCACCTGGCTCAGTGCTGGTTTGAGCTCAGGTCAGGTCATGTTCATTTAATTGTGGGAGAAAAAATATAGAAGCTGTGGCATTTTACTGGACCTGGGAGGAATCAGGATTTCACAATAAACCATTCTGTTTGGAGTAGCCAGCCATATGTAACGGCTTTGAGGTAGTATGTGTGCTAATATTTATAGCGTGTTGAATATTCCATTTAGATATAGTATGCTGAAGGTTTCAGTAAATTAGGTGAGATACAAAGTTAATGGGAGATAGGGTTATGGAAAATAAGTTCAGTAAAATGAAATGGGAATCTCAGACAGCATGCTTCAAAGCTTTTTTTTTTTTTTCCTGTACCATCGGGTAACTCATGTGGATTGTTACTCTGGAAAGTAGTGCTCATTCTTGAATTTTGAGATGGGAGTCTATGTCCTCTGGAAATACCCAAGATGTGGATAATCCTGTCTTTTTATGCAATGCTTTAGTAACTGCTGGTTTTGTTTGTATACATTCTCTTCCAAAAGATGATATGACTTTTTGAATATGTAAGTACTTTTTGTCATTGACTTTCATGACATGAAAAAGTCTGATGACGTCTATGTTTTTTCTCAGACATAATTGTTTATTTGGTGTTTTATATTGTTTTCTTTTAATATCTGTAGGTTTCATGGCCTAATGGTGAGCAATCTGGACTCTGGATCCAGATAAAAATGCTTATATTCATATATTTTAATGCTCCTTAGAGAACTTTCTAAAAGTGTTCTTCTTTGGCTTGGTAACTACTCAGAATTGTAGAAATCTGTTAATCTGTGTATTTTGCTCTACAAGAGTGTTGTTAGGTTATTTGTAAAAGTGCCAAAGTTGATTTTGCATCATTCATGAGGGAGAGTGACTATTAGTCCTTGCTTTTGCTATTTCCTTAAGCCAGCATAATGTTTATGATTGTAAGATAATTTAATTGTGTGTGTGTGTGTGTGTGTGTGTGTGTGTGTGTGTGATATTTTGAGGTTGTAGAAGGAAATCCAAGGATTGAATGTATTTGGAGAAATATGAGACTTAACTAGGTGGAGGGGAAATAGTGTGTAGTATTAACAACCATTCAGAAGTGATGTGCTGCTCCCTATGTTGCTGTAGAAAAAAACAAACCTGTGCTCTATGCTTTTACAACAACATAGTTTATATTTAAATGTTACATTATACAAGAAACCAGAGTAATACTAGCTGAGTAAGTAGGAAACCCAGGACAATGAAAAATCAAGAGGCAAAGTAGTCTGGAAAGCATCATGAAGAAATTGAGACTTCTGTCTCAATTGAAGATGAATTAAAATATAGATGGTTGGGAAAGTGGTTGTGTGTGGGGGGGTGTGTGTGATGGTTTAAAGTGGGATGAATTAAGACATGACAATCAGAAAGATATTTTTGTTACTTATAGGGATCAGAATTGGTTTGGGGGACAAAGTTGAGGGGTAAATTATTGTGGCATTATTTATATAGGGCTTTGGTGTCAAGAGTTAAAGTAAATAGGAAGTGTAAGAGTTTGGGGTGGTGGTCATGGGTAAATGGAGTTATGTGGAGATGTGCAGGTGTGTGGGATGTGCTGGAAGAAAGTGTGTGAAGGGTTTAGAAACTCTGAATGTTTGAGTCTGGCTAAAGCAAAAAATATTTTAGTAGAGTAAAAACAGTGTGAAGTGTTAGAAGACTTTCAACATTAAGAAATATCTATTAGTAACTATGGTATTCTCGTGTACAATACCATCAAATTAAGTATTGGCTAATTTCTTCCTTACTGTGGTACTTGATCATCTTTCTTGGGCTGCCCAAGCTGAAGTTGGCACTAGATAATGATGATTTATTGCATTATCCTTTACAACTTGAAGCCACTTAAACAGTGATGATGAATACTGTAGCTAGTTATCTATGAACCTTTTAGTTGGAAGAACCTTTTACCTTGACTTAACTTCATTCACCTTTAAATTTTTTTTTTTAATTTTTAAAATTAATTCATTTTTTAGTTTTTCGAGGTAGGGTCTCACTGTAGTCCAGGTTGACCTGGAATTCACTATGTAGCCTCAGGGTGGCCTTAAACTCTTGGTGATCCTCCTACCTTTGCCTCCTAAATGCTGGGATTAAAGGCATGTGCCACCATGCCCGGCTCATTCTCCTTTTTAAACCAATGACTACGTCATGAAGACCTTGTTTCCTTTTTAATGAGTTTTTCATTACTTCTGACTACAGGTTGCTTGCCACATATGTGCTGTTTTCCCTTAGTACCCTTTTCCTTTTTATGTTTTCTAAATACAGCTAGAAACTTTTTCATATACTGATTTTGTGAAGGCTCTTCTAATTATTCCTTTTCATCCCTTTCAGTTTTCACATTCTTCATGCACTTTGTCAGGAAGCACACAAATTATTTTAAATAATCTCTAAATGTTTTATATGTTTGATCCTCAGAATGGATTTCAGATTTCTCAAGGGCAGGAAAAACATTTTGTATTTATTTTGTTGTGTTTCCATAAATTTTGCAAATTCTGAGCATTAAACATGGTTAGTGTCTGAAGCTCAGTCTTCTCTTCCTAGAGCTGATACACAATCCTTGGTATTAAACAGCTCCTTCCTCCCTCCTTCTCTAACCTTTTCCCTCCTTCTTTTCCTTCTTCCCTTTGGAAAAATGCCAGTCAGTCCGTATGTCAATACTAATTAAATTAATTGTTAAATAAGCTTTATACTTACCTCTTGCCAATCATTTTCTTTAATACCCAAATTTTAAAATCTTGAAGGGATATTAGGAAATAATTTGTATTTTAAGTCAGGGTTTCATTCAAATTACATAATACCCGTGTGTCTGTGCATTTATATATAGATGATGCATTTAATGTGCATTTTCATAGTAGATATACCAATATTTTATGAAAGGAAAAAGTTATTTTACCTAACAGACAAACTAGATCATGTACTTTCCATTTCTTCCTCTGAATTAGCAGTTAAAACATGGAGTCCATAGCTTGAGATACATATATGTATTTTGATGTAAGATTTTAATGAGCAATTGGAATATTTTTATTGGATTAAATAATTGATACAACTTTGAGGAGTTTATTGAACAGATGGAGAAGATATATTCTAAGACAACCTCATATCACATGTATTATGAGGGCATTAGGTCAGTTAGACTTATAATGTGGAATGTTTAGACCAATGCTTTTATAAGAAAAGTAATAATGCAAGCAATAGTGGGAGCCACAAAATGAAATTTTAGAATGTTTAGTAGCCACATTAAGAAAAACTTCAGCTGGTATGGTGATGTGTCCCTTTAATCCCAGCACTAGGGAGACAGCAGTAGGAAGATTGCTGTGAGTTTGAGGCCAGCCAGGTCTACAGAGTGAGTTCCAGTTTGGCCTGGGCTAGAGTGAGACTCTACCTGAGGTTAAAAAAAAAAAAAAGTAAATTAATTTAAAAAGTGTGTTGTTTAAATTTTTATTTATTCTGTCTTTGACATTTTTGTACATGTGTGTAATGATCTTATTCCCCCAGTTACCCTCTCATCCCTTCCCTCTCCCATTAATACCCTTCTTCCCCCTTAACCCTGTTCTTTCTTTCATTTTCTTTCTTTTTTTTGGGGGGGGGTGGGTGTCGAGGTAGGGTCTCACTCTAGCTCAGGCTGACCTGGAGTGAAACCCTACCTCGACACCCCCCCCCAAAAAAAAAGAAAGAAAGAAAAGAAAAGAAAATACCAGCAAATGCCATAAAACCCAGACAGCTGGGACTAGAGTCACCAGGCAGTTGCTCGAATGTGACTCTGAGAAGACCTGGCACCAGGAGTAACCTGTGGGGGCTTTGATGTCTTCTACTGCAACATAAACTTCATAGGGCTGGAGAGATAGCTTAGTAGTTAAGACACTTGCCTGCAAAGCCAAAGGACCCAGGTTCAATTCCCCAGGACCCACGAAAGCCAGATGCACAAGGTGGTGCATGCATCTGGAGTTCATTTGCAGTGGCTGGGGCCCCTGATGTGCCCATTCCCTCTGTCTATCTGCCTCTTTTGCTGTCTCTCAAATAAATACAATAAAAAAATATTTTTTAAAAGCTTCATGATTAGTAACGAATGCATAAAAATGAAAACCTTGGGGGCTGGAGAGATGGCTTAGCAGTTAAGGCATTTGCCTATGAAGCCTGAAGACCCCAGTTCGATTCTCTAGGTCCCATGTAAGCTAGATGCACAAGGGGGCGCACACATCTGGAGATTGTTTGCAGTGGCTACAGGCCCTGGTGTGCCCATTCTCTCTCTCCCTCTGTCTCTTTCCCTCTCTCTGTCTCAAATAAATAAATAAAATAAAATAAAAATTAAATAAAAAATGAAAACCTTGGGCTGGAGAGATGGCTTAGCGGTTAAGGCACATGCCTGTGAAGCTTAAGGACCCCAGTTCGAATCTCCAGGTCCCACGTTAACCAGATGCACAAAGGGGCACATGCGTCTGGATTTCATTTGCAGTGGATAGAGGCCCTGACACGCCCATTCTCACTCTCTCTTCCTCCCTTTCTCTGTCTCTGATAAATAAATAAAAATAAAATAAAGTTAAAAAAAATGAAAACCTTGGGCTCATCGTTCGCTTCCTCACCAGTGACTGTTAACCAAGTGCCCCCCTCATTTTCTTTTTTTTGTTTTTTCCCAAGGTAGGGTCTCGCTATAGTCCAGGCTGACCTGGAATTCACTATATATTCTCAGGATAGCCTCGAAGTCATAGGGATTTTCCTACCTCTGCATCCCAACTGCTGGGATAAAGGCATAGAGGTGCATATGTGTGGTTTAAAAAAAAAATTATATATATATATATATATATATATATATATATATATATATATATATATAAAATTATTATTATTAGAGAAAGAGGGGGATAGAGGGAAGGAGGGAAAATATGGTCACTCTCCAGCCCCCTTTTTATTTATTTTTAAACCCATTGAGTTAAATTAAGGTTGTTTGTATGATCTTGGGTAGAAGAATTCAATGGGTGAATTACCAGTGGCAACAACAGTGATGAACCTGACTCCCTTCTCCCAGCAATCATTAGGTGTCATTAGTTACTCTGGGAGGTGTGGGGTCGAGTGTGGAAGTATTTGTTGGTTTCTTTTTCAGTTATTCTCCACCTTATTTATTAGTGTTATATTGACACACAATCCCGCACTGAATTTGGAGTTCAGCGGTTCAATTAGACGAGCTAGTCAGCACTGCTCAGGGGTTTTTCTCATCACCTTCCCAATGCTGGGATGGTAGGCCTGTGCCACCACTCTTGGCTTTTACATGCACACTGAGGATCTGAACTCAGGTCCTCATGCTTTTGTGTAGGAAACCGTAGGACTTTACTCACTGAGCTGTATCTCCAGCTCCTCCTTGCAGAGTGTTTCCTACCAGCCTTTTTGTTTCTTTTTTAATGTGATAGCAACCAAACACATGCTTTTTCCTCTGATACTTGATTTATCACTGTTTCTGCAAACCCAAAAAAGTTGTCATGGATGCATTTCTTGGCTCATACAATTAAAGAATTATTGGGTTGACCTATTCCTTTAACAGAAATGCTGCCAGATGACCAAGGTAGGAGCTTGAATCGCCTACTTATCTCCTGGTTATCTGGTTGAACATGGTTTATGGTACATAGTAAATGTGTCCTTTATGAAAATTATGCCCCTCTTCATAACATATTGTCTAGCTCCTGGTATTGTAAATGCATTTGGTTTTGCATAGAAATAGTAATATCTACCTGTCTTTCTATTATTCCCAAGATTTTCTTTTGTTAGAGATAAGCATTCTGTCACCTACTTGTAGGCACATTTTAAGTTCCAAGTAGACTGCCTTCCAAGTACAGGATAGGACTACTTTATAGAGTAGGTAGAATAGCTTGTGGACCTTTGAATAGCCCATTTGATACCTAATTTGTAATTCTATTTTGGAAACATTTAATATTTCCAGATGTGTTGCTTCAAATGTCCTCCCTCCATTGCCCTCTTATCCCCTTTCCCTCTTTCTCCTATTAACACTCTTATTCTTTATCTTATTTTCATCCCCCCACCCTTTTAACCCATCGAGTAAGTTAACATTTCTCCCATGATCATGGTTAGAAGGTGCAGAATACCAGTAGCTACACTGGTGAACCCTTTCCCAGCAATCATTAGCTGCCATTAGTTCCCCTAGGAGGTGTGGGGTCTCATGTAACTTTCCCCACTGATGGTGAGATAGTAACAGGAAAGCACAGCAGCTGTGAAGTCATGAGTATAAAGACAAATCCTATCTATCCAAGAGACTGTTCTGCAGCCCTCCTCCCCATGCTGCTCTTACATTTGTTTTGCCCACTCTTCTGCTAGGTTTCCTGAGACTTGGAGGGGGTGGTTTAGAGGACCTGTTTCAGGCTGAGCACATGTATTTTGCAAGCTGTTCATCTCTGCATAAACTACTACCTATTGTATTAAGAAACTTCTGTGATGGAAGCTTCAAGCAGTACTAATCTCTGGGAACAAATAGAGATATTTAGAAGGCAGTTTGACATCTGTTTAGTATAACCACAGTAATAGGTCTCCCCATAAGCTTTTGGCAAGGTTTATAGTATGAGACATGAAATGCTTCCTGTGCAGTGGGCATCAAATTTAATTAGAAAGTGGTTGGTTGCTCCCATAATATTCATGCAACCAATGGGCTTATCTTTCCTGGAAGGTGAGTTGTGGAGTACACAGGGTCCACAGCTAGTAGACTGTTGATTGCTTTTCTCCCCCAGCACCTTGTATAGCACCTTTTGGCATGATGAAAGCTAGCTGACAGAGAGGAAGCTTCTAGCTTAGTTTCTCTATGTCCTGCAACCGAAATACATGGTGTCTTTAATGGTAGGGACTTACTATATCTACTTTTGGTGGGCAGCCAAATCAGTGACAATAGCTTATATTGTTTTAGAGGTCTATTTAGCCTCCATGATCAACAACTCATTGGGAGGCATATCATCCTTGCCATTAGAATTTGTGATTAATAACCTGTGGCTTCTGGGAATAGTTTTATCCACCCACGTAGAGGACAGTCATTCAGGCCCTTCTAAAAAATTTATATTTTAGGGGCTGAGGAAATGGCTTAGCGGTTAAGGCATTTGTCTCTGAAGCTTAAGGATCATGTTGGATTTCCCAGTACCCATGTAAGCCAGATGCACAAGGGGACACATGTATTTGGAGTTTGTTTGCAGTGGCTGGAAGCCCTGGTGTGCCCATTCTCTCTCTCTCTCTCTGCCTCTTCCACTCTGTTGTAAATAAGTATAAAATAAAATATTTTTAGAAAAGGAAAAAATTTATATTTTAATGAGCTTACCAAGTAGTAGGTTTCCATATACTTTATTCACATATCCTTAGTTTTGATTCATACTCTCACCACCGTCTTCTCTCACTCATTGTCCTGCCCCGTTCCTCCTGTGCCCCTCTACTTTCATGTACCATCTGTTCTATCCCCACCCCCCCAAAAAAAAAACCTTGGCCTCTTTCTATTTTTTTTTTGCCTCTATAGACATTTATCTTACAGCTAGTAATATAGAATTTGAAGCTAGGATCCACATATAAGAGAGATGAAGCATTTGTATTTCTGAGCCTGAGTTACCTTTTCCAGTTCCATTCCAATTGCATAACTTCATTTTTCTTTACAGCTGAATAAAACTTACGTACCACATCTTCATTATCTATTCATCAGTTGATGGGCATCTAGGTTGCTTCCATTTCTTACCTATTGTGAATAAAGCACAATAAATATGACTGAGTATATGTCTCTGTAGTAAAGTGTAGAGGCCTTAGGGTATATGACTAGGAGTGGGTATAACTGGGTCATTGGCTACTCTATTTTTAGCTTTTTGAGAAACCTTCACACTCCTTTCCATAATGGCTGAACCAGTTTGCATTCTCACCAGTAGTGAATAGGATCTTCTTTTTCCCACACCCTTGCCAGCTTGCTTGCTTGCTCTCTCTCACTCAATTTCTTTTTAATTATTTATTTGCAAGGAGAGAGAATGAATATGAATGAGTGCACCAGGGCCTCTAGCTGCTGTAGACAAACTCCATACATATGTGCCACTTTGTGCATCTGGCTTTATGTAGGAACTGGTGAATCAAACCCTGGTCCTTAGGCTTTATAGGCAAGTGCCTTAACCACTGAGCTGTCTCTCCATTCTGCCTGCTTTCTCTCTCTTTAATCCTTCTTTCCTCCCTCCCTCCCTCCCTTCTTCCCTCCCTTCTTCCCTCCCTCCCTCTGTTCGTTCCTTCCTTCCTTCCTTCCTTCCTTCCTTCCTTCCTTCCTTTCTTCTTCCATTCCCTCCCTCCCTCCCTCCCTCTCCTGTCCCTCTTTCTGAAAATATTTATTTCCATTTTTATTTCTTATTTTGTGAAGTCTGTTTAGTTCCAATGTCCTCCTTTTTTTTTTTTTTTTTTTTTTTTTTGTTTTTCAAGGTTGCCATCATGATGCACAGCTTCCATTTTTGGATTGGATTATTTGTTTTGTTGTGTTTAGCTTTTTGGCTTTTTTTTTTGTATGTTGTATATATTAAACCTCTGTCAGTTGAATAGCTTGTAAAGATTTTTTTCCCATTCTGTAGGCCAGTTCTTCATTCACTTGACTTATTTCCTGTACTATACAAAAGCTATTCATAAAATTCTTACATATGTCTATGTCTTCTATTATACTCCCTACTTTTTTCCTTTAGCAGTTTCAGAGTTTTAGGTCTTACATTGGGGTCTTTGATCGATTTGGTATTAATAATGTTTTATTCAACACAATACTATATAGAAATATTTCAGATTATAATCAGTATGAAAATTATTGATAAGATCTTTTTGTCTTGTTTGAAATGTGAGTCTGTGTTTTACCTGTCAATTCATAGCAGACACATTTCTACAGCTCAGTAACTAAATATGGCTAATGACCATAATAATTGGGTAATTCAGTTGTGGAGAGGTTAATGATTTTGGACAATTGGCAAAGATGTCTGAGGAACAAACATGAGTCTGAAAAACCTGTGAAGAGTATGGTATGTGAGATGGTGTGTATATAGTTTGGGAATAGAGCCAGAAACTGCTGTGAAAACAGTGTTATCAGTTACTTTTTCATTGCTGGGACAAAATACCCTACCAGAAGCAGCTTAATGAAGGAAAGATTTTATTTGGGTTTATGGTTCCAAAAATGGGTAGAGTCTATCATGGCAAAAAAGTATAGCAGGAGCAGACAGCTGCTGTCATACCATCATATCAATAGGGAGGAAGTAGGGGCAGTGGGGAGGAGAGACAGTCAGTGAGGAGGGAGGGGAACAAGCAGGGCCTTGCTATAAAACCTCAAGGCCCTCCCTCTGTTGTAACTGTACCTCAAGGCCCTCCCTCTGTTGTAACAGTGACACATCTCCAGTAAAGCTTCACCCCCTAGAAGGTCCCATAACCTTCCTGTATCACCAGTTAGGGATTCAAACACATGGGTCTCTCAGGGATGGATATAGTGCATTTAAACAGCCACACAGAGTTAGATGATGACAAACTATTTAGAAGTTCAAAACATCAGAGGTTCCAAAAAAAGTCAAGAAATATGAAACGGCAGAACTCAACAATTGGCCATATTCTTTAAGAATACATAATTGGTTAATCATTTGAAGAAAAGCATCATTTACAACCCAGGGCTTTTGCTATGTCATTACATATGAAGGAGAGAGTGAGTTTTTTTACATGACATTCAAGAGAAACTATTGAGATCAGATAAAATTGATTGCAGGGATATAATGCAGGTAGCAGGGAGGAAGGGAAGATAATTTAATGTAGGAGAGGAAGAGTCTGAGGTAAATGATTGATTTTTATGATGTGAAAAGTGGACAAAGTTCTTGGTGACCTAAGAGCAAGTGAAAGATCATGTGGAGTACTATATCAACATTTATTGCTTAGGCAGTGAATTAGAGGACATAGTGATAGCAATATTGGCCACAGTGTGTAACTGTGGTAAAGAGCTCAGCTCTGCCTTTAGTTCTGTATAGACCACTTGACATTGAATTTCTTTTCAAGTTATAATCAGTGAAGCCTCATTTTTTAAATCCATAAAATAGGAAGAATTAATAGATGAGTTAGATACAATTATGCATGTAGTGACTTTGATTAGTATGCCACAATTCCTTTTAATTCTTCTTAGTTTCTGATATTGGTGGTATCATGTATTCTTAGGATATATGTTCATACCACTTTATATATACATATTTTTTTTAAGAGAGTGAGAGACTCAGAGAGAATTGGTGTGTCAGGACCTCAGCAATTGCAGTTGAACTCCAAATGCTTGCACCACCTAGAGGGCATGTGTGACCTTGTGCTTGTATCACCTTTGTGCATCTGGTTTATGTGGGATCTTGAGAGTTGAACATGGGTCCTTAGGCTTTGCAGCCAAGTGCCTTAACCACTAAGCCATCTCTCCAGCTCCGTACCACATTTTAAAAGCTGTTTTTCCTTAAAGGTTTCCAAGTTCAACTTGGTGAAACCTCTCTATTAGGAGTTGGGCAAAATTTTTATGCAGCATCCCTGCTGGATGAAGAAAGAACTTTGTAAATAACTTTTGGGTTAAAGAAAGAACAGAAGGCTGGTATTGAGTCCCAGTTTGTCCACATAATCACCAAATCATCTTTTCTCTCTGAAACTCAGTTGAGATTGTTTTCATCTTACCTCTCTGTGAATCATTAGAATTTAAAAAACTTTTTTATTGACAGCTTCCATAAATATGAACAATATACCATGATCATAATTCCCTCCCACCAACCTCCTTTTTTTTCCCTTCAAAGTAGGGTCTTACTCTAGCCCAGGCTGATCTGATACTTACTACTCTCTGTAGTCTCAGACTGGTCTCACATTTACAGTGATCTTCCTACCTCTGCTTCCAGAGTGCTGGGATTAAAGGTGTGCACCACCACACCCTGCCTAAAGTCAGGCATGACTTTTTTTTTAAGTACTGGGCCTTGCACATGGTAAGCAAGCACTCTACCACTGAGCTAGATCCTCAGCCTACCAACACCCTCTTTTTACAAACCCCTTCCAAATCTCTCCTCCGTTGAATCCTTCTTTCCAACTAGTCTTCTATTTTGGTGTTATTTTTTTCTTCCTATTACTTAGGGCAAGAATATCAAGGCTGCTTTCTGTCTGTTCTTTGACTCTTAATATTCTTTCCGCTACCCTTTCCACAATGGTTCCAGAGCTTTGGGAAGGTTTGATAGAGATGTCTCAGTACTGTACACTCCAATGTCCTTTCTAAGCACTTTGGTGACTTTTTTTTTTTTTTTTGTTTTTTGAGATAGGGTCTCACTGTAGCCCAGGCTGACCTGGAATTCATTATGTAGTCTCAGGGTGGCCTCAAACTCACAGTGATCCTCCTAACACTGTCTCCCAAGTGCTGGGATTAAAGGCATGTGTCATGACGCCCGGTTACTTTGTTGACTTGAATCATTCCGGTGATCACTCCCATCTGAAAAAAGAAGCTTCTCTAACCAAAAGTGAAGGTGGCATTATGTGCATAAACATAAGTTTCTAATCAAAGTGTTAGGTTGGTGGGTATAATATATCTATTTAGCCAGACAACAGTAGCAGTTTTCCCCCTAGGGCTTATGACCTCCAGAAGTCATAGGCTTTTCTTTAGTTTTCAGTACCAGGTAGGAATTCCTTCCCATGGAACAGGCCTCAAGTCCAATCAGAGAGCAATTGGTTTCCTCCATAAGAGACATGCCACCATTATACCAGTTTTACATTTGGCCTGGCTGGCCAGCCATAAAGCTTGCAGGGTCCACTACTGGTTAACACCATTGTTGACTTTCTTCCTCAATAGGCTGCATAGGTCTTTCTATCATCCTGACAGTCAGTGTGGAAAGGGATTCCAGCTTAGCTCCAGCTTGATTGTCAGTGCCCTGTAGCCTAAGCATGTGGAGTCTTCAGCAATAGGGTCTAACCATCTAGTTCTAGTTGGCAACCAAGAGCCTTGGCAATGCCTGTAATGTTTTAGGGACATACCTGGTCAACAACTTGCTGGAAGGTATCCCACCTCCTGCATGGAAATTTTTCTAATAACAATCTATGGCTTCTGGGCACAACATCATATACCTTCACAAGATACTTCAGCCCAAACTCTTTTTTTTTTTAAACATATATATTATTAAGTAGTGAAGAAGTAGGTTTCCATATAGCTTATTCATGAGTGTTAAATTTTGCTAATCTTCCTCCCATCCCCTCATCTTACTCATCCCTTCCCTTTAGACAATTTCTTCTCCTCACCCAGTATTCTGCTCTACTGCTGAAGCCCTCCTCTTTGTTCCCTACCTCATAGCCATTTTCTAGCTTCCTCGCTATTACTGACTTTTATTCCAACTCAAAAATCTAAACATTCTGAAGCTAGAATCCACACATGAGAGAGAGACTTTTGACTTTCTAATCCTGGGTTACCTCCTTTAGCACAGTGTTTTCCAGGACTTCCCAGTATTGGAATAATTTTGTGTCCTGGCTAAAAAGATTCTTTTCTTAGTCTTACTGAATCCATTGCTCATGATAGAGGCAAGAAAGTTTTATTTTGTATTGCTGGGTAGCTGTTGTACATCATGTCTACTTCGACAGCAACTGAAAGGATGTTACTCTAGGATCTGATTTAATTCATGTTTTGATCTACTCAGTGGGAATTGGATAGGAATAATGACATCCCATTTATACAGTTCAGTTAATTATGAGGATCAAATGAGCTACTTAAATTAGTGACTTCCTTCCATGATTTTTGTAGTAGGTGATTCTTAATGGATCACAGTTCTTATAAACTTTTCTATTCACAAAATTTCAAGTTCATTCTTTTCTATCCTCATTCAGTTTTTACTTATTAGTTGCACAGGAGTAAGTAGCATCATATACACTTAAGTGAATGGAATAGAGTTTGTCCTTCATATTCATGGACTTCATAAACTCTGTGGATTTATCCAACCCTAGATTGAAATTTTGTTTTCCCCTTTTCTCCTGTCATTAATCCTTGACCAGCCCACTATAGTGACTTTTTATATAGCCTTTGCATTGTACTTGATGTCAGTAATCTAGATGGTGATTTAAAGCATGCAGGGGATGTGTGTGTTTATGTGCAAACATCCATGGATTTTAGTACCTTTAATGGGAGGGATGTCCTGGAAGCATTTCCCAGAGCTATCAAAGATGATTGCAGATAACTTTAAAGAAAGATTATCTTCTTAATTTTAAATTTACAGTTTACAATACCTCAGTATGTTAGCCCTTTTGCTCGGCACAGTCTTTGCTACGCTTAATTATTTAGGTTGTCCTGCTTAAGGATTATTATTATCTTCCTTTAAATACATTTTCTTATCAATTAACTCCTTCTGCTCAACAAATAAAAACACTAACTCAAGGAGAAGAAGCCATAATACAATGAGTGTACTTTCTAGGGAAAAAAACATTCCTCATCTTTTCCATTTCTACAGAGCGTCTCCTTCCTATTGGTCAGTGTTTCTTTCTTGAATTCTTATTTAATTCCTATACACATTTGATTGAATATTTTTCTTTTTTTTATATTAAAAACAGCTTGCTAAATATGTGCCATTCCAGTTGAATAACTCACTTTTAGTGAGTCTAGAATGGTTCTAGAAATCAGCATTTTGGTGATTTTTTTGATAGAGGTCACATCATACAGGACCCATGCTTTGAGAATATTGTTCTGTGTTTCATAGTGCCTTCAGCAACAAAGATTATAGTTACTGATTATAATATAAACTGAAAGTTGTATACTTCTAACTTGAAAATTAACATATAAATGTTGAACATCATACCTTCATGTGTGTTCGTGTGTGTATTTTCCATGGGAATTCAAGATGATGTTAACACAGGTGTTTCATTAAGAGATAAACTCCCCACCTGCAGATCACAGCTGACAGAAAATACTTTTATAGAAAGGAAGAATGTTAAGAAATAGCTGACTCTCAAAGGAGTCTATTAGATTAATTTTAGGGATCAAGAAATTTACCACCCATCAGAGAAAATTATTACGATTCTGGGGTGAAATCGAGAAGTAGTAGAACAGACAAGCAGCATCTTGTATTTCTACTAAGAAAAATAGTTGTGTTTTATCATGTGCTTGATGCTGTGATCGTGCAAGCATCTTCAATAATATTAGTGTTCACCTTGTAGAAGGATGAAGTGATACTTGGCCCTGTTTGCATTCTCATGGACAATCCTGTTTTTGGTCCTTTTTACTGTTTCTCATTTTAAAAGTTTACTTGTTATTTCTGTATCTCTTAGTTTGTATTATTTTCAGTCATTTTTAAAAAACGATATAACATCTCAGCCAGGTGTGGTGGCGCACACCTTTAATCCCAGCACTCAGGAGGCAGAGGTAGGAGGATAGCCGAAAGTTCGAGGCCACCCTGAGACTACATAGTTAATTCCAGGTCAGCCTGGACTAGAGTGAAACCCTACCTCGAAAAACCAAACAAACAAACAAACAAACAAACAACAAAAAACTATATAACATCTCCATGGTGAATACCAGCAATCCTTCTAAGGAGGGCCTTCACTGGAGTGGGGGCACGGAGGCGGGAAATGATGGTACCAACATATGATATATCCATACAAAGTTTCTACTTAATAATAAAAAAGAAAATAATGAAGAAAAAAAGTGAATGAAATAGCTTAGAAAAGAAAATTAAATACCTAAGAACCAAAGCAAAAAATAGTTTGGTAATAACCATTTTATTTATTTACACCAGTGTTTTCTCCTTATCTTTCAGGTATTTATTTTAAAGTCTCTATTGAAGTGTTAGGTATATGCTGTAATTTGCTTATCTTCATTTAAAAATGCTAGTATTAAAGACTGAGCTCCTACACTATATGGTACCCAAGGGCATAGTTCTCATTAACTTACAACTGTCCTCTTCCTCAGAGTTAATGAAGCTGTTAATATTTGAAGATCTGTAAGTTCTTTCTAGTTTTCCTACTAGTTCTTTCTTCCTGAATTATCTTTAACAAGCAAACCTGTTTCACTGAAAAATGGGGCAGATGGGTGCTTAAATGATAAATGGGAAGAAGGTATGTGAATTCCACTAAGAATTGGTTTTCAGATTTCATAGAAAGCCAGGGATTGGAATTGTTGACCCCTGACTCACCCACCAGCCAGCTGCTTAACTGAGAATGACTGATGTGTACAGTTGTTTTCCATGTCCTTTCAACTTCATTTTGTCTCCATCTTTTTTCTCTGAGCAAATACATTGTGTGAAAAAGGGCTATTATTGGGCTGGAGAGATGGCTTAGGGGTTAAGGCGCCTGCCTCCTAAGCCTAAGAACACTGGTTCCAATCTCCAGTGGTTCCAATCTCCAGGTCCCACATTTAGCCAGATGCAAAGTGACGCAAGGGCGCAATGCTGCACTTGACCACAAGGGGGCGCACACATCTGGATTTCGTTCGCAGCAGCTGAGACACTGCTGGCACGCCCATCTGTCTTCCTCTCTCTCTCTGTCTCTCTCTGTGTGTCTCTCTCCAAAAAAAAAATAATAAAAAAAATTAAAAAAGGGCTATTATTATTATTATTGAAACATCTGTCTTTTGATCCCAGGTTTCCATGCTGAGTTGAACCAAAAAGTTGATCAGCTGTACTTCACTTAGTTTCCAGCATTCTGAAAGTAGTTTTTCACATGGAAGAAAGCATTTTATCCATTTGAACTTCTTTCAATGTTATTACCTCTAACAAGATTTTTTTTTGTCTCATGTTTAAATGCTTCATAAACATTGGGAGGAACAGCCCCAAGGATAGTGGATGTAAATTTGTGTGTGGAGGAACGAAGATGGCGGGGTGGGGGGGGCAGGCACCGGCATGCCACAGCACCAAGGTAACCTCAATAACCTCAAGTGATCTCTTTGTCTTCCACCTTATTCGAGGCAGGATCTCTTCTTGCCTACTGCGCAGTACAGGTTGGCTGTCTCTGCCTCCCATCTTACTGTAGGAGGGCTGGGATTACAGAAGCTTGCTTTTTAAGTCTCTGGGAGTCTGAACTCAGGTTGTTTTGAGCTTGCACAACAAGCACTTCACCACTGGGCCCTGCATGTAAACATCGCTGTGTGGGGGGATGTAGATAGAAGAAATGGTAGATGGCATTTAAGGTGGGTTAGCAAAAGTCCCAAGATTCTTTACAAAAATTTCATTTAAAATAGAGACAAGGCATTTGCTTCGACAGGACTTGTATTAATACTAGACAGGTATAAAAAAGAGTAGCATGACCTCTGGGCATCAGTGGCAGACATGTAGATTTGTGAGAAATGTATAAGCAAATAGGTATCAGTTTATTAACTCTTTCACGATTGAATTTAAAAGTAAGTAGTTTATTTACCATTGTTCAGTCTGTAATTCCTGGCATATTCTTGAACTTAAAATGGCATCATTCTTAGGTTAATAAACAGGGACTTTTCTGGCATTATTTAACTTGTTTTTTGTTTTGTTTGTTTTTTGAGGTAGGATCTCACTCTAGCCCAGGCTGACCTGAAATTCACTATGTAGTCACTATGTGGCCTCAAACTCATGGTGATCTTCCTACCTCAGCCTTCTGAATGCTGGGATTAAAGGAGTGTGCCACCCCACCTGGCCTTCTTTTGACATGTTATATATGCATATAATGTATTTTAATCATATTTCCCCTCATTACCCTTCCTCTCCCCACCCCACTCCTCAGGGGGAGGAGAATCACATGAGTTCAAGGTCAGCTTGAGACTACATAGTGAATTGCTGGTTAGCCTGGGGTAGAGCAAGGCTCTACTTCTAAAAACAAAAAAACAAAACAAAACAAAAATGACAAATGAACAAACAAAAAAAGAACCCCAAAAATTGTCAAAAGAAAAAAAATTGTGCTACTTTGGTTTTATTCTTGTTACATCCTGTTTATAGTACCTAGGACAGGCCAGTATCTAAAAAGGTTTTGGTAACTTTTCAAAGATGTTAGAAGAAGAATGTGTTTCTTTAAAATGGGAAAACACAACTTCTACAAACAGACCTTATATTAAAAAAAATTTTTTTTTTTTGAGGTAGGGTCTCACTAGCTCAGGCTGACCTGGAATTCACTATGTAGTCTCAGGGTGGCCTCGAACTCTCGGCGATCCTCCTACCTCTGCCTCCCAAGTGCTGGGATTAAAGGCGTGCTCCACCATGCCCGGCACTTAAAATTTTTATTATTCTTTTAAAGAGAGAGAGAGAGAGAGAGAGAGAGAGAGAGAGAGAGAGAATTGGTGCACCAGGGCCTTAACCACTGAAATCGAACTTCAGACACTTGCACCACTTAGTGGACATGTGCACCCTTGAGCTTGCCTCATATTTATTTATTTATTTATTTATTTATTTATTTATTTATTTATTTATTGGTTTTTTGAGGTAGGGTCTCACTCTTGTCCAGGCTGACCTGGAATTAACTATGTAGTCTCAGGGTGGCCTTGAACTCATGGCAATCCTCCTACCTCTGCCTCCCGAGTGCTGGGATTAAAGGCATGCGCTGCCACACCCAGCTTGCCTCACCTTTGTGCTTATGGCTTATGTGGGATCTGGAGAGTCGAACATCGGTCCTTAGGCTTTGCAGGCAAGCACCTTAATCCCTAAGCCATCTTCCCAGCCCAGAACTTCTATTTTTATTAAATGTGAGACCAGAAAATATGAATAACATTTCAATCTCAGTCTATTTAGAATGTTTATCTGAAAGTTTTTATTGATTTTCGTTAAGATTCGGGAAAAGATGCATATTTATGTTACTGTGATTTTTTTTTTTTGGGTGTGTATTTGTGTGTGTTATTTTCTTTCTCCCCCTCCCCATTTTTTTTGGAGAGAGACACAGAGAGAGATAGAGATAGAGGGAAAGGGAGACAAGGAACGGGTGCACCAGCAGCCTCTCAGAGGCTGTGAATGAACTCCAGATGCGTGTGCCCCCTTGTGGGCAAGTGCGACATTGCGCCCTTGTGTCACTGCATCTGGCTAAACGTGGGATCTGGAGATTGGAACCAGCATTCTTAGGCTTAACAGGCAACCGCCTTAACCGCTAAGCCATCTCTCCAGTACTTTTTTTTTTTTTTTTTGAGACACAATCTTACTTATTGCCATCCTCCTACCTCAGCTTCCCAAGTGCTGGGATTATAGGTGTGAGGGGTGTGTGTGTGTGTGTGTGTGTGTGTGTGTGTGTGTGTGTAATATTTTTTAGGGAATGATTATTAGACTTAAAGACTTTCCCTTTTTTTTTTTTTAATAAATTAAGTAGCAAATTAGGTAGCTTGCTCACTCAGTGTTTTTTTTTTTTTTTGAATGAGAGGTGATAGTTCTAATGGAATTTAACTGATTGTGTTAGTTTTTTAAGAATTTAAAGGTAATATCTTATGGAATGGAGATAATATGTCTATTTAAAAATTTACTAGTGTAATCAAATTGTATTCTCAGTAATTTAAGAACTATTTATGAAAGATATTTTGCTTTTTTCATTTTTCATTTTGTGAACTGGTAACTTTCAACTTTGTATTTGTCCATTTTAGACTGCTAATCCCCAGGTAAAGGCAATTTTTTTTTTTTTTTGGTTTTGTAGTTGTGGGGGCTTGGAAGTCCAAGATCAGGGTGCCAGCATTTCATATGGCCTTCTTTCTATATAGCCTTACATGGTTCAAATACAAGAGAAAGAGCCCACTCCTGAAAACCCCTTTCTGTAAAAGCAAAAGTCCATGGCCTGCACAAATTCCATTAGGTCCTAATTCCCAATACCTAACACTGACAATTAAATCCAAGCAGTTTTTGAAGGGACACTTAGACCATAGCAAATAAACTTCAAGTATTTTCTCAGGATTTTACTTCACTCCTAATACCCATTAAAACAGTGCTAGGAATGAGGAGGGAGTTAGTGGAAAGTATCACAGCTAGAGAGTATTTGATGATTAAAGAATGTTCACTTGTCTGGTATGAATTGTAGCTGAAGAAAGGTCTTACTAGATTTGTTAAAAATCATGATTTTAAGGCAAAGGGCAGTGGGAGGCCATTTGCTAGCTTTAAGTTGGAGGATTGGCTTGATATTGTTTGCCTTTAAAGGTTTGCCTGACTTCTGGGTGAAGAAATTGGAAATCAGTTAAGAAGGCGGTGCGATGGCTTATAGTCCAGGGAAATAGGTTACTTACAGTAATAACCTTTCTCCAATAACATTTCCTTCAAATCAAACAAACATCCAAATAACTAAGCTTTGCTATTTTAAATTCTATTGCTTATATCTTATATGTCAGGTATCTTGATTTTGTTCCTGTTTTACTTCAATTATAAATTTTATTCAACAAACTAGGTAAGATTTTATAGTTCCATTGATTAGGACTGCTAGCATGAATGGGTAGTTTTTTTATGGCCTTTGTAGAGAATTGCTTATTTTCTGTAGTCTCCTTACTGCCTAAGGAGTTGATATGGTGGTTGTTGTGTATTATTGAGCAATGATGGCTAGTAAGCAGTTTTCATGTGCTTTCATAGGGATTTATCTCTCACTTTTAATATTTATCCTTTTGATTTTCTTTTAAAATATTTGAGAAAGAGAAAAGAGAGATAGCAAGAGGGAGGGAGAGAGAGAATGATTATGAATAGGTATGTCAAGGCCTCCTGCTGCCGCAGTGGACTCCAGATGCATGTGCCAGTTTGTGCATCAGGCTTTACATGGGTTGGATACTGAGGAATGGAAACTGGCTGCAGGCTCTCAAGCAAGCACCTGTAACCACTGAGCCATCTCTGCAGCTCTTCCTCTTGATTTTGTAAATAGGGGTTTTGGGGGTTTGAATGACATGTCCTCCAGAGGCTCATATGTTCTGAATGTTTGGTCCCCAGCTGATAGCAATTTGGGAGGTGCAGCCTTGTTGGAGGAGGTGTGTTTTTGGGGGTGGGTTTATGGGTGTTATGGCCAGCTTCCCCTTGCCAGAGCTCAGCTCATTCTCTTACTGCTTTCTCCCAGCTGTTATGACAAGATGTGATGTCCAAGCTCTGCTCCATCATCATTTCCCTGCCATAATAAAACTTCCCGTCAATACTGTAAGCTGAAATAAACCCTTTCCTCCAATCAGCTGCTTTTGGTCAGGTATTTTGGCCCAGCAATGCAAAGCTAACTACAATAGTGTTCCAAGAAAAAAGTACTTGTTTTAGAGGCATTTACACTATATTTTCACTAAGTGGATTGATAAGGACACATGTCTCAAGTTCCCTAGTCCTTGTGATTTTCTCTTTATTGTTATTTTTTTGCTTTCTTACATGAAAAATTACAAAAGGCTTCAATGGAGCTTGATAAGCATCTAATAATACAAATATTTGTGACTTTCTTAATTTCTACTTTATGTGTCTCACCGGGCATGGTGGCACATGCCTTTAATTCCAGCACTCCAGAGGTTGAGGTAGGAGGATTGCCATGAGTTCGAGGCCACCCTGAGACTACGTAGTGAATTCTAGGTCAGCCTGGGCTACAGTGAGACCCTACCACAAACAAACAAACAAACAAACAAACAAACAAACAAGCAAACAAACAAACAAACAAACAAGCAAGCATTATTTCTTCTCATTATTTCTTTTCTCCCAAGGTCAGAGGCTTTTCAAACTTTGAAATTACTTTCTTTTTTACTATTTCTGTTTAATATGTATGTAAGTGCCTGGCACATAGTATACCAATTCTAAATCTAGGTTGCTGGCAGAAGATGCTGTGTGAAAGACATAGTGTATATAGTGTAACATAAAGTAGACTTAACATTTCTTGTCAGTGGAAAGCCTAAAAGTGTGGAATCATCATCTTTTAAAAAAATGTGTGTGCGCACATGTTCCTGTGTGTGGGTGCACATATGTATGTTTGTGCGGATGCTAGAGGACAGCCTCTGATGTTTTTCAGTAGTTTGCTTCACTCTGTTTTTGAGATAGGGTCTCTCACTGGCTTGTGACTTGTGAATGAGGCCATACAAGCTGGCCAGTGAGCACCAAGAGTCCTTCTTTTTCCATCTTCCCAGCACTGGGATTTTTATGTGGGTTCTGGGGATCTGACTCAGGTCCTCATGCTTGCAAGACAAGCCCTTTAGTGATTAATCTTTCTCCCCATATCCAGTCTTCTCTTTATTTAATGGAGATGTCACCCTAATAACATGGAAAGAAGCCTACTTAATTAAAATGAGAAGAAAGCAGAGTGTTTCTTAGAGCTCTTACCTTCCCCCTCCTTTTTAATTATTAAAAAAAGCTGGGGGTGTTTGAGATCTCAAAATTTATCATGTTTTCTTAGCTTATCCTTAAAAAAGCAATCTTGTGTATCCAGGTGTTATCTGGTTGGATGATAAATATGTAGTTTTGTGATTTGCTTTTTTCCTGGTTCCTGCTATTCTATATATACTTTCTGTATTCAGTAACGTGAAGTTCTTTGGTAGTGGATGATAACATCAATTCTTTTTTCTGACTATAAACTGAATAATACCACCTTGAAGTATATTTCTGTCCAACTAGATGGCAAATCATTCCTTAAATGTGAGAATAGCTACCTTCAAAGATGAAAAATCCCAATACTGATGCTTTCAAATTTTACTTCCTCTGCCTGAATGACATCTGGAAATACCTTTTGATTTTTTTTTCTTTTAGGTTTTTTTGGGAGAAAACATTTAATGGATGTCTCTGATATCAAGCAGTATATTAACTGAACACTAATCAGCAGTTACTCTTTGGTTGATTATCTTTTGTATTAGTGTATATTATACAAAAGAGTGGGTTTCATGATGACACTTTCACACACACACACACACACACACACACACACACACACACACACACACGCGCAGAGTGTCTTGTAATATGTAATCATATCCCTTAACATCTCCTCTTAAACAATCCTTATTTGGAATACCTTCAATAATTATAACTTGGAGAAGTATTTAAATTATGAGGTCCTGTAAAATTTTCATCAAAACAAAAGCATACCTTTTTATATTCATCTAGGTCCACACTTAAGGGAATTATGAGAGCAAATGTAAGGACTTTTTATAATGGGTGACTGCTTACCTCTTTTGCAAAGTGAAAGTCGACCATTACAAATTTGCTGTTCTCTCTGGAGCTTTAAAACTACTATAGCATTTTAAGAAAGAGATTTGAGAAACTGACAGTTTTTTTCACATCTTGGTCTGTGTCAGAGTAGACATATTTATTTGAGCTTTCTATATAGGAAAGAGAAATAGTCATTTATGTGCTAATGTTGGGTATGGACATTAGGAATCCTTAAATAATCAGTAGTTAAATGTTAACTTGTAAGTACTTCTCCTTTTTACATCTGCATGTCCATATGTGGTATCTACTACCACCACATACAATGTTTATATTTTTAGTATATTCTGAATTCATTGTTTTAAATTCAGTACTTTAAACGTATTACTTTGTGCTTGATAGAATCTTGTAATATTTTGTCAAACTAATAGTAAGTGCTAAGTATGGGGAAAGCAAGCAAAGCAAAAAATGTTCTGGGAAGAATGCCAGAAAATGTTTGTTTTCTTTTAGAAGTGATTGTTTGGTGGTAGGAAGGTACTTAATTTTTAAAAATATTAAATTGGCAGAGCATTAAAATGTTGCATTAATATGTAGAAATTTGATTTCAAAATATATCTTATCTACCAGAAGTCCCTGGAGATACTTCTGGACAGTGCCTCCTCCTTTTTTTTTTTTTTTTTATTGTAATGTTTACAAATAGCCTAGAGTAGTCACATAGGGAAGGTGACGCCTCTGGATACCAAAAGACCTATATTGTAAAAACAAATTAGTAAAAGGAGTTTTTAAGAAGGCAAGAAATTATATATACACAAAAATAGTAAGCAAAAGTTATAGGGTGTCCCTTTCTTTTCTCTTCTTTTCTTTTCTTTTCTTTTCTTTTCTTTTTCTTTTTCTTTTCTTTCTTTTTTTTTGAGATAGTCTTACTATGTAGCCCAGGCTGGCCTTGACATTGCAGTGATCCTCTTACCTTAGTTTTTCTGCTGCTAGGATTACTGCTATATACTACTATGCTTGGCCTTCTTTCTTTTTTAACATTAGGAATTTAGCTTCTTGTAAATTGAAGCAGGATAGTTACACAGATGAAAATATTTGTTGCTGATTTGTAAGTCAGGCTAGTTAAGTGATTCTGTATTCATTGGTATCTAATGTCATTCTCATCAGGTACCATTCGTTGACTTTTATAAAGTTATTTGAAGCTGCCCTGGTAATTTTTTTTTTTCAGTTGTTCTTTTAAACTGTCAGATACTACATTTAAGACAGTGTCTGACAATTTGTTGTTATTGTTTCTCACTTTTGTCACTGCTGATTCCTCAGGTGGTATTTTGCAACTCCTTCATAGCAAGCAGAAGTGATCAATTTGACTTTTATTTTGAGTTAGTTTGATGATTTACTAAAAAGAGGGCTCACATTTTCCAAGGAAATATAGTATTAAAAAAGGGTAATGTAAGTAGTGTCTTTTTGGTTTGAGACTTGATGATCATTTTTAGTAGGAGTTCTTGCTTCCTTCATCTTTGATTTTGAGACTTTTCACCCATTTCCCTCAATTCCTACCTATTTTCACTGTACATTGCAAATAGCTGATGGATTCTGCATCAGCCTCAAAGATGAACATCTAGTGTCAGAAATCTCTTTTGTAAAGTCTTGGTAAAGCTTGACCTACTGGTACTACTTTTGACATAAATCATCTTTTGAATGAGTGCCAGAGAATTCTGTAGAGCTATTTTAATCTTTAGACCTGAGCATTTATTGGTACAGTTTTCTCTTGTGAATTGTTTGAAGATATCTAACCTATACTGGACAGTATTATATATCTTTCATGACAGTAAGACTAAGTACCAGGAAGAGAGTAACAGAGAAACAGGATAAATAGGTTGGAAGCAGGCTTTGTCTTGTTAGAAGTTAAACAGCCAACCGCCCAACCCAATAAACCACTCATCTTTTATCTCTTACATTCTTATGCTCAGGGAGGCCAAATAAGGAACCATAGAGAGCAAAAGCTTCAAGTGTGTATTCTAATTTATCTCTTCTTCACCTGCTACCATCTAGTCAGTGTGGATGGAAGACTGTTGGTTTTTATTGGTTTCTTTAGTGTGGCTTTTTGAGTTCTTTTCATTCCAACACTGTTTACTCACTGTTTGATTTATCTTTAAAATGCTACTTTTAATGCTATTTTATGTCTTCAGCTTTGTCTTGCTCTTTAGTATACCAAATATGGAAGAATGTGGACTACTCTTACCCAAGGAGGTGTCAAACACTGATCATTCACAGCCCCGTTTATTTGATGCTCATCTTCCTTGCTATGTTTATCTTAGTTCTATCTTTTCTTAGCAGTCCTTTGTTAGTTTCATGTCCATCATAAAGTCTTTCTCTTTCTTACTTCTAGACTTGTGAATTGGTTTGTTACATATTCATTAAGTCAATTTTCTATGTCAGGTGCTACTGATATACAGAGGATGACTGGGCTTGTTACAGAAACTTTGTTATTTAGTGGAGGTCCTATGTTATGGTCGTGTGGAATTTCCCACTTATGGTGTTACTTTAGTTTTGGATGTTGGGGAAGTTTCGATTTTTTTTTTTAAACTTTAGATTTGATATGCCCAACCTGTAGTAAACTTTGTGAAGATCACAAAATATACCTATAGAGCAATTTAAACAACTCAAAACTTGGGCTGGGGAGATGGCTCAGTGGATAAAGTACTTGCCACTCATGATGGAGGACTGGAGTTTGATTCCCCAGACCCTACATAAAAACGCCATAAGCCATGATGGGCTTCTGTAATTCCAGCATACCGCTATTGAAGTTGAGATGGGAGGTGGAGACAGAATTTCCTTGAAGCTCAGTAAAAAACAACAGAGAGAATTAGGTGTCCAGATGAGGTAGACAGATCTGACTAGAGGGTTGCTCTCTGACCTCCACTTGTGCCCTGTGTGTATTTTTACTTATACACTTGTGCATGTACATAGCACACATGTGCATGAGCACACACACAGAAATAATAAGAAATAAGAACCCTCAGCCCTCTTAGTATTACATGACTTGATCCTTTTGGCTTGGAAAATAATTTCCAGTAATAGTATTACATGTGACTTTAAGGTAATTGTCTCCCCAGACAGCTTAAATGGAAGTGAAAATAATTTCCTTTAGCATTCTTTCAGGTGATTTAAAAAGAAAGTAATAAGCCAACACTTACTGAAGGGATGTAAAATTTGAATAAAATTGTTATATAAAATTTGTGTGCCTTGTGATTTCCTTTAATCAACTTTTCATTGACAAAAGTTGCGCATATTTAGCATGTACAGCATGTTTTGTAATATGTATACATTTTGGGATAGCTCAGTCATGTTAATTGATTCTTTCACAGATATATTTTCATATCCAGAACACTTGAAATCTAATGTCCAGTGGCATTCTAACACATAAAGAGACATTTATAAAATGATTAAAATCAGTGAATAGGGGTTGGAAATATAGTGCAGTTCATGTCCCTTGTCCTAAGTTTGATTCTGAGTGCTGAAAAACAAAACAAAACAATACCCGACAACCCAAACTAAATATAAGACAAATCATTTTACAGTGAATCAAGGAATGATTACTTTGGGAGACAGAGTTCTGATTTCAAGACTTAGGATTTTGCTGTGTGTATCTGGAGAAAACCTGAAAATTGCCACTTGTAAGTTTAGCCTGGAAGTTATCTGAATGATCTGGCCTTTTAGAACTACTAGAATAATAATAGTTGAGGGGGAGGGGATTCAAATGTATTTGCTTGAACCATGTCCAACCTCTAACAGTTTATGGAAGAAGCGACTCTTTATTGAATTGCTTTGTTTCTTTGTTAAAAGTTAATTGTTCGTAAATATGTGGATCTATTTCTGGCTTCTCTCTTTCCCTCACAAATGTGTGTTTGTATCCTTCCACTGCCACACTCTTGGTTGATTGTAGCTACATTGCAAACCTCAACACTGGACAAATGGGGAGTGGTTTCTCTCACTTTATTCTTTAAAATATTTTTACAGTATATTTATATATGTCTAAAAAATGTTTGTTGAGATTTTATGAATTGCAGTAAACTACATCATCTAGGGAGAATCGAAATCTTTAGTATTTTGAACTTTCTAACACACCTCTACTGTTTGGATCTTTGGTTTATTCTTATTAGCATTTTATGATTTTCATCATATAGATTGGCCTATTTTATTTTCTTCAGAGCAATTGTAGCTGGTATTGCATTTTAAACTTTGATTTGATTTTTATTGCTAGTATATGGAGAAGTGCAGTTGACTTTTGTAACCTTGAATTTGTTACCTTATTACCTGTGACCTTATTGAGGTTACTTACTAAAGTCATTAATTCTAGAAGGTAATATTTTATATTTTTAGTTTCCTTGGAATTTTCTAGAGATAATTATATCACCTGTAAATGCAGTTTTATTTCTCCTTTCCTAGCCTGTATGCCCCTAATTTTTCTTTCTTGCCTGTTTGCAGTAACTATATAATTCAGTATCATGGTAAAGAAAAGTGTGAGGATGGATATCATTATTTTGTTTCTGATATTAGTGTGTAAACACAGTCTTTCACCATTAAGTATGATGTTAACAATGGTAGATTGTCTTTATGATGTTGAGAAAGTGTTTTTCTTAGTGTTCTGACAGTCTTTTTAAGTTATAAAGGGATGTTAAATTTTTATCTGACATTTTTTCTTCATCAGTTGATGTGGCCATAAAGTTTTTCACTTTTAGCTTCTTGATTTGGTAGACTGCATTGATAAATTTTTCTATCTTAAATTAGCCTTGTATACCTGAATAAACCTGGTTGTGGGGTAGTAGTTTCCTTGTTTAAAAAGTATATTGTTTGATTCTCTTTGTTAAAATTTTGTTGAGAACCTTTGCATCCAAATTAATGAAAAATGTTATCTTGTTTTTTTTTTTTCATACGGTATATTAGCTACTTTGTCATTGCTAAAACCAAATCATTGAGCAGAAGAAAAACCTTAGAGAAGGAAGAGTTTATTTCAGTTTGCAGTTCCAGGTTACATTTCTTCATGGCAAGGAAAACATGGGAACAGGTGCTTGAGGCAACTGATTACATTGCATCCACACTCAGCAAGCACAGACCCGTGACTGCTGGTGCTCAGTCAGCTCTCTATTTTTTATATAGTCTAGGACCCCAGCACATAGAATGGCAACACCCGTGGTTAAGGTGTATCTGACATCACATTTGGCCTAATGAAGACAACCCCTCGTAGGCTTGCCCAGATGCTGTCCTAATTTAGATCATCCCTTATAGGTGACTAGGTCTTGTTATACTGACCATCACCATAAACTTTTACATACTGATACTTTGTGTCTGATCCTGCTCCCACAGGATGAGATGGGAAGTAAATCCCTATTCTTGTGTGTTTGGAAGAGATTGTGCAAAATTGGTGTTGGTTACTTTGTGTTTTAAAGAAACATAAACTAAATTGTAGGGGCTGGAGAGTTAGCTTAGCAGTTAAGGCACTTGCCTATGAAGCCTAAGGACCCAGGATCAATTTCCCAATGCCCATGTAAGCCAGATGTACAAGGTGGTGCATGTGTCTGGAGTTCCTTTGTAGTGGCTGGAGTCTCTGGCATGCCCATTCTCTCTCCATCTCCCTCTCACTTTCTCTTTAAAAAATGTAAGTGAATAAAATATTTATGCTGGGCGTGGTGGCGCATGCTTTTAATCCCAGCACTTGGGAGGCAGAGGTAGGAGGATTGCCATGAGTTCAAGGCTACCTTGAGACTACATAGTAAATTCCAGGTCACCCTGGGCTAGAGTGAGATCCTACCTTGAAAAACTAAAACAAAGAAAAAAAAATTTAGCTGGACATGGTGGCACACGCCTTTAATCCCAGCACTCAGGAGGCTGAGGTAGGAGGATCACCATGAGTTCAAGGCACCCTGACACTATATAGTGAGTTCCAGGTCAGCCTGAGCTGTTACAGTGAGACTCTTCCTTAAAAAACAAAAACAACAACAACAAAAGTATATTTAAAAAATTCTTTAAAAATACAACTACATTGTATTCATATATCTAGGTGAAATTACACTCCCCTGTGGGAAAAATACTTTTCATTTGAACATGACCTCTTGCTAAGAGTATTTTATTGTCCAGTAGTCTGCTAAATTTTAGGTCCCATGTATTGATCTTAAAAAATTTTTTTCTAGTAGAAATAAAACAAAGCAGGTAGTACTAATCATCAATGCAAATAATTTATATATGGAAAGACTTTCTGATTTACTAAAATTAGTGTCAGTGAGTCTGGAGAAGAACTTGGAAATTGAATCAGTCTGCTTAATTTTGTATAAAAATATATGGTGTACATGTGTGTATTAATATGCACATATCCCACAAATACACTTTCAGCTACCTCTTTCCAGGACCTAGAAAGTGGCACTTACATATAAACGTGTGAAACTGAATTCTGGAATACTCATTGGTTTGGAACCACTGTATTATCCTTGAATGAAAACTTCTTTGCCTATTTGTTTTTTTGAAGATACCAATATTGAAATTGGTGGCATTTTGATAGAATAAAGTCATGGATAGTGATTCAGAGTTTTAGAAAACTTTAAAGTCAGAGATTCCATTAAAACAATAGATGTACTTTATTTTGCCATCCTTTTATAAGTATACTTTTAAAGTCATGTGAGCTTAAGATAATAAAAACATATAATTAGCTATTTGACAATTTTTTAAAGATTTATTTTTATTTATTTATTAGAGACAGAGAGAGATGGGGAGAGAGAGATAGAGAGAGAGAATAGGTGTGCCAGGGCTTCCAGCCACTGCAAATGAACTCCAGACACAAGTGCCATCATGTGTATCTGGCTTGTGTGAGACCTGGAGAATCGAACCTGGTTCCTTAGGCTACATAGGCTTGCACCTTAACTGTTAAGATATCTCTCCAGCCCCTATTTGACAGATTTTTGTAAATAGAGAAGGTATAGGACAGAGGCTAATCACCAAATCAGCTTGTAGAATGTGGGTGATTGTCACAGGTTTGCCCATGAGCAATTTTCTCTACCTCTGAAAAAAAAAATCAAATGATAATCTAGACCTAGAAAATCATCTCAAAAATGCATTTACCTTTAAGAAATAAATGAGTTCTTTTAAAGTAAATGCAGTGGCTATCAGTTTATCTAAACCAGGCTCTGCAAATATAAAACACTGATGCCTTTCCCCCATCTTCTCTTAGATTCTGTAAATTTTTTTTTGAGAAAAATCCGTGTTCCAGGCAGCTACTATTCATTGGTTGGGATTAAAACCAAAGATGCAAAGGTGTATGTATGTATGTATGTATGTATGTATGTATGTAATTTTTGTTTAGTTTAAGAAGTATTTCTTTGCTTCAGTGAACTCCTTTTGAAACTTGAAATTATATGGTGTTTTTTTTTTTTTTTTTGTATTAAATAGATAAGTGACAGGACCTTCCACTCCTAATAACAAACAAAAGGCAGATTACGTAGAGTGTTGGAGTTAGTGCTACTATTGTTTTAAGATGAGGTTGCCAGTCATACAGCCTGTGGGTATCCTAGAGTTAAGCATGGTTTTTACATTTAAATAGTTGAGAAAAATACAGAGTAATATTTCATGAGATGCAAAAATTACAAGAAATTTACTTTTATTGTCCATAAAAAAGTTTTATTGGAGTAAAAAGCATATTCATTCATTCATTGTCTGTGAATACTTTGTGCTTCTTGAGCAGAGTTGAGTAGTTGCAACAGACCATATGGCCTGTAAAGCCTAAAATACTTACTGTTTCGACCTTTTCAGAAGAAGTTTGCCATCCCTGTTTTAAGATAACAGTGTGGGCAGTAAATGCTTTTGGAATTTTGGTACAGGAAGAAAATTAGTTTTGCTCATATTTTGTGTAAGTTTCTGAAAAGAATTAACTTAGAAAATGGCTACTGTTTGTAGTTAGTAGCAATCCTCTTTCAGAATACAGTTGACATAACATACCTTGCAGTATCTCAGTTCATGTGATGACTGCTTCCCTAGTTGAGAATAAGTCCATAGCACCATTACTTCTCACAGATACTACAAGCTTATAATTATATCTCTGTGATGGAACATTGTCAATGTATTTTGGATGTATTGTTCTATGAGTTTTGGTTAGCAATACCACTATAGTTAAGGTATAGAACATTTTCTTCATCCACAAAGTGTCTTCATGGTTTTTTTCAAAATCATTTTTCAACTTTTGGCATTTCTGGTCTGTTTCTGTCCCTATAATTTTGGCCTTCCACAGAATATTGTGTATTTGGAACCATATTCTGTTTTTACTCTTAAGCTCCCCTCCACTTCCAGTCTCTTCCTTTCCCCTTTCTCTCCCCCCCCCTCCTGTCCTCTTGATAACAGTACTTGATAGTATTCAGTGATTTTTTTTTTTTTTTTTTTTTTTTTTTTTTTTTTTTTGGTAGGGTCTCACACTAGTTCAGGCTGACCTGGAATTCACTATGTAGTCCCAGGGTAGCCTTGAACTCACAGCAGTCCTCCTACCTCTGCCTCCCGAGTGCTGGGATAAAGGCATGCGCCACCATGCCTGGCTTTTTTTTTCTTTTTAAGACAGGATAACAGGGTACAGGGTCTCGCTATGTAACCCTTGACTGGCCTGGAAGTCATTGTGTGGACCAGGCTTGCTGGATTCAAGCCCCTGGGCTACCTCCCAGTACTGGGATTATAGACCTGTGCCAGCACACTTGGCTTCTAACTGGCATTTCGTTGTGGCTTTAGTTGGCATTTTCCTAATGAATGATGGTGTTGAGGAGCCTTTCATGTAGATTTTTTTCCATGGAAGGAGGGCTTCAGTAATTTTAGCATGCTGACTCTGATGGGTAGATGGGAGACTTACTCAGAAACTTGAGGTAAGCCCATTAAAGAACAGCAGAGATAAAATTCAGAGCAAGAAACCCTGCCTTAAATGAGGTGGGCAGGCAAGGACCAAACTGAAAGTTCTCTTCTGACCTTGACCTGTGCACCATAGTGCATGTGTGCCCACATGTATATACACAAATGAATAATAAAAAAATGTGAAAAGTGTTTCCCAAGTATTTTCTGCCACTCTCATCCTTTCATCCATTTAACTTTATTTATTTACAAGGGGGAGGGGGAGAAGGTGTGAACCAGGGCCTGTTGCCACTGCAAATGAATTCCAGATGTATGTGCCACTTTGTGTATCTGGTTATAAGTGGATACTGGGGTATTGAACGTGGAATCTCAGCTTTGCAAGGAAGCTCCTTTAACCACTGAGCAGTCTCTACACCCTCCTTCCCTGTTAACTTTAAAGAGTTTTCTGTTTTGTATTTCCTGTGTTCTTTATTCTAAGAAGTATTTCATAATCCAAGATCAACAAGATGTTTACATGTTTCTTTCAAAAGGTTTAGGTTTTATTTTAGGCCCTATGACATAGGAAAAGCTTGTGAATGTGATGTGACATGTAAGTTGAAGCTCTTGTGTCTTTTGGCACAGAGGTGTTCAGTTGTTCCAGCATAAGTTGTTGAAGAGGCTTCTTTATTTTTGAGGTGCTTTGACATCTTTGTTATATAGCTGTGGACTAAAGTATGGATAGGTTAGTTTGTGTATTTTTTTTTTTTTTATTCTACCATTGTGTCTTTTCACTAAGATCATTGGGTCTTGTTCCTGAGGTTTTATGGTAAACATGAAAATCACGAAATAATTCTTTTGTAATTCTTTTTCAGAATTGTCTTGTGTACTCTAGTTCCCCTGACATAATTTCTAAAAGCTTCTTGCAGTATGGAATCTGACACTTTGTTAAAAAATTAACAAAGTTTTTGACCCATGTAACAGATCTGTTGATCTGCCTTCCATATTGAATGTTTTTTTTTAAATATTTATTTTTATTTATTTATTTATTTATTTGAGAGAGAGAGAGAGATACAGAAATAGGCAGGGAGAGAGAGAGAGAATGGGCGCACCAGGGCTTCCAGCCACTGCAAACAAACTCCAGATGCATGTGCCCCCTTGTGCATCTGGTTTATGTGGGTCCTGGAGAATAGAGCCTTGAACCCGGGGTCCTTAGGCTTCACAGGCAAGCGTTTAACCGCTAAGCCATCTCTCCAGCCCTGAATGTTTTTTTTAATCCCACAACTCATTTAGAAAATATTGATTTTCTTAATTGTATGGATCTTCTGAATATTGGCACATTTCATTATTTAAATTTAGAGGTCATATTTGTTAATAACACCACTGGTCTCATTAGAAAAACTTTGAGTATAGGGTTGATGTCATCCTAATGGTAGTAGTTTTTCCTAAAATTCTTTTTATCCCCAAAATGAAGCTGTACCATTGGCAATGAATATTATTAATTACTTTTCTTGAGGTAAGTTTCACTTTTGAGAACTTATCTTTCAGATTCTCAAGTCTTTATAGCCATGGTTAGCTAGTATACAGTTCAGTCATACAAAAACTTTTTTTTTTTTTGTCTTGTTTGTACTTCACTATTCAGGAGAATATATTTGCTTAGTTTTTATTTGGCCACACAGATATTGAAAAAAAAAAAAAGTCAATGGAAGGGTTGAGATTTAATAAAACTAACAATTATTGATCCTTTTCATTAGAATGTTCTTAAATAAAATTAGGCTGACATTGTCCAGAAAAATCGTGTCATATATATGGCCACTTATATTATTCTGGTTTTATTTCTATAAATAAAGTATGAGGATTATCCTAGAAATAGAAACCCTCGGGCAACAATTGCTTATGGGCTGATATATCATGTTGTTGTTTTATTATCTTATAGGAGCTATACTTGGTAGATCAGAAACCCAGGAGTGTCTTTTCTTTAACGCAAATTGGGAAAGAGACAGGACCAATCAAACTGGTGTTGAACCTTGTTATGGCGACAAAGATAAACGACGACATTGTTTTGCTACCTGGAAGAACATTTCTGGTTCCATTGAAATAGTGAAACAAGGTTGTTGGCTGGATGACATCAATTGCTATGACAGGTAAGAGTATACTTTTTGTGATAAAATTGAGAAAAATTTCTCCTCTCACCTCTTGGGGTAAAGATCAGTGCATGGATTTGCACACAAATATTTCTTGCTGGTTTGAATTTTTAAGACCATTATAACATGAGCTATTGACAAGATATGTCTTAAAAATAATAAATAAAAATGCTTATATTTTATCCCTGATATATTTTGAAAAAATTTCCTAGTAGTGAGAACTAGTAGATAAAAATAATTTATTTCCCTGTGTTGTTAGTGTAAACTTGTATGTTGATTTAAAAATTGCTTTAAAAGAAAGTATATCTGTTGAAAATCTGTCCTCAAACAGAATAAAACTTAATGATCCTATTTAATTTTATATATCTGGAAGAAACTGATCATATTATATTTTTTCCTTCTTTTTGTTATGAAGTGCATGAACTTTTGTTCTTTACCCCAGGAGACATTTTAACTTGGCATCAGAATTACATTAGATCTAAGTCCTCATAGAAAGATCTTGTTAAAAAAAAAAAAAAAAAAAGAAAGATCTTGTTTAAATTTTTCTGTACTGGAAATGAAATAGTGATTATCTTATTGACTGCCTCTGATCTTTCCATAAGAAATTCCATTGGTATAGGACTGACCATAATTCCTGGGCCACATGATTTCCCCTAGAGTGAATCCTGAAAAATGGCAGAAGCCTGTAGAGAGTCTTAGACAACCAGATATTTTAGAGCTAAAAAGTGGTATTAGATCTACTGAACACTAGATCTGTTTTCAGGAATCTCAACTTAGAATCTGTGATTGATTAGCCATATGTGACTTTCAATAAGCCCTGCTAATTAAATTAGCTCTATTTTTCATGGGATATTAAAGAACGGGTACTTAGATATATATTTGTTTAATTTTTACATTATACTTCTAAGTCTGTTAATTTTCCAAGGATTATTTGTCTACAGTCATGTGCTTTTCCTGTATTTTGAATTATTATCCCACTAACAGAAGTGTTTATGAAAGGTAAAACAAAGAAGAAATTGGGGATCATCTTTGTTCAAAATTACTAGACTGGAAATCTGAAAGCCACCTTCTTCTTTTCATTCTTCTTCATTTGTAGTGAAAACATACTTCACTTGTCATGTAAAACCAGCATTTCACTTATATGAGAATGGGTAGTGAGCCATTATTGGAGGTCTGCAGAGTGCATTATTGAGCATCAGTCTTCCGCTTAGAGTGATGATTACTTTATCAGCTTTGTTTCTTGACATTAAATGCTGATATGCAAGTATGTAAATCTGCTTTTTATGTGGAAGAAAAGATGGTGACAAAAGAAGAAAGAAATTGGATATTGAAAAGTTATTTTCTTGAATTAGACTTAGTATTTAATCATGTTTCTTTTCTGTACTTTGAGGCATAATGCTAGATATATATTTTTTATTTCATTGTTTTATTGAGAACTTTGATATATGAACATATTGCAAATTGGTTGTATTCCCATAGGATTATACTTTTATGACCCCACTCCCCTGTCCCCATTTCACTGAGCTCTCCTCCAAGGCTCAGAGAACTTTGGTGAACAGGGGCAGAAAGAATATAAGAGCCACAGGGTTGGGAAGGTATACCTGAGGCATTATCATCCCCATAGAAATTGACTGGTGCATTTATGATCACACAGTCATAACCGATGCTAAGTGCTAAGTATTTTTAAGCTACATATTTTTTTAATAAAAATTGTCAAAACTTAGCTTTTAGTTGTCTTTTTATTTTGAGTTTAGTGTAGACTTTGAGTTGGTTAAAACTACCAACTCTTACATTCCTTTAACTTTTCACTTGAATTAAACTTAACCCTATTATTAAACAGGCATCACAAAAGCTAAGATTATTTTTAAGGTATATCTTTTAAATTCACTGATATTTATCTGCAATATTTAAAAGTTTGGTTAATTGGGAGAACTGACATCCATCAACATGTCAAGAAAAAGATGGTTGACTCCCTGTGGAGATGAGCCACTTCTTGCTTATCAACCAGGGTCCAGGTGAAACCACAGAGGAATTAGCGAGTTAAGCACGAGTGCTGCTCTCAAGGTGAGCCTGACAACCTGTGCCAGGGAGATGACAGTAGACACTGAGGACACTCAAAATGTATCAAATGGCTGGAGAGATGGCTTAGCAGTTAAGGCACTTGGCCTGCAGTGCTAAGTACCCAGGTTTGATTCCCCAAGACCTTTGTAAGCTACATGCACTAGGTGGTACATGCATCTGGCGTTCATTTGCAGTGGCGGCAGGCCCTGGTGTGCCCATTCTCTGCCCTCCTCTCAAATACATAAATAAAATATTTTTTTAAAAGTTATCAAAATAGAAATCCAGAAGTTGCTGTGAGCTTAACACTAAAATCGACAACATATCCACCACAGTTCAAGGAACATTGTGGAAAAGAGACTCAAAATATTGATAAAAGCCACAGGTTAGAAGGAGTTATTGTTCCACCATCCCCCATGACTGCCCCTCTCATAATTCATAACCCAACAGTGAGTACTTGTAACCCCATTGAGGAGTGCCCTCAGTGGAATGGGGGCAGGGAGGAGGGGAATGGGATCAATACATGATTTGTCTGTATAACAAAGTTTCTAAATAATAAAAATTAATATTTAAAAAAAGTTTGGTTAAAAAATAGATTCAGTAGTTTCTTAGTGGTTGATTAGAATTTGTTCTAGAGAATTTGTTGTTAGGTCCTATATGAAAGACGTTCTGTTTTTGTTAATTCAACTTCTGATCTGTTTGAGTTACTGGGACCTAGGTATGTTTATTGAGGTACATTTGTTCTGTACTTGTTTTGTTTTTAAATCTTAACCATATTCATCATGTTCAGGAAACTTAAATCTACTACTGTTTAATGAAAATGACACTCTCAAGGCTAATTTGGGTGTCTGATTTTGCAATATGTTCCATTCATGGGATACAAGCTCACATCACTTAGTATATCTGTATTTAGTTTTATGTATAGTTTTTAGTTTTTAATATTCACATTAGAGGAAGCTATATTTGCCTTGAGCAAATGTACTCCTAGACCAAATTACCTCATTGACTTTATGTTCCTCTTTAAAAAGTTTTTCTAATAATTAAAAAAACATGAGGGCTGGAAAGATGGCTTAGCAGTTAAGGTGCTTGCCTGCAAAGGATCCAGGTTCACTTCCCCAAGACCCACGTAAGCCAGATATACAAAGTGGCACATGTGTCTGGAGTTTGTTTGGAGTGGCTGGAGGCCCTGGCACACCCATTCTCTCGCTCTGTCTTTGTCCCTCTCTCTCAAATAAATAAATAAAATTAATAAAAACAGATGCAAGGAGATAGTTACCTCAGGTTGCTCATTACAACCTCATTAAAGCAGCAGTCTCTGGGAGTCAAAAACTGAAATCTATCAGTGTCTTCTGGTGAGATTTAGCAACAAAAGTCTAGGGGCATTTTTTTTTCAGCTGTTAAAAATGATTAAAGATTAATTAAAGTCTTGACTTTGAATGTAAATGACTCACCTCAGAAAGGTCAGTATAATAATACTGATTTTAATTATTTCTTATTTCTCTTTTTTTCCCAAATAGGACTGATTGTATAGAAAAAAAAGATAGCCCTGAAGTATATTTTTGTTGCTGTGAGGGCAATATGTGTAATGAAAAGTTTTCTTATTTTCCTGAGATGGAAGTCACACAGCGTAAGTTCTCAGTGAAAGTACATCTTTGTTCTTCTAGTATATAAGAAACAAAAGTATTTTGTATTGCTGAAATAATATATTCTACTTTCTTATATTGTCCTCCAACCCCCAAATCTGATAATATGGTAAATATTCATTATAGATTTCTATAGACCATATCTCAGTTGTTTTTCCTTTCTGTTTTCCACAGCCACTTCAAATCCAGTTACACCTAAGCCACCCTATTACAACATCCTGCTTTATTCCTTGGTGCCACTCATGTTAATTGCAGGGATTGTCATTTGTGCATTTTGGGTATACAGACATCACAAGATGGCCTATCCTCCTGTACTTGTTCCTACTCAAGTAAGTTATTGTCCCAAGCTTTGTACTGTTACTGTGTTAGAACTTAATAGCTTCTTGACAAATTACTTTCTTTTGGAGTTCATTTGGGAGTGTTTATGTCATGGGAACTATAGCTAATTTTGTAAATTTACTATTTTTTCTCTCCTTAATTTTTCTTAAAACTTGAGGTAGAGTAGAATGAAGTATATTAACATTCCTATTCTTCATTGGCAAGTTTTTCTTTTATTCTTATACTTTTAAGTATGGGATGCACTCAGATTTGCTCCTTGAAGATTGACTAAATTAGCTAAGAAGGTATCAAACAGTCAGGTTTCATAAGGGATTTATTTAGGAGTATATATCTATAAAAATCTTTGAGAAAAGGAGCATATGAGTTACATTTTTTTATCCGATTGTTGGTAATTCAAGTGTATTTTTTTTTTTTTTTACTGTTGTTTATAGCATACAAAGTGTGTTTTGGAGACTAAAAAGTTTATGTTCTTGGTTCTTTTCCCAGTATAAATATTTGTGAAACCAGGTGTGGTAGATAATCAGATTAACTTCACTAAATTTTATTCATTCTCCATCATGTAGACCATTGACACTGGTGCAATGCTCTGTGAGGACTTTCCATGGAAGGAGTTAATACTTGTCAGGCCCAGGAAAGCTGATAACTTTTGACATCTTTAAATTCTAGTTTTTACTGTGTTTCTTTTACTCTTAAGATCAACCTAACCTGGCCCTTTTAGATTCCTTGTTTTAACTTTGCTTTTCTAATACCAGTAGGATTCATAGTTAAAACTTGACATTAAAAAAAGTAAAATCCTTTAATTTAATGACCAAAATAGTTCCTTTTCTCTAAACTTTATTTACATAACAGACTTCTTTCTTAGTATTTGCAGTAATCTGTCATATTAGACCATTGATCTCTGTAATCTCCAAAAGATATATTTGTGGAGAAAAATGCCCATTGGCAAAATACCTTGTTTAGTAAATGAGATAAACACAACAAATTTTGTAAGGCTTAAATATTTTAAGTTTTTAAAAAATATTTTAAATATTTATTTATTTATTTATTTATTTATTTATTTGAGAGCGAGAGAGAGAGAAAGAGAGAGAGGGGGGGAGAGAATGGGCATGCCAGGGCTTCCAGACTGCAAAAGAACTCCAGATGCATGTGCCCCCTTGTGCATCTTACTTAGGTGAGTCCTGGAAAATCAAACTGGGCTCCTTTGGCTTTGCAGGCTGACGCCTTAAGTGCTAAGCCATCTTTCCAGCCCAAATATTTTAAGTTTTAAACATTATCAACTAAATTTTGATAAATTAAAAATACTTTGTAGCTGGGTGTGGTGGTGCATGCCTTTAATCCCAGCACTTGGGAAGCAGAGGTAGGGGAATCTCTGTGAGTTTGAGGCCAGCCTGACATTTCAGAGTGAATTCCAGGTCACCCTGGCCTAGAGCGAGACCCTACTTCAAAAATATTGTAAATAACTTTTAATGTAAAAATTGTTACTAACTATTGTATGTGGTTTACTGGTAGTAGACTCCAACTGGTTATAGGATACACTTTACCTTTTGTTAGTGTTAACTTTAAAATACTTGTTTTAACAGCCAGGCGTGGTGGTGCACGCCTTTAATCCCAGCACTTGGGAGGCCAACGTAAGAGGATCACCATGAGTTCAAGGCCAGCCTAGGACTACAGAGTTCCATCTCAGCCTAAGCTATAGTGAGATCCTACCTCAAAAACTACAACAACTAATTTGTTTTAGTATGTATGTTGGGAAAAGAGAGTGCTCTATGCACTAATAATTTTTTTGAATTTACCTTAGGTTCATGATACGATAACAAAGTTGCAATCTACATTTATTAAATTTGTTAAACTTTTTGTAAAAGGAAGTTTTGAAGAGTATTATAACCTTATGTATACAACATTGATTTGTACCCAAGGTTGGTACAAAAGTGTGGCTAAGGCACATTTTTATTTGAGAGAGAGAGAGAAAGGCAGATAGAGAATAGGCATGCCAGGGTCTCCAGCCACTGTAAACAAACTCCAGACATATGCACCACCTTGTGCATCTGGCTTATATGGGTCCTGAGGAATCTAGGTCCTTGGAAATCAAACCTGGGTCCTTAGGCTTCACAGTCAAGTAAGTACCTTAACCACAAAGCCATCTCTCCAGCCCCTTAAGGCATTTTTTAATGTACTTAATAGCCTATATAGGAGACAACTTACTTTGAAAATGCCAGTTAGTACAAATGTTTCCTTTTGAGAAAGGAAAGATGATATTTGTATTTATAAATAAGAGCCTGGGATCTTTCATGAGTGTTCATCTCTGGGCTGTAGATATTTGACATTTATATTCCTGTACAGATTTGTTTAGTACTTGTATTGCTGTCATGAATTATGTGGACTGCTGAAAAATAAGGAACAAATTCTGAGATGGAGTAAGATGTCATGGACAAGCTCTGTTGTAGACACTACAAAAAAGAGCTGAGCAGATGCTTTCCTTCAGTCCTAAACTATTTGTAAAAGGGACATTTTTATCAGTGCTGAGTATTACTTTGGTTACCCACACTGTCTTTGCAACAGTGTGCTTCTATATATTCAGTCTCATTTCTTGTGAGTTTTACGAACACATAAAAGTTCTGTGTGACTTTTTTAAAAAAAATCCTATTACAAAAGACTATTATTTATTTATTTTAATTAAATAATCAGTGGTGGGCTGGAGAGATGGCGTAGTGGTTAAGACGCTTGACTGCAAAGCCAAAGGATTCAGGTTCATTTCCCCAGCACTCATGTAAAGTTAGATGCACAAGATGGTGCATGTATCTACAGTTTGTTTGCAGTGGCTAGAAGCCCTGGCATGCCACTTCTTTCTCTCTGCCTTTCTCTCTCCCACTTTTTCTCACATTCATCCATCCATCCATCCATCCATCCGTCCATCCATCCAAATAATTGGTGGTAGGCTGGAATGATGGTTTAGTGGTTAAGGCACTTGCCCTCAAAGCCTAATAACCTGAGTTCAATTTGCCGGATGTACAAAGTGGTGCATGTATATGGAGTCTCTCTGTAGTGGTTGGAGGCCCTGGTATGCCCATTCTCTCTGTTTCTCTTTGCTTGCAAATAAATAAAATTATTTAATAAAAAAAATTAGTGGTGGGCTGTAGAGATGGCTTAGTGGTTAAGCGCTTGCCTGTGAAGCCTAAGGACCCTGGTTTGAGGCTCAATTCCCCAGTACTCATGTAAGCCAAATGCACAAGGTGGCAGAGGCATCTGGAGTTCGTTTGCAGTGGCCTGGAGGCCCTGGTGTGCCCATTCTCTCTTTCTCTGGTGTGCGTGCACCTCTTTCTCTCTCTGTCTGTTGCTAATGAATGAATAAATAGATATAAACAAAAAAAATTAATGGTAATGACATTGAGTACTTACTGAACATTTAAATGCTTGTTCCAGGGTGTTATGTATAAATACATAAATTATGTAAGAAATATATAAAAGCATATGTTTTATATATAATATATATATGTGTATATGCCATTTCCTATTTAAACAATTTGTTTTGGATGATGTCCAAATTGTGATACCGGTATATAAAGATTATCTTTAGGATTTGTTAAAAAATACAAATTTCTTGATCATATTCCTGAAAGTATAGAATGGATGCTGTGAGATTATGTTTTTAATGAGTTTTCTGGATAATTCTGATGACCAGTTAAATGTTAAAGGCACTGGTTAATTTTACCTCTCAGCACTTAGCATTTAGTATAATTCTAGTTATATAGATAAAATTAGACACTGTAAAGCTGATAAATGTTAGAGTTAAGGGTCTGAACCATAGAGCCTTTGAAGCTTTGCCGCTATTTTTTCATTCTGTCCCTCTTTTCAGAAAGCAAGTGTGTCTGAATGATCCTTAGATAATGTAGTTAACATTCCTTGTGTCCAATTTATTTTTCTACTTTTAGGTATTGAATAGTTTGTGTAAATACTAAGATGAGCAGTAACATCCATCATCTCACATAATCTCTCATGAAGGAGATAAAGTGAACAGGTCACAGATACATAGAAAACACATACTCAAGCATTTTCCTTTAAACATTGTTTTACACATTTTAGAACAGGAATTATTCACATGTGACTAGGTTCTAGACAGAAATTTCTTGCTCCAGATTTGGTTTTACCAATGTCTACTAGTTTTAGACTTTTTTTTTGAAGGGTAGGAGTAGTGGGGAAGAGAGAGACATTACATATTTAGTCTGCAGGTGATGTCTGTGTTCTACTTCATATTTATATTTCAATATTAAAATTTTAATTTAAAGACTAGTCAGAAAAAGATCTCGTATTTTTGCCAGTGTTTTCTGAAACATTTTCCTTCCACATTCTTTTCCTACTTTAGGACATTAACATAATTTATCACTTATTTTCTGTGAGAAACTTCTCAAATCCTTGGCTAATGTCCGGTTTGTGAATAAATTGGTATTTTGTTTGGATTATTTGGATTAATAAGTTGGTTAAGGCAATTAATTGATGAGAATCTTTATCTTAAAAATCATTTGTTTGGAGTATTTTCTCATTTCATTAGATTTTTATCTTAAGTGATACAGGTACATACATACATTAAAATCTGCTTTTAATTTTGGTTCTTTATCACCAGCAAAAAATTATTCTAAAGTAATGTAGAACTATTAAGGAAAGATAAAGATAGTTTGTTGTTTGCTTAAGAAGTGAAGTCACTTATGTTTCTTTATAACTCCTAACTAGTGTGTTTCTACCATTGTTTCATGGTATCACTACATTTCCAGTCATCCTGGATGGAAAGTGTTGGAGAAAACAACTTCCTTTCTTAGCTGTGGCATTTACTCAATCCTATCCATTAACCTCGTCATCCTTACTGATGCTAGTATACTACAGAACAGTATTACACGCGAAGCTTATTTTTTAAAAATAATCTTCCTGTTGGTCTTGCCTTCATTGTCTCCTTGTTTCTGTATGACTGCTAGAATAGCACTTTTTGTTTATGTTGCTCCTGTGCTTCTAAACAGTTGAGGTCCCAGTGTTCCAGAACAAGGAATACAGCTTGGTGTATGATAGTTAGCCTTCCATACATTGCCTTCTCACTCTTTCTTTGCACTGCACCCTCAACCACCCATCATATGCATCTGGAATTGTATTATTTATATACCATCTTTGAAAGAATTGAGAAAATACTTGATACATTTTCTGTCTTCTGTGATTCAGATTAATAAGCGCATTGAAGAAAAGCTCATTTGTGTACATGTTCCATTATGCTAGTAGGTTGTAACTCCCTTGAAGGGAAAGTATGTAGGAAAATGACTGTGGTATTTTTCAGTGTTTGTGTAATAACCTTTCTGTAGGTGCTGAATTGATGAGTTGAGTTTTTTTCATATAATATTATACAGAGTTGGTAACATTATTTACAAGTTCTTTTAATAAACATTTAGACATTTTAGGGCTTTGCCGTGAGATAAATCTTGACAATTTATTTTTGGAGGATATAAAATAAGTTAGAGTGTTCCTAGTTTTTAATAACAGAATGACATTATTAGATTATTTCTGTAATCACAAGGGGAAGAAGCATCTAATCACTTTATATGACATAGGTCACTTTTTTTTTGCCTATGTTGAAATTCTTTCCACATATATGAAGAAGCTCATAAAATACACAGTAAATTGAATGCAAACTGGTTTTTCTGGTATTCGTGAGTCATAAATATGAGGGACTTGATGGACTCTATTATTAAGAAGTCTTATTGTGGTTAGAGTTAATGTGGTTTCAGTAAAACTGTTTGCATTGCTTTCATAACCATATATGAACTTAGGTTTCCTACTATAAGATTGATGATTGTCCTGATAAAACATATCGCTTTGCTAGGAAAATGAATTTCAGGGGTTAGAAATGATCTACCTTTAACAGGTAGCTTCTTGCTTATTTTTAAAGACTATCTAAATAGTTCTTTATTATCACATCATCAATTTTTTTTTAATGTGAGAGAGAGTGTGAATTGGTGTGTCATGGCCTCCAGCCACTGCAATTGAACTCCAGATGCACGCACCCCCCCTAGTGCACATGTGTGACCTTGCATGCTTGTGTCACTGTGTCTGGCTTATGTGGGACCTGGAAAGTTGAACATGAGTCCTTAGGCTTTGAAGGCAAGCGCCTTGACCAGTAAGCTATGTCTCCAGCCCCCATTATTCTTTTTAAAAATAATGTCCCTTTAGTCCTTAAATCAGGACATTTTGTCTTAATGTTGGTTTGATAAGAACTAAGGGATTTCATGTGCTTGGATTCTTTGAGTTGGGCATGCACAATAATCCTATTGACCTTAATATTAAATTAATAATAGGTTGTCATTTCATGCTATGTCAAATTACTACCCAGTGAGAAACCAAGTCACCTGTGAAAATGCATTCATTTAAAATTAATTAGAAACTGAAAGGGTAGGTTCACATTGTTAAGTCAGTTTAGAAAGTCATGTTTCTTATTTGGGGAGAATACAGGGGAACTTTACTAAATTTTCTTGATAGTGTTTGTCATGCTAAATATTAAACTTAAAATATACTTGTGGAAGTACATTTTGAAATAGGTTGACTACTACTTTACACTTTTCTTATTTACTTTCTTCCTCTTTTAAAAATGTTTTTAGTCTGGGTGTGCTGGCACATACCTTTAATCCCAACACTTGGGAAGAAGAGGTATAAAGATTGCGTTGATTTCAAGGCTTCCCTGAGACTACATAGAGAATTCCAGCTCAGCCGGGCTAGAGCAAGACCCTACCTCAAAAAAAAAAAAAAAAAAAAAAAAAAAAAAAAGATGAAATAAAACTATTTTAACCTTAGAATATTGGTTATAAACCAGTATTTACTGTATCACCATAAATTATTCAGAAAGAGTTGTGTCAAAAATTGTTTTTTCCCTTATCACCTTTGAAATATTTTTTAAAAGGCTGATGTATATCCTTGGACACCTTTGTCTAACCTGATTTGCTTTTTTAGTATATGCTTTTTTCTGTTTCATGAAGTATTAATTATTATTTTGTCTTTCATAGACTATGAAGTATTCTACAATTGGCTTCTATAGCTGGAAAGAGGAAGGGAGTGAAGGAGGAAGGAAAGGGGGAAAAGAGAGGACAAAGATATGAATAAGAATATGGTGGGCCAGGGGCCTCCTGCCACTGTAAACAAACTCCAGATGCATGTGCTTCATTGTGCATCTGACTTAATGTTGGGTATTGGGGAATCCAACAGGCTTTGCAAGCAAGCACCTTTATTTACTGTGCTATCTCTCCAGCCTTGACTTCTTTTAAATTACCAGTATAGAGGATAGTTTTTCAGCTTGATTTGTTTAATTTTTCTTTACTGTTGAATGATGTATTTTTAGTGAAATTCAGTTATATGTTACTGTATGTTTAGGAAATGCTAAAATTTAGTTTTGGGGGGGTTAGAATTGTGTATATCTTATGTACAGTGTTTATCAGTTTAGATTGAAGTTTCTGATGAGACAGAATGTATATTTTACAGATTTTCAACTGTGTTGCTTTAGCATGTTTAAAATATGATGTAATATTGTTAACCTTGAACATCTTTGTGTGTGTGTGTGTGTGTGTGTGTGTGTGTGTGTGTGTCTAAGGGTATGCACACATGCATGTATGCCCCCAAGTGTTGCAGGGCTACTATATATGTTCTTCCTTCTGTGTCTCATAATGGTATATGATTGCTATTGTATCGAAGACCAAAATTACTTCTTATCAAATAAACTTCTAAGCTAATTGTTGGAAGAATTATCATAAATTATCCACATATGTACAGCTTGAAAAATCCTACTCCCATCCAGCATATATAATATATTCTTATAAATTCTTAAACAGGGTTACTTGGAGATTGGCTAAAATTCTGTGTTCAAAAGCAAAAAGTAAGAGAAAGAAGAAGAAGATAAAAAAACAGTGAACTTTAAGCAGCAATTTACAATAAAGCTTCCATACTAAAATTATTTCTAAAAGTTATTTCTGTGTTTGTCTCAACAGCACATGTACTACTAAATGTTAGTTTTATTCAATTTTTAAATCTTAAGTTTAGTTTTCCTTTGGCCTGTGCCATGATTCATCTGCCAGTTTATAAATGGGACTCGTGCATGTAGGCCAGACTCTTTTTCTCACCTGGTGGAAAAGTGGTAGTCAGGAGAAGGTGAGTTTACTTTTTCTGTATCATCTTCATTTCCTGAACTTTATCCTAGACCTATTCCTTCATTCATAAATCTTTTTCTATAACTTTAAGATTGTAGAAGTGGGAAAGTTCATTTGTTAGTAAAGCAGACATATGTGCAAATGTTGTGGATTATACTTTTCTGTTTTTGTTGAACTTCTCACCTAGTTGCATGAGTGCCCTCTCTGCCATACACCTTGTTAGATACACAGTAAAAGTGGCACAGGCACAGTTCTTGCTTACCGTTCTGGAACCCACAACTGTGTGTAGATAAGCTGAAAACAGGTTGGCTGATTGATTAACTTTGCAGTTTGGAAACAAAGGGTAAAGTGTATGACAGAAGTAAGCAGTGAAGGAAAGGAAGAAAATTCTCTGAGTCTATGGTCATTGGCAGAACTACACCTGGGGTACTTGGCTAATGTTAAATGCACAACAACTTTGCTGTCCATGCTCTCACAATCACAACTTCAAAATTGAATGCATAAGGAATCATTTTCATTAAAGTTGTTTAATTAGTATTTTGAAATGAGTGTAATGAAAGATTTTATTTTAATTAATTTATTATTATTATTATTATTATTATTATTATTTTTTTGGTTTTTCAAGGTAGGGTCTCACTCTCGCCCAGGCTGACCTGGAATTCACTATGTAGTCTCAAGGTGGCCTCAAACTATGTAGTCTCAAGGTGGCCTTGAGCACTTAGCCATCTTCCTGCCTCTGCCTCCCAAGTGCTGGGATTAAAGGCGTGCTCCACCTCGCCCGGCCTTTTAATTTAATTTAATTAATTAATTAATTTATTTTTTATTTCATTCTAAATATTGGATAAAGCAGTATGTAGGGCACTTTACATATACTGTCTCATTTAATTTCAATACCCATGAATAGGCTCTCTTAAATCCATCTTGTAGATACAAAATTGAGGTCCTCATAGCTGAGGAGAGTTGTCTTAGAGATCAATCCTGAATGTCAGTGCCTGGTTATAGTTGTCCATTGATTGAATGGCTGTTTCAATAAGTAATTAGATGGAGGTCCATAAAGAAACTCAATTGGGATAAATTGGATTACAGTACATACTTAAATTTGGTGATAGGTTTTATCAGAGTATATATAGGCTGATAGAAACCATTTTGCTATAGCACAGTTTATTCATGTATAACATGATCATTATCCTTTTTGCATCTTTTCTTGCATGATATAAATGCTAAAATAAAAGTGAAATCTCTTTTATAGCTACTCTTAACCCCCATCAACTAAAAGGAGAGGGAGCATAACCACATGTCTTCAGACTTTCCACCCTAGTGTTGGCTACCCTGTAGTGCTGCTTGGTGCTAAGGAAACCTGTCCAGAGTCCTGATTTTAGCTATATTGATCTTTATCTACTTTCAGGAGGATTAAGATGAGAGAAACTGCAGGAAGTAGGATGTGATACATCACAAAGGACTGTTGAGGCTAGGAAGAATTAGGGTGTTGTGCATTGGAAAGTATGAGTATCGTTCAGTCTATCAATATGTCTTGTTTTTCCTAGATCAGAAACATTTGTCCTGGCATACACTGTCTTTCTGGATTTTATTTTGATTCTGCTTGACAGTAATCTTTAAAAAATGTATCTGTAACACACACATACGTGAGTGCATACATACATACATATACTTATATATATTTATATATAAAATTTGTTTTTTCGAGGTAGAATCTCACTCTAGCCCAGGCTGACCTGGAATTCACTATGTAGTCTCAGTGTGGCCTCTAACTCACAGTGATCCTCCTACCTCTGACTCCTGAGTGCTGGGATTAAAGAAAGGTGTGCTCCCTTCTTTTTTTAATTTTAATTTTAATTTATTTAAGAGGGACAGAAAGGTGGACAGATAAAGTGAGTATCACTACACCAGCACCTCCTGCCATTGTGAACAAACTCTAATTATGTGCATTACTTTGCACATCTGGCTTTATATGGGTACTGGGAGATCAAACGCAGGCTGTTGGGCTTTGCAAGCAAGTGTCTTTAATCCTTCAGTCATCTCTCCAGCCTGACAATAGTCTTTTAAAAGACAAACATTTGTGTGGGCTTTTTTTTTTTTTTTTTAGGATGTATGATAATTAAATGACTAAGATTCAGAATTAGTCAGTTTCATATACTGTGGACACTTGATAGTCCTAACAGGTTGTTGAATGTGGTGTTAAAACAAGGAAAATTATCTTTCTGTCTGCATACACTTAAGAAATAGAGATATAGCCTGTGATGACTTAAACAGTAAAGGTTTATAGTGCTTGCCACATATATATTTACTTATATAATGGAAAGTCCATATTTCTGGAAAGATACCTATATATTTCAGTTATCTCCTATGTTGTATGTAAATAGTTGCATGTAGATGTTTCCAAGCACTCCCCATTAAAAGGATGATTATCTTTCCCATTTCAGTATTTGGAACAACTGTCCACAGGTTGTGTAAGTCCAAAATCTAGGATGTGTCCCAGTACTGTTTTTTACTTCATCAGTCACCCTCTCCTACTTCCTTTCTTTAGGTCAGGTGTCTTTATAAGATGCTCATAGTATTAAATTATTTTTTCCCTGTCATTAGTTTATAATTATCATTAATTAGTGTAAATCATTGATTAATTTTCTACTGTGAGCTTCATGAGAGCTTAAGTAGTTAGTGCTTGACAGAAACAATGCATCCAATAAACATTTTTTGAATGAATGAATGAATAAATGAATGGATGACGTCCTCCACATTCTTTTTTGATGCTCGGCAGTAATTTCATTCCTACTTGATAAGCAGCAGGTCACTTTCTAATCTGAAAACCCAATTACTTGACATTAATGTGCTGATTGATCTGTTTTTCACTGTTACTTACAGTTACAGCACATAATACTCATAGCTACCTTTTTCATTTTGTGTACCCAGACTGCTTGGTTTCCCTTTGCCTGTGTATTTCAATGTATTATGTATTTTGTTTTGATCCTGCATATGTTATTCATTGAGGCTTGTTGGTGTGTCTTGTTTAGCGTGTATCATCTCCCTTATGCTAATGTTCCTTTGATAAAAAGTGTATCCAGTAATTCATTTTAAAATGAAAATATGCTTGAGTATTTTAGTAAATATATATTTTTATTGCTTTCTTGATTCTTATTTTATCATAGTAAAGCTTGTTCTTGTCTTCACTCATTTTGTTGTGGGTCATTGATAGCTTGTTCTAAGTGTAAGGAGCAAGATATTCTTTTAATAGTAAGGGTAGCTTGCCCAGTGTTAGTGCAATGTCATATTTATCTCTGAATGCACTTGTATTTAAACAAAATATAATGATTCCTGAGCCTTGAAAGCTATACTCTAGTTAATTATTTGGCATGTATTTCTTTTAAATGAATTCTGTTCTGGAATACTGATAATAAAGGCCTGAATCATTATCACAGGAAGAGGAAGATCAAGAAGGAAGAAAATTTAGTCAAACACTAGTCCAAATAAATGAATAATCATTTCTTTTTTTGCTAATGGTATTATTTACTATAGAAGTATTGTAGAAATAGTGACAGCTAAGGAATATGATAAACTATTTGGAGGAAAATTTTCAAGTTTTCTTAACACTGGTGACAGTGTTTCTCTTGATTTAAAATGTAGGTGCTTAGCTACTTGGGATAACTGGAAAAAAGAAAATCTTGTTTTGTATTAGTATCTGAATTCTTCAGATTGTGAAAAATGTGTATGGAGACTCATTTCCAGGGCTCCAGTGCTTATCCAATTATTGTATAATGCTTAAATTTAAAGTTAGTAATATACTAAGGTCATTTTTTGAACAGCTAAAAGTTCTTGAGGCATGGATTAAGTCATCTAAATCCTATCTTATTAGGCTGTATTTTGATGTATTCACTGTGATGTGTCTGGGCAAGTAGGTTAATAGCAGGCCTGGTCTGTCACTACATTTGGCTTAATTTTGATCATTTCTCCTAGTTTCTTTCCAGTTTATTTATATTGCACATTTTTTGTGTTTCACGATTATGATCCCACTGCCTTCCATGAAAGATGGATGAATCACCTCAGGAGAAGTAGGAAATTCAGAAGTTGTGGTCTGAGAGACTTACCCTGCCTTTATTTAAATTTCTTCACAGTGTGGCTGGTGTTTGTTAAAGGCAATACTGCCCTCTGCTGTCCTGCAGCCTATTGCAGATCTTGTATTCCTCAGCTAAATTGTTTATTTACTCTAAAATCTTTTCTATAAATAAGTAAATAAATAAATAAATAAATAAATATCATTTAAGACTTTGTTAGATTTACTTACTGAATTGAAGCCCATAGGATTAGGTAATTTGGGGTTATATTAGAGTTAACATTTGTTTGATACCACTCATCTGATAGGTGATATAAAAGTTTTTTTTTCTTTTTAGATACTACTTTCCTCTAATTATAAGGAAAGTGTTTCCAACACTTATTTTGAAAATATTTACTGTCAACCTTAAAAAGCTAAACCATTCTCTCTCTCACTTTTGTAACTGATGTGTCATTTTTCATTTCATTCTGAATATGAATCGTAATTTCTTTTGCCTGTGTTTTTTCTTCACAAGCACGCCTTTCATATAATGATAGAGGTAAGATGCATTGATGTTTGTTTTATGGTTGTGGAGGTTTTTGTGGATGCACACTAAACATTTGTCCTTAGAGTTTCGTTGTAATTGTTGCTTCACTGTACATCCTTTATAGTACATATATTTGTCAAAAGTTTCCCCTTTAGGATAAAATATGATTTATTTGACATAGTAATTGTGTTTGGTTTTAAAGGATTGTTAATGGTATTTTTATCTATCTAATGTACAACAACTGTTTGAGCTGATCGGAAGATAACATCTAATGACACTGTTAGCTTTAACATTTTGTATTGGTAATTTTATAGTATGTCACACATTTAGATGTCAGCATGTACTCATTTTAAAGAAGAGAACACTTTCTGGTCTAGCCCTTTATCTTTCAATGTGAAATCTATATTTTAAACTAGTTTCTCCTTTGATATTTTTTAACAAGTGAATTAGCTGCAGAAGTATAGCTTTTGATGATCTTTTGCTGACTAGGGTATTAAGGTATATATGCATATATCATATATCTAGAATCATCCTTCTATTGGTAGACTCAGAAATAAGTAAAATGAACACAGATGAGTTTGTTGCTCTCCCTTTGAACAGTTTGGTTTAGTATTCGTTATAGTTAGGACAATGGATGAGGCATTTGGAGACTTTTCCTAATAAGTGTAATTTCAAACCTTCTTCTCAACGATGTCTTCTGATATCTTAAGAAATGCAATCATAGCCACTTCTAATATATATCATTTTAGTTGTACAAAATAGCTTGGCTATTGAAAGAGAACTGGAAACCTAGGGAAAGTTCTTAGAAATTCTGAAGTCCTTGCAGTTGATTTCATAAAAATGGTTTTTCTGTGTTATAAGAGCAAAGCCATGTTTTGTTGACATTTATGAAGTTTATGTTTGTATTTGTCTTCCTAGAAATTCATGTGTTTTCATGATATAAATCCTTATTACTAGAAATATTGAGATTTTTGAAGAAATTACTATGATAGTAATAAAATATTTTTTAATATTATAGGATAGGTCAGTCTTAGAAGATTCATTTAAAACTGCATTAAGAAAGTTTTCTTAAAAAAGCAAAAGGTTAGAGTTGCAGATTTTATATATAATGTTTGCTATGAAGTTGTTCATTTTTACACTTAATCCTTTTAGTATTTATGGATATTAATTTACACTTAGGAACACATTTTCAAAAGTTTTGATACCTTTCTAAGAGTGTACCTTTGCAGATTCTTTTCTTACCTTTGTGAAAATTGGTCAGTTTTTTTTTTTTAATTTAAAGTTGTTTTTTTTTTAATAGTTTTCAGGCATTTTGGCAATCATCTGTTTTCTGGTTGTTATGACATAATATAATTGTAATATTTAGGGTGGTCTGAGATTTCTTTCTGAAATAATAAGAAATTTGGTCATTTTTATAAAGCTATAGGAACGTTGAAGTTTATGCACTTGGAAAACATTTAGCCATTTTCCTTAACACAGACATTGTTAATTATTGTATGGTATGTTTTCTAAGTTTAAAGTTACTGTTACCAATATTTTGAACTAATGAAATATTTTTTGTAATATGGATGAAATGATTTAAATCCTATTCTACCAGCTGAATCTATGTGGTTGGCACCCTTAGAATAAAATAGGATGTGTGACTTATATATACAGGTATTACTGGTGACTTCATATCAAAGCTATTAAAAACCTTAGTATTTTAATTTAAAATTATATTATGCTCTTATTTTCCTTCAGCTTATTTGCACACCTTTGTTTATTGGCATCACTGCTTTGAAAATCTTTTTCTATTTCTTTTCTGTTTAGTTAAATTATTCTTTATACACTTACATAGTAATTCTTTGACTTTTGAGGATGGGATGGTTCTTTCTTTGCCTTTGGAAATGTAGCATTCACCCTTTCTCCCCAGTTTCTACCTTCATACAAATAGTCTGTCAGTAGAAACTCTGATAACAAGTAGTGATTATCAGTTGGAGATTAATACAGGGAGGAATGTAGTTTTCTTGCAACCATCCTGAGATTGTTTCAGAAAAGTCATGCTTATGAAGTGTCCCTCCAATAGGTTTTGTTTTGTTTTGTTTTTTCAAGGTAGGGTTTCACTTTGGCCCAGGCTGACCTGGAACACACTCTGTAGTTCCAGGCCAGCCTCCAACTTAAGGTGATCCTCCTACCTCTGCCTCCTGAGTACTGAAATAAAGTTGTACGCTACCATGCCAGGCTTCCAGTAGATTTTGTAGCTGACCTCCTCCACCCATCATGTTGCAAAATGAAAATGCTTTGCCTTTACTAATCTATCATATTTTGAATGTGGGAAGGAAAAGGAACTTTTGTAGTCATTTAAAATATGAGTTTGAAATAAGTCACAGGAAGTCTTTTATCTTACTGTTGTAAATTAGGAATTCTCTAGCCATTTTATGCAGATTGTCTGCCTTAGAAGTTGTATTCTTTTCCCATTTAATACCTTGCATTGTTCCTTTGCTCAGGGTGTTTCTAATATTCAACACATTAACAGTCCTTAAGGCATTAAATATGAAATAAAAAGGGCCTAGAAAGGCAAGGTGGGATGCACACTGATCTAGGGTGAAGTGCCATTTCCAGGAATCTGAGGTGTCACCCAGTGCTATCACAAGTCTGTTCTTGCCACAGACATTTTAGTTCTTCCTCATAGAACTTGTTATGTAGCCCTTGAATCATTTCTATTGCTTTCTTGGAAAGCTTTTCAAAAGGATTCTTACATCTTGCTTTAGTTGCCGGTAAGAAACTGATAGACTGCTTTCAGGGAAGGATTACCATTCTGTTTTTATAGAGGAAAATTCTTTGCTATGTTCCTATTTATATACTATATTTGCTGTGTTTTAAATATTAATTAATAGTAGTATACTTTCATTCACCATGCTGTGTTACCTGCTGTAATGACCACTTTTCTGTATTTTCTTTTAAAAAATTTTTTTTAAAAAAATTATTTACTCACAAGCAGAGAGAGAGAGGAGAGACAGATAGAGAGAATGGGCATGCCAGGGCCTCTAGCCACTGTAAACGAACTCTGGATGCATGTGCCTCTTCTGCATCTGCCTTACATGGGTCCTGGGTAATTGAATCTGGGTCCTTTGGCTTTGCAGGCAAGCGCCTTAACCCCTAAGCCATCTCTCCAGTGCTGTATTTTCATTTGTATGATTTTATTTATTTTTTGCCAATACCCAGAACACAATTTTTTATTTTTATTTTTATTTATTTATTTTTTTGAGGTAGGGTATTACTATAGCCAAGGCTGACCTGGCATTCACTCTGTACTCCTAGGCTGGGCTCAAACTCACAGCAATCCTCCTACCTCTGCCTCCCAAGTATGGGATTAAAGGTGTGTGCTACCATGCCTGGCAGAACACAATTTTAATTTATGGTCAGTTTTGGAAAATAGAGGAATGAATTGCTAATATCTTAAAAAATAAGAAAGACCAAACAAAAACTTGGTTTTAAAAAACAGCATTTATGTGCTTATGTATTTTCTATGCCTATCCACAGTGTGTTGAAAATGAATGGGTATTTATGAAATTAGTGAAGAAGACTTTAAATAGCTATTGGAAAAAGTAGTAGATCTTGAGATTTTTTTTTTGAGATATAGTGGTGCTTTGCTGATCTGGTACATTTTAAAATCTTATCCTCTAAGAAGATATAAACTGGATGAAACCAATGTAATATTAGGAGTTTTCTAACGTCCACAGAAAATCTTAGTGAAGAAAATGAGCCAGAATGGCTCAAAAAATTGTTAGTTTTTTTATATACTATACATAAATAGCTATAGTGTTGAATGCTAATTTGGGAATTCTTATAATGAATTTTTCTGCTTTGTGATGATCATTTTGTAATGCTTAAAAACTCAGTTATAGCGAGATTGAAGTTAATGTTAGATTAAATTTAATGGCATTTATATGTGTTTACCCTTTGTGTTGATTCTCTAGTATATTCAACGTTTTTTTTTTCTCACTTCAGAATTGATGTTTCATGTTCTGCTAGTTTATAGAGTTACATTGTTTTTCTGTAGGACCCAGGACCACCTCCACCTTCTCCATTACTAGGTTTGAAACCACTGCAGTTATTAGAAGTGAAAGCAAGGGGAAGATTTGGTTGTGTCTGGAAAGCCCAATTGCTCAATGAATATGTGGCTGTCAAAATATTTCCAATGCAGGTATGTTTATTGAAGTTTTCCAATCATTTATGTCATATATGTTTCTATCTGTCTAGGGTATCATAACTCAGACACAGCCTGAAAACACAAGCAAGATATTTTGAAGTGATTCTTTGTGATACTGAGAAAAGCAGTTCACCCTTTTGTGTCTGCTTCACATCTGAGAAATAGAATTATTAGTGTAACAACTATGTTTGTTTGGAATGATTAAAGTATAATAAATGAACATATAGTTATATTTTATCAGTTAATTTTATAGAAAAGGGAAGCAAAGGCTGGTGTTTCAGTTACAAAAATAATCACATTGTCTGAGCAGTTATTTTATTATCTCCTTAACATCAGAAAAAGCAACAGAATAACTGCTTGGAGGTACATTACCAGACTTTGATGTATTTTCATTCTACTTTGAGTGTATATGTAGTTCCTTCAGGTTATTTTTTTTTTTAAGTAGGGTCTCACTCTAGTTCAGGCTGACCTGGAATTCACTATGTAGTCTCAGAGTAGCCTTGAACTCACAGCAATCCTCCTAATTCTGCCTCTTGAGTGCTGGGATTAAAGGTATGTGCCACCATGCCCGGCTTAGTTCCTTCAGTTTTTGTTTGCTTAATTTTCAGAGACAGGGAATCACAATTCCAAATAATTGGTTTACCTTTGACTTGTTTGTCTGTCTGCCTTCCTTCTCCCCTCCTTCCCTCCCTTCTCTCTTCTTTCCTTTTTCCCTTCCCTTCCCTTTCCCTTCCCTTTCCCCTTCCCCTTCCCTTCTTCTCCCCTCCTTCTCCTCCTTTTTTTGAGGTAGGATCTCACTCTAGCCCAGGTTGACCTGGAATTCACTATGTAGTCTCAGGGTGGTCTTGAACTTAGGGTCATCCTCTTCCTCCTGAGTGCTAGGTGCCAGCCTGTTTTTCTTTAAAAAGCAGTTGAACTTCTTATAAAACCTTGTCCTAATGCATCTCTCTGCACTGCTCTTGTTTTGTTATGTTCTATTGATGGTATAGTGTAGTGGTTCCATTTTCTCCTTTCTCTTGTTCATATACTCTTGTGGCTAAGGATATTTGTGGTATGGAGGGCTTGGCTGGATTTGGTGTTACAAACTCGACTCTTACACAATATTTAAGCATTATCCATTATCCACTTTCCTTATCTTAATATGTGAATAGATTTTAGCCTTCTCACCTCTTCTAAAGCTTGACTGATAGAATCTGTGAAGCAATTTATTACTTTTGTTTATTTTAGTATCCACATAAATCCTACTATTCTTTCAGAAAGAATCTATTCTGTTGTGCAAAAATTTATAAATAAGGTCAGGGAAGTGAAATCTTAAAAATTAGGCAAGGCATAGCATAGCAACAATAGCAGTTACAAATATTTTATTGAATGATTTATTGAAAAGTAATGCTTTACATATTAGGTATATATATATTGCCCTTATATATACATGTAATATAACATCCCCAGAGATAGACAGTATAGTCTCTCTTGTACTTCCCTAGGAAACTGAATGACATATAACTTGCCAAAGATTAGATGAAGAGCCAGGTTTTTTTTTTAAAAGTTATTTTATTGACAACTTCCTTAGAGACAATAAACCATGATTATTCCCTTCCCTCCCCCACTTTCCCCTTCACAAATCCACTTTCCATCTTATCCCCGTACCCTCTCAATTAGTCTCTCTTTTATTTTGATGTCATCATTTTTTCCTGCTATTATGAGGGTCTTTCTTGTATAGGTAGTACTAGACACTGTGAGGTCATGGATATGGAGATAGAGCCAGATTTTAAACTTAATTTGGATCCAGAAGTTTCTTAGCCATTATGTCATGGTGTGTTCCACTTTCATTGTTATTTCAGTATTAAAAAAAAAAACCAACTAAACTTTTTGTAAATAGATAGGGTAGACCTTGATCACTTGTAGGCATGAATGTTGTAGTTTTAAAGAACATTAGGTCTTAGATAGCCTTGGGACAGGCCCTTTGCTATTTAGAAGCTCATTCTTTCAGAATTTCATGTTTCAGGGAGAGTACTATGTATAGGAAAAAAATGGCTTCACAACAGGTAGTACTTGGAATAATAACTTCTAAGCAGAATGTGTTGCATTTAAGAGTCAAGAAGTGTAGCATTTTCGATGAAATCCAGTTTGAAAACCTAGCAAAAGAAAAATACTTTTTGAAGGAATGGGCAAGACTGTTTATATGTACTTTAGTTTTTGTTGTTGTTTTTGTTTTGCTTTGGATTAGAACTTATTTGAATAAGTAGAAATGGTTTATTTTCCTGTGTTGGTTTGTTGCTAGTTTTTCTTTTTTAATTGTAGGACAAACAGTCATGGCAGAATGAATATGAAGTCTATAGTTTACCTGGAATGAAGCATGAGAATATATTACAGTTCATTGGTGCAGAAAAACGAGGCACCAGTGTTGATGTAGATCTTTGGCTGATTACAGCATTTCATGAAAAGGTAAAACTACTTAACACTTAGTTTTAGTAAGTTTAGATTTGGCCTATCTACCTAATTTTGACTGTCATGTTTTGAGAGATAGCTTTTTATTACAGTTGATTAATATTTGAGCCAGAGATATAAATCAATTATAAGAGACATAGAGACAGAGTAAGAATGAGAGCACCAGGGCCTATAGCTTCTGCAAATGAAACTCTAGATGCATGTACCACCTTGTGCATCTGGCTTACATGGGTCCTGGGGAATCGAACCAAAGTCCTTTGGCTTTTCAGGCAAGCGCCTTAAGTGCTAAGCCATCTCTCCAGCCTCTTAAATTTTTTTAAACAAGAGAACAAAGATAACTTTTTAAAACCTAACTAATCCTCTAATCACAAGGTTATCTTTTGTCCCTGATTTCTTGTACTATAAATACTTCTTTTATGGGATACTTATCTTAGAAAAGACAGTGTTTCTTATGAATTTTATGAACCACTTTTTTGAGCATGCATTATTTGTCTTAAACTCTTTAATCAATCTGGCTTACTGATAAATCCAGAGTCAGAAAATTCATATGCTCTTTTATCTGTTAGTAACTTGCACTATCACCAAAACACAGTTGATACTTTTCCTCAATTTTTCAATTTTCTGAGTTGTTTGAAAATATCACTAATGAAGTAAGAAATTGTGGGTTTCTTTTCTCCCTCCCTCCCTTTTCAGAATATTCTATGTAGCCCAGGCTGGGCCTTTAATTCATGATCTTCCTACCTAAGCAGCCTTCTGAATGCTAGGATAACAGGCATGCATGACCATAACTACCTAGGAATTGTATTTCTGATAATTAATTTTATCATTGTTAAGTATAAATAGCTCTATACTTCATTTAGTCCTTGTCCACAAAGATAATAGAATCTCTAAACTCTAGAGTCTAGAGGAAGATTCTTAAAAAAAGAAACAAACAAAAAAAACCTATCATCAATCCATCTATTTAACTTCTCATCTATTACTTACTAATTTGAGAGAGAGAGAGCATGGGTGTCACAGGACCTTTTGCTGTTGCAATTGAACTAAGGATGCATGTAACACTTTGTGCATCTGGCTTTACTTAGTTACTGAGTAATTAAACCTAGGTTGGCAGACTTTGCAAGCAAGTGCTGTTAACTGCTGGGCAATTTCCCTTGTCCCAAGGAAGACTCTGTTAGTGATTGTTTAAATTTAGTTATCCTAGTCCTGTGGTGTCAATATATTTTTACTTAAAAGTTTTTTTCTTAAGAATTTGAGTTAGTCTTGTCTTTAACATTTAAACAAGTATAGGGATTGACTGCTTTTGTAATAGCCTTTAAAGGTCAGTCCTTTGTGGTTGAATGTTCATTAATGTAACTTGGAGAGAAATTTGAGCCACTCTAGAGATTGCATTTTGGATATTATTATGCGATGAAAGATGTGTTTTTTATAATCTATAATATAAAGAAAAGTCTCAATAACTTACAATTTTTGTCAAGAGCTAATATTTTTCCCTTTATTTCCTTAGGGTTCATTATCAGACTTTCTTAAGGCAAATGTGGTTTCTTGGAATGAACTATGTCATATTGCGGAAACCATGGCTAGAGGATTGGCATATTTACATGAGGACATACCCGGGTTAAAAGATGGCCACAAGCCTGCAATATCTCACAGGTAGAGCAAGATATATATATATTTGGTTTTTCAAGGCAGGGTCTCACTCTGGTCCAGGCTGACCTGGAATTCACTATGTATCCTCATGGTGGCCTTGAACTCACGGCGATCCTCCTACCTCTGCCTCCCAAGTGCTGGGATTAAAGGCGTGTGCCACCATGCCCAGCTAAGATTTATATTTTTGTCCCAGATAACTCAACATACATTTATCATTTAAACTTTTAACCCCTTGGGTAAAATTTATTTTTGCCCTAGCTATCTAATCATATTTGAAGACACAACATAACTTTCATATGGTTTGAAAATTAGTTTTGAGATTGGCTGGGAAGTATTTTGGGTAATGTTCATGTTACTCTCATCAGTAAAATTTGCCATATTTAAAAAAAATATTTATTTGCACACACATAGACAGGGAGAAGCGAGACAGACAGAGACACAGAGAATGGGGATGCCAGTGCCTCTGCCACTGCAAATCAACTCCAGATGCATGTGCTACTTTGTGCATCTGGCTTTTCATGGGTAATGGAGAAAACAGCCCAAGTTATTAGGCTTTACAGGCAAGCGCCGTAACTGTTGAGCCATCTCTCCAGCCCTGTCTCATGTTTTGTCTCTGAAAGCATGTTTGAAAATGAAAGCTGATTTTTTTTTCTAGTACAGAGAAAAATGATTGTAATTTACAACATGATTTACTTTATAAATGATTATAAATAAATATGCAAGGGTATAGAATTAAGGAGAGATTTTGAATAATCTTTCTTTTTGTTGAGGTAGGGTTTCACTGTAGCTCAGGCTGATCTGGAATTCACTATGTAGTCTCAGGGCAGCTTTGAACTCATAGCAATCCTCCTACTTCTGCCTCCTGAGTGCTGGGATTAAAGGTATGCACTACCATGCCTGGCTAATTCTTTTATATTTTGAATGACCGTATATTTATTGATTGATTCCTTGAGCTAAGGTAGAAGGAGGCATCATTCAAAAAATTGTCCATTGAGGAAATAATACCCAGACTTAACAGTTATCATACTTTGAAAAGAAAAGGTTTGTCCCTGGAGAATGGATTCAGTTAGCCATGTATTTTGACTCCCTTGAATCTGGTATTTAAGTCATCACTTTGTATTCAGTTTAAAATGTCTGTTTCATATTTTTATGGTAGTAGTAGAGATAGAACCCAGGGTCTCATGCATGCTAGGCAACTGCTGTGTGGCTAACATGTCTAGCCCAGTTTTAAAACTAGGCATTAATAGATTCATGTAGTGAATGCTTGGTTGAGTGCCACTAGATTGTGTTTAAGGTTGCTCAGAGGCAGGTATTGTAGTCTGATTTGCAAACTGTTAATTACTTACACTTCAGAAAGGGTTCCCCTTTTCATCTGCCTTCTTGTAGTCTGCCTTCTAAAGGAATAAATACTTCAGAACTTTTCAGGACTCTGAAAACCTTTTGAGACTGATCTCAGTTGGATTTTGGAACAGTTAAATCTACCTGTCCTTTATCCCACTGTTGGTTTATGTGACAGTATCCATAGCCAGGGTAATCTCTAGGTTAAACTAGTTGAGGCAAATGTGTATAGGAGGATATTTTACTGCCTTAACACTGATAATATCAGAAAACCAAATTAAATTTTATGGTAAAATGTTTCAATGTATTATATACTCCCAGGGATACTTTTCTACGAAAAGCAGGTAGAACAATTAAAGAAATAGTAGGGAATCATTCTAAAATGTAGGTCTTGTACCTATAGCTTTGAAATATTCTCATTACCTTAAGAAAGCAGTAACTTTATGATTGGTCTGTGGGAGTAACATCAGTAACATATATTTTTAGAATAGCAGCTCTTTGTAAAATTGCTCTGTGGAGAGGATTCCTTGTTGTTTTGGTTATGAATTGGACCCTTGTGTGGGGACTCATAAAAACATCCTCTCCCTTTCCCTGTCATAGTTTTAAGTAACTGTTATTCAGTAGCATACACATTCTCCTTCCTTTCCTACTTTCAATAAAAGTTTAAAATATTGTTTACAGTACTTTATCTTCTATTTGAAGGGACATCAAAAGTAAAAATGTGCTGTTGAAAAACAATCTGACAGCTTGCATTGCTGACTTTGGGTTGGCGTTAAAGTTTGAAGCTGGCAAGTCTGCAGGCGATACTCATGGACAGGTAAGGATGTTAACTAAAATGTAAGGAAAAAATAAGCCATTTTTTTTTTTTTTTTTTTTTTTTTAGAATGACATAGTGGGATTGAATTGATCTAAAATTGTGATGGTGATTAAATCTGCATCTAATCAAGAATTATATGTTACATTTCTGAGGATAGAAGATATTCAGATTTAGATAAGCATTTCCATAACTCTCTTAGATGTTATAGATTAAAAAAAAAATCCCTGAGGAATACAGCTTTTAATAGGCCATATTCTTAGGGAGTTCTAAGTATTAACTTAGAAAAATTAGCTTGCTAATTTTTTTATCAACTTAACAGGAGTGGAGGATTACTCTTCTCACCACAGCATATTAACTTCTTTCCATATGTCTTCACAACTGATTTCTTGCTTCTGGTTCTTTATTGCTTCATTAACTCTTTGATCAACTCAATTGCTTTTTTCTCCCTAAATTCTCTCTAGAGAAAGTGTTCCTGAAAAGACCCAAGAGAGGCATATAACTCTAGTTATGGTCTACACAAATAGATATGACTCTTTACAAAGGAAGGTCAAAGGGAAGAAGAGTACCCATACACGAGGCTAGAAAAGGTGTTCTCACCTTTACAAAAGTCATCTTTTAGTCAAGAAAACCAGGTTGACCTGAAAGGACATTTCCTTCTAAGCCAAGTGATTCTTGCAGCTAGGTTTTACCTTTTTTCATCTTTTGGGTCATGCTAATCATTTGGTTAGTCAATTCTCATTTTCCTTTCTCCTAAGAATACAGTTGCAAGCAATCCTGGCACATTGAATTTTGGCAACATCAGTTAACAATTTAAAACTTTAGTTCAGGACAATAGTCAGCAGTAATAGGAAGGTGACATGTTTTGTTTGGGTTGGGAGGCAGTTTTGGGGAGATTACAACTGAAAAGGAGATTGTGTAGAAATTCTAGGTATAAACATCTGTGCTTGGAAAACCTTGCAACAAACTTTATGTTTACTATATGCATGATTATCACAGTACAAAATTTGAGGAGCAGTTTCATCCTTTTGTATAATAAGTTTGGTATCTTCAGATGGCATAAGTTTACCCTCAAAAGGAAATTAGACTAGTTATTGAGAGTGGCAAAAGCTACTTTTTGTATTTTCTTCTTCTTCTTCTTCTTCTTTTTTTCTTTGGTTTTCCGAGGTTGGGTCTCACTCTGACCCAGGCTGACCTGGAATTCACTATGTAGTCTCAGGGTGGCCTCGAACTCTTGGCGATCCTCCTACCTCTGCCTCCCGAGTGCTGGGATTAAAGGTGTGCGCCACCATGCCCGGCTAGAGTTCCAGTTTTTAATTCATTTAATGAAAATACAAAAAGTAGAGCGGCGCATGGTGGCACACGCCTTTAATCCCAGCACTCGGGAGGCAGAGGTAGGAGGATCGCCGAGAGTTCGAGGCCACCCTGAGACTACATAGTGAATTCCAGGTCAGCCTGGACCAGAGTGAGACCCTACCTTGGAAAACCAAAGGAAAAAAAACAAAAACTTAGAATTTTAATGATATCTCCTAATTAAAAAAAACTTGTTATGTTTGTATGTTTGCACATAACTGTACTACTTATAGTCCAGAGATCACGGTCACCTGAGGTTGTGGTTTGTGGCTTTTTTTTTTTTTTTTATTTAAATACTGTGGTATATACCTAGATAGCTCTTAAAACATTTATATTAAGAATATTGTCAAGCACCAACCAGAACAAGCTGCACTAGCTTGGTAACCATAGTTACAGTACTATGAAATACTAATGCTGGTGAAAGATATAAAGGACTCCCAAGAGAGAATTCATGAATAAATAAGATTTGGTACAGATAGAATTTTTTAAAATTTATCATGGTTAGTTCTTTTTATACCATCTTAAATGTTGGTGAAGCACTCAAAAAGTTTGTTTGGGGCTAGAGAGATGGCTTTGCAGTTAAGGCACCTGCCTGCTAAGCCTAAGAACGTCCATTTGATTCTCCAGGTCCCACGTTTAGGCAGACGCAAAGTGATGCAAGGGCGCGATGCCTCACTTGCCCAAAAGGGGTCACATGCGTCTGAAGTTTGTTCACAGCGGCTGAGAGGCTGCTGGCGTGCCCATTCTCTGTCTCTCTCCAAAAAAAAAAAAAAAAAAAGTTTGTTTGTAAAGGTATATTTCAAACAGTATCAAAGTTACAATGAAAAGTATGCTACTTTCTCTATTCCTTTTCTCAGCAAAAAAATACTGTTCAGTTCTGTTTTTTTTTTTGGGGGGGGGGTTATATCCAGAAAGGGGGAAAACCCTCTAACCCTCTTCCATTATGTTTGTTGATAAAGCTTTTAAACATGCCCAGTAATGATCTTACTATATATACCTATAGTATGGTAGTGTAATTTACTTTCTTTACCGTGGATAGACCATATTTTGTTTTGATTCTTTTTACAAAATCATAAAGTGCAATTTTATAAAGTCAATAAATGAGTACTGTTTGCTTTCAAAATCTTTTTCAGGTTGGTACCCGGAGGTATATGGCTCCAGAGGTATTAGAGGGTGCTATAAACTTCCAAAGGGATGCATTTTTGAGGATAGATATGTACGCCATGGGATTAGTCCTATGGGAACTGGCTTCTCGCTGTACTGCTGCAGATGGTAAGGGAAAAAGTATTTTTTAAAAAGTACATATGCCACATTTATGGAAAGGGATGATTACATTCAAAGATAAAAAAATAGTTTCTTTTTAATGGACTTTAAAAGGTGGTAGAGAATTCAGGAGGCAGAGAGATGGGGGAATAGGGATAGGAAAGGACTGGAGCTGGTACTGATCCTTTACCATTGCTAGATGGTTGCAACACTTCACATACTTTTTAGCATATTTCTTAAAACAGTTTTGGAGGTGGTTATCTGTTTTATAGATGAGGAAATTGAAACAGAGAAATGAAGTAGCTTACCTCAAGTTGGTAGATGATGAATTCCAGATGAAGGAGAGGTCTGTTTTGGTTAAGTCATATAGGTTCTGTACCTCATGTTCTCAAGTAAGCTCTTTTGATGAGAGCTGTGATTTTTAACAGACTTCCAAAACACTCAGGCTGAGGCTGCTCAGCACTGGGGTAATGCTAGCATGTACCTACCTAACTACATTACACATGCATTCCGTCCCTTAAATACAGAACGGTGAGCATATGTTTGGATGAACCACAGGTTAAATTCTGCCTCTTTTTAAAGCTGTGAAGGTCTGACCTCATTTAGAAATTATTGTAAACATTAGCCACATTCTCAAATGCAGCACCTTGGTTCCAAAGACTTCCATTCCTTGTTATTATTATTGAAGTTCTTGCTTAATTAAAGTCATATGCATACTTGGCCACTGACTACAGGACTGCATACTGTATTTCTATGTATGAAAAATTGCCATGTCCTGCTGTTTTTAGTGATATATATATATATATTTAATATTTTATTTATTTATTTATTTATTTGAGAGAGAGAGAGAGGGAGAGACAGAAAGTGAGAATGGGCACGCCAGGGCCTCTAGCCACTGCATACGAACTCCAGACGCATGTGCCACCATGTCCATCTGGCTTATGTGGGACATGGAGAATCGAACCTGGGTCCTTAGGCTTCATAGGCATCCCCTTAACCACTAAGCCATCTCTCCAGCCCGTTTTTAGTGATATTTTATAAGTTATTTGCTCTTTTATAATTTATTGTAGCACTTTTTTGGTTAGAATACATTCCAAATAAGCTTATCTTTTTAAATTCCAATTTATAATTCTCAAAAATTCTGATGACACACTATTGATATTATGTTGAATATTTAAAAATGTATAAGCAACTTAACCTGTGTTGCTAAGCATTTATTTTCTGAGTACTGTAAAATGCTGTCAAGTAGAATATCTCTGGAATATGAAGTTTGATTTATGGTTCTAAACTTTTAAAGGGAAATTACTAAGAATGTATAGAAATGGACAACCATTCATTCTTTCATGATTGGAACCTAAGAAAGTTTGACATAATTTTAGCTTTGAAATTTAAAGGTGATGGGTAAGCTAAGTGGAAGATATGTGCACTTATGGAAACAAAAGTAGGAGATAGTATAGAAAAATACATTTCATAAGTACTTCAACGTGAAGTTCATAACAAATCATTGGATTTAGGGGCTATAAGACCCTGCCCTCAACTAATAACTAGTTAGGGTCATAAAACATCCTGTTAAGTATTGAGTAAGATAAGTGAACTATGTATAATGAGGAATTGTAAGTGTAAGGCATTTGTAACTATATTTGGATGAATGTAATATCAGAAGTGTAAGGCAGTGATACGGGAATTGGAAGTTGCTTTATGGGAAAAGGGGTTATCGGAAATATTTTTATTATGGAAGAAGAAAAGGATACTGACTATGTACTGAGTATATACTATGAAATACTTAGGCCAATGGGACAGTGTGAACCATTCTGCTAAAGTGGATGCTTTTGAACTGGCCAGTGTCTAATTGTTAATGGTTAAAATTTAGCAATTCACAAACTTTTATGTGCATTCCGAAACCTTGGGAATCCTGCTAAGATTCAGATTCTAAATAAGTTGAGGCCCAAGAGTCAACATTTTTTATTTTTATTTCTTTTACAAAGTACTTGTTGATGGTGCTATTTGTAGAGTATAAGAAGGTTGAGTAAGATACCTTAGAATGTTAGTTCTAAGTAATTGGAGGCGCTATGCAGACTAGCCATATTAAACTTGTACTGGATTGAATTAATGACTCCTTTTTGATTCATTATGTTCTACTCATGATTATTTGGTGCATTTGAAAACCTTGCACACACACACACACACACACACACACACACACCTTTGGCCAATGAAATTAGTAGTGACAGTTTCTGCAAGAGATACAGCGATTAAGCAGAGTCAAAGGGAAGTTGCCAGTTTTCAGCTCTACTACTTAATAGCAGTGTGCTTTTATGCAATATTTTGTAACCTTCTGGGCTTTCCTATATACAAAACACAGGTAATGCCACCTTTTCTCTGAAGATAAAATGACAGTAAATAACATTTAAAGGTTTTGGTTAGGATAAGTGCTTATTAAATATTCGTTATTTATTCCTAACAGCATTTTTCTATTTATCTGAGTACATGAGATAGATTATTTATGTTGTGTTGAAGAAATTTAAAATACATCTGTAAAGGCATACTCTAACTTGATGGTAACCCTGTTGGGGGCATATTTCTGATTTAAATAGATAAACCAGCTTTTGACACCTCTTGTGAGGGACAGCAGAGATAACTCTAAAGCGCATTAATTCCTCATGTGGGCCATGGAAGCTTAAGCATATCAGAGATAAATATGGTTATAAAAGTTTGAGCCCCAAATCTCGAAAAATGGAAATGTCAGTCACCATTCTGATCTAAATAGCTGAAACTGTAAAAAGGGATGTATCTTTGATCTGCAATATTAACCGTTCTCCTATATCATTCATACAAGCATACACACACAGAGAGACTCCATAGTAGGTAAGTTCTTAAACTGTGTGGCAAGGCTAATAGGAAGATCAAGGGTTCAGGACCAGCCTAAGCTATATATCAAGCCTCTTTTCTAATTTTTTTTTTTTTTTTTTTGAGGTGGGGTCTCACTCTAGCTCAGACTGACCTGGAATTCACTATGTAGTCTCATGGTGGCCTTGAACTCACGGCGATCCTCCTACCTCAGCCTCCTGAGTGCTGGGATTAAAGGTGTGTGCCACCTCGCCTGGTCAAGCCTCTTTTCTAAACCACCAACCAAAAACCACTGGAAACTTCAGAATGGTCCTTAATATTGTTATATACCATGTAAACCTTTTGATTTCTCAAAAAAGTTTGGTCTTCCTGTGATACAAGTACAAATGAGGGGTCAGCTTCTCTCCTGTCATGAAACCATGTAGAGATAGAAAAAGGTGATGCATAATACACTTTAGAATGCTTATGCCTATCAGGAAGATTTTCATTAAAATTGCTTTCTTTGTTCTTTTTAAAATTTCAGGACCTGTAGATGAGTACATGTTGCCATTTGAGGAGGAAATTGGCCAGCACCCATCTCTTGAAGACATGCAGGAAGTTGTTGTACATAAAAAAAAGAGGCCTGTTTTAAGAGATTATTGGCAGAAACATGCAGTAAGTTATACAGTTTATATTTAGTTTGAAATTCCAATAAAACAGTTTTCAGAGGAATGAATTATTTTCTATATATCCTCTTCTGGGAAGGTGATCGTCATATAAAATATTTTGTACTAGTTTCATTGGTCATGAAGCCATGAGTCTTATAAGGCTCTTAACCTCAATAGTCTGGTGTAAATGAGTGTCAGTTCTATTGGAAAAGGAATGCCTGGTTCTGATCCTGTGGAAGCTGGCTAGTTCTGTTGATCATCACCTTCCAACCAATGTCATTTAAAACTTATTAGGCATCAAGTTTTTTATTCCATGAAGTTTTGGGCTTTTGATTTGGGCTTAGAACTTTGAAATTTTTATGAATGCTTTCAAATTGAGAGTAGAGGGAAAAATAAACAATTACTTCAGTAGTTTTCTTGGAAACAGAACTAGAAACAGAATCCATGTAACTAGAAGCTAAGTAGAGCATCTTCATGTGTAGCTTTTTAATACTGTATTTAATTGCAGCAGAGTGAAGCTGATAATAACCTAAAAATGTTAAAAATGAGTACTCCCATTAAAGTTGGTTTTGAGTTATCTAAATGTCCACGCTGAAATGATCTTACTTATAAATAATAGGCAGAGATTTTGGAACTTAAAAATTATATATTCCTGTTGTGAGTCCTCAATGCTTGCAAAAAATGATTTTCTTCATTGTCTTGAACATGATGCTCAGTGAAAGCAAACCTCGAGCTGGGCATGGTACCACATGGTTGGTTTGCTTTGAATTCTATTGCTTGAGGCAGAAGGATCAAGTTAAGAGGCTGGCCTGGGCTATATAAAAATATAAGTGAATGTTAACAATACCAAAATGCTGATATCAAAACTTTTACTTACAAAACAGCATTTAATGAAAATGTTAGTGTATTTCCTACCAGAAAACACAAATCACTGTTATGTGTGACTGTTTTTTTTCCCCTCTTAGGGAATGGCAATGCTTTGTGAAACAATAGAAGAATGTTGGGATCATGATGCAGAAGCCAGGTTATCAGCTGGATGTGTAGGTGAAAGAATTACACAGATGCAAAGACTAACAAATATCATTACCACAGAGGACATTGTAACAGTGGTCACGATGGTGACAAATGTTGACTTTCCTCCCAAAGAATCTAGTCTATGATGGTCGTACCATCTGTACGAGATACTGAGAATTGTGACTCTGAACTGGAGCTGCTAAGCTAACAAAACAGCTTTCTGTGTGAAATGAGTGGGATGCCTCCTGGAAATATAAGGAAACAGCCCTTTGTTGAAAAACTTGGCTCTGGGAGACTTACTGCATTGCCTGTGGCACAGATGTGAAGGACTTGAGATAAAAGTTATGAACTCTACAAAGGAACTTTTGAAAAAAGTATACATGAAGAATGTGGCCCTCTCCAAATCAAGGATCTTTTGGATCTGGCTAATCAAGTGTTTGAAAACTGACATCAGATTTCTTAATGTCTGTCAGAAGACACTAATTCCTTAAATGAACTACTGCTATTTTTTTTTAAATCAAAAATTTTCATTTCAGATTTTAAAAAGGGTAACTTGTTTTTATTGCATTTGCTGTTGTTGTTTCTATAAATGACTATTGTAATGCCAACATGACACAGCTTGTGAATGTTTAGTGTGCTGCTGTTCTGTGTACATAAACCAGTCATCAAAGTGGGGTTCAGTAAAGAGGCTTCCAAGCATTACTTTAACCTCCCTCAACAAGGTATACCTCAGCTCCACGGTTGCTAAATTATGAAATTGAAAACACTAACAAAATTTGAATAATAAATTGATCCATGTTTTATAACAAGGTATTACAAATTCACTGTGTTATTTAAGACAAATAAGGTAAGCTATGCTTAGTGCCAATAATAAGTGGCCACTCGTAAAGCAGTGTTTGTTTTTTCTTGTGCTGGCTTGTAACTTAGGGAAAACAAAAGTGCTGCTTTTTTGAAAGAAATGGTGTCATTTCTCCCTTCTTCATTTATCTTAAAGCTTCATCTTATATCCAGGTCCCAAAATATTGCATACTTAACTAGTATTTTTTTTGTTTGTTTTTTAGGTGTGCTGTGTTTGGGAAATATTTGAAAATGTAAAGCATGATTTAAAAAAAATTAAGTGAGCTGTGACACTGGAAGGCTCATTTTATCTTTTAAAATAGATTTTTTTCCTATTTATATATGTAAAATTGTAGTGTATTTCTTTTCACCAAACAGTGTGTGGGACATTCTTTATCACTGTTTTAGGATCACCTCAGGAAATGTCATCCAGAATTCCTCACTCTGCTTTGAGATTTGTAACTTTATCACTATATTTCTGCTTGGTGCCATCTTGTCAGAGTAATATTTGATGTCTGTGATATAAAAAGAATTATCTTAGGATAGAGATTAACCTTTAAGCACAGATTTCAGATGTTACTGCTTTAAAACAAATCAGGGATAACAAGTTGAACTTATGTAACTTACAATATGCAATGACATTTAGAGGTAACCAATGTTGATATAGGTGATGTAGCCTAGCCTCTGCCCCAAATTGCTTTCACTACTAACTCTAATACTAGTTTAGGATAGTTTTTGCCTTATCTTTGCTGAGAAATGGAATTGATGGCAAGCAGGTGCCAAAATGCTTTAAGAAACATTACATTGGAATATAATTGGATTCTTTCTGAAATTGATACAGGCCCAAGTAAAACAATTTCCTGAATCGTTAGATTACCAACAAATAGCCAGTATTATGCTATGTGCATTTTTGTTGGGTCATTTAAAAATGCTATGTTTATTTTGTAATCAAACATTTTACATGTCACTATCAGGAGCTCACTGTGAATGCATTATCTTCAAATGGTTGTTTAACCACACCATACACTACATTTTACATATAATATGCACTAATCTCTGGGAAGCATAAGTTATTTATATGAAGAATACATAGGTGAACAGACTCTAAGCAGGGAGGGGAGAGTAACAGCCTTCTTGTATGTACTAGACAGATACCACAGAGAATTGTGCTCTTCATGTATGTACCGAAGGCCTCACTGTATTCTTAAGTTTCCCATTTCATTGTTTACTAGTTTTATTTCAAAAGTATTTAGCATCTCCAGTGTTTGATTTGGGTTTGATTTAGTTGGAAACGAATCAAGAGGATGTATATAAGAGAAAATTGTTAATCTCTCAAAGATAAATTTCTACCTGTTGTAAACATTCAACCCTCTTTTCAAAAAAGTCAAAAAAGTTGAAACAAAAACAAGGGATATTATGACAAATGTTTGGCTTAGGAAAGCATTGCAGATAAATGAGACCTGTTCACAATATAAAATGTCTTATCCTCATGTTAGGAAATTTTTTTAAGAAATATTGGGTATTGTACTTAATGCTAGTTAATCAGTTTAAAACTTGTATTCTCTTGAGGATTACATTAATAGAATATTTTTTTTAAAGCAGTAAAATAAGAATGTTCCAGTGACTACCTGTCCTATTTAGTCTTGTTAACTTTCTTTTGCAGGGCATCTTAGTGTTTGGTTTACAGTCAGTACAGAATGGGCAAGTTAGCAAAGAAGTTTGAGCCAGGGACACTAGAATAAAGATCAATGAAAAAAAAAAAGTGTTTTTTTGGGGGGGGGCAACTGAGACCCCAAGAACTTCGTGTGTATGGTGCTCCTAATTTGCTTTGTACGTGGCCTTTCTTATACCCATGGGAACTGCTGCTCTTACCCTTTTCTACCTTGCCCACATCTCCTGTGTGAGAAATGCTTTATGATCAACTGCCATAGGACTGACGATCAACCAGTGTTGACTTGATTTGAAGTCTATGCCCTGCACAGATCTTGTATGTACTTTAGATGCTAGCAAGTTTGTAGCATGTGACGTGACTCTTGTTTGAATGTTTATTACAGGTACCTTGTGAATTCCAGAACAGAGACTGTGCCTCACAATTATTGGTCCTATGAACTTGCACTATCTTTTATGGTGACATTTTGAAAATACAATCAGGAAAAATATCCACCGCCACTGGAATTTAAAAATGGAATCATGTATCACAAAATAATGAAAACAGCATCTTTTCTCTCTTTTCTCCTTACTGTTAAATAGCCACGTTTGAGTAAAATGCAAGTGGCCAGATAGATGGTAGTTTAGTGGACTAAACTAATTGCTGTTTTTTTTTTTTTTTTAATGCATCACCAGATATTTTCCAGTTCTCTTTTTTACTTTTTTGAAAATTACTTTTTAGGGACATTTGGTATAATGTGCATAAAATTATTTACAATTTATGGACAAAATGATACAAGTAGCATCTTGATTGAACATAATTTACCTCAGATATTCAACCAGCAGTACATTTTTTATGCAGTCTCAACCCATATCCTATTTGTTACCTCTTAAGATATTGGTAAGCAATTTAGTTTTACTTTGTATTTCTTGTCAGTGTTTTGGGCACAGGTTGTTGTACTACTGTCAAATTGTACTTGCTATTTTTTTCTGCAAGTATTTAACAGCTAAAAAAAGTCCCCATAAAATCCCACCTTGGATAAGTGATTGTTAAATATTGTACAAATAAAATGTATGCTATCCCCATTCCATCCCCAAGTGAAATAAAAAATGAATATGGTATTTGTACATGCCGTTTTTCTTTAGCTCTACGTTCTTAGTAGCTTATAATTTGTAGTGAGGTCTCTTGTCTTGAGATCTGCAAAAATGGGGATAGTGGTAAAAGCAGGGAGGTTTGTCAGTGACGGCATTTCCTTAGGCAGACTGGATTCCCACTCAAACCTATGTTGGTCTATCCTAGCAAAGGAATCTGGAACCTTGTTAACATTGTCTTAGTACGTGCTAGTGGAGTCAGGTTTTCCAAAAGGGCAACACTTAGATTCCAACATTGCCTTCTAAACTAAATCACAGGCGCTCCTGGCTGAATGTGAAGGACGGAGGGAAGACAGAAACTGCACTGAAACCACTGCTCATTTGTTCTTCAATCCATGACTCAGGAATTTTGAAATTTTGTTTTCAGTATCTTTTCTCCATTAAAAAAAAAAGTATCTTTAAGCTGTGCTCTTACATTTACTCTGTTTTTTTTCCAATTTTTTTGGTTTTGCAAGGTAGGGTCTCACTATGGTCCAGGCTGACCTGGAATTAACTACGGAGTCTCAGGGTGGCCTCAAACTCTCGGCGATCCTCCCACCTCTGCCTCCCGACTCTTGTTTTTTGAGACACTTCAGTCTAGCTTGGAAGTAGCATGATGGTTGGTAGTCTTCTCGCCTCCACTTCCCAAATGCAGGGATTACAGGTGTGACCACCATGCCTGGTACATGTATATTAAAAGTTTTTAAACTAGGGCTTTTCAGATTTAGTTTCTACTTTAGTACTACAATTTGAGCGATTTATGAGATGAAGTTAGTACAAAAACTAAATGTAAAAAACTTGCCAATACATTTAGTTTTTGTATTAGGGAATATAGATTCACATCAGCCACCCTACAAAAATGCCTTTGGGATGTAAGTGTATTTCCCTTATATGACCTTGAGTATTTCTCACTTGTAGTTTTCCATTTTTACCATAACTACTAAAAATTAAAATTTCTCCTTATAGTTAAATTTGTATGTCTGGTTGTGGATGGATCTTCTCTAGTGTTTATGTAGCCAGGGAACACTAAGAATTTGTAATGCTCATTTGTGTGTGTGTATATACTTGTGGTGCACATGGAGACTAGAGTATTTGTAAACCATTCTTTGTCTTTGAGACAAGACAGTGCTGAACTTAGAGATCTTGATTTAGCTAGATAAGCTAGCCATTAAGCACTAAAGATTCTTTCTCCACCTCCCCAGCCCTGGAATTATAGCTGTAAACCAAGATGTCCACCCAGCATTTTAATGGGCACTACGGTTCTAAACTCAGATCCTCATGTACTTTACTGACCCATCTCCCCAACCCTCAATAGGCTCTTAACCCTTTAAGGCAGATGTTAGTTTCCTGACAGTTCAGAACTTTTAAATTTCTTTTCCCCTCCTGTAATTTTTTGTTTCTTCATCCACTGAACTTGTTTTTCATAGAGACAGTGTTACTGTGTAGCTCAGGTTGGCCTCCCACAATCCTCTAAGAATCCAGATATGAACTGGAATTTTTTAAAAAGAAATTTTTCTTACAGTCTTAGTAGTGAGCTGTCTGTTAAATATTTTGGAAAAATGGTCCCTAAAATGTATAGACATGGCATCAAACTAGTCTGCAAGCCTTAGCATTAATGAGATACTTCTGAAAAATAAACTGCCATTTGAACCCAAAAGGTGAATTTGTGTGGGAAAGTTATGACTGTGTATGAAAAGAATGGGATATGCTGGAGAGATGGTGCAGTGGTTAAAGAAGTTGCTTGCAAAGCCTGACAGCCTGAGTTTAACTCCTGAGTACCTAAGTAAAATCAGATGCAGAGCAGTGCATGTGTCTGGAGGTTGTTTGCAGTGGCCAGAGGCCCTGGTATGCCCATTCTCTTTCACTGTCTCCAATTAAAAAAAAAAAAATAAATACATAAATAAAAAGAATGGGTTATAAATGCAGTTTGACACTTTTAATGCATAGAATTTTTTTTCTGTATTTCAGATTTAAAAAAAAAATATGAGGGAATGGGCGTGCCAGAGCCTCCAGCCACTGCAAATGAACTTGAACTCCAGACACATTCACCACCATGTACATCTGGATTATGTAGGTACTGGGGAATTGAACCTGGGTCCTTAGGCTTCACAGGCAAGTGCCTTACCTGCTAAGCTCTCTCTCCAGCCCAATATATTTAAAAGCCAAATGTGTCTTTGAGCATACTGTAAAAACATAGGGTAAGGAATTATTGTTGAACTTTGGTTTTTAATAATGAAGGCTCTGTTGTCCATCAAAGTAAAATGAATTCTTACATCTACCTTTCATCCTGATCCTGTGTAATTCTGGACAATGACATTGCTATGCTCAATTTGTAAAAGTATTTAACCCTCAGAGAACTCCTGACAGTTACAAATTGCATAGACAGGGTCTCTTACAAACCTACTATGATAAAATTTGCAATCAATTATTCTTTAACACTTGAAGACATTGAGTGCTTAATTTCATTTAAAGCATATACTTGTGTTAGTTCATGGATCCCTGAATATTGCAATGGATGTTTTGACTGATATTCCACGTACATCTCAGAGAATTCTTTTTGAAGTAAACAGTCAGCTAATACAACCAAACACTTCTCAATATTTTTATACCTAAAGTTACATCTGTTTCTCCTTTTCTCTCTCTCAAATTAATTTTTTTTTAAAAAAAGGGCAATCCCTGCATTTGGTAATCCCAAGAGTTCGTGGCCACCCTGAGACTACATAGTAAATTCCAGGTCAGCCTGGGCTACAGTGAGACCCTACCTCAATAAACAAAAACAAAAAGGCAAACTTTAATCCCTCTGGACTAGAGTGGGCCCTAGAATTTACATTAAAAGTAAATTTTAACAGGGCCAGTCATGGTGGCATATACTGTAGGAAATTGCTGAAGAGGCAGGAGGAGGATGATCAGGAGTTCAAGCCCAACCTGGGATACATATCAAAAACAAAATTCCGAGCTGGAGAAATGACTTAGCAGTTAAGGCATTTTCCTAAAGTCTAAGAACCCAGGTTCAATTTCCCATTGCCCATATAAAGCCAGAAGCACAACGTGGTACATGCTTCTGGTGTTTGATCACAGTAACTGGAGGCCCTGTTGCACCCATTCTCTTTCTCGGCTTGCAAATAAATTAGAAAAGAAAAAGCTGGGTATGGTGGCACACACCTTTAATCCCAGCATTTGGGAGGCAGACGTAAGAGGATCACCATAAGTTCGAGGCTACCCTAAGACTATAGAGTGAATTCCAGGTCAGCCTGAGATAGTGTGAAACCCTACCTTGAAAAAACAAAAAAGCCCAAAATTCCTAATATGATTCTGATGTAAATGGCACATTTTGATAAATTCAGAAGAGGCATCTTTAAATTCCTTGGCATTTTCCTACCGTGGGTACTATCCTCTGGCTAAGCTGATCAGTCTCCAACTTAAAGATTAGGAATCTGAAACAGAATCCAAAATTTGCATGTATACTTGAAAAAAAATAGCCCCCAAAGGCAAACATTTCCTACAACAACCAAAACATTCCTGAACATAACTTTAGTTCTTAGCATTATGACTTATGTCCAAGATTTGTTAAAAAAAAAAAAAAAATTCTAGAAGTAAACTTTCCAAATAGATCACAAAAATACTTCACAAGTGTTTATTAAGTAATGATACAGCTCCAACCCTAATAGTCACATTTTGTTTTTTTTGAACTACCACTTACTGCACTCTAAATCACTGGAATATGTATATCACATGATGTATACTCATGATCCAAGGCACAGACAAAATACTACATGTACATTTCCCATAAGCACTGTCCTTCTTATAAAGGAATGCAATTAACATATCTTGTGAAGACAGTGGCTTTTATTTCTTTAGAGAAGTATGCCTATAAGGATCAAAGCCAGCTCAGTGATGATGTTGCCCACTGCCTAACGTCTATAGGGCAGTTAGGGTATTTCTGCAGAGCATTCATAATTTGAGTGTTATCCAGAAGTAGCTTCATAAGCTGGTATTCTCTCTGTGAATTTACTGAAGTTCTTTCCATGGGTTTTATTAGTTCCAACTGTTGTAAGTGTTCAAAAGCCTGAAAGAGAAAAGAAACAGACTAAACCTCAGAAGAAAGTTAAAACCAAAGAATAGCTAAGGTTTTGATCAGTGGTGGGTCAGTGTGGCAGGAAAAAAAAATGTAATAAGAAATACAGTTCCAAAAATACATGATATATATAAACCACCCAGCTGGTAGTAGTAAACACCTCTAATCCCAGCATATTGAGACAGAGGCAAGATCATCATTGGCACTGAGTTCTAAGACAGCCAGAGGCCTACATGGGACCTAGCCTTGCCTCAAAAAGGTACCCCTGACCCCACCCCCATAAAAGAAAGAAATCCACAATCAATGACTTTTCCTTGAGAGTCCCATGCCCTTTTTAATTATTATTTTTTTAAGGAAGGGTCTTGCTTTAGCCCACGCTGAGCTGGAATTTACTATGGAGTCTCAAGATGGCCTTGAACTCATGGTGATCCTCCCAAGTACTGGGATTCAAGGTGTGCACCAAGCCCAACTCATGCCTGCTGCTGGGTATAGACTATTAAGATCCTCTTTCCCTAATGCACGTGCATAAAATCTATATTCATTTTTGCTTAAGTAATTTCAGCTTGGTGGGGGAGGGTGATGGAGAGAGGGGAGCGTAGCAAGCAATATAAATCAGCACAGTGGTAGAGCACTTGTTTACTATGTGCAAAGCCCTGGGTTTGAACCCTAGCACCAAGCAAACAACCAGGTCTCATCAAAATTGTTAGTTGTCCTTATATTACTGAGTGTAAATAAGATACATTGTGACTGGGTCTTGACAATATTGACAACTTCTTAGACTCATCCTATATCACAATTCCTCCTGTACTATTTTAATTTGGTTGTAAACCCAGATCTCACACAAGCTAAGATCCATTCTCCCACGAACTACAACTCCAGTTCTTTCTCTAGTACTTTAAAAGTTCTCTCCTCTACAAAAGCCTAAGGATCTAAGGCTTTTGCATTTTGTTTCTATCTCTGTAAAACTTGACTCTAAAAGTCTTACCTGACTATAACAAAGAGAGAGGTACAAAGGAACCCTGAGTATAATAAGACCAATTCAGCTGACCCTTCACATAAATGATTCTACACATAGGAGAGAGGGTACAGGCTCCAAGATTTTTAGTGTCTAAAGGTTTCACCAACCTATCAACAAATTCCCTTTAATCTTGATTTTCCACATTAATAGAACTCTTCACTGTTTGCTTCACCTCCTCTAACTGATATTTCCATTGAATATTTAGTAAGTTGAGATTTGCTATAATCACGTGTAAAGATGTATCAAATTTCAAAGACAAAACAAAAGACAACACAGCTGGGAAGATGCCACTTGCTTACAAAGCCTGTTGGTCCAGGATTCAATTTCCCAGCAGCCACGTAAAAAACCTGATGCAAAAAGTGGCACATTGCTGGCCGTGGTAGCACACGCCTTTCATCCCAGCACTCGGGAGGCAGAGGTAGGAGGATCGCCATGAGTTCGAGGCCATCCTGAGACTATATAGTGAATTCCAGGTCAGCTTTAGCTTGAGTGAGACCCTACCTCAAAAAATAAAATAAGAAAAATAAAAACATAAAGTAGCACAAGTATCTAGTTCACATACCACACCCACCCACCCACATGTGCAAATAAAAAACAAGTGACAACACGGGAAAATACTCCATCAACTTATTTTCTTACAGATTTTGAAATATGACATTACAATCTATTATACTAATTTTATTTTTTTAGAAATTCCTGTGAATATGGTTCACAATGGTACTGTGAAATAAAACCCTCAAGTTTTTTTTTTGGCTTTTTTTTTTTTTTCCGTTTTGGCTTTTTTGATACGGCAGGGTCTCACACTAGCCCAGGCTGAACTGGAATTCACTCTCAGAGTGGCCTCGAACTCTGGTTAATCCTCCCACCTCTGCCTCCAGAGTGTTGGGATTAAAGGTGTGTGCCTCCATGCCCAGCTTAAAACCCTCAAGTTTTAAACTTGGTACCTTCCTTCAAATAAAACTTTATAAATTAATATTATTAATGGTTGTTTCTTTTTACTGCTGAGACAAAACCAACTTACGAGGTGGAATGGGACAGGGCTATTATAGTTGGTGTGATTGAAATGGCTAGAATAAATTCCATTGCAAGATGCAAGTGCTAAGAATAGACAGCAGAGGGCAGTGTATTTCCACCAACTAAGACTGCTGCCTAAAAGCATTTTTCATTTTTGCATACTTTTGTGTGGATAATATTCCTATAGTAGTAAATACCTAAGCTTGAAAAAAATTTAAAAATATTTTACAATCAAATTTTATCTGATAAAAATATTAGATAAAATCATAGTAATAGAAAATAGAATTATCAAATCTTACCTTCATGACAACAGGCTTCTCAAAATTATAAACAGAATGAGCTTTTCTTTGAACAAATTTCTGAAACTCTGGAAAGTAATCAACGAGGACATTAGTATTCTCAAGCATTAGGGAAGTCCCAGAAAGAAATTACCAAATTCTTCTCTCACCATTATAGACCATTTGAAAATTGAAGGGCTCCTCTTCATAGATGTCATTTAAATGTTTCATTGCAATTATAAGGCAGATTTCTAAGACTGAGAGACCTATAGTAAAAGGGGGACAACTATGAGTTGTAGTTGAATGATTTATTCATGAGACTGATACAACAGCAGAGTAAATATAGTGAAAGGGCATAGTTTTAAGAGGTGGAAGGGGTCAAGACTACTCCTGTATATATATTCCAACATCTTTTAATCACTTTGATCTATGAAAACTTTAAGTCAGAGATTCCCTTGGGTTACTCTTTTTCTATCTGTAACAAGATCTTTCTATGCCTATAGGAATATTACACAAGGATTAGCAATAACAAGCTCTTACTATATGGCCTACCAAAAATCATCAACAGAAACTGCAATTATGTGATTTTGAATCACATAAAACCTTGAGTAGGATTTGCTCAGGAAGTCTTAGAAATTATATGCAAAAAAATTATATGCATTTTTCCCACTCAAGAGAAAAATGCCCATTTGATTTTCCAAAAGGGATAGTGAGCATCTATGGCGAAATGGCAATGACTGTTCTTCGGAAGTACATGGTGCAATGACAATATCAGAAACACAGTCTTACCTGGATTTTCAAAGTGGCATGGCATGAGAGGCAGTGGCAAATATCTTTCACATTAAATGAATGAGAATACCTTATAAAGGAATCATTAAATGCTACACAGATTACAAAGTATTCTCTGTTCAAAGCTCCAAACTTTATGTTGCTTTTGAAAAAATTTCTAAACTCAAACTTTGAAAAACCAAAATAATAAAGAAAAGCAGGTTTCTTACCATGTACAATATTTGCTTTAGAATCCATGCTACATAACTGGTGTGCCTCCATCAGATCTGCTGAAGTTAGATATGGGTGTGATACAGTTAGTCGGCTTAAAGCAACCATCTAGGGAAATGTGAATTAGAAAAAAAAATTACTTACTTGAGAATTTTGGAGATATTAGAGAGCAAAAGTTAACTTGCACACTTAGTTTTTATAGGACAGTAAATATTAATGCTTTGGCAAAGTTATCTCAAATTTACCTGTATTAAAGTCCAAAGTCTCATCTGAGATTACAGGCCATCTTTTGGCCATGAGCCATGTAAAATCAAAACACAAGTCACACCCATCCAGCATATAATGGCTCAGAATAAACAGTCCTATTCTAAGAAGGAAGAATGGGGCATAGCATGGAAAGATTGAACCAATGCAAGATTGAAACCCAGCAGGCAAACATCAGATCCTGCAGTCTCATGTTCAGTATCTGCAGCTCCTGATGAAATCACCTCAGCTCCAATAGGATTGGGTTACTCAACCCCTTCATCTGTCCTGTCTGTAGCAGGATCCTTCTGAAGTCCACCGTTCTGCTTGGCAGATGTCCCATCATCTCCAACATCCCAAGGTCTCCATTATGCAATGGCCTCACAGGACCTATTTACAGTGTGACACTTTCCCTCTGCCCTCACACTGCTTAGCCTCAGTGGCATTCTGGTGTAGTCCTTGCCTCTTTCTTGCATTTTTCATGCTTTTAAAATCAGAACCACATGGGATAGATACATTGCCAAGTTTTTCTGCCAGGTGAGGATAAAGCATGGCCTTGAGGAACAGGGAACTCATTCAACATTCTTCCTTCATGCCTCTTTCTTTTCAGTAGAATTTGAATTCTTACTAGCTTGAGACTTCAATGGGTTGGGTCTTGCCTTCAGAGAATCATTCCTATTATCCCCCCTTAATCTTAATGGTTGTAATCTCTTAACAATTATAGCCAAATCTGTTGTCTCTAGGTTTTTGACTTTTAATTTGCTTTCTTATCTTTTTCTTATCTTTCTGTCCTGTAATTTGCTGTTTTTCATTGTAGTTATGAAGTAGAGCAACAAGGAGATAGCAAACTAGACTCAAGGCTTTTCGTTTTAATATGCTCTCTGCCAAACACCTTAGCCCACATCTTTTAAATTAAACATTGCTTAAGTTCTCAGGACATTGGCAAAATGTAGCCAACTTCTTTGGCACAATATCGCATCAACTGACTCTAGCCTTTTTCCTGATAGAATCTATATTTTCCTCTGAAACCTCATGAAAGGCACATGTCACAATTTTCTAGAAATATTAAATTAATGCTAAATAATATTAGGAACTTTAATAATTTTCAGCATAATTTCTTCATTGACATTTAAGCTTAGGATATAATTACTCTGTAAAAGCCCATGACAAAATGGTATTTATTTCTTGCATGGTTGGGTTGAAATTCAAAACAATCATTATGTAAGCCAGCACGCAAAAAACTAAAGAAAATTTATATGATCTTTTCAGCTTATCCAGCATTCCTAACCCCCTCAAGACTTATTAATAACAAACTCTCAACATACTAGGGCCAGAGAGGAATTAGATCATCACCATTTCTAAATTAAAAAAAAAATTAAAAGCTAAAATTCTATCTCATACTAAAAGATTGAGTGTTTTCTTACTGAGACTAGAAACAAGGAAAGAGGTCCATTTTCATCACCTTTAGTCAAGATGCTAGTCGAAATTCTAGTAATTACAGTAAGTTAAGAAATAAATATATAAGGCAAAGATTAAAAAGGAAAAAATTACTACCTGTAAGTTTAACTTGCTTTAAATATTATACAATGTGTATGTCTCAAAAAGACTCCACTGAAGTGTGCAATTTTTGCTTTCATTTTTCAGTTAAAAATAAATTTAATTAAAAAATACAAACCAACAGCATATGTAATGACCGCAAGTTTTTATTGACATTAAAATGCTTCTGTAGAACTTCATGCACACTTCTGTCTTCTGAGAGACACTAAAAAAACAAAATAAATCAAAATGAATAATATATAATCCTGTTCTTCATTAGTTTGTGTGACATTAAAATCTATCTAGTGTTTATTATTGGTCTATCTTTAGAACAGTGAAATGACACTCAAATTTTCAGTAAACTCATTTTCTTATCCTTTTAACTCAATAAACAATAATAAAATAATTGTTGCTATACCAAATTATATAATAAGAGATAAAGTTATATCTCTACTACTGAGAATAAAATATACACCACAGAACACAGGCATGAGAGCTACTGTGCTTGGGAGAAAAGGAAAGTGTTGCAAGAATGTAGGAACAGAGAGGATAACAGATAAGCAATGTAGAAAGATGTTCACAAGAACTAGTAGTCCTAAAATCCCAATTTTCAATTACTTACAAAGATATAGAATGGAAAGACAAAGGAAGTAAAATATAATTGGGACAAAATGCAACTGTATAAAAATATTAAGACATTTACAGAAGATATATCTGGTGGAGAACCAACTGATAAGAAAATAAATGACTGAAAGGAAGAAAAATAAAAGGCAAACTATGGGTAAGTCAGGGGCAGAAGTGCCTGTGAGGGTGAGGTAGTCAAGAACTTGGCTTGGGGTTGGCAGTGTTTAAGCAGAGAGGAGTGCAGGGAAGGAAGGTGAGAGTGTAGATGACAGCCAATAATCAGGCCAGTCAATCTTCATATCCTGTCTCCACCCAGTTCTCTCCCTCTACCTGATCTGGAATTGACACACAATGCCATTTTTATCAAGCCTGCATGGTCCCATTCTGTGCTCATCCTATATTGTTTTCCCTTTTTCCTTCCTACTCTTTTTTTTTCTTCCCCAAAGACACCTGGAATCCTGGTTTGAAAGGTCTCTGTGCCTCAGGTTCCTGAAATGGCACTGTTCTGTAAGTTGATAGCAGATCTTTACCTCCACTCTTCAGTATGTCTTTGATCCAAATTCCCTCTCCCAGTTGTTTTTGCCCCTAAAATTTGCCCCATCTATGTTCCCTTCCTTCCTCTACATTCTTTCTATCATCCCAATACTCATCAGTAGTGTTACTATATTTTCTTCTATTTCTTTCTACTCACATCCACAAAAATTTAGCACCCACAATATTATCAATATTCCTTTCCTCTCTAAAACAATTAGCACTTAAGGGGTTGTGGTGTCTTGAATGTCCCCTATAGCCTCATGTGTTTATGATTAAGCCCCATACGTAATCACTAGCTGGTAGAGCTTTGGCAGGTGGGACTTGAGGGTTATTGGTCCAGCACCACTGGATGTTCATTCACTCACTCTTGCTACTTCCTTCTTGATAATAGGTAAAAAATAGCTGCAGACTTTTATCAAATCGCTCAAAGGAGATGCAGTAAAATTAGAGTATTTAGGAAAACTAAAGAAAATTTGGAATGAAAGCAATACATGAAATTTTCTCTGTAAAAATTTATTATTATTTTTTTCCCCAAGGTAGGGTCTCGCTCTAGCCCAGGCTGACCTGGAATGTACTATGTAGTCTCAGGGTGGCCTCGAACTCATGGTGATCCTCCTACCTCTGCTTCCCAAGTGCTGTGAGTAAAGGCGTGTGCCACCACAAATGGCTAATTTGCCTCTTTTGATATGATGCTTCAAAGGATGAATCTGTAATCTGCCTTCCTAATTTACCTGTATTTTCTAGTGGTCTGACTCCAACTATCCTTCATTTAGAAAGTTATCTATCAATTTGTTGTTTACATATTGCTTATTCTGTTTTTAGGAAAAGTCAACATCGTGTGCATGTGAGCCATTAAAAAGAACCCAACCTGTGTGTGTATATGTGTGTGTGTGTATATGTATGAGTGTGTATGTGTGTAAATATTTCTTTTCAAAGATTAAGCAATAATTAAAGATAAGGCTATTATTAAAAAAAACCCCACTGGATCTTAGTTATTTAGGAATCTTCCTCAATGAGATTTAGCTGTACATTTTTTTCCAGGGATTTCTTTCATACTGCCATGCTGAGAAGGTGTTGACTCTGGTTACTGACTGTTCCATTTAGTCAAGGCTAAATCAAACCTTCAGTCTCCCCTACCCCCAGGGGATTTCCTTGTGTTACCAGACTGAGATCGATTTCACTTTGATTTTTCATTGGCTCACTTGTTTAAGCTAAAACAAAACTTCAAATTAAGCAAGATGCCCAGGATCAACCCTATGCTGATAGTATTTCCTGGATGAGATTACATGGATAACCTCTCTATCAGGGCTTTCAAGATTTATGTTTATTTATTTATTACGGATGGGTGGGGGGAGGAGGCACCAGGGCCTCTAGCCTTTGCAAGTGAACTCCAGATGCATGCACCACCACGTGCACCTGGCTTACATAGGACCTAGAGAATCGAATCTGGGTTCTTAGGCTTCTCAGGGAAACACTTTAACCACTTAGCCATCTCTCCAGCCCTCTATCAGGGCTTTTAGCATAACCTTGCAATTAAAGGAGAAAAAAAAAACAGTCCAAACCTGCTGGGTATTCTGCACTAACATCAAGATTAGTTACCTTAATTTAACCTTGGCCTTCAGAGCACCACCACCTAGTAAGGAGGGACCCTGGCCATGGTAGTGACAGACTTTTCTAGAGAAACTTAGAATCCTGAAGGGAACAAAAGACTGGCATAAGAAATTAAACACAAACCCTAGTGGTGCCACCTATAAAAGTATATTCAATTATATCAAAGTACCACATCTTGATTTTACATATATTAATGTATACTTGCATTAAGAAAATAGTAGGGAATTATGAACCAGAATAAAGATAAAAAAGAAAGTACTTATGAGGTGAGGTTTGAACTCTACAGAAAGTCAAATTTAGTCTTATAAGTAAGGCCTGCATTGTTATTGTGGTGGTTTGTGTATATGTATGTCCCCCATAGCCTTAGGGAGTTTTTGATTAAGATTAAGCTTGCAACTGAAGCCTCTAGCAGCCTGTTGGAGGAGGTGTCACTGGGGACAGATCTTTTAGTCTAGCCCTAAGGTAGAAAAACAGTCAGGCTGAGCTCTGGCTATTCTTGTTTGCTGGCTATTTAGTGGTATATCTCTGCTATGATCTATAGGAGTGAGCGAGCCAGCCTCTTAGGCCATTGATGGTGTTTCTCCGAATTCTGTAAGCTGAAATAAGCCCTTTCAGCCCATAAAATGCTTCTGGTCTGGTGTTTGTCCCAGCAATGAGAAAGTCAGTGCAACAGTTACAAAACAAATAAGCAGAGCTACGGAAATAGTAGAATGCTTGAAAAGTTGCCCAGTATGGACAAGGTTTGGAAATAAAAACATATGTTCAGGAAAAGTATGACCCATAAGTTCAATATTGTTCAACTTCATAAAAGACGAAAATTTAACTATGCAAATTAATTTTTAAAAACTACTTAAAATGTAAATCAGATAAATGTATAACAAAAATGTCACCACAGTTTAGGTAAAGCAACTTACAAAAGAAAGCTTAGCTGAGAATAGACAATTTAGGAGACAGGATATTGCAACTGCTTTTAAGTATCAAAATAGAAAGTACTTGGCTTGTAGTGTTTTGGTAATAGAAGGTTTGTATTTATGATTTTTTTTTTTTTTTTTTGAGGTAGGTTCTCATTATAGCCAAGGCTGGCCTTCAACTCACTACAGTCATACTACCTCAGTTTCCCAACTGCTAGAAGAATAGGTGAAAACTACTATGCTACATTTCGGATTTTTAAGTTTATAATTTAATTTGCTTTAAATCATAAAGTGAGTACTGTGATTTGAATGTAAAATGTCCCCCATAGGCTCATGTTTGAACATTTCGTCCCCTGCTGGTGATGCTGGTTTGGATATGATGTGGAATAGAGCCTGGAGGTATAGCACATCAATTGGGGCTGGTCCATGAGATTTTTGTAGCCTGTCCCTACTTCCTGATTGTCCTTTGCTTTTTGACTGCTGAAATGTGACCAGCTGCTTTATGTTCCTGCTGTTATACTTTTCCTAATATGGTGGAATGCATTCCCCTGGACTTATAAGCCATACTAAACCATTTTCTTCCTTATCTTTATTCTTGTCAGTAATATGTTCAACTCCAATGAGAAAAATGATATTATTGCTTTCATGATACCTGCACATTCTCATTCCATTTCTCAGCAAAAACTCTATCTGGAAATTCTGCAGGTAAAGATAATTGTTCTTTAAATATTTTAATGAACTGTGGAAAGCCAAATGAATTCATTAAATGTATCTGCCGGTGAGAAAATCTTGACTTCACTCTTTTTTCTAAGAGTTCCAAAATATCCTAAAAACAAAACCACAAAATACCTGTAAGATGTTTATTTATAAAAGATGTCAAAGTTAGAGTAAAATATTTTTCTGCTTATAATTAGTAATGCTTATTCCATAATACACAACTAAGCATTTTAATTTGTTTTTATAACACTAAGTAGTTGCTTCTTGACAACTGGTGGTGATGCCCCACTTGTATCCTACCATGGTATCCATAGCTAATATATAACATTCCAGTATCTATAATGACTGATTAAAACAAGTGTATCTATTACTTAATACTTCTACATTACAGTAACATTATGCACATCAATAAGTAAGTATGTACATTCTATGAAAAATTCAAATAAAAATTCGAGATAATATGCAAGGACACTATTCATGAAAATTAAAACTTGTTCACAATTTTGTGTCCTATTCCTTGAATCTTTTTTCCCTCCCTCCCTCCCTCCTTCTCCCCTCTTTCTTTCATTCTTTGTTTTTTTTTTTGAGGTAGGGTCTCGCTCTAGCCCAGGCTGACCTGGAATTCACTATGTAGTCTCATGCTGGCCTCAAAATCACAGTGATCCGCCTACCTCTGCCTCCTGAGTAGCTGGGATTAAAGGCAGGCACCACCACACCCTGCTCTATTCCTTTCCTTGAATCTTACATGAAGTCATGAAGACCAATGAAATCTCAAAATCTAAAAATAGACACTTGGTATGATCAACTACATCACTGCTGGATGTATGTCCAAAGAAAATGAAATCATCATACCAAAAAGAAACGGGTACCTGTATGCCTTGTCTAATGAGAACTGTTTATAAGAACCAAGATATTGAACAAAGCTGCTGTGACAAGGCAGACATAATACAGTAGAATGCATCGCGAGGACTAAGGTATAGTTTCTAGGTAAGTTTGGCAACTGTTTTTGTTGTTTTCCTCAATTTGTGAAAAGCAGGATTCATGCATCAGGAAATGGCAAAACATAATTTTCAAAACAACAAATAACCAACGTAAGTTAAAAGACTATGCTAGCAATTAAGTGTGAGCATCTTTTTCTAAACAGCAACAGATATTTTTTAAGAAGACTTACCAATCTACATGTAAGACCAATAACTGCTACTGGAGTCTGAGCAGACTGAGAAATGTCAAAAAGATTATAGAGCAGTGTTTGGTTTTTATGATGAGCAAAAAGATCAAATTCATCTAATATGAAGATCACTGGGCAACTGCAAGTCCGGTCACCTAAAATAATTCAAATTAAAAAGCAATTACAGCAACTTTCCTTAAATTAAAAACTACTTTAAAAACTTCAGTTTTTATTTTTAAAACTCAGTTCAGCAAGCCTACATTTAAAATAGTGGAGGCTATTTCTTAGAAAAATAATTCACAGAAAAAGCAAGCCATTTAATAACCCCATATGGTTTATAGTCTAGTTGCAAGATTCTATAATTTATTGATGAAAAATGGAAAAGTCATTTGCGTTGTGGACAGCTACTGTTTTATAATGTAATTTTAATTGTTCTTTAACACAACTGCCTTTTCAATTTCTTTCAAAAGGTTTTTCAGTATCTACTCAGAGCTCAGATATTTCTGGATTAAAATACAAATAACTTCAAGTGTAACCAAAGCCACTACAATTCCTTTAACCATGGCTTTTAACATTTCAATAATGAGGACAAGTATGGCTCTGGATACATTTTTCTATCTATAACAATGGAAGGTACCTTACTAGAAATCACTAAAACTTTAATATTTCTAGTTAGCTAAGAAGCCCCAAGAAAATTTAAGACAAGAATAAAAGAAAAACTCAAGAACTTCCCAAAATAAATATGAGATAAACAGGACCAAAATAAGGTAATGAAGCAAAAGGAAATGTATAAACAAGAAATAACAGTGGTCAGTAAACACAAGAAATGATTAGCTAATTAACAAACAATATTATTTAAAAGTTCAACAAAGAGCAAAAAATGCAAAGGAAAAAGATTGTTTTCTAACTACAGTCAAAGATAAAAATAATGTTTTTTTAAGCTGTGAAGATAAAAGTACTCTTAAATATGTGTAGTAGTTTGATTCAGGTGTCCCCCATAAACTTAGGTGTTATGAATGCTAGGTTCCCAGCTAATGGAAATTTGGGAATTAACACCTCCTGGAGGCAGTGTATTGTTGGGGGCAGGCTTATGGTTATTATAGCCAGTTTCCCCTTGTCAGTGATTGGCACTCTCTCTTGTTCCTGTTGTCCACATGATGTTGGCCAGGGGGTGATGTCTACCCTCTGCTCATGCCATTGTTTTCCCCTGCCATCGTGGAGCTTCCCCTCGAGCCTGTAAGCCAAAATAAATCCCTTTTTCACAAAAGCTGCTCTTGGTCGGGTGATTTCTGCCAGCAAGGTGAACCTGACTCAACAGTAATGTTGGTACTGAGAAGTGGTTCATTTGCTGCTAGACACCTGACTCTGTGGCTTTGGACTTTTGGAGATGATTTTCAAGAGGAATGTGGAAGGATTTGAAACCTTGGCCTAAGAAATGCCTTGCAGTGCTGTAAGTATAGCTTGATGGACTATTGTGGTCAGAGTTGAAAGACCTGAATACAGTAAGAACTATGGACAGTGAGGTTTGGCTTATGAGGGTGAGAAAGAGCTTTGCTTGGACTGGGCTAGAGGCAGTTTGTGTGAGAGGATTCCTGTTATGCCCCTGTCCTGAGAATTGTGCAGGGTTGCTTTGCATACAAATGGACTGGTGTGAGCAGAGGGATATGGCACAGAAATGAAATCTTTAGGCCAAAATTGGTGTCTGTTCAGCTACAACTGTGTGGGAGATTATAACCTTTGAGACTGGGCCAGCTGACGTGCACTGGGGCATCAGGAAGAATGAAGACTCTTTTGAAGGGGCCTGAATGCACAAGGAATGTCCTGTTCTTCAAAGACTGCTTTATTCCTCCCTGGATTAATAAATTGGCACTCCCTCCTGGTATTATGGAGTATAAGAAATGCAGAAAATAGGGTCATTAATTTTGTAACACAGTCTTGTGTTTTGGAAACGGCCATGGGCACTGTGAAGCAGGTTTGCTGGATGCCTGCATGGAGACATGATAGAGTGGTGAGGATGGACCGTGGTTAGCAGTGGAGACCCAGTGGAAATGTTGGGACCATGAGATGGCTGCTGGCCCTGGAAGAAGTTTTCCACTACTGTGAGTAGCCTAGCTGGAGGGGCAGAATTGAACTCCAGAGACTTGTTGCTGGTTAGAATTATTGGACTTGGAGACTTGTCACTGGCTAGAGTTGTTGGACTTGGAGCTACAGAGTTTGATGTTTGCCCTGGTTGTTTTAAACGATGTATTGGTTGAATATTTCTTTGCTATGCCCAATGCCATCTTTTGGAGTGTGTTTATTCTGTGCCATTATGTTTTTTTTTTTTTTTTTGGGAGATTTTTTGGTTTTATGGCTCAATTAAAAGACCTTGGACTATAGAAATGTTTGAACATCATTAGAATTAATAAAAAACTATGGGGACTTTTAAAGATGAGCTGAATGTATTGCATTTTACATCATGTATGGTAATCCCTTTATGGGGACTAGGGTTGGAATGTGGTGGTTCGATTCAGGTGTCCCCCATAAACTTAGGTGTTCTGAATGCTAGGTTCCCAGCTGATGGAGACTTGGGAATTAATACCTCCTAGAGGCAGTATATTGTTAGGGGCGGGCTTTTGGGTATTATAGCCACTTTCCCCTTGCCAGTGTTTGGCACACTCTCCTGTTGCTATTGTCCACCTTATGTTGGCCAGGGGGTGATGTCCACCCTCTGCTCATGACATCGTTTTCAACTTGCCATGATGGAGCTTTCCATAGAGTCTGTAAGCCAAAATAAAGCTTTTTTCCCCCAAAACTGCTCTTGGTCGGGTGATTTCTGCCAGCAATGTGAACCTGACTGCAAGGTCTTTTCAACATGTTGTTTTTTATCCCTGGTTTCTAACCAAAACAAATATGTGGAAAATCAGTTCTTTGCTCTCTCTCTCTCTCTGTTTTTTTTTTTTTTTTTTTTTTTGATTTTGCGAGGTATGGTCTCACTCTGGTCCAGGCTGACCTGGAATTAACTATGTACTCTCAGGGTGACCTCGAACTCTCGGCGATCCTCCTACCTCTGCCTCCCGAGTGCTGGGATTAAAGGCATGCACCACCATGCCTGGCAAAAATCATTTCTTTAAAATAGTATAAACTCCAAAAAAGCTGTCTGTGACAGGTAATTAATAAATGACAGCACCTTTATAAAAAGAGCGTAACAGAGACCATGAAATGGTGTAAAAATTACTAATTATAATAGGTTAAATGAGTTTATTCTTGTTTCTTTGAGAAACAGTTTCAGTATTTGTCCTTGAACTAATGATCCTCTTTCTTCTTTATTTATGTGCTAGTATGTCTAGCTTCAATTTATTCTTGTAAGAAAGTTTCATTTAACCCATATCAACGATACATGGCAGATGAGTAAGAAATAAGAAACAAAATGCAAATTAAGATAATCACTATTGTAATGTCAGGATTACAATGATCATTATTTCATTCTTTTTAATGTTTCTGTATTTTATGGTTTTGTAAAAATATTACTTCAGAATAATGGAATAAAAGTTCAAAATAAGCTTCTTGCATAAACATTTAAACATTTCTTATTAATTCTGGACAAGTCAAAATACTTTTAAATATCAAATATTTAAAACATATACCTTTTTTTAAAGCTTCCAGAAGGAACGAAAGGTTTTCAGCAAAGCTTCCCTAAATAACAAAGATAATAAAAAGAGGAAGAGGGCTGAATCTTCATTTATAAAAATATTATCTATTTTTACAAATAAGTCATTCATCAGACTTTTAGCTGAATGTGTCCATGTAACTATCCAAACTATAAATTCAATATAAATGAAAGATGGCATAGCAATGGAAATGACAATAGACAATCATGTTTGAAATTTATTATTTTCTGGAAATTTGGTAAAAACGTTAATTTTTTAAAGCATAATATTTGAAAAGCTGTTAAATTACAAATATAGTTGGAGGCCTAAAAATATATTCTACTTTAAACACAGTTTCCTGCAAACCTTAATAACTTGTAGTGCCAAAAAACTTAGCATGGGGGGCTGGAGAGATGGCTCAGTAGTTAAGGCGCTTACCTGAGTTTGATTCCCCAGTATCTACATAAAGCCAGATGCACAAAGTGGCACATGCATTTGGAGTTCGCTTGCAGTGGTAAGAGGCCTTAAGTGTGCCCATTCTCTCTTTCTCTCTCAAATGAATAAATAAATAAAAATTAAAAAAAAAACACAAAAACTTAGTATAACTTTACATGAGATCCAAAAGGAAAAGGGAGAACAAATCTGAAGTACTAAATAGTACAATGTTTATTTATTAAAAAACATATTTAATAATTTATATTTATCGCCAGGCGTGGTTGTGCACACCTTTAATCCCAGCACTTGGGAGGCAGAGATAGGAGGATCACCATGAGTTCGAGGCTACCCTGAGACTACATAGTTAGTTAATTCCAGGTCAGCCTGGGCCAGAGTGAGACTCTACCTCGAAAAACAAAAAAAAAAAAAAAAAAAAAAAAAAAAAAAAAAAAAAACCAATAAATAAATAAATAAAAATAATAATAAAAATAATAATAAAAATAAAATAAAAAATAAAAAAGTAAAAAAATAAAAATAAATTGTATTTATCACCCAATGTGACTGTTTATTTGGAATAAAAAATTTGGATATAACTTAAATTCTAGAAAAAATTTACTAGACTAACAGGTAAATTATACAGATGTTCTAGATTCTAGGTAGAATGCCATTCAAACACTTTCTATTACAATCGATGAATTTTATTTCATTAAGATATTTTAAAGAAGCCAACACTGAAAAAAACTCAAGGATCTATAAAAAATTCATTTTGTTTATAACACAATTGAAAGATTTAATATAAACTAGTAAAAATGGTTTTTGGTAAATTTCCCCTATAATTTGGATCACATGCTGTTTGTCAATACTACTAACAAGGTAGGGGCAGCAGGCAGTACTCATAACTGACCATAACACAGCAGTAGCTCATAGAGACAATCTGGAAATCAGTGGCCAAAGATACCTTGTCTTCTGGATTTATTGTTTAAAAGACCATTATATTTAATTATTAATTATAAACAAATACTTATGCATATATGTATACATTTGTAATATACTTATATAAATATGCATGTATATATGCATCATGTACTTATACATGTTTGCTATGAGTATATGAACACTGAAAAATTCTGGGTTAATTATGATTCTTCATATCTAGTCTAACATTTTACAACATTAGGTCTAGCTAATTTGAGTCTCATATGGCTTTTTTATCTATATAATCGAGGAGGTCAACTAATAATCTCCAGATGGTAATCCTTTGTTATTCTGGATGACTGGCTCTTGCCCCATTCTCCCATGGACACCAAAATACATAGATGCTAAAGTATTTTTCTATAAAATGGCACAGTATTTAATAAACCATGCATCAGCCTCTACACTTTAAATCATGCTTTGATTACTGTAGTGCCTAACGCAATGTAATGCTATATAAATAGCAATAACAGTACTTAGGGGATAACAAAGTGGAAAGACTATACAAGTTCAGTATAAACACCCTTTGCTTTGTCAATGTTTTCATTTGCAGTGGGTTGCATAAACAGATTCAGGACCTACAAATTCAAAGAGCTAATGTCATGCTGACATTAAAAGTGATTAGAACAGGAAAATAAACTGCATCTTCCATTACTTCACATAGGAGCAGCACTAAAATGTCTATTAAGGAATGACAGACATTATCCAGATCATCTGGAAACCATGTCCAACTGAGTCTACTGAACTGGAACTCCTTTTGACTAAGTAGTAGGCTCCAAGATTAGAAATTAGATTATGCACAGTAAGTAGAGCACCCACTGGGTGTGGAGGCCCACAACTTTAATCCCAGCACTGGGGAGGCAGAGGTAGGAGGATTGCTGTGAGTTCGAGGCCACCCTAAGACTACATAGTGAATTCCAGGTCAGCCTGAACTAGAGTGACACCCTACCTTGAAAAACCAAAAAAAAGGTAGAACACTAAACTTGGAATGTTTCTATCTCACTTCAATTGCATATGCAGTAGGAGAATAGGTAATTTCTACTTGAAAGTTAGACAACAAATTAAATTAATCATGTTGCCATAGTTCTATAAATTAGGTGTCAGGCAAAAAGTTTTATAAAATTTCAAGGCATGGCTAGGCTTATCCAGAATGAGAACCTGAGTTCAATACTCAAAACCCATGTAACAATTTTTGGCATGGTGGTATATGCCTGTAATCCTGGTGCTGGGAAGGCAGAGAAGGAAGGCTCTTTGGGGCTTGCTCACTATCAAGTCTAGCCTAATTAATTAGCTCTAGGCTAATGAGAGACCTTCTCTCAGAAAGAGCTGTACAGCAAATCTGAAAAACAGTCAAGGTTGTCCCCTGGTCTTCATATGCATGTGAAAATACATCCACACACATACAAAAGTACACTGAAACCACACAAACGTAAGTAAGAGGATTTATTTTATAAAAGAACAAACTGAGAAAATATCTACATGAACTAAGAGTTCTAATCTACTCTATAACTACTATAACTTACACATAAGAATAATTTCAAATGTAAAAGCTTAAAATTAAAGTATGCTGAGCCGGGCATGGTGGCGCATGCCTTTAATCCCAGCACTTGGGAGGCAGAGGTAGGAGGATCGCCGTGAGTTCGAGGCCACCCTGAGACTACATAGTTAATTCCAGGTCAGCCTGGACCAGAGTGAAACCCTACCTCAAAAAAAAAAAAAAAAAAAAAAAAATTAAAGTATGCTAATACATTAAATATTTTAATGAATTTTCCATTTCAATTTAGAATATTTGACTCTTTCTCCTAATCTTCCGGAAATATATTCATGCTAGTTTACTTTGAAGCTTATTTAATAACTAAATTGTACTTACAAAAACTTTATCTCCAACTACATTTTCCAGACATAACTGCCTTGTGATCTCCTTTAGAGCAATTTTATCATTGATATGAAGCAATCCTGAAATACAGTTCATTTAAAATGATTTAACTACAATATGCATTTAAAACAGATTACCAGACAAGTACATTATCGAACGTTTTTAAAAAAGCCACCAACACTATAGACATTTGGTAATCAATGTCTAGATCGAGAGTAAGAACAGGCTTCTTTTGGTTTATCAATATTTTTAATTTTTTTTTAAATGTGCATAAGTGTGCTCACACAAAAATTGGCAATCTTGGGTGGTGGTGTTTAGGTGAACTCTCTCTTTTTCTTCCTATTTTTACTTTTTGGAGATATGGTTCTTATTGGCTTGAAGCTCACCAAATAGCCTATACTAGCTGCCCAGCAAGCCCCAGGGATCCACTTGTCTCTGCTTCCCCAGTGCCAGGATTTTAAGCACATGCCACCATACTGAGCAGTTCTATGTGGGTACTGGGGATCAAAATCAGACATTTACCTACTGAACTCTCTTAAGGATAGTACTATTCAAAAAAGTGCTTTTGGCTTTATTTAAATAAAAGTGAATTTATATTAACAATATGAAAGCCTATGTATTTTCCACTATTTCAATGACAAAACAGTGATATACTTACCATTTAGGTGAACCTGTAATACATTTTCACTCACTTCTATTTCCATGAGTTCTTTCAAAGCATGATTTATTAACTGAATAAATAAAAAAGTAAAGTGTTTAATAAGGACCAAAAGACGCCCATGTAAGCAAAGAACTCTTTTTCATTAATATATTTTAAAATACTTTATAGCTAAAAAGTGTAACTAAATAAAACTGATTATATCTGAGTTATAAGATACCATAGCCATAACAAATATCACATTTTCTCAGTAATATACTCAAAATAATAAAAATTTGGAAACAACCCTAAAATTTTAAAAGGAATGTTTGCCTACATGTTGCTTTAAACTACTGTCCTTTTGTATCATTACAATAGGTCTGAATATTGCTAAATGGTTATAAAGGCTATTCTTTCTGGGATGGGGAGATTGCTCAGTGGGTCAATTATCTTCTCCACAAACCCTAAATTCAACAACCATACACACATAAGAAATGCTGATCATGGTAGCTGGGATGGCGTTTCTGAAGCTAACATGAGTACAGATGTGTACACACACACAGTGCAAAAACTGAATAAAGCATTAAATATCAAAGTCTATTACCAATACATCAATTCCTATGGTGTACCATAAAATACTTTGCATGCTACCAGATGACAATGAGAAAAGAAACTGAACTAAAAAAGAAATATTTTCTGTTAATGGCTAAGTACAGAGAATGACCTTATTCCAAAGAGTTATCAAGGTGTTATGTGCATGTCTGTAATTCTACCACTTAGGAGGTGGAGGAAGAAGGATCAGTTACAGTTACCTTAGATACATACTAAGTTTGAAGCCATCCTGGCTATATGAAATGCAGTCGTAAAGAATCAAAATTAGGGCCTGGAGATATGGCTCAGCAGACAACCTGGGTACTATTCACCAGTGCCCAAGTAAGCCAGATACATAGGGTGGCACATACATCTGGATTTTGTTTGCAGTGATAAGAGGCTCTGGTGTGCCCATACTCTCTCCATGTCTGTCTTTTCTTGCAAATAAATAAATATTTATACAGAAAAAAATCCAAATTAAAAAAGGTTAAAGACTGTAATAAAGAATAATATACTGTTAATGGTAATTGCTACAAAAATATTTACACTTGGAAAAGTGTTAACCGTGCAATTATAAAGCTTCACATTTTTGTAAAAGTTTCAGGCCTCATATTTATACTTTGTGGTTTTTAAAATGAGACAGCCTTTCATTCTTATATTACAATCCCATTTATATTACCTAAAATTGCCATTATATAAATTTCTGAAACATGAAAATGAATAGGTTTAAGAAAAATGAAAATGTTTTAGAAAGAGGAATGGTGGACCATTACTAACAATATTACAAGAGTATTCATAAATTAAATGGTCCAGGAAAATCTGGTGAAGATATAAATAAATAAGAATTTAAATGAGGACAACAAAAACTATCCGAGAAAAGTATCAGGACAACTTGAAACTATTTTTAAAATTAAAAAAAAAAAAAAAAACAAACACCCAGTATTTGTAATAGGTTAAAACTTTTTGACATAACAACTCTTGTGCAAAAGGAAACAGCAAATATTAACCACATTTAAAATATGAGCTTTCTCACCTGAATATCAAACATACCAACTATTTCTGGCACATCTATATGGTTTTGAAAGGTCAGAAAATTCTACTTTAGATCACAGATAATCTAGCGCCTCTTAAACGTTTGATTCTCCAGGACCAACGTAAGCCAGATGCACAAGGAACACATGCATCTGGAGTTGGTTTGCAGTGGCTAGAGGCCCTGTCATGCCCATTCTCTCTCTGTCTGCCTCTCTTTTATAAAACTCTCTCTCTCTCTCTCTGCTTGCAAATGAATAAATAAAAAAAAAAAACGAACCATCTTGGGCTGCAAAAGTTGGCTCAGTGTATAAAACATGTGGCTGCTTAAGCCTGAGTATCTGAATTTGCTCAAAAGCTGTATGCCTTGGTGGGCTTCTCTAATCCCAGGATGTTGACAGCAAGATGAGAAGCAGAGATAGAATTTCCCAGAAGCTCACAGGGAGCACCACAAAGGATAACACTAGAGCAAAATCAAGAGAGAAAATCTGCCTGACTCAAATGAGATGGAAAAGAAAGGACCAAACAGAAAGTTGAACTCTGACCTCCACACATACCTACATGCCTAGTAACATGTACACTTATGCTCACATGCGCAAAAGTGATCAATCTCAAATTACAACCCCCATACTAGTAGTATGGTGTCCCTGCTGAGTAGTGACAGTAAAGAACTGAGGTAAGACTGAACTTCTCTGTCATTAGGTTATCATTCCCTATTAGAACAGAACATCCTTGGATAATCTAAACTTATACCTTTAAACTATTGCTGTTAACATGTTTTTGTTTTATTTTTTAAATGTCATTGTGGTTTCTTCTCCGTTACTTTTTATATTTGCCTTATGTTTTCCTCGGCTATGATGTTCCAATTCATAAACCATTTGAAGAGAATTACTGAAAACCACTTCTCATTTTATATATGCATCTAAAGTTATGGCACTCTTCCGATGAACTTATCTAAACATAAACTTAATATTTCTATTGATCTACCTACTACTGTTACTATGGATTACTATGGATTGTGTATAATTAGCACAAGGGAAGAACAACTTCTGATATGTTAAGCCACTGAGATTTGAGACGTTTATGACTGACCATGTATAAATGTAAACAGAAAAGCCTGTCCTTACAATTTTCTCACAAAACAAAATTGAGCAAAATTTATATAACTCAAAGGAAGGGAAAAAAATCAGAATGTAAGAATGCAACCCCAAGGCATTCTGGAAGTGATATAAATACTGTAAATACAATAATTATGAAAATTCTTAAAATCATAACAGTAGCTAAATACCAATTTGAATACTTTAATAATGGTAATGGCTCATCAAATTAAAATTCTAATTGCTTGAAAAAAATACAATTTTAAATCTTTTACTCATATACTTTATATATTCATTTGAAATTAAAATTCATTGAGACTAAATTAGTAGTTTTGTATAAAATACCAGAAAATATATTTCATTTAGCAATAGTAGTGCCAACATAATTTGTTTCCTATTCTGTATGAAAGAAGGAATGGGGTAGGACAACTTTCATTCTGCATAACTAAGCAATTAAGATAAGGAGGGAAAGATGTTTAGATGTGAAAAACCGGTGTAAAGGTTAATAACCATTAAAAATAAAAAAATGGGGGAGGAGAGTATGAAAATGCCCTATTCTATACAAAAATGGATCAAATCTACCTTGCAGGCTTAAAGTATACATAAAAATGCAGATTAGGGCTGGAGAGATGGCTTAGCAGTTAAGTGCTTGCCTGTGAAGCCCAAAGACCCCGGTTGGAGGCTTGATTCCAGAGTATCCACGTAAGCCAGATGCACAAGGGGGTGTGTGCATCTGGAGTTCATTTGCAGTGGCTGGAGGCCCTGGTGTACCCATTCTCAATCTCTCTCTGTCTATTGCTAATAAATAAAAATAAACATTTAAAAAAATGCAGATTAAAAAAAGATAGCAAATATGTACATGCTCAGTAAGTACTACTTTCATGGTCAGAATAAATATTATGTGAAAATGTGTCACTGATGAAAGGCAGGGTTAAAAAATCTTATGTTAAACTTAAAAAGCACCGTTACTTTGAAAGGCTTTAAAAAATGCCTGTTGTGGGCTGGAGAAATGGCTTGGTTGTTACGGCGCCTTCCTGCCAAACCTAAGAAGGCCAGTTCCAATCTCCAGGTCCCACGTTTAGACAGATGCAAGGACACAATGCTGCACTTGCCCACAAGGGGGCGCACATGTCTGCAATTCATTCACAGTAGCTGAGAGGCTGCTGGTGCGCCCATTCTCTCTCTGTCTCTCAAAAAAAAAAAAAAAAAAAAAAAAAAAAAAAAAAAAAAAAAAAAAGGCCTGTTGTGATTTAAAAGGGAAAGAAAAGCAAATGTTACTACCAAGTAATAAGATGAGAAAAACATTTTAAGTGTTATCAGAAGTATGAAAATTCAAATGTCTACAAAAGCAAACAAACACCACAAATTGTATCTTTTACCATGGTCTTTCCTGATCCTCTGGGTCCAATAATGAGTACAGAGTTACTTTCTCCATGGATAGCAGTTCTTTTTAGCAGCTCAATTAAATGTCTAAAATGATATAAATAAGCTAAAAATTAAAAATTATACCCAGAAAAATTTAATTACACTTTTTAAAAACTAAATTTGAATATGCATATAATTTTCTCTCTTTTCTCCCTTTGGGCTCTAAAGTGTAAATAGTCCAATAGCAAAACATATATAGGATAAATGGTAACAGGCTAATAATGTAGACTTTCTGGAAAACCAACGAGGAAATCCAATAAATTTGAAATACATTAGATTTTATGAAGGCAGAAAACAAGACAACAGTGGCAGTTCTTAGATCTCTTATGTTTGGAGATAAGTTATTTTAACTAACAACTTAGGTCTTCTCCTCCTGGGCTAGCTGCCATGTATTAAGGACAAGGTCAGAATTCTTTCAGTATTATCAGAAAATAGAAACAAAGCAAGTTTTATTGTTAAAGGGCTTTCTTGTGTTATAAGTATTTGTATCTGTTCTTGCTACCTGATTTTTGGTGGTTTTATACTTAACACACAATTTTTATATTTCTAACTATACTTTCTACTTATTTGAGATTAAATCTATATACTGTTAACTTCTTAAAAATCCTCAAGAACATCTGTAAATAAGTTTTTAATAGAGGAAGAGATAGTTAGACTTACTTGTATTGTACTTGCATTCCAAATAGTTCACCATGTGTACTATGGCAAAATCTGTCACGTAAAATCCTTTGTACCTGACAAAAATAGGAAGAAATATGAATAACAATATCACATATGCAGCTGCAAATGAATGCATTTATAGCCATCAGAATTAGGTATTAATGAATAAGTTCAACGATCCACAATTACCAAATACTATTCCTAAAGAGTTCTAGCACCATTTTTGTGAGCTATGAAATTAATGATTCTTTTTATTTATCAAGTCTCAGAGACATGGTAAAAATTTAGTTGTCCAAGTTTCAAATGTGAAAGTTTAAATAAGTGTGAGAATTACTTTAACTATATCACTAACTTCAAGGCTATTTTAAAAAAAATATTATTATTTACTTGTAAGCAGAGAGAAATAGAGGGGAGAGAGAGAGAAAGAGACAAAGAGAGGGAGAAAAAGAACAGACACACGAAGGCCTCTAGCAGCTGCAAACATACTCCAGATACTTTGTGCATCCAGCTTTATGTGGGTACTGGGGAATCAAACTTGGGTTTCTAAGCTTTGCAGGAAAGCTCCTTAACCACTGAGCCATGTCTTCAGCCTTGAAGGCTATTGTAATGCATATGAATGAATAAATATTCCACTTCAGATAGTATGATAACCAAGGAAGAAAGACAAGAAGAAATCTAATAATGCAAAGTAATGGGCCACATCTCAGTGGTCTCTCTAGAGGTCAACAAATCTAAACTAGCTCAGCTCAATCTATCATAAAAGGCAAGATTCTAAAAAGAACTAAGAAACTTTAAAGTCCATGGAGTTTTGGAGTCTAAGCACAGAAATCTGAAAATGGGCTGGGAAGATGGCCCACTGGTTAAAGGCATTTGTTTGCAAAACTTACTGGCCTGAGTTTAATTCCAAGACCCATGTAAAGACAGATGCACAAAGTGGTGAGTATGTATGGAATTTGTTTATAGCAGCAAGAGGTCCCAGCACGCTCATATTCATATCTGTCTTTCTCTCAAAGAAATAAAAAATATATTTTAAAATCCTAGAATTATATACTCTGTGCCAAAAAAATATTGTAAACAAAATGGAAATAAATGGAAGATTTACAAAACAAACTGCAAAACAGTAGTAGTTCAGCATATAAGCCAATGTTTAAATATGTGAGAGAAATGATATTTAACTGGTCTATAAAATAAGAAATTGGGCCTGGAAGTAAAGCTCAGGGATAGGACTGCCTTGGATGAATTCAGATCTGGAACTGGAAAAGCAAATAAAAGTAAACAACCACTGCAACAAAGTAAGAAACAAATTCTTAGCTTTATTATATATATATATATATATATATATATATATATATATATATATATTATATATTTTAAAGATCTTTTTTAAAAATATATTTCATTTATTTATTTGAGAGAGGGAGGGAGGGAAGGAAGGAGGAAGAGAACAGGCTAGAGTGAGACCCTACCTCAAAAAACCAAAAAATAAAAAAATAATATAAGAATTAAGCAACAAGTGATACCTCAAATAAAACACTCAGATACATGTATATACACATGCACACTGAATGAATCATATCTATTCTTCTAAAAAATGCAAGAAAAATATTGATCATTTTCTTTAAAAACTCATTAAAATTCGTTAGAAAGTCAACAACTTGTGCATAAAATATAAAGCATGGAAAAAATGAAATTTTAGTAAATACTTGGAAGGCTCAAAATTCTAATGTGATCTGATTCTAAGTTAAACATGTATATAGAAAACCATGCATCTATCTATGCAATACAGAATATGTACCTCACAGATAAAAGTATGCAAATTGTACTTCAGTTAAACTTTTAAGTAGTTATTTTTATTCAAGAAGATAGCAAGGCCTTTTAAAGTCTATTATTTACACTTAACATTGCTTTAAAAGATAAATGTAGCTGAGGTCAAGACAGAAAAATAGAAATGTTAGGGTAGAACTATCATGCCTACTTCCTACTACATTACAGGCTTCTTAAGGGAGAGGTCTACACCTAATTATTTAATATTTGAGGTACAGTATGCTTTTAAGATAATATTAAGTATTAAAGTAGTCAATAAAGTAGGATTATACAGGAATTTCCTCAAACTGAAAAAGGGTATGAACAAAAGGAATCATGGTGCAAGACCATACTGCTCAGTGGTAGAGCACCTACTAATATGCTTGAAGCTCTGGGCTCTAGGCCAGTAATGCACCCTCCCTCCTATGTAAAAAAGAATAGGGATTCTCACTACTCCTAGTCAACATTCTATTGTTGTTTTCAGACTATAGTAATTAAGCAAGAAAAAAAAAATCAAAGACATTCAGATTTGAATGTCTGAAAATGAATTAGAAATACTTTCCCTACTTGCAGATATTGAATATAGAACACTCTTGTTAAAACAGCAATTTTATAAACTAGCAATAAAATAAGGAAAATGATAGTAAGAAAATAATTTAACATACAACAGCTTTAAAAGGAGTAATATACTTCAGAATAAATTTAACAGAAGTACAAAACTTGTATGTGAACACTGTAACTAAGTTGAAATCACACCATTTTTAGAAAGTCGTGAGTAAAAGGTAGGAGCCAATTATTTTAAACACAAAAAAATGAAATTAGGTAGTAGCACCAGGTATTAACATAAGACTAACAATATTAACCAAAAGAAAAGAGTTTAAAAACATTTGTTAGCAATAACACAACAATTACAATTTGGAATGATCTGCTTTCATATGATTGCACTTATGAACTTGTGAAGACATCTCCCTAAGAAGAAAATCCTCTTAAGTGTGAATAAAATAAAATTTAGTTAAAAAGAAGTGAGCCTGAGATAGTGAGGCTGAGATTACAGAAAATGCATACTAACCTGAGAAAGGGACTCTGCGCGTACCAAATTGTTACTCTTTGTTTTGCGATTACTCATTTCAACAAATTTGATTCCTTAAAAAAATAGGATAAATATATTATCTATATAAAGATTATTTAAAACTTACATTCATAGAATCAAAATAAACACAAGGTTTTAAATGTGGAAATGGTTAAAACTTTTAAATACGAAAAAAAAAGCCCCAATGAGTCCCTTCCCCTTTGCCCAAGTATAGGTTTTCTGACACTCACACAAGTAGTTCTTGCAAAGACCCTTCTCCTTTCCTTTAAATGTTCTATTCCCCTACTCTTTTCCCTTCTTTTTCCACTATGCAGCATCCAATAGAATAATCCTCGATGGAAACCTCCCATTGCTTGTTCTACTCAACAAGCCTTACACAATATGCAATGTGTGTTAAATGCATCTTTTGTAAATTATTCCATAAGCATGGCCATTTCTCCTTATCCATAATTAAATTATATTAAGGAAAACTGTCTAATTGCCAACAACCTCTAATTGAGAACAATTTTAGATATCAAGTATTATAGTATAATTCCACCTTCACCCCAAGTTGACAATAAAGTGATAAACAGAATGAAAGGGAAAAAAATAATAGTATCATGATGTGACATTAATAGTAACAAGATAGAAGGGGAGGACCATCTATTGTCTTATATCCTCACATAGGAACAATAATTTCACATCATCCATGGTCTTTGGGTAGCAAACCTTGTGATTCAGATAGGAATTCATGAAAATTCAGTGGAGCCAAAGACCTACAAAAGTTGTTTTGAGAAGGCATATAGTTATCCAGGAGACAAATGTGCCAAATGAGGTCTAGCTTCCAGACTCAGAAGGATTAAACTATAGCCTCATTCATATGTTCTTTGTCTTGCTACCAAAGTCATCCATCAAGGAATGAATGTACAATTACATACAGTAGTACCACACAAGACAGGCTACCCTCCCATCATTACTACTAGTCTTCAAATAGCCCTTTAACTTGGTTTCCCATCACTTTTATCCTAGTCTGAGCTCAATCAATCTTACACTCTTACACTTGTATCTGAGTCTCCAGGACAGACTTACTGTGAAACTTGTCCCAGCAAATCCTCAAACAGCTTTGAATCTCAGCCTTTACTTCTCTTGGCTGTAGCCCCAAAGCAGTTCTGCCTGCATGAGTACCACCAGATAACTTGCCTGTTTGTGTCATCAGGACAGGATTGCCAACCATGGCAGTAACCTTCTCACTGCTGGAACAAAACACTCGACCACAAGAGCGTATAGAAGGAAATGGTTTGTTTCTGGCTTACTTTGTTCAGGGGAAGTTTCAACATGGTGGGGAATGCATAGCAAGAGCAGACAGCTAGTTGTCTTATCTCCGCATGAAGGAGAGGGGGTAAGCTGGCTGGCAGTGGCAAACAAAAGGCTGGACTATAAAATCCTAAGGCCTGCCTCCACTGGCATACCTCCCCTAGGCAAGGCTTCACCTCCTAAAGGCTCCACTAACTAGAGATTAAGTATGTGGCATAATTACAAGCACACGAAGCTATGTGTAATGTTTTACACTCCATCACATTTCAGTAGATGCTAAAAGGCCATTCAATTTTCCATCTAGTCCCACTCACAAGTCTCCTCTTCTGTGTATGCAGGGCAGGCTTGCCAATTTCAGTACTACAGCATATTCTTAAATAGCCCTAAATTTTGCGTCCAGATATTCTCAGATGTGGCAAGAGAACTGGATTGCCCACATGTGATATTGGATGGCCTTAGTAGGTTACATTAGCTCTTGGTTCCTGCCATATTCTCTGCTTCTTGTTCCACTGTGATGTAAACAACCATTGCCCCATGTTCCCAACACTATGAATTGAGCTATTCTGCTATGCCTTCTCCATCATGAGGGACTGAACTCCTTCCTCCTATCAAATTGCTTTTGTTAGGTATTTTGGGCCACAGTGACACAATAGTAGCTAATATGTGGAGGAAGGTGCAGTTGTTTGCACATATGATAACAACTGCTGTCTGTATGCATTCACCCAGTGTTAGCAACATGGACCAACATCCAATCCACCCAGGAATGAGGCAGGATTCATGCTTATTACACAGCTTGGTAATAGGTTCACCAACCAAAACAGACCCATGAGCTGGTTCCAACTCACTTGAACATAATTCTAAGGAAACCCCATCAGCATGGGAACTCACAGAAAAAAAGGCTTTAATCTACCAAAACTAGCATATCCAAACTGACACCAATACAAAAACGTACAAGGACAGCACAGAAATAGGCAAATAGGATGTACTCTACCAACCTAATAAAAGCTCCAGGAAGTAACCCCCAAAGAAATGAACATCTACTAATTTTCTAAAAAGGGATTAAAAAGTTAAAGAGAGGTTCAAAGTACTGCTTCTTAATACAGTTTAGCTTATGGAAAGTACTGAGTTCACCATTCAGAACCACCCGCATTTCATACAAACACAGAACTGGGAGAGGGATAATTTTTGTATCTATTCCCTTTACCTGCTTATCTCTACACAAGGCTAAGAGCAATAAAAGAAACACACTGACCACATTTCAGTGTCTGGTTTCAGACCTCTAAAGATATCTGAAAGTCTTTAGTTGATCACCATGGATTCCACAGTAGCAGAGCTCCATGGAGAAAGGGGGAGAAACCACACCTCACCACACCATCAATCCCATGCTAGAACAATCATCTTATGACAACCAACTTCTCCCTTCAAGCAACATTTTTTTTTTTCAAAACACTACATAGAAGTAGAATTGATGTAATGATCAAACCTCACACTAACCAAAACTTCTTAAGCACACTTTTTGTCCCCTGCCTCAATTCTTCTTGTCAGTGTGCTAAAGACAGATTTAGGGTTGCTGAATCCCTTGATCTATATTTACAACATGTCAGGTTGATTAAAGCTTTCTATGCCTTTCACCATTAGTGGTCTTTTTGTTTGACATCTTTGGACAGGTGGCTAAGGTGAGCCTGTGGTGAATCCTGGTTACAGAGGATTTCCCTTAAAACATCAGTAAGAAACTGATGAGCTAAACCAGGAGAAAATATACCCTTTTAGGGGTTGCCACTTGAAGCCAGTCAAGCCAAAAGAAGACAGAAAAGGAGGGTTCAATGCAGGTGTCCACATCACATTTATTTTGGTCTCTTTACATTTCAGGGCAGCACTGGCTGCTGTATATAGACCCCCTTATGGGCCTGAATTCAGACCATTAGTAAATTCTTCCCAGTCAGTGTACTTTGGACCTTGCTTCTCCTTTTTTCATGTCAGTTTGGAGGATCTTTTGAGCCATTGGTGCTCTTTTGAGTTAATTTGGGCTTTTGCCATTTGTTTGACAGGAAATTTTAGATTCCTTGTCCTCTGGGGCTCTTTCAAGCCATTTGGGTTCTTTTGAATTAAGTTAGTTAAGAAGTTTTAATTCTGGACCTTTGTGTTGGTCACTAGAAAAGATGGTACAAAAGGCACACAGAGTAGCCAGGATGTCAAAGAAAACATTTCATGTGCTTTATGTAAGAATAAACACACTAATTCTTTTGATGCTTACTTCCTAGGAAGCATTCTAGCTGATTAGTCTATCTGTAATTATAAACACATATCTAAAACAGCAACACTAAAGAATAATTTATCAAAGGTTGTCCTCTATGCACTTTCTTGTGTCACTTCATGTGTTTTTGCCTATCAATCTGAGTCTATGATGCTTGATTTGAAGATCAACAATCTGATGGTTGCAGCCAACAGTCTTATTAGACTTTTATCAACATGAGCATCCCTGACTCCCAAAGAAAAGAGATAAATGTTTCCCGTTTCATACAGATGAATTTAGGTGACTTGGTCTCAACAGAGGGTTTGAATCTCTGACCCCATGACATGCAGTACTCTCACATTGAAAGAACATAGCTCATTTCACTCAGCAGCTCATGTGGGAGGTATGGACCTCCCAGATACATATGAAAGCATGGTCAGTTTTGCACCTTGAGCTATCCTGTAGCCTGTAGAGTTGGGGCTGAAACACTACCTGGGAAGCAATCCCCACTAAGCAGCACATCTTAGTGATCTAAAACCCCTCTAGCATTAACTCTCACTTCAGACATGCCATAAAAATCTATAGCAAAACGAGTCCTAAACAACACCGGACAAAATATTACCTGAACATGGAACTCCTGCAAAGTGTAATTGCATTTTTTTTGAAATTGCCTTTATGTACACTTAAGTTTCTATTCTTGGTGTGCCTAACTTCGTGTGTGTGTGTTTTGTGTGTGTGTGTGTATGTATGAGCATTTTTAGGACGTTTTGCTGCAGTTAACTACAGGTCCCTGGGCCCATGTTTGGTGTGCGTAGGAAGATGTGAATGAGCATAGGGCAAGTGTGGGAGAGCAGAGGAGCATGTGTGGTGGACCAGCAGAGTGAGCACTGGGCAATGGAAGACAACCTGGGGGGAAGACAAGGAACAGGACATAGACAGCGGAAGAAATGGCAAAAAGTCTTTTGTCTACATCTCTGTCTATAAGGACAAAACTGTTACGGCAAATAGGAGTGTCAATATATTCTACTTCTAATAGCTTCAATGAGGAAGAGGTGAAAAGGTACTTTAGCAGATCTGTTGACCTTCAGAAGAAATACAATGGCACTGGTATTCTTACCCTGAAAAATCCAAACAAAATGAATGCTTTCTCAGGCAATATGATGCTACAACTTTTGGAAAAGAGTGATTGAACTGGAAAATTGGACGGAAGGGAAAGGTCTCATTGTCCATGGGGCACACAGTAGGTTTTGTTCAGGTTTTGATCTAAATGTTGTGAAAACACTAGCAACTCCAGAGGATGGAATGGCCTTATCTATGTTCATGCAAAACACCTTAACAAAATTTATGAAACTGCCTTTGGTAAGTGTGCTGGTTCAAGGCAGAGCACTGGGTTGTAGGAGCAGAATTTACTACAGCTTGTGATTTCAGGTTAATGACTCCAGAGAGTGAGATCAGATTTGTCCAAGAAATGGGAATAGTTCCAAGCTGGGGTGGTGCCAGCTGGCTAGTTGAAATTACTGACAGCAGACAAGCTCTCAAAGTGTTAAGTGGAGCCCTCAAACAGGATTCCCAGAAAGTGTTAAACATAGGTATAGCTGATGAGATCTTACAGTCTTCAGATGAAACTAAGACTCTAGATGCAGCACAAGAGTGGCTAATGCAGAAGTCATCAGAGCTGTGAAGAAATCCCTTTGTTCAGGCAAAGAGCTATATTTAGAAGAGGCATTACAGAATAAGAGATCTTATAGGACCAGTGTGGGCTAGACCTGCAAACTTATAGGCTATTGCTAGGAAAGGGAAATTTACTAAATATTTTTTAAAATGTGGATGTACCACAGTAAAAGTATAATGATAATATGAAAGCTAATGATACTAAATATGAACAGCATAATTACTTTGAAGGCAATTACTAGTATTTAAGATTTATTTTGATATTTCCAATATCTCATGTCACTGGACTAGTTAACCAACTTTGGCTAACAAATGCATTTTACTAAAAAATTATTTATATCAGTTTTACATTATTACAAATCATAGACTAGAGCTAAAGGCCACTTTTAAATAGGAAAAGCTTCTACACAAAATCTATTCTTAAGAGTTGCTTTTGTAACATGCTTAAACTTTTTCTTCTTTTTGTTTTGAGACAGGGTCTCATGTAGCTCAGGCTGGGCTTAAACTTGCTTTGTAGCCAAGGACAGCCTTCAAGTGCTAGAATTACAGGCTATGCTACTATTCTTTGTTACCTGGAAATAATTAAAACAAAAAACAACTGACCAAAAAAACCCTTATGTACTTTGCAATGCTTATACTTAAAAGCACAAAATAGGGGCGAAGTATTAGAACAGAAGTACAACTATGATCACAGTCATTTTCTTCTGCGCAAAGAGCTAGAATCAAGTCAGAAGAAATAGTCCTTTGTTTAAGAAAGAGACACACACCCAGCAAATTTGAAGCATTATTCAGTTGATCTTTTCAGCTAGTTTTCCTAAACAGTGAAAGCTGGGATGTGGAACATACCTGACTTTTCAAACTGGCCATTCATTTGGGTTCCCTGGATTTTCCAGTGTAATAAATAATATTGCTGATAAGGTTTAAAACTGAAGCTACTTGGGCAGGAGAGATGACTTAGTGGTTAAGGTGCCAGATGCACAGGGTGGTACATGTGCCTGGAGTTTGTTTGCAGTGGCTAGAGGCCCTACCACACTTTCTCCCTCCTACTCTTTTTGTCTCTGATAAAAAATAAATTTAAAAAAATTGAAGCAACTTAACATTCATAAAGCATCCTATAACAATTTGAACTTTTCACTTAATTTAATTTTGAAGAATAGCTAAATTTTTCTTTTGTGATTTAGCTATCTTTAATATAAATTTAACAAAAAAGTGTAACTCAAACTCTCTGATCATCCCAGTGATTCACGCCATTAAAAAATGTATAGGAACCAAGTTCCAATCCTAACCCCTCTCAAAAAATGGCAAAAGACTTTCGAAGTAGTGACTGTAATTGTTATTTGTTAACACTGCAACTCACATGAGAATCATAATAAAGATTATCTTATAAATATGATCTTGCTATTTTAAGACAATGCGGTAAGACTTAAATTACTTTTTCAGACATATTCTGATTCCATGTTTACCTAACACTTCCTACCCTACCAAGAAATGAAAAACTAGCTGGACGTGGGTGTGATGGCGCCCACCTTTGGTCCTAGCACTAAGGAGGCAAAAGTAGGAGGATCACCATGAGTTTGAGGCCACCCTGAGAATACTTCAGGTCAGCCTGAGCTAGAGTGAGACCCTATCTCAAAAAACCAAAAAGAATTGATGAATGGCAACACTGCCATGCCCCCGTCTTTCTCCTGCTGCTGCTTCTAAGTCTAGTCTAGATAGTTGCGAGATGCTTTAGTTCAGCCAGGCATACTTAAATGCAGGCATTTAAGAATTAACTTTCAAAATCAGGGCTACAAGGTATTTGCAGTAAAAATTGCATTATTAGAGCCTTGACAAAGGATTTTAAAGTTTAGCTATGTGGCCAGTTGGTCAATATGCTTCATTTAGTCCCAGGTACAATTTACATCCACTTGTCTTTTACACCATATATTTTGCCTATTAACATTTTTACAGAAATTGTTACTGTACAAAAAAACACCATTAAGATTGGTTTCTTTCTGTGTCTTTGCTAAGAGCAAGATTGCTACAAAGGTTTTATTTAAAATGCATAATTAGGGCTAGAGAGATTGCTTAGCGGTTAAGGCATTTGCCTGAAAAAAGCCAAAGGACCCAGGTTTGATTCCCCAGGACCCACATAAGCCAGATGCATAGGGTGGTACATGCATCTGGAGTTCATTTACAGCAGCTGAAGGCCCTCACATGTCCATTCTCTATCTGCCTCTCTCTCAAAAAATTAATAAAAAATTTTAAAGCATAATTAAATATGCAGAATAAGTGAAAATAGTTATATTGAGAATACTTTTCTCTACACCAAAAATTTATCTTAAAATGTTTCAAAAATGTATTCATATAAAAAAGTACCTGAAGTTAAATTTTAATGTAAAAATATAAAACTAGAAACCAAACTCTTTATGTTTAAGTCAACAAGACTCTTATAAAAAATAAAGTTCTGCTCTCAGTAGCATTGGCAAAAAAAAAAAAAAATACTTAAAGGACAAAGATTTTATGAGGAGACTGCTACAGTGGTTCTGCTGATTTTTTTTTTTTTTTTAGGTTTTTGACTATTTGGGAAACTAAGTCTTAAAGTCAAAGTTTAATAAGTACCCGTTTAAGGTTTTGAAATGATCACTTTATTAACAATCCCACCAAAATGTCAAATACATCAGAAGTGACCCCTAGTGAGACTGTTTTAGATTAAATGCCTCACAAAGATTTAAAAAAAAAAAAAGATTGTTTCTACACTCAAAGACAGCAAAGAAAAAAAAAATCAAGGGAATCAGAAGAAAACCAACTTCTGAAAGAGAACACAGGAAACCAACTTAATGAAATAAAGAGGTCAATACATGAGTAAGGAAATAGAAATAATGAAAAAAAAACCTAATCAGAAATATTAGAAATGAAAAACCAAGAAAACTAAGTAGAAAACTATGGAAAGTCTCATCAGTAGAATGTATCAAGAATAGGACCAAATACCTAAACTAGAAGACCAGTTGGCAGATCTAATACAGTCCAACAAAGAGACAAACTGATAGGAGGGCATAAATGGGAATTCCAAGATATTATGGACACTATGAAGAGATTAAAGACAAGAATTCACGGCATAGTAGAAGAAGAAATTCATTCCAAACACAATCAAACACAAGCCCATCAAGATAACAGCAGATTACATAAACTTCACCAGAAAGGCTTAGAATGATGTTTTCCAAGTTCTAAAGGATAAAAAGTGTCAAACAAGATTACTCTATCCTGCAAAGTTATCCATCCAAATAGATGAAGAAATAGACGTTCCACAACAAAAGCAGCCTAAAAGAATATATGAACTCTAAGCCAGCTCTACAGAAAATACTTGAAAACATCCTCCATGTGGAAGAGAAAGAAAAATAAGGAACCAAGAAAAAATAAGCCATAGTCAAGTAGAAGTTAATACAAGAGAGTTAGGAGAAAACTGGGAGAACTACAAAACAAGAAGAATGGCAAGAATAAATACACATCATTTGATAAAAATTCTCTTTTTTTTCTTTTTTTTTACTGACACCTTCTATACTTACATGCAAAAAACATATAATATTTCCCTCCCCTCCCCCATTCCACTTTAGAACACCAATCTCCATCATATCCCCTCCCTCTCTCCATTAGTCTTTCTTTTAATTTGATGTCATCATCTTTTTCTTCTATTTTGAGGGTCTTGCGAAGGTATTGCTAGGCACTGGAAGGTCATGGATATCGAGGCCAATTTTTGTCTGGGCAGTTGCATTGTAAGAAGTCATACCCTTTCTTTGGCTCTTCTATTCTATCCGCCCCCTCTTCCGCAATGGTCCCTGAGCCTTGGAGTGTTTCAGTGCTGGGCACTCTTCTATCCCTTCTTCTCAGCACTATGTTGCCTTTTGGGTGATCCCAGTGGTCATCGCTATCTGAAAAGAGAAGCTTCTCTAACCAGAAGTGAGAGCAGCGTTAATATGTGAACATGAACATTAAAGGTAGTGCCCCCAGGGCAGCTTGGTAGGAATAATATATACATTTAGTCAGACAAGAGTAGGCTTTATACCCCTAAGGCTCATGACCTCACCTGCCATAGACTTTTGCTTAGGTTTTTCAGTAGCAGGCATGTATTCCCTCCCTCCTGGAGCTGACCTGAAAATCTCTTACGTGAAGACCAGCTGACAGAAAGCTGGAAAAAACTATGCTTCATCAGCTCCATAGGAGAGAGAAGTCGCCAGTGAAGATAAAGAACAGTGGACAAAGGAAGACTTAAAATTGGCCAGCCAGGCCAAATGAGCCAATAACAGTGGCACGTGTATTATGGGGTAACCAACTGCTCTCTAATTGAACTGGAGGTTCACTCCAGGGGAGAGAATACATGCTTGATACTGAAAACCTACGACAGGGATAGTCATGAGCATAGAAATGTAATGTCTGCTGGTGTCTGGCTAAATATATATATTATGCCCATTAAACTGCCTGGTAAGCACTTCTCTTAATGTTCATACCCATATATTAATGCTGCTCTCATTTTTGGATTAGAGAAGCTTCTCTTTTCAGATGGTGGTTACCTGTGATGAGTCAGAAGGCACCATAGTGCTGAGAACAAGTGACAAAGGAGTGCTCAGCACTGAAACAACTCTATCACACCTTACAAGGCTCATGGTCCATTGCAGAAAATGTGTCAGAAAGAATGCAAGAGCTAAAAGAAGGACTCCTTACAATGTACTATTCCAGACACAAAATGTCCTGGATATCCATGACCTTGCAGTGCCTGACACTTCCTATACAAGACTACCATAATAGGAGAAAAAGACTGATTGGCGGGGGAGAGATATAATGGAGAATGGAGTTGCCAAGGGGATAGTGGGGAGGGGAGGGAATTACCATGGTTTATTGTCTATCATTATGGAAGCTGTCAATAAAAAAATTATAGAACCATAAAAATCTATAAAACAAACATAATAGTTATATTTAAAAAATAATTTAGGGCTGGGGAAATGGCTTAGCGGTTAAGGTGTTTGCCTGCAAAGCCTAAGGATTCCGGTTCAATTCCCCAGGACCCATGTAAGCCAGATGCACAAGAGGGCTCATGTGTCTGGAGTTCGTTTGCAATGGCTGGAGGCCCTGGCGTGCCCATTTTCTCTCTCTCTCTCTGCCTCTTTCTCTCTCTCATATAAATAAATAAATAAATAATTTTAAAGTCAACCTGTAAGCTTCATAATGCTAAAGTGTGTTGATGTGAGTGAGGGAAGGCAATTCAATTTCCATTAGAATAAAGCGCTTCAATTACTTCTGTCTTTTTAAAATCCTGGATTGAGGGCTGGAGAGATGGCTTAGCAGTTAAGGCACCTGCCTACTAAGCCTAAGAATGCTGGTTCCAATCTCCAGGTCCCACGTTTAGCCAGATGCAAAGTGACACAAGGGTGCAATGCCACACTTGCCCACAAGGGGGCGCACGTGTCTGGAGTTTGTTCACAGTGGCTGAGAGGCTGCTGGTGCACCCACTCTCTGTCATCCTCTCCCTCTCTCTCGGTCTCTCTCTCCAAAATATATATATATATATATATATATATATATAAAATGCTTTAAAAAATCCTGGATTGACAGCCTATCAGTAAGAAATATTTTAAAATGATTCACACTGTCCTTTATTCGTATTATTTTCAAATAAGTGTGGGATGATAAAGAGGACACTAATAATTTATTCCCACATATAGCTCAATATCCAGTAAGATTTCAAGTTTTCAACTTAGAATAATGCATAAAATTATTCACCGTGTATGTCAAACCAACTTAAGCTCCTCATTTGAGGTTAGTGCTAATCTGCCTTTCAGACTACCAAAACTCTAACAATTGAGGAACCAGGCAGCTTCAACGAAATCATGTGGAGAGTCCCTCAAGTTAAATGTTTTGCAAGTTCTGTTAATCTACAAAACACCTTTATGCTTGCTGACCAGGAACAACATAACAACATTCCTTCCTTCCTCCTCCTCCTCCTTTTTGTTTTTCAAGGTTGGGTTTTGCTCTAGCCCATGCTGACCTGGAATTCACCATGTAGACTCAGGGTGGCCTCAGACTCATGATGATCCTCCTCCTCTGCTTCCCGAGTGCTGGGATTAAAGGTGTGTGCCACAATGCCCAACAAAAACATCTTTTAAAGAAATATATTTATTTATTTATTTGCAAGCGGGGATGAGGGAGGAGAGAGAAAGACAGAGAGAATGGGTGGTGTTTCACAGACTCTAGCCACTGCAAAGAAACTCCAGATGCATGTGCCAATTTGTGCATATGGCTTTACGTGGGTACTGGGGAATCAACTCACATTGCTATGCTTTGCAGGCAAGTGCATTAACTGCTGAACTATCTCTCTAGACCCCTAAAGAACATCTTTTAAAAAAGCACTTGGGAAGCAGAGGTAGGAGGACTGCCATGAGTTTGAGGTCACCCTGAGAATACATAGTGAATTTCAGGTCAGCCTGGACTAGAGTGAAACCGTACCTCCCCCCCCCCCAAAAAAAAAAGTTTATTTCTATGTGTGTGTGTGTCTTGCCTCTGTATTAATGTTTTCATCAACAGTAAAGTTATGCCAAGTAAGTAGTTCCAAGTGAATGCTGTAATCCCTCAATCAACTGAACTATTTAGTGAGTGATTACTTATTATAAGGCTCTGTGACATGCATTATAAATAAGAAATTTAAAACTTGGTCTTTATTAGAATAACAGACATACAACATACACATCAGATAATACAGGGTTTGTTCAAAATAAAGGGAAAAATACTTAAAATTTTAATAAGGAGACCTTAAAAACATTAAGGTCTATTCTTATTTTATTTTTTTGGTTTATTGAGGTATGGTCTCACTCTGGCCCAGGCTGACCTGGAATTCACTATGTAGTCTCAGGGTGGCCTCAAACTCATGGTGATCCTCCTATCTTTTGCCTCCCAAGTGCTGGGATTAAAGGTGTGCACCACCACGCCCTGCTAAGGTCTATTTTTATAGAAGTGGAAACTGGGCATTTTAAATTACTATGTTCAGATCACACAGATACCCCACAGCAGAAGGTGGTCAGTGGCTCTCAATTACTGCTCATTTAAAGCTTCAAAACGAATACAAAATACTCTCGGAGGATACAAGACTGAAATTATTCCTGGGTTTGCTCACTTTTAGTTATTCTGCAACAAAAATTCCACCATCTTCCTTTTCAATGTGTTACTGTGAAATCAACTAGCTCTAAGCCATTTCTGAAATGAATGTCACCCCAAAATAATGCTTTGTTTGAACATATCTTTTTTGTTGTTAAAAGTATAGATTACTCCTAATACTGGTCTCCAGATTCTTGCTACCATTTCAAGAACAAGTTCATGAAACTTATAAGGTACTAGGTGGTACATTAGCATTCTCTACTTTCCAACCATAACCAGTTATAGGAGTAATTATTTTAACTAGCTGTGAGCAGTAGCTTAGCAGTGATCTCAAAGTGTTATTCCTAGACCAATAGTAATTCACTTGCAAATCTGTTAATTTACTGGACCCATGCACCAGACATACTGAATTAAAAACATCTCTTGGGCTGGGTGTGGTGGTGCAGGCCTTTAATCCTAGCACTCAGAAGGCACAGGTAGGTGGATCACCTTGAGTTTAAGGTAAGACTAAATAGTGAATATCAGGTCAGCTTGAGCTAAAGACAGACCCTACCTCAAAAACAAAACCAAATAAAACAAAAACACAAAACCAAACAAACACTCTTGGTTGTGAAATAAAGTTACACAAATATTTTTAAAAGGCAGAGGGACAAAGAAGGGTTACCATGTGTGGTGTTTTGATACATGCATCCCCCACAAACTTAGCTGTTCTGAATGCTAGGTTCCAGCTGATGGAGATTTGGGAATTAACACCTCCTGTTGTTGGGGGCAGGCTTATGGGTATTATTGCCAGTTTCCCCTTTCCAGTGCTTGGCGCTCTCTCCTGTTCCTGTTGTCCACATGATGTTGGCCAGGGGGTGATGTCCACCCTCTGCTCATGCCATTGTTTCCCTCTGCCATCATGGAGCTTCCCGTCAAGCCTGTAAGCCAAAATAAATCCTTTTTTCCCCAAAAGTTGCTCTTGGTTGGGTGATTTCTGCCAGCAAGGTGAACCTGACTGCAACAGTAATGTTGGTACCGAGGAGTGGTTCATTTGCTGCTAGACACCTGACTCTGTGGCTTTGGCCTTTTGAATATGACTTTCAAGAGGAATGTGGGAGAATTTAAAATATTGGCCTAAGAGATACCTTGTAGTGCTCCAAGTATAGCTTGATGGACTATTCTGGTCTGAGTTGGAAGACCTTAGTGCAGTAAGAACTATGGACTGTAAGGGTTGGCTTATGAGTGTGAGGAAGAGCTTTGCTTGGACTGGGCTAGAAGCAGTTTGTATGAAAGGTTCGCTGTTATGGCTGTGTCTTGAGAATTTGTGCAGGGTTACTTTGTGTAGAAATGGACTAGTATGAGCAGAGGGTTATAGCACAGAAAGAGATCTTTAGGCCAAAACTCCTGCCTGTTCAGTTGCAAATGTATGAGCTTATAGCCACTGAGACAGGGCCTGAATTGGGCCAACAGAAAGAATGCAGTGTTTTGAAGGGGCCTGAATGCTGAAGGAGTGTCCTGTTCTTCAAAGTCTGCTTTATTCACCCCTGGATTAAAACTGGCACCCTACCTGGTTTTGTGGAGTATAAAAAATACAGGAAAGAGAGGGTCACTGAGTTTGCAACAAGGTCTTGTGTTTTGAAAACAGCCATGGGCAATGTGAAACAGGTTTCCTGGATGCCTGTACGGAGACCTGATGGAGCTGTAAGGATGAACCATGGGTTGCAGTGGAGATCCAGTGGAGATGCCTGGACCATAAGATGGCTGCTAAGGTAAAGCTGCCGTCTACAGATGAAATTTTCCAGGACTGTGAGTAGCCTAGCTGGAGAGGCAGAATTGGAACTCCAGAGAATTGTTGCTGGTCAGTATTATTGGACTTGGAGACTTGTCACTGGCTAGAGTTGTTGGTCTTGGAACTAAGGTTTGATGTTTGCCCTGTTTAAATCTTGTATTGGTTGAATATTTCTTTGCTATGCCTGGTGCCATCTTTTGCAGTATGAGTGTTTATTCTGTGCCATTATGGTTTTTTGGGAAGATTTTTTGGTATTATGGCTCAGTTAAAAGATCGTGGCGTATGGGGATGTTTGAACATCATTAGGGTTGGTAAAAAACATGGGGATTTTTAAAGTTGGACTGAATGCAATGCATTTTATATAATGGGGATCAGAGGCGGAATGTGGTAGTTTGACACAGGTGTACCCCATAAACCTAGGTGTTCTGAATGCTAGTTTCCCAGCTCATGGAGATTTGGGAATTAATGCCACTTGGAGGCAGTGTATTGTTGAGGGTGGGCTTATGGGTATTATAGCCAGTTTCCCCTTGTCAGCATTTGGCACACTCTCCTGATGCTATTGTCCACCTGTTGTTAGCCAGGGCGTCATGTCCACCTTCTGCTCATGCCATAGTTTTCCCCTGCCATTGTGGAGCTTCCCCTCGATCAAGCCTGTAAGCCAAAATAAAATAAACCCTTTATTCCCCAAGGCTGTTCTTGATCAGGTGATTTCTGCCAGCAAGAAGAACCTGCCTTGCAATATTGCAATACCATGTATAAATTCCAAGCTAAGAGCAGAGCATATATATTAATACTTCTTAAAGGGATGAATTAAATATTATCTAACTATATAAATATGCAGCTTTGTATTTCAAGTCAAGGCAGGTTTTTTTTTGGGGGGGGGATCATGCTATGTAGCCCCTAGAACTTGCTGACATCCTTCTTCCTCTGCCACCCAGAGCTGGCTTTACTAGCATATGCCATCACACCTAGATAATGAAGCCTTTTAGTGACTATTTCTTTACTGATGTCAAGATGAAAGATATTTTTCTACTATCTAAATTAGTAACTGGTTCAACTGATTAAATAATTCAAACTGAAAGGCTTGTTAACTCTGTAGAAAATCCATGTCATAACTATCTCCTCAGTTTTCACTACCATTTAACACTGTACCTGGAATCATATATGTATATAACACAAGTACATGGTATCCATTTAGGTATATAATTCAGGAGGCAAAGGCAGGAAGACTCATGACTTTGAAGCAAGCAAAGCTGTATGCAAGATCAAGGACAACTTGGGCTACATGTAAGACCCTCTCTTAAATTACCTAAAACAAAACAAAACAAAAAAAACCTTAATAAATTGTACCTAATTCTGGATTATATAGGCTGATGAAAGAAGCAACATGATTTGCAACCAACCTAGAAATCCTTTAAGCTTTTGAAATCCATTATATAATTTTAAGCATTTAGGAAGTTTTAAACTATTATAACATAACTTCATCTGCAATAGTATATTGGTAAGGCTATATATATTCTGTTAGCACATGAAATTTGACTGGTTATATGCTCCTTCTCCTTTTCTTCGTTTGCTGCTTTCAAAAGTATTGCATGTTTTAGAACAGTTTTAACTATAACATAAAAAGTGAAGGAAAAAAATCTATCCTTTTTGTATTACTAAAAATAAATCACATCTCAAAAATCCAATTCTGCATTATTTTTACTATACTGGAGAAAGTGTGCATTTTTAGATAATAAACCACACATATTCACAGAAATAGTCAAATAGCTCTTGTAAATCTTTTTGAAGAAGTAACGTTTTGTTCATTGATTCTATATGTTGTTTGTTTAGGCTCTATTTCATTAATTTTGTTGTCATCTTCTGGATTTGGATTTGAGATTTGCTTCTTTTCTACAGCCTAATGATGCACATCCTTAGGTTGAGGTTACTAGAGGTGCTTGCCTGCGAAACCTAGGAACTCCTATTGGAGTCCTCCAGATCCCAAGTAGAGCCAGATGCAACAATGATGCAAGCGTACAAAGCCACACGCCCATAAGGAGGCACACATGGGTCTGGAGTCCTTTCACAGCAGCTGAGAGGCCCTGGTGCACCCATTCTCTTTCTCTGACTCTCTCTCAAAAAGATAAAAATAAAAATAATTTTATTTATTTGAAAGGGGGGAGGGAGGGGAAAGAAACAGAGACAGAGACAGGGACAGCCAAGCACTATGGACAAACTAAGACTTCTTGCCACTGAAAATGAACCCCAGATGCATGCCTTACTTTGTGCATCTAGCTTTATGTGGGTACTGGGGAACTGAACCAGGACCAGCAGGCTTTGCAAGCAAATACCTTTAACTGCTGAGCCATCTCTCCAGCCCTCTGTTTTTTTGTTTTTTTTTAAATCAAGAGCATACTTTGTATGGATACATCATGTATTGGTACCAACTTTTCCCCAGTCCCTACTCCCATTCCTCTGAGGGCCCTCCTTTGCTGCGATTCTCCATGGGATTGTGGGTGCAGCAGTTACTGGTGGCGGGGGGGGGGTATGAGGAAGGGGCATAATGCCTCTGGGTGTGACATCCCAACCTGTGGCTCTTATATTCTTTCCACCCACTCTTCCACAAAATTCCCTGAGTCTTGGTGTGTGTGTTTTAAGTCTACTTCAGTGATAAGCTCTCAGGAGCCTCTGGAATCTGCTTTGGTGTTCATTTAGTATCCTCACTGTCTGTCTCCTTTTACCCTGGTGCGAACTGTCAGGCTCACCATAGAAGCAGCACTCTTGTTCATCTCCCCAATTCCTCTGTGGTGAATTTTTAATGTTAGCACTTGGTAGCTATAAACTTTTCCCTTAGGAATAGTTTTGGGATACAGTTTGGCTGTATCCCAAAACACTTGGTAGGCTGTGCTATCATTTTCAATTGTTTCTAGGCAGTTTTTTTTGTTTTTTCTAGGCAGCTTTTAATCCTTCCTCCCCAATTTCTTCAATGATACACTGTTCACTCAATAGTGTATTGTTCAGTTTCCAACTATCTGTGATGTTTCTGAAGCTTCTCTTGGTGATTTCCACTTTTATTCCACTGTAGTAAGATAGGATACAAGGAATTAAGTTAATGATTTTTTTCTTTAAGTTGAAAGAGACAGAGAGACAGAGACAGAGAGAGAGAGAGAGAGAGAGAGAGAGAGAGAGAGAGAGAGAGAGAATGGACGCGCCATCAGCCTCAACCACTGAATGGACTCCAGACATGAGCGACCCCTTGTGTGCATGTACAACATTGCGCACTTGCATCACTTTTTTTTTTTGGGGGGGGGGTTGCAAGGTAGGGTCTCACTCTGGTCCAGGCTGACCTGGAATTCACTATGTAGTCTCAGGGTGGCCTCGAACTCTCGGCAATCCTCCTGCCTCTGCCTCCCGAGTGCTGGGATTAAAGGCGTGCACCACCACGCCCGGCTTGCATCACTTTTGTGTCTGGATAAACATGGGGCTTAAAGAATCAAATGGGCGTTCTTAGGCTTAGCAGGCAGGTGCCTTAACCGCTAAGCCATCTCTACAGCCCTAAGTTAATAATTTTTGTATTGCTTTAAGGTTTTATGACATGATGTGGTCAATTTTGGAGGTTTCATGTGTCAGAGAGGAATGTGTATTTCTTATCCGTTGAATGGAATATCTGTTAAATCCAGTCATCTACAATATAATTTAGATTTGATGTTTTTCTACTGACTCCTAGTTTTTGAAGACCTCCAAGGACTATATCCTACCCCAGAGGTATCTGCACATTCATATTTATTGTTGCACTATTTACAGTAGTAAGAAAATAGAAGACAAGCTAGATGTACATCAACAAATGAATGGATATTGAAAATATGGCTTATGTGTATATACAATGGCATATCATTCAGCTGCAAATAAAAATGAAATGAAACTTACAGGAAAATAGCTGGACCTAGAAACCATTGTATTGAGGTGACCCAGATTCAGAGGGAAAAATAGTGCATAAATAGTGTATAGTTTTCTCTCATGAAGATTCTAGTTTTTTTTTTTTTTTTTTTTTTTGTGAGAGGTGGGGGGGAGGAGAAAGAATGGGTATGATAGGGCCTTCAGCTGCTACTATAAACGAACTCCAGACGCATGTACCACCTTGTGCAATTGGCTTACATGGGTACTGGGGAACTGAACCTGGGTCCTTAAGCTTTGGAAATTTCTTAACTGCTAAGCTATCTGTCTAGCCCATCTAGTTTTTTTTTGTTGTTGTTGTTTGTTTGTTTTTGTTTTTGGTTTTTCAAGGTAGGGTTTCAGTCTAGCCCAAGCTGACCTGAAATTCACTTTCACTATGCAGTCTCAGGGTGGCCTCGAACTCATGGTGATCCTCCTACCTCTGCCTCCCGAGTACTGGGATTAAAGGCATATGCCATCATGCCCAGCTCCATCTAGGTTTTTAAAATGTGTGTGTGTTCCTCTGTGTGCACATGCAAGTGTATGTATACATGCATACATAGATGTGAGTAGAGGCCAGAATACAACCTTAGGTATCATACTTAGGAATGACTTTTTTTTTTTTTTTTTTGAGGAAGTATGTCTCATTGCTCTGCTCATCAATTAGGATAGAATGGCTGGCCTGCAAGTTCCAGGGATCTATGTTTCCCCATTCTCAGAGCTGGGATTACAGGCACATGCCTCCACACCCTGCAATTCTTACATGTATTCTGTGGATCAGGTCCTCATGCTTGCAAGGCAAACACTCTACTGACTCAGCTATCTTCCTATCCTTGAATCCTAACTATTGTTACAGGCATGGGTGACCATGTATATAAGTTATAAAACTTGAAAGGAGACTGTGAGAGGAAATAGAGGTGCTGAGGAATGGAAGGAGAGCAATAGATCACATGTGAAGTGAAAATGGAAAGAAGTCTACTTCCCAAAGGAAGGGGGGAAAAGGTTATTAAAACAGAAACAATTTTGTGTGAAAATGCTATAATTTAAATTTAACACATTGTATGCTAAATGAGATAAATCTGTTAAGACTTAAATACCAATACTAAGGCACATCGTAGTAAAATTAATTAAAATAATAAGGAAATTTCAAAGGAGCAAGGATCACTAAGATGAGAGTGTTCAATACACAGCAACAAAAGTAAGGATAACAGGTTTCTCATCAAGAATTATTAAAGAAAATACAGGCAATATCTTTCATGGAGTCAAAGAAAAAAAAACATCACACCAAAACTCTAGATCTGGCAAAAACGTTATGCAAGGCTCCGGGAGAGGCTGAGTGAATAAAGAAAAGACTTGCTGCAAAAGTGTAAGTACTCAAGTTCTGATTCCCAGAACCCACATTAAAAAAAAAAAAAAAAAAAAAAGTAGTGGTGCTGGAGTTGGTATATAAACCCAGCATGCGTATGGTGAGAAGTGAGATGGAGAGAGAATTCTCTCAGAAGCTTCCAGGCTAACTAAAATGAAGAAAGCTTTCCATGAGGTAGAAGGTGAAGACCAACAGTGAAAAATTGTCCTCTGCTGGAGAGATGGCTTAGCAGTTAAGGCTCTTGCCTACAAAGCCAAAGGACCTAGGTTCGATTCTCCAGGACCCACGTAAGCCAAATAGATGCACATGGTGATGCATGCATCTGGAGTTTATGTACCCATTATCTCTCTCTCTCTCCCTCTTCCTTTCTCTCTCTCAAGTAAATAAATAAAAATAAAATATTTTAATATTTTAAAAAAAGAAAAATTGCCCTCTGACCTCCACATATATGCCATAGTATGCATGTGCCCACAATCACACATCAAAAAAAATTTCAAAAATAAAGTTAAAAAAAGGTTATTTCAAATCTGACAGTTGAAGCTGAATTTAAGAAATGTTCAAGAATACTCTTTAGGCAAAGAAAATGATACCAGATTTAAATCTGATTTTGAGCAAAAGGAGTGAAAAATATGGAAATGCCAACTCCATAAATAAATATATGCTTTACTCATTATTTAAATCTCTCTGAAATAAATGACAACTTATATAAAAGTAAGAGTGTGTTGCTTTGTTTTGAAAACATGTATTAGTGAACAATGCTGTTCTACAGACATGATCCAGGAAAGAATCAAGAGTTTTAAGTAACTCCAAATTACAATAAATGATAAAAAGGAGTAAGAACATAGAGAAGAAGATGTAAGAACATTGAGAATTATAAAAAGTGCAATGTGTGATGAAGCACTGAAAAATTAAAAGAATTGCTTAAGTGATCCCCCCCATCATCAAATCACACACCCAGGAATTTCTCAGAATGAACAACAAGATGAATACCAAAACATCTACACCACGGTATGTCATTTCTTACTGCAGACCATCAAAGTCAAACAGGGAATTCATAAAGAAGCCAGAAAAAAACTGAAAACCGTAAAAGTAAAGTAGCAATGAAAATTATGTTAGGTGTCTCTTCAGAAATCAGGTAAGCAGATCCGGAGAGTGCACTCGTGAAAATCTGTTCTTTTTCAGAAGGTAGGGAGACCGGAGAAGATAAACTATCCCTCATACTTTAGCCAAGCCATAGCTGAAACCAGAGGAATTGAGGAGACAGACCCTGAGGACACTCAACACTTACCAAAGCAGAGATCCAAAGACTCCTAAGAGTTCATCATTGAAGGAGACTCAAAACTCACCCATCATGGCTCAAGGAATTTTGTGGAAGAGGTGGAAAGATTATAAGAGCCACAGGTTGAGACTTCATGCCCAGGGACATTCCATATCCCCAAAACAAAAACAGACTGCTGTGCTTCCACAACTCATAACGCACAATCGCATGGGTAATACCTGCAACCCCACTGAGGAGTGTCCCCAGTGGAACGGAGGGGGGTGGGCAGAGACAAGGGGAAAGAGGATACCAACACATGATATAGCCATACAAAATGTTGTTAATAATAATAAAGAAATCAGGTAAGCAGTAATAGAATGAGATTTTTAAAAAGGCCAAATTAAAAACAGAAAAAGCAGAGTAAGAAAAAAATAAACAAAGACAATGAAGAAAAATTGCAATGAATATTACAGACATTGATCTTTTTTTTTTCTTTTTTTTTTTTTGATTTTCGAGGTAGGGTTTCACTCTAGTTCAGGCTAACCTGGAATTCCCTCTGTAGTCTCAGGGTGGCCTCAAACTCACGATGATCCTCCTACTTCTGCCTCCAGAGTGCTGGGATTAAAGGCGTGTACCAGCACGCCCAGCACATTTATCCAATTTTAACCTTCAGTCTGAGCTGGGGATGTAGCTCAGCATGCATGAAGCCATATGTTTGATCCCCAGCACTACATAGCTGGGTATGACAATGTAAACATTCAGTACTAGCACTCAAGGTAAGTGGGTTCAAAGACATCCTAAGCTATATAATGAGTTCAGCTGGAGACTGACATGAGAACCGGCCTCAAAAATAAATAGGATTGGAGAGGTATGTAAAGTTCTTGGTGTATAAGCATGAGTACTCGAGTTCAGATCCCCAGAATCCATGTAAAAGGAGGGAATCATGGTGCACACCTGTAGCTCACCACTGGGAGGGCAGAAACAGTATATTCTTGGGGCTCATTAGCTAGCTAGTCTAAATGAATCTGTGATCTCTAGATTTAGTAAGAGACCCTGTCACAAAAAATGAAAGTGGAGATCAATTAAAGAAGACACCTTATACCTCTTTCCTCTGCACATGTGCATGTGTGCTTCCACACATATATACGACTGCATACAAAAACAAGCATACAAACACAGACACAAATATGTGTGCACACAGGCACTCAGTCACTCACACACACATAAACAGCACCTACACACAAAAAATCAATACATGAACTTGGACTAGAGTTAAACCCTACCCTGAAAAACCAAAATGAATACATATACCAAAACTTTACAAGTGTAAATGAATATATTGATTTAATAAAGCCTGTAAGGGTAGACTACCAAAGTAACAAGAGCCTACTATGTGTTGTAAAAAATTCATTTGAAACATAAAGATACAGATTAAATGTTAAAAAGAAAACTACACTATATGGACAAAAAAAAAAAAAAAAAAAAAAGGAGACAATTCCCCAGTGAGACCTACCAATTATTAATGTGCACGTGTCTAACACAAAGCATGAAAACTCATGGCAAAGCTTCAAACTCAAGAGCTCCAGTCCCACAAATATCTACCACAAATCCCCTCCTCAAATGTAAGCAGACAAATCCACTTTGATAGTTTGATATATCAATAGATTCCCATGAAAAATAACAAATCCAGCATTTAGTAAAAGCAGTAGACACACCTGAACTGAATACCATGAGCCAACTGACTCGACATTTCTAAACCCAAAAAGAAAACAACATTTTTTTTCAATCTTAAGTAGCATATATGTCTAAACAAACCACATTCTAGACCATAAAGCACTTCTTTAACAATTTATCAGAATGAAATCAGAGAGTCTGATTTAAGATAAAAATGGAATTAAAATAAAAATGAGTGACAGAAATATAGTGGGGAAAAACATGTATGTAAAGATTAAGCAACATACCTGTAAATAACACAAGGTTAAGATCTCAAGGGAAATAAAATCTCACTGTGAACAACATGAAAATAGAACTTAGTTTTGTAGGACAGAGTAGAAGTAGACCACAAAGGAGAAATTATAGTACTGAATATACATCTTGCAACATAAGGAAGACCTAAATCAATAATATGCTGGGTATGGCAATGCATGTCCATTCTAGTACACAGGAGGCTGAAGCAGGATTGCTGTGAGCGCAAAGCCAGATTGGTTCACATAGTTCAGGGCCAACATAATACATACAGAAATACTGTCTATACAAACAAACAAAAAATGAAAACCACAAACCAAAGCCAAATAAACAAAAACATTCACACAAAAAAACACAATAATAAAAAATAAATAACACAGCAATCTAGGTTTCTACCTTAGGAAACTATAAAGAAAATCAATAAAATGAAAAATCATTTCTTTGAAAAGGTCAGTAAAAGTGGTAAGCCTCTAGCTGGTTTAAAACAAAAAGAAGCAGGGCGTGGTGGTACATGCCTTTAATCCCAGCACCTGGGAGGGGAGACAGAGGTAGGAGGATTTCTATGAGTTCCAGGTCAGCCTGGACTAGAGGGAGACCCTATCTCGAAAAACAAAACAAACAAAAAAAGACAGAAAGAACAAAGATACATTGCTACAATAGAAAATAAATAAGGGGCTCTACAACTACTAATCTACTAGGCATTAAAACAACTTCACATGATCAACTGTATGCCCACAATTATGAGAACCTAGATAATATAGAATAATTCTTTAAAGATAAAATCTACCCAAATTTACACAATAGATAATCTAAATAGGCGTATTCTATTAAAGAAATCGATTCAATTCCTAACCTTTCAAAACAAAAATCATCTCAGAGTCATGAGTTCACTGGTAAAATCTACCAAACATGTAAGGAATTTATCATATTGAGCCATTGCAATCTTTTCCAGAAAATACAACTCGAATGAATACTTCCTAACTCATTCTCTGCTAAGATTACACTAATATCAAAGCCAGTTAAAGATATTATAAGAATGGAAAACTAGAGACTATCTCTCATGAATACAAACATAAAGTTTGAATACTAGTAAATTAGATCTAACAATGTAAAAAAATTATACATCAAGCTTAAGTGAGTTTTATAGTAAATATGCAAAGCTGATTCAAACACTTGCAGAGAAATGAATGTAATTCATACCATTCAAGAAAAAATTCATGAATTTATTGATAGATGCAGAAAAAGCATTTAACAAAATGTAACAGATTCTCAACTTTAAAAGAAAAAGTCACAAACTAGGAGTAAATTTCCTCAGCTTTGTAAATAACAAGGATGTTATCATGACTTCTATTCAAAATGGTACTGAAACTCTATATAATGCAACAAGACAGAAAAAACAAAAGGCACATATACAGGAAAAATGTATTTTACAGACTTCAGGATTATGTATGTGGAAAAATCTTAAATATCCATGAAATAAATGAAACTAATAAACTATTATAGTAAGTTTACAAGAGCTATAGAAGGAATATACAAATGTTCATTGCTTTCCTATACACTACTGAAAATGCAAATTAAAACAATACCATTCACATTAGCAAATAAGCACACACATACACAAACACCCTGGGTTTAAGTCTAACAAACTATGTATAAGATAGATTAGAAAACTACATAACTGTAAGAAATTAAAGTAAGCCTCAGTTAAATGAGAGATATATACATAAATCAGCAGATTATTATTAAATATTAGCTATTCCAACTTTGACTGAGAGATTCAATGTAATCCAAATCAGAAAGCATAGAAGTTATTTGAGGATATCAGGAATTAATATTAAAATTTAGGGCTGAAGAGAGGGCTCAGTGGTTAAGGCACTTCCTGCAAAACCTAAGGACCAGGGTTTCATTCCCCAGTACCCATGTAAAGCAAGATGCACAAGGTGGCACATGTGTCTGGAGTTTGTTTCAGCATTGGCTCATTTACTATAACAAATATATTAAGGCAAGACTTTTGTGATGGGGGAATTGGCTTAATAGTAGAGGGCTGGGCAGAGTTTTTGAAGTATATGAAAACTTGCTTCAACTTAAAACTGTGTATTTTAATTCACACAATTATTTTTTAACTCAAACTTGCTTCTACAGTACAGGAAGCCAGATAATGAAGCAGTTTTATTTTTTGTCTAAGACAACAGTTTCAAAGGTTAAAAAACAACAACAACAACAAAACTCCTCCAATGCTGGGTATGGTGGTACACTCTAATCTCAGCACTTGAGAGGCAGAGGCAGGAGGATCACAGTGATCTGGAGGCCACCCTGAGTGAGACTACAGAGTAAATACCAGGCTAGCTTGGGCTACATCAAGACCCTACCTCAAAAAAACAAAATAAATAAATAAATAAATAAATAAATAAACAAACAAACAAACAGTACTTATGATAGGGTAGCCTAGGTGTAATTCTAGCACTGAGTCAAGAGCACCATGAAAAATTTAAGGCTAACCTGGGCAATATAGGAGGTTCTAAGACAGCCAAGGGCTACATAAAGTGATCCTGGCTATTACTATTATTACTCTTAATTATTACTATTATTATATAGATTTAAACTTTTTTTATCATCTACCCTAACCATTTACATGTCTTATTATTATGTATAGGCATTATACTGCGTTGAAAATACATGAATTAAAGCTATATGTACTAACAAAGTTAAATCTTGGCAACATGAGAAAAAGATGACATGATACATGATGCTTCATCTATTTAAATGTAATAAAAAGGCAGACTAATTTTATCTTGTCTTGCTGATATAGGTGGTTAAAAAGTTCTAAAAGAGCCGGGCGTGGTGGCGCATGCCTTTAATCCCAGCACTTGGGAGGCAGAGGTAGGAGGATCACCTTGAGTTTGAGGCCACCCTGAGAGTATGTAGTGAATTCCAGGTCAGCCTGGGCTGTAGTGAAACCCTACCTCAAAAAAAAAGTTCTAAAAGAAAAAGTAGTAAAGAATTACTATCATCTCACAAATAGCTTACTTTTTGGTACTTGTTCAGTATATGTATAATTTCTAAATATCATCTGTTCAGTCCTAATCCATATGCTTGTTGTCAACATAGCTTCTCCCTGCACCCAGAAAGCTCAATTTTTTATCAGCACAATATCAAAAAAAAGACAGTATATGAGATTAATATATTTTTAAATATCTTTACTTGCAAGCAGAGAAAGAGAGAGTGTGAGAGAATGGGTACACCAGGGCATCTAGCTGCTACAAATGAACTCCAGATGCATGTACCGCTTTGTGTATCTGGCATTTTGTGCATACTGGGGAATCAAACCCTGGTCATTAGATATTGCAGGCAAGTGCGTTAAGATTAATATTTATAGCAATAGCAGACTTAACCAATCATCCTGCTGAGCCCAACACACACAAAAAGAAACCCTTTACAATTGAAGAAATAAGGTAGTGTGAAATTATACCTTAAAATCTAGGAAGAGGTAAACTAAAAATAACTCCCCATTAGTAGTTACTTCAGATCTGAGAACATTTGTCTATGTAGAAGATAAAGCAAACAAAAAACGATGAGCCGTTAAGCCGGGCGTGGTGGACGCCTTTAATCCCAGCACTCGGGAGGCAGAGGTAGGAGGATCGCGGAGAGTTCGAGGCCACCCTGAGACTACATAGTTAATTCCAGGTCAGCCTGGACCAGAGTGAGACCCCACCTCGCAAAACCAAAAAAAAAAAAAAAAAAAAAACCAAAAACAACAACAAAAAAAAACGATGAGCCATTGGAGGAGGCTAAATTATGGTAAAACATTAAAGTTCAAGGGCCACACAAAAGGTGGGTACTCAGATAACACACTATCCAATTTAAGCTGAAAAATTAAAAGCAACAGTAAAATAAAACTACATTCACCAGGGCGGCAAAATAAATAGGAATATAACTGTTAGTGAGACTACAGAAATAAAGACTTATCACACACTTATGGAGGGTTAGAAAACAGCATATACACCAAAAGCCTTGACATAATCTACAAAATGCATGGTTATGTGTGTAAGCATGCATGTATATGCATATTTACAGTGAGGCTGTTCATAATTTTCAAAACCTGAACACAAGCCTTTAGTATTAGACTTAGTTGTGGTTTACTTCTAAAGACATTACAACACAATGAAAATGTTTAAATTCCAGCAAATATGTATTAACAGAGTCAAATGTCAGCAAGAGAAGAAGATACAAAATGATAAATTATATGCAATCTTCATAAACAGAAGAAAAACAGGCAAAATTAACATTGTTTAGGAATGTGGTTAAAAGCCAGTAGCAACAGGCTGGGGGTGGTAGCGCATGCCTTTAATCCCAGCACTCAGGATGCAGAGGTCGGAGGATCAGCGGGAGTTCGAGGCCACCCTGAGAATACAGAGTGAGTTCCAGGTCAACCAGAGGTAGAGCGAGACCCTACCTCGAAAAACCAAATAAATAAATAAATAAATAAATAAATAAATAAATAAATAAATAAAGCCACTAGCAATAAAAGCAGTAAATAATGCTACAAAAAAAAATCAACACAGTGTTAAAAGTCAGACAGAACTGTCAGGAATGGACAGTGAAGTGCACTTCTCAGGTGTCACCAATGTTTTTGTCTTTGAGAGTAAGGCGTTCACAACTGTTAAAGAGAGTTTTCTATTAAAAGAAAATTTTAGGCTAGTTTTGTTTTGATTCCATCTTATGGTTATTAGGTAGAAAGTGGTAAACACTAGGAAAGATGCATAAATAGTGTCCACTGTCCAAATTTTCACTGAGAGAACCTAAGAACAGAATTAAAAGATATATGACGATCGTTGGCGTGTTTAGTTAAAAAAAAAAAAATTTTAACTGATACTACTTCGAAGTACTTTTAAAAAAGACAACGGAAGATTATAGTGGTTACAACTGTTCAAAATGAATATGAAAAATCCTTTCACTATGAAAAAAGAAACACTTGTAAAAATGTGTCAACTCTATAATTGAGGAAAACTTCAGTGTTGCCTATTTTCTGTTTATCAATCGCAAACATCAACATTAAGTCAAGCCCAATCCCTTGCCAGAATAGCAACGCAAGACGTGGAGGCGGCTTCCACTCCAGCATCCCCTACCTAATCCGTTCTTTGCCCCAAACCTCTCCTTACAATTCCAAGGAAGGTCGCGAAGGAAGGAAGGAAGAAGGGACGAAGGACACGATCCTCCACATCGACAAGGCCACCCGCAGCTAGCCACGCTGTACCCGTGTAGGCTTCGCTTTCCAGCGGGGCCGCCAGCTCTGGGCACCGGAGGAAGGGAGGGGAGGAGGACGTCACCCTGTCACCCGCGGGGCTCCGCGGACCCCGTTCTCGGAGCATGCCCGGCCCCTGCAGCCTCACCACTGCACTCTGCAGCTCTGCCTGCCCGGTCGTGGATCCAGCCGTGCCCAGCGTCCGCAGGACGCCAGGAGACCAGAAAGAGCCCGCGCGCCTCTGGCCTGCCCGGCCTAGCCGAGCCCATCCCCTCCCCACACTCCCCATGGCTTTAGATCCTCCCTGGGCCCCTGACACCTCGACGTGGCTGGCAAGACCAGCTACACGCATTACCTCCCGCAGGTGCCCGCCTTTACCCGGGCAAAGGCGGGATGCAGCGGCGACCGCCGCAAAACGCTCTACCGCGGCGTCCTCCAGCATCGGCCTCACCTGTCGCTGCAGACAGCACACACGCACTCCCGGCATGCAGCTCGCGCGCGCGCGCTGCCCTCCCGCTCGCTCGCCCGCCCCGCTGCGGCACGTGACCTTCTCAGTGCCCGTGCACGCCTACTTCCGTTTCTCCGCTTTTTCCCCCTTAGGAGGGAGGAGGCAGCTGAGGGTGTCAGGCGAGTAGCCACTTCCCCCCTCTCCCCCGCCCCGCTACCTCCTGCTACAATATCTTCCGGGTCACAAGCGCCTCGGAGCCTTCTGGGAAAACAGCTCATTTCCTCCCCTCCCCCTCCTGCTGCCTTCAACCAACCAGCCTCCCGTCAGAAAGGGACATGCGCAGTGAGTGCCTCCCGTCTCTTCTACCCGAACCCCCCTCCCCCCCCACCAAGCAGAGAGACCCCAGCAGCAGCAGCAGCTGATGATGAAGAGAGAGGCAGTGGCAGAGGGGGGGCACCTTTTATTTCTATTTTTAAAGGGACAGGACACTAATTTTACCCCACTTCAACCTTGAATTGAGGGGGGGTGGAGGGAAGGCGGCTGAGTTCCTTCCCCCACCCTCCAGCTCCGAGCCCCGAGAGAGGGATTGAGCCTGAGAGAGGAGGAGAAGGAGTTTCTTCTTCTTCTTCTTCTTCGAACCCCCCAATCCACGACTCCTACCCCCTCAGCCCTGCACTCGCCTGCCTTCCGAGCGCCCGCCACCCTCCTCGCCTTCGGCCGTGAGAGGCGGAGGAGAGGAGAGCAGAGCCTCTGAGCAGCGCAGACCCTGGCCGCCGGGGCCGCCGCCGCCGCCGCCGCCTGGCCCTGGCTGGAGACATCTCCCTACAGCCAGGAGCAGCCACTTCCCCAGCTCGCCGCCTCCTTCCCTCCTCCTCCTCCACTCCCCCCCTTTATTACCCTTTGTGTCATCCTGCACAGCTCCAGGGAAGGCACTCCAAAGTGGGGGGCAGGCAAGGTAAGTGCGTCCGTGGGGGCTCCATCGCCTGGCTCGGGCTCCCACTTTCACTCCGGGGCAGCCGCGGCAGCCTGCCTCGTACGCAGTGGAGCTGGGGCTCCGGGGTGAGGAGGGGGTGGTGCTGGGGAGGGGGGTGGTGATGAAGGAGGGGTTGGAGTGGGGAGGGAGGTGTGAGGTGGGGTGTCCATCCTGTCAGGGGAGGAAGGACACTTTTATTTTTATTTGCTGTTGTCAAAAGTGGTTTCTGTCCGCCAGCTTCACGTTTGATTGTGTCTTGCTTCAGTGTGTGTGTTGGGGGGGGGGATACAAAAACAACCCCCTCCCTCCTCCAGTGAAGCGCCGGGGAAGAGAGACTGGAAGAGGCTCACTTTCTAGATGTCACTTAAGAATTACATTTAGAAAGCTTTTCTCCTCTTTCCCAGGAAAAGCTCTACCGCATTTGTTTCTGAGTGGGAAAATGTCGGGGTCTGGATTGTATTGGAAGTGCTCCTTACAATTGTAGACCTGACTGTTTTCCTCTTTGCTCCTGTGTGTGGTTCGGATGTTGACTTTAAGATTGGAACACTTGTCTGGCTCCTTGTGTTAGAGGTTAATTTTCTCTATTTTTTGTTTTCCCAGAACTGCATAGGAAATTTTAAATATTTAGTTGATAGAGGCCTTAGCTTAGGTTTTTCACTTGTATTGTTGCTGATTTTGTAAAATATTTGTTTCATGCATGAGTTCAAAGCTTAAAATACTTAAAGTTTAAATGCCACTGGCTCCAATATACGTTCCTGATATTTGCTTTCCATGAGATGATAATATTAGCTATTTCTTCACTAATTTGATATTTTTCTCATCTTTGTAACTTGTCTGAACAAGTAATCCCCATTGAAAACTTCATGTTACTAGCTTCATAGGAAGCCAAACCTCTCCATCAATAGTTTGTTGGATTGGTACCACTTTCAGTTTTAACTGAATTATTTATTTACTGTTGTAAATTGAGATGTGTTTTTCATCTCTTGGAGTACTGAAGCAAATTGGTCACTATATGTGAAAGGAGACAATTTCTAAAACATACTTTTCTAAGTTAACAAAATCATGGGGTTGTTGTTAATGTCTTGGAGTTAGATTCAAATTGGAAGACAAGTTTGGAGTTAGGTTTATAGAATGCTAATCTTCAAAAAAATAACTATTCTCCATTTTATATGTTGAACTTTTAGTGAATAGCTTTCAGTTGAGTCTGTATTTTATTTCATAAATGCTAAAAGTGTATTTCTAATGTTGGCCTGCTTTTTACTTAAGGATTATATTGAGAAATGGTCTTTTTGTTCCATATATATTTTTCTTCATTCTTTCCTTGAAGATAGATGTAGTCATTAATATTCTCTCTCTCACATTTCCATCATCTCTCTGTCTCTAACACATTTTTTTCAAACTGCACTGGTGTCTCTGATCCCATAATTTATGTCACCAACATGAAAACAGCAATTTGATCAAGTAGAAAGGATTGAAGAAATATATATCTGTAAGGCTGTTTTACATAAATATTTAAAAACATAGTACTTTTAATTTTTGTTTTCTTCTTGGTAGTGCCAAGACATGGTATACTCATATTTTAATGACTGAAAAGCAATGCATATGTAGAAACTTGTTCTGAAAAATTTTAATCACTGTGTGCAAAAGTAGACATTTACACATGAGTAATAAGGCCTTGTAGCAGTAAACAATATAGTATTACTTATCTCTTTTCTATTATAAATTTGCAAAGCTTTTTTACCTTTTTATGAGTTTTAATTGCCGCACTCAGGCAGAAATCTTTAAGTATAAGTTTTCTCCCATTATCAACATTTCTAATCCTGGTAACCCTTAGGTCTTGTCTTTACATTAAAACCTCAACAATCTTAACATAGAGAGAGAGAGAGAATAGGACATAAAGAAGAAATTACTTTTAAGTAAACTAGTTGTATAGCAGTTGTTGTAGTAGCTGCCTACTTGAGTAAAAATTGATAGTCTTGAGGTTTCATGCCTTTACTTAGTTTGTACTTTCTTTTTCCTTTTCTTTGAGACAGAGTCATGATAGGTATTTAAGGCTGGCCTTGAACTCATTCATGATCCTCCTGTCTCACCCCCTTGAGTTCTGGGATTACAGGCACGTGCCACAACACCCAGCTGTTTGTATTTTCCTCTGAAAATATTCCTTATTTTCCTACTCATGGGTTAACTATCTCCACCCATGGTTGAAGCACTCTAGAATTTCTGTAAATGGAATAATGACTTATGCTTTGAAAGCCTTTTATTCTTTTTGTATTATGGCTTATTTTTAAGCATTAAGAACTATTGATGTTTCAGAGTGGTAATTTTTGAACTAGATCAAGCCTTGGAGGTCACTTTATTTAACTCTTTATTTACCATGCTATTGAAGTAAGTAAGTTCGGAGAGTTTGAAGAACTTACTCAGAGTTCCAAGGCTTATGAGTGGGCAGCTCAATGACCAGATAACTCTGGTGTCTGGGCACTTTTGTGTATGCTATATAACCTTTGTTTTTGTAGAAAATGAAACTCATGTACAGTTTTATGTGAGGGCACTTTCTCTAAAAATATTAATATATATAGCTTTAGAGCTATTACTTGTCTATTTGTAAGTCAAAAATTTGATGTTGACCTTTTAAGGAAACACCGATTCCACTTGTGGATTATTACTAGTTTGAGAATCATTTTAGCTTTCTCTAATACTTATTTTTCCCTGAACTTCCAATTAGTTAGCAAATATATTTCTTACTCTTAAATATTCATATTTAGGAAAAGAAATAGAATTCATGTTGCATTATGTTTGCCTGTGAGTCCTACCTTAATAAACTACTTAAAGATTTTTATCATATTAAAACTAATGTCCCTATTCTTAGCCTAATGCCTGGTACACAGTTGGTCCTACTAGTTGTCATAATCCTTATTAGGTTTAGAATTAGTCATATTTGAATTTTTTTCTACTAAAAGAATGAAATTATTTTCTTTTTTCCCCCTTTTCCTTTCTTCCCTGCTATAGTTTTTGAAAACATAATTTTTTTTCTTTGTCTATACTATGGCTCTTACTTTTTCTAATCAATAGGTAGATTATATCTGTTCACAGGATAGTACTCATAAGAAGTAAATATAGACTTCTAAACACTATAAATGGAATTTGATGGAAGTGAATTACTTTGGATAACAATGATTAAACATTCCACTTAAAAACATTCTTATTTAGGATTCACTCACATTTCATCTCATTGAATGAATGGTGCAGTAGGTTGTTGGAATGATTAGGCCCCTTTTGCCATATAACACAATTGTTACTTAGGTGACATGTTTCCCTGACTTTGTTTTTTTGGTCCTTACCCAGACAATTATCAGCTTTCCAGTTTTCTATGGATATGAAGATTTACACCTAGTCATCATTTGGACCCCATGAAGTCAGCCAGAAAGCCTATATCCAACTTATGTATATCTATAAACTTTTCTGTATTTTGAATGTATGTGAAAAATAGATTATACTTAGGTATTCATTAAACATTCATGGAGCTTCTTCTGTGGGTCAGGCACTTCGTTAGGCAATATGACAAACAAGGTTGGTCACTGCAACTTAATGTAAAGAGATTTCTTAAGTGTATTCCATAAGGGCATTGGTCATATCATCAGTTTACCTAAATCAATTTTATAGTAACTGAATGGATATGATTAGGGGGAAAAATGCATGTTTAAGAATATTAACATATTTTATTAAAACATACAAATAAAAAAATTTCTACTGAATATTGTACTGTAGAGTTTTCTAATCTGTACAAAACTCACTGATTTTAGACTATTAAAGTCTCTGTGGCTGCCATTACTGGACTTTTATTACAACCGTAACTCTTATTTGAGTATGTCCAGCACTGTTCATTATTTTATTTTATTTATTTATTTATTTTGGTTTTTCAAGGTATGGTCTCACTCTAGTCCAGGCTCACCTGGAATTCACTCTGTAATGTCAGGGTGGCCTTGAACTCTCGGTGATCCTTCTACCTCTGCCTCCCAAGTGCTGGGATTAAAGGTGTGCACCACCATGCCTAGCCTCGTTAATTTTTTTTGAAATGCAGTTTCTGCAAACCTAATGTTTTTTTCTCAGTAACTGCTCCCCCTTTCACATCTCACACAACAGGTTATCTTTTATGTCACTTGAAAGATGTTACACATTTTCATTTTGAGTTTTTAAGTACTTTTTTACCGCATTTAAGTAAATCTAACAACATAATTTAATTGTCCATTAATTAGTATATACACTTTTTTTTGATTTGTAGAGGTAGGGTTTCTCTCTAGTCCAGGCTGACCTGGAATTCACTGTTTAGTCTCCGGGTGGCCTCAAACTCATAATTATCCTACCACTGCTTCCCCGTGTGCTGGGATTAAAGGCATGTGCCACCACGCCTGGCTCAGTATATACACTTTTTAAGACTTTCAGAATTCTTATGTGTATTAGATATATCACTTCACACTTTTCATAAGATACTTGCCTATTTTAGTTCTAAAATAGTTTTTAATGGTTTAATTCTAATTATATGGTACTGCTTTGAAAGCTTGAGTAAAATGAGTTGGAAGTTTCTTGACAGATGAATCCTTAGAAAAAGAGTCCTAAGGTTGGAGAGATGGCTTAGAGGTTAAGTGCTTGCTTGAGAAGCCTGCAGACCAGGGTCAACTCCCCAGCACCCATGTAAGCCAGATGCACATGGTGGCACATGTGTTTGGAGTTCTTTTGCAGTGGCTGGAGGCCCTAACATGCCCATATTTGTCCTTTCTCTCTCTCTCTCTCTCTCTCTCTCTCTCTCTCTCTCTCTCTCTCTCTAAATAAGTAAAACTAAAATAAAGAGTCCTGTGTTAGTTCCTGACATAGTTTTCATATGTAATTGAAAAATAGATTGAAGAGAAAAAGCACTTATTAGCTTCTCATCATTTATCCTATATGTTTTAGTATAATGTTGATTTATGATTTAAATAGAAATGAGAACTTTGCTGGTAAATAAACTCTTGACTGGTAATTTCTGGCTTCTGAGAACCTGAGTTTGAATCTTCCAATCCACATTAAAAAGGTAGGCCCAAGGGCATAGGCTTGTGTTTGGAAGTCGGAGACAGGTTCATCCCTGGAGTTCACTGTCCAGCCAGTCTAGACTAATTTGACAGGTTATAAGCAAGTGAGAAATCTTGTCATACCTTGTTTCAAAAAGGATGTATAAAGGCTGTATAGATGGCTCAGCAGGTAAGAACACTTGCTGTACCAGTAAGAGGACCTAAGTTTGATTCCCAACATCCATGTAAAAGGCCAGGCATAGATGCTGCTTGCCTTTAACCCCAACATTGTGGAGCATGGAGGAGATAGCCTGGTCAATGGGGCTTTCTGGTTAGCCAGCCTAACTGAAAAATAGCAAGCTCCAGGTATATGTGAGAAACTTTGTCTCAGGTAAAGAAGGCTAAAGAGCAATAGAGGAGGACACTTGGCATCCTTCTCAGGTCTTTTCAAGCATACATGGAGGATATGTGCATCTTCGCATACATGTCCATATACCACACACACCAACAAAGAAAAATGGGTGGGTGGTACAACTAGGAAGATAACTGAGTTGATAAAGTGCTTGCCAAGCAGATCCCCACCACCCTCAAAGCTAGATGTAATGGTATGTGCCTGTTATCCCACCACTGGGGAGATGCACACAGGAGGAGTCTAAGTGCTTGCTGGCTTGCTTGTCTGAATTGGTGAGATCAAGGTTCTGTGCCACCCCCTTGCCTCAAATCGAAATAAGATGGAGAGTGAAGATAACACCTGACATAAGCTCCCACATGTACCCCCACACTCACAAATACGTGCATACCATATACTCATAGACTCAAAAGGTGGATTTTGCAGGAGGGATACCCAAGTTTTTCTTTTGACCTCCACATGAACACACATGTGCATCCACACATACATGTGCACAAGAAAAACGTGTGTATAAAGTCAGTCTTCCCTTTATATAGGAAAAATAACATTTTGCCTTTATATATAACTTCCTTGATTTTGCATGGAGTTACATTTTGCACTTTGCTATATGAAGGTGGAGGTTCCAACAACACGTTGGAAAACGTGCTATGAAAAACTTTTATACAACTGTTTTAAAGTGGAATACCATTAAATAGTGCAACATTTCAAACAGCTTCTGAATTAAAATACTTAAATTTTATTTTTTATGTTTTTCTCTTTTTTTATCCTCCCCCCCCCCCATGTCCTTGAGGTTGGGTTTCACTCTAGCTCAGGCTTATCTGGAATTCGCTATGTATTCTCAGGGTAGCCTCTAACTCATGGCGATCCTCCTACCTCTGCCTCCCAAGTCCTGGGATTAAAGGTGTGCTCTACCATGCCTGGCTTTTTTATTTGAGAGAAAGAGGCAAATTGAGAATGGTTGTGCCAGAGCCTTCAGCCTCTGCAAACGAACTCCAGATGAGTGTGCCACCTTGTGCATCTGGCTTATTTGGGTCCTGGGGAATCAAACCTGAGTCAATTGGACCACTAAGCATCTCTCCAGCACTAAAATACAGTTTTTTTTTTTTTTTTGAGGCAAACCCAACAGACTGCCTTTTTTTAAAATGACAGAGAGAGAAAGAGAGAGAATTGGCAGTCCAGGGCCTCCAGCCACTGCAGTCAAACTCCAGATACATGTGCCCCCTTATGCACATGTGTGACCTTATGTGCTTGTGTCAGTGTGCATCTGGCTTATGTGGAACCTGGAAAGTCGAACATGAGTCCTTAGGCTTCGCAGGCAAGCACATTACCGTCAAACCCTCTCTCCAACCCCAGTAAACCAGAGTTGATTTTCTTTTGCATTTACAGAAAAAGTAACTAAAATGAAGTTACTTATAAATCATGTAACTTTCATGTATCATGTAATTGTCCGTTAATATTGTATGCTTGTATTGACTGTTATCCTATGAGCACAATACCAGTACATTACAATCTTCAGGTTTGAAACATCTTTAAATACTTAGGAAATAATCTGTATGTCTGTTGTAGTTCAGAAGGGAAAAATTATTAGAAATGGTTTCTGGCTTATAAGAACACTCTTTAGTGGTAAGAGAATATGTATAGATATCATATACAGTAACCCAGAAGTTTGAATAACAGTATACATCTTCAAAAAGAAAAAAAAAAGATGTTTACAGAGTTACCATGAATAAAGGTTTATTTTCTAATGTAGCTAAACACAATAGAAAATAATAGCTACTGATATTGAGCCAGTTACAAAGCTTATTATTCATTCAAAGTTGGATGTGACAAGTTTTGATTTGACACATTATTTCAGTTGACCTATATAACCCTTTCTTAGAGGACTTATAATTAAATTCTGTTGTTGAATAGATTGTTAGACTATATTGTCTTAAAAGAGTGAAATGAGTTATGTACATCATTCATCAACCTTACTATGATGAAAATTTTGTCTGTTAGTGCTTCACTGAAATCTTTTGCAAGGAAACAAGTTTCAGCAGTGAAGGACTTTTTTTTTTTTTTAGCTTTGACCTCTTGTTAAATTCACCCCTGTGTTGCCTTCTTCTTGTTCTTGTTAATTGAATGTCACAGAAGTTAGACATCAACATAAATATGTTTCCTAAGATTGAACCATGAGTTATATTTATGTTTATTGTTACAGTTGTGGCTACTGTCTTTTAGTCACTGTGAATCCAGAAATGTGTACTAGTCTGTTGACCACTGATTACATACTTAATATAAAGACCTACAAAATACTGATTTAGGCAATACTACTGATGTTGGGGAAGGGAAGTTTTCGACATTCAATACAAGAAGATAGTATTTTTAAATAGTGTCCTTATTCAGTGTATACTGATCTACAAAACATTTTCTTTGTTGAGGGGAAAAGAAGGACTTTTATTTGAGAAATTAATTATAAAGCTTATTATTAATAAATATTAAATGACATCAGAATATTTGAAAGTCCAATGCATGTTCCTGTAGTGGAAAAAATTTAGAAGCTTTTTAAAAGGATTATTCCAAAATCACTTTCCTTCTTCCATATTTATCACACTGGAGTTTTTGCTGAAGGATTTCTTGGCCATTGTAGAGACTGTAATCTAGTTAAAAGGTTTGTTTATGCTTCCCATCTCTGTTCTGCTGATGGCATTAGAATGTAGGCCAGAGCCAGACATCTCACTGTTTATAGCATTCAAACTTCAATTAAAGCTACAGTGTTCAGTTTACTATATACCAGCAAGTCCATAACAACTAGAAATGTCACTGGTAATGTAATAGTAATTTTTTTGTAGTCATAGACTTTCCTTAATTTTACCAATTCTAAGAATATTTCTTTTTTTTAAAAAAAATGATGGATGTTAATATCTCTTTCATAGAAGTGTAATATGATACTTATTTTCTATTAGAAGTAATTAATGTTTTCATTAAAAAATTTTATATAATATTATAGTCTGTTTTTATTATTGTGTATTACAGTTTTTTTAAGAATAATAAGATTGTATAATAAGTGTTACTTGTTAGTCAGTTGATTTGAGTCTTTGTTCTAGCTTGAAGAAACACCACAACAACATACTGCCTGTTAACAAAATAAAACTAGTAGTCCTATTATTCTATTGTGTGTGTGTGTATATGAAAGGAGTCTAGTGCCACATAACATAGATTTTTATTTAATTTTATATGTTTCTGAGCTTCTGCCTTTGCTGTTTAAGGTTTCTGTGTTTCAGATCTGTTGATAAACTTTTTCTCTTGTTTTATTCCCAGAAGTTTTAAGAATTCTAATTTCTTTAGCTGCTTCTCTGTTTTTGTATAGCTTTTCCAGGCCAGCAAAAAAAAAAACACAAACAACAACAACAACAACAACAAAAATTGTATGTGTTTTCCTGTTTTCTATATAATAATCACATTTGCTAAATACATTACCTTCTTTCTTTGTAAGACATCATAGTAGAAAGATCTCTAGTGGAAAGATCTTCCTTGGCTAAGAAAAGAAATTATTTATTCAAATATAAGATAGAAAGATAAGAAATATTACCAGTGATATCTGAAGATAATTGAACAGAAAGCAACTATACAAAATTTAAGTTTGTAGGTTAAATAAGTGGATAGATTCATAAGATAAGTGAAGCCAGAAAAACAAGTCAAATCACATGCGTAGTATGGTCCCATTTATCATTTATATACAAACGGGTACAGAATATTGTTATATCTAAGAATTTATGTTAGTACAAATATACTTATTTTATACTTTGTATACCATGAATGCATAAACTTATTTCATATGTATGTAAATATATAAAAATTTATAAAAAATTTAAAAATCATTATAATATATGTGTGTGTATGTATGTATATGTATGTGTGTGTGTATGTATGTATGTATGTGTGTGTATGTATGTGTGTGTGTATGTATATGTATGTATGTGTGTGTGTATGTATGTGTGTATATATATGTGTGTGTGTGTGTGTGTGTGTGTGTATGTGTGTGTGTGTATATGTATGTATGTATGTATGTATGTATATGTGTGTATATATATGATGTATACCAAATGCCTTTTGTGTATAGAAAATCTATATCTGGAATGCTGATAGGTTGAAGTTCTCTTGGTGTTATGTTTGCTTTAGCATTACTTGGATTTGTATTCAATAATAAGCTTACATTCCTATAGTAATTTTACAATAAAACACTTTTTATCTGTGTATAAAAGGAGTAAGGAAAATGCTTTAGGATAATTACAGCCCTGGTCTCGAGAAATGGCTTAGTGGTTAAGGAGCTTGCCTGTGAAGCCTAAGGGCCCATGTTCAACTCTCCAGGTCTCAGGTAAGCCAGATGCACAATGACACAAATGCACAAGGTTGCCCATGCACACAAGGGGGCATACATGTCTAGAGTTTGATTGCAGTGCCTGGAGGCCCTGGCATGTCAATTCTCTCTCATTAAAAAAAAAAAAAAAAAAGAAAATTACAGACTTAACAAAATAGTTTCATGAATGTATCCCTAGAGTACCTTGAAGAAAGTTTAGTATTGCCTGAGACTCACTATAGCTCAATACAAAATAAAGTCTGTCAGACTGATTTAATATCATCTAAGAGAGTGAAAATCCTAGTCTGTGAGGAAGGAACACTTAATATAATGTAGCTGGATTTTTAAATATTTTTCTTTTTACTGAAAATTCAACTTGCATATGCTGGGCTAATAGTGATGATTAAGGATGGCAGTTATAAAGTTATTGTTTCAGGTTAAGGTAAAAAAGACAGACTAAGATGAAAGAGTCAGTGAACCAAATTATGTTCACTCAAAGTATGTACAGTATAGTTATCTAACATTTCTGTGAAGTTTTCTATATTCTTATACTGATTTGAGTAGAGGTCAAAAATAAAGATTTCTTTCGTAGATAAATTTAAATTGTCCTTAAAAAAACTGTTTAGGAACTTTTGTAAAATAACATCAAACTAAATATGTAACATTTTAATAAAGATACTATCAGAACTCTGTCAGTCTCCTAATGAGTAGGAGATAGAGGACAAATAGTAAACCTACAGTTTCCAATGGGATGAGGATAGACAAGCTTGTTTTTATAGATTGGAAACTAAGGTTTAAATTCAAAATAACTTAGTAAATTAAGGAAGTGGTTACAAATATTATACCTTTAAATTTATTTTAAAAAATTTTTATTTCCCAAAACATAGATCAGAAAACAAAGAAGCAGAAAAATGGAAGAAAGTAACTGGGTAAAAATTAAGAAAATCAATAGCTCTTTGCAGTTGTGACTAGGATGTTCATTAGATTCTGAAGTTACTATATATAGATGGTAGCTGAGAATGAATATAGTTAAGTTAGCAAAACATTTTACAAGAATATTGTTGTATTTTTCCTTTCTTTTTAAAAATATGTATTTATTTAATAGAGAGAGAAAGAGACAATGGGCCCGCCAAGGCCTCTAGCCACTGCAAACGAACTCTAGATGCATGTCCCACCTTGTGCATCTGGTTTTACGTGAGTCTTGGGGAATGGAACCTGGGTCCTTTTACTTTTCAGGGAAATGTCTTAAGTGCTAAGCCACCTCTCCAGCCGTTTCTTTTCTTTCTTTAATTGTTAAAATTCTTAGCCAGATTGGTATTGGGAGCATTTATGAATATTTCACAATTAAAACTATTCCTTCCTTCTTTCCTTGTTTTTTTTTTTTTCTGGCATCAATCCATATGTGTATATGTCTATCCACCTATCCCTCTATCTAATCTAATCTATTTATCTAGCTAGCTAGAATACATTATATATAAATGCCAAAAATAGTAAAAGAATGCAGCTTATGTTTTCTCTGTGTAGTATATAAATTTTGTTTGAGTCTCACTTATTTCAAAAAGCCCTATCATCTAAATTACCATGGAATCCTGTCCTTATCTGTAGGAGTTGAACATATTTTTTTCCTTGGGAAATTTTACTTGGGTTGGAGAGACGGCTTAGTGGTTAAGGTGTTTGTCTGCAAAGCCAAAGGACCTAGGTTCAACTTCCCAGGACTCGCATAAGCCAGATGCACAAGGGGGTGCATGTGTCTGGAGTCAGTTTGCAGTGGCTAGAGGCCCGGACATGCCCATTCTCTATTTGCCTCTTTCTCTTTCCTTCTCTCTCTCAAATAAATAAATAAAAATATTTTTAAAAAAACGAAATTATACTTATTTGAATTTTTCTACCAAATAAGACTCTAAGTTTTAGCCAAAAAGAAATGGGATTTTTAAAAAAAACTATGTAGTTCTTATTGATTAAATGTATGTTGTCTGCCTCTTTACCGAATGCTTTGCCAATATCTTTCTTCACCAAATATATTTGATGTCTATCATGGGCTTACTGGGATAGTGAGCAAAAATTATTACAGGCTTTGATATTCTGGAATGTATACCCTAGATATAGAGAAGGATATTAATCGATCATACAAATTAGGAAAGAACAATTAATATTCAGGGCATTTAGAAATGAAATTTAGCCAATCATTGCATTAAGAGGCAGCTCTTATGAGGAAATGTTTGTTTAGTGTAATCTTTTTGAGTAAGATTTCACTTGAATAAGAATGAGAAAAGAAAGAACATTATCTGTAAAATTCCCAAAGGAGGTTGAGGGGAAGATACATGATAAAATTGCTACTGGGGACTAGCTAAGGGATAAAGTGCATGGCATTTTAGTTAAAGTTTTTCTTTATCCTTAGATTTAATAGTTAAACTGAAGACTAATATTATTGATTTTCAGTGATAAAAGCTTACTCTTAGTCGTAAAATGATTGTTTTACATGTGATCTTTTTTATTTAAGTTAAAACACACAATGCTTTTTCCATGGCATCATGATTACAATGTCAGGTCTCATAAAACCCTTCTAATACAGATACAGTGGAAATTCGTGAACATAACATAATATCCTAGATAGAACCAGACAGACACTTCAAAAGAAAGAGGATTAAAATGATGTCTCTTTTGTTTCAAGGAGAACATGATGGATTTGGTTGTCTATACTATGAATCATGAAGAAAAAAACTAATACTTTTAAGTGTCCTAGGCTGGAGTAGGATAGATTGTAACTTGTTGGTAAGGGTCATAGTTATGTTGGACAACTAGTGAAAATATGCCACTGGCACCTAGATATAGGACCATGCTACTATATGGAATAAGTCAATGAAGAATAGAGGATACATCATTGACAGATCTACATGTTTTTCCCAGTTATTAGAATATAAACATTTTACAAATTTTTATAAAATGTATTGGTAAGAAAAGCAGGGCTATCAAATGATAATATAAAAATCAATTTTGTTTTGGTTATGTTTAGATTAACTTACACAGTCAGAATAATTATAAATTACTATGTTAAATTAACTATTTCAGGCCATGATCTCAGTCTTGAATATATTAGTATATCAGCTCTATCAAGCCAGTAACTAAAGTCTTAAGAAATAACCAGAGAATTAAGAACATTATAAATATTAATGGATTAGGTATCTCACTCGTTAACAACGACATACCACAGAGATGAATTAAGATCTAAGAAGGGAAATATATCCAAGTACTAATTCAATTGGCAGGGTGCTTCAAATTCCTATTGGGGATGAATTCTTCCTGTGCATCAATTTGAAAAGCGAACATTCTTCATAAAGTGATCTTGAGCTTAACTTTCTGACATTCTTGGGTATGGCAGACTAAAGAATTAAGTGCAATACTTATTTATATCTTTATGTACCTATTAATAGAACATTCTAAATGAGAAAGTATCACGAGCATTGGTTCATTTTTCTTGCAGTATTGAGTACTGAGTTTATAGACCACACTGAGTGGTAGGTGTTCTCCTAAATAGATGCAGATTGGCTTACACATTAGGTAGGTATTGTAGTATTCAACTGGTTTATAGCCTCTTACCGTCTCTTCCTAATGAAATACATTCCTTGAGACTCAAGTTCCATGATAAATGAATAGGACCTTCTCCCATAAGGTTCTTTTATTAAATCAAGTTAATCATTATAATTAAAGAAAGGTAGATACCATCTTTCAAGGATTATCATTAGTAATTCCAAATATGTAGTAGTAACTGCTAATACTTACCGAGTACTTAACAGTGTGTCATACACTGTGCTAAACGTTTATAAATACTACATTCAATTATCTTTTTATTGTATTTAACTCATTAGCAACCAGAAGAAAAACATTATATAGAGCATGCTTTAGGAACTACTTCATGTTATTTCATTGCTTAGAAATACGTGAATAAAAACTTGGGTAAAGAATGTTAAAGTAGTATAAAATCACTTTCTCTTGTTGCATGTTATAACATTGGAAAGAAAGATTATAGAATTTATCCAGTAAGCCAAATGCTCATCTTAGCAGTATGTTTTCTGCACTCTTCTGACCACAGTATTCACAGATTATCAACCATAGTCATTATAACTTTTTAATTTCTAGTCAGTAAACTTTACAGCTTTTAGAGACATTCCTGGACTTAAATGCTAGATCTATTTATTGCCTATTGTAGAATACTATTTTGCGGGAACTTCTACAAATCTGAATTTTATTTTGGTCCTAGAAAATTAGTTTACTTATGCCTTTCTAAAAGTTGATTGTTAAATGTTATAATACACATGAAGTTCTATAATCTTATGGGTACTTGCTAAAAATTAGTTCCCTTTTTCCCTTATCTGCCATGTTTCACAATATTTAAAACTTTATGTACTGCAATAGAAATTTCTATTTACCCTGTTTTAAAGATAAAGCAAAGCTTAAAGCTATTTTAATATATTTTTATTTATTTGAGAGCGACAGACAGAGAGAGAAAGAGGCAGATAGAGAATGGGTGCACCAGGGCCTCCAGCCACTGCAGACGAACTCCAGATGCATGCATCAAACCTTGAACCGGGGTCCTTAGGCTTCACAGGCAAGTGCTTAACTGCTATGCCATCTCTCCAGGCCCGTTTAAAGCTGTTGTAAAGTTTTCGTGAGCTACCACTGAGGACCTGAACTAATGAATTGTTATACTATGCTACATTCTCTCCCTTCCTTCAAAAAAAGACATTTTATGAAAGTTGTGGAGGTTAGATTGAGGAGAAATTAGGATAAATGAGCACATTGGTTAATGTGTATAGTCTGCTTTGAGGTCACAGCATTGCTTTGAATGGTTATTGTCATTGAGTGAACAAATAAATAAATTTGTTTTCTTTCCTCGTCTTAACTTCCTTAAATTGTTAGTATTGCAAAAAAATGTTAAGAGTATGGATTCTAGACCTTGGATTCAAACCCCTACTGTACCACATGTGTGAAATCCATTGCTTCAGCTTGTGCCTACTTCAGAATTATTTAATGACAGCTAATGGTGTGGGAATGATTAAAATTCCTGCCAATATGCTAAGTGACATAAGTGTTAATGATTATGTGTATTAGTTACATATATTTGATTGTCTGCACATCCTCCCTATATTATTTGTAATACAGATAGTAAATAGGGCCAGACATGGTGGCGCATGCCTTTAATTCCAGCACCCTGGAGGCGGGGGTCGGAGGATCACTGTGAGTTAAAGGCCAGCCTGAGAATACAGAGTGAATTCCAGGTCAGCTTGGGCTACAATGAGACCCTACTTCAAAAAACAAAAACAAAGCTAACAAAGAAAATAGTGACCAATATGTTTTGGTAAGTCTAACTTGATATTTTTATTTTTAAAATATTGTATGTATGTATGTATGTATGTATGTATGTATGTATGTATGTATGTATGTATGTATTTGCAAACAGAGAGAGAGAGAAAGAGAATGGGTCTCCAGCCACTGCACATGAACTCCAGATACAAGCATTATTTTGTGCATCTGGCTTTATGTGGGTATTGGGAAATCAAACTCAGGTCCTTTGACTCTGAAGGCAAGCACCTTAACCACTGAACCATCTCTCCAGCCCCTAACTTGACTTTTATCACATAGAATAAGTAAAATTCAGTTTAATTTAAAACTCTTTAAAAAACATGCTAGCTCTACATAGCATTTTATATTGTCCATATTCTTTATATCATTTCTATTTAATGTATTGTTGAGGGAGATATTGGAGAAAACAAGATATACAGAAATCTTGGGACTTCTTAAAAGTATGACAGTAGGAATAAAATTAGATCCAAATTATTTCATTCATTTTTGAGAATACAGACAAGCCTATTAGGAAAAAAAATAAATGTTCTTCAAAAATGCCATTGTATTTTTGTATGTGTCCTGTTACTTAAAACTGATTCACTCAAAGATTTTATGAAAAGAATCATATTAAAGAGGATTATTCTAATTAAAGTTAAGTGTTGGCCTAGCTGTCCCTTAAGATAGCTAAGGGTTGAATATCTTTTCTTAGCTATCAGATAACTATTTTTTTTCTTATATGAACTAGATCAAAACTCCTTATTTTTCATGTTATCACTACTCAAGTTCCAGTACTATACACCACGGATTGAATGTGTTTGTAAGCTATCCTAGATATCATCATTTCTCTCTGTGAACAGTAATACTCAGTTTTAAAGAATGAGTATACAGTGAGGTTTTTCCTTTTTTAAAAACACTAAGTTATAAATAGGTAAACCCTATTTTTATTAAGATCTTAAAGAACGTTTTAAATAGGTGTTTTTTTTTTTCTTTGCATACAACATACTTCCTCAATTTAAGAAAGTGGTAAACTATTTGGTACCCATGAAAAACTAATGAAAATCAAAAGACTCAGAACCATTTCTAAGAGAGAATTATAGTTGGCTTAGACATAAAGGCAATACAAGAGTGCATAATTTCAAAATTGTAGGTAATATTCATGGCTGTTTCAGAGTAGATTTATATGTATACTCTTGTATATATACATATATATTTGTATATATAAAGTTATAATTAATTTTCTCTTTAAAAGTAACAAATAAGGGTTTGGACATATATTTCAATCACAAAGCACTTGCCCAGCAATATATGCTATATGACTTAATTTCAACCCTACTTCAGGGGGAGTGGCAAGTAACCAAACTTATAGTTTAGGATTTGAATTTAATTGTCACCATTTATGGAGACTTCTACATAAAGGCTGCTTTTTCAGAATGATAAAATGAATTAAAGGCTGTGAATAAGTTAGTTCTACAAAGGCTGTTCCTGTAATTTTCAGTATTTTGCTGAATTGATAAACCAACTTGAAAACCTAGCTCACCCAGTACTGTAATTTGAAAACTCAGATTATTTTATAAATCCTGGTGGTGTTTTATATTTTATCTCCAAATAAAATTGTGCTTAAATATCTGGAAAGTTAAGGGTAACATAAGCTTTTAAGGGCCAGTAAATGTAAAACTAAAAATTTCATAAGAATGTGTCTCAAAGAGAAAAACCTGGCTTTTGGCATCTATGAATATGGTGTGTGTGCAGGCATGAAAGAGAGAAAGATTGAAATTTGAAGGAGTTCAGGACCTTGAGATACAATCTCAGATTTTGCATAGTGATACAGAAAAGTGGTAATGTTTATTCATTTAGTTACTAATTCTTCCAATCTTAAGTACTTTCCATAGACAGGATATTCAACAATAAGCACGTCAGGCAAAGACCCCTGATGCTTAGAGTCTATGCAGGGAAGAACAATGTTAAAAGAATACTTGTTTCTGGGAAGAGCATTTGCTATGCAAGCATGAGTACCTGAGGTCACTTCTTAGCGCCCCAGTACCAAGGAGGATCACTGGGATCCCTGATCAGCCAGATTAACTCAAAATCTCCTGGTTCATTGATACATTATATCTAAGGGAAGTAGGTAAAAGTGCAATAGAGGAGGACTCACCAACATCCTCTTCTGACCTGTAGCATGCGCGCATGGCATACACATCAGTCTACGGGCATATACTTCCCACATGCACACCACATACTCTATACACGAATAAAAGGTATTTGTATGAGTGAAATATTTTACAAATAAACAGTTCTTTCAGCTGCTTCACAAATAGAAATATAAAACATGATTTCTAAGTCAGTCATTTCTAGTACGAGTTATATCTGGAACTGAAGTCACCTGTCTCTTTGTCTATTACTGTCTGACATGTAAATTAAAAAAGAAAAAGCATTAGGGCTAGGGAGATGGCTTATCAGGTAAAGCACTTGCCTGCAAAGCCTAAGGACCCAGGTTCAATTCCCCAGAACCCATGTAAGCCAGATGCACATGGTGGCACATGCATCTGAAGTTTGATTGTAGTGGCTAGAGGCCCTAGCATGCCCATTCTTTCCCTCTCCCCCACCAAGTAAATAAATATTGAAAAATATTTTTTTAAATGCAGGAATATGAGAGGAATGCCAGAAAGTTGAACAGCTACTTTGAAAATATAAAATAAATAAAGGCTTATATTTTATAGCTTTTTATTTGAATTATTTTTATTTTATTTATTTATTTATTTTGGTTTTTGAAGATAGGGTTTCATTCCAGTTAGGCTGACCTAACCCTCCTACTTCTGCCTCTTGAGTGCTGGGATTAAAGGCATACACTACCATGCACAGCAAATATTTTAAAAATCTCTCTTGTATTCTTTTTGCAGGATTTTGCTAAGTTCGTATTGCTGTAAGTTTTTAACAGGAGCACTGTGACCCTCGCAAAGCCAGTCATGTGGCACTGGAGCTCTAGTTCTAAGTCTCATCTCCACAACAACTTTTCAGGGCTACATGACTTATTTTTTTCCTCAGTAAAGAATGTTATTTTCCTTAGTAATCTTGAACTTACTAAATCAGCTTTTTGCTGATAAGAAGCAAAACTGTTTGTTGGAAAATTGGCAGAATTTTTTCTCTGTTTTATTTTAACACTGGTTAAAATTCTGTACTATGACCCATTCCTGATGTGTCTGATGAAAAAAGAGTTCATAATAAATTGGATATCACATTTACTATCTTGACTAAATTAAGGCTTAAAGATTTGTGAGAAATCATTTTGTCCTAGCTTCCATGAAGTTTTTATTTAGGTCTTTAAAAATATCTGTGTGTGTACAATTGTGTGTTAGCATGTCAGTGTAAGCTAATGTGTGCATATGTGCACATGACACAGCTCCTGTGAAGAAGTCAGGAGACAGCCTGGCCAGCCTTGCTTTCCATCTTGTTTGAGGCAGGGACTGTCATCTCCCACTGTGAATAACTAGCTATGTGATCTGGGAGTTTGTGTGGATTCTTCTGTGTCTGCCTCCCATCTTGCTGTAGGCACATTAGAAATGCCTTCAATTGGGCTTTGCATTGGTTCTAGGGCTAATGCACAACAAATGCTGTAAGCACAGTGCTACCATCTCAGCTGTCACTTAGTTTTTATTGTTACATTTAATACAAAATTAAGGGCTTATTTGGGGTTGGAGAGATGGGTTAGCAGTTAAAGCATTTGCCTACAAAACCTAAGGACCCAGGTTTGATTCCCCAGGACCCACAAGGTGGCACAGGCATCTGGAGTTCGTTTGCAGAGGCTAGAGGTCTTGGTGCATCCATTCTCTCTCTCTCAAATAAAAAATCAAATTAAAAAAATAAAGGGCTTATTCCCCCCCCTACACACCCAAAATATATTAAATAGGGAAACTAGATACACATTTAGTCCATTCCTTTTGGCAGATACAGGCACATCCTTTCAGAGGTAAATAAACTGAAAGTCGTGTTTGCACAGCTAGACATAGTAACCACAGGAAACATCCCACCTACAATTCATATGGCAAAGGAGAAAGAAAGTGCTGCATACTGCAGACAGAAATGATAGCTGGAAGTTACACCAAGTATTCTGTTTTATAGCTGTACATCTGTCTTCTGCAAAACAGATAATCCTTCTACCAGATAATAAAGTAATGTGATCATGTTTTAATTCAGTGTTCTATTTCATATTTTATATAGTTTGTAGTTAGGTTACTATTTGCTCTGTATGCTTTAAGATTTATTATTTTTCTACTGATTGTGTTCTTTTTCTTAAGAAGAAAATAGTACTTTTTTCTTTAATCTTGGACCAAAATTTAAAGATATTGCTATACAATAAATTGAACAAAGTCACAAATATTGAAAAAGTTTCAAAGGAAGTTTCTTTAAAAACAGAGATCTTTTGTGTCTAGTTTGTGTGTTAGTGTACATGTGAGTGCCGTTTGCATGTATGGAGGTCTGAGGACAGCTTCAGGTATAGGTCTTCATTATTCACTGCTACATTTGCCAGGCTTGCTGGCCAACCATATTCCACATAACTGTCTTGTCTGCCTCCCTTCTAGCCTCAGGTTTGCTGGGATTACAAAGGTCCACTACAGCATCAGCTTTATGTGTGAATTTAGGAACCATCTCCCCAGCCCTGTACAGAGCTCCATAAACTGATAACTATCCATGATGTAAAATGCAATGCATTCAGTCCAACTTTAAAAGTCCCCATAGTTTTTTTTTTTTTTTTTTCAGAGGTAGGGTCTCACTCTAGCTCAGACTGTCCTGGGATTCACTATGTAGTCTCAGGGTGGCCTTGAACTCACGGCGATCCTCCTACCTCTGCCTCCTGAGTGCTGGAATTAAAGGTGTGTGCCACCACGCCCGGGTGAAAAGTCCCCATAGTTTTTATCAATCCTAATGTATTCAAACATTCCCATAGCCTAAGATCTTTTGACTGAACCATAATTCCAAAAAAACCCCCAAAAAACATAATGGCACAGAATAAACACACTGCAAAAGATAGCATTGGGCATAGCAAAGAAACAGTCAACCAATATAAGATTTAAGCAGGGCAGACATCAAACTCTGTAGCTCAAAGTGCAACAATGCTTGTCAGTGATAAGTCTCCAAGTCTCATAATGCTAACCAGTAACAAGTGTGTGGAGTTCCAATTCTGCTCCTCGAGCCAGGCTACTGACAGTCCTAGAAAACTTCTTCCAGCATTGGCAGCTCTCCTTAGCCGCTGTCTTGTGGTGCCCTCATCTCCACTGGGTCTCCATTGCAATAGATGGTTCATCCTCTCAGCTCCATCCGGTCCCTATGCAGGCATCCAGCAAACCTGTTACATGTTGCCCATGGCTGTTTCCATAACATAAGGCCACGTTGCAATTTCAGTGACCCTCTCTTTCCTGCATTTATTGTACTCCATAATACCAGGTGGGGTGCCAATTTGTTAATCCGGGTGTGTGGGAATAAAGCAGACACTGAGGAACAGGACACTCCTTTAGCATTCAGACCCTTTCGAAAGAAATCTTCCTGTTGTCCCAACATGGGTCAGCTGGCTCGGTCTCAATGGTTGTAACCTCTCAAACAATTGCAGCTGAATGGGCAGAAGTTTCGGCTCAAAAATTTTATTTCTGTGTCATATCCCTCTTCTTACACCATTTCTATGCAATGCAACCCTGCACAAGTTCTCAGGACACAGGCATAACAGCAAGCCTCTCACACAAACTGCTTCTAGCCCATCACAGGCAAAACTCTTTCTCACCATCATAAGCCAAACCTCACAGAGTTCTTATTGCATTCAGGTCTTTCAACTCTGAATAGAATAGTCTATTAAGCAGTACTTACAACACTGCAAGGTGTCTCCTAAGCCAAGGTTTCAAATCCTTCCACAGTCCTCTTGAAAATCAGCTCCAAAAGGCCAAAACCACACAGTCAGGTTTCAAGCAGCAACAATCCCACTCTCCTGGTGCCACCTTTACTATTGCAGTCAGGTTCGCATTGCTGGCAGAAAACACCAGACCAAAAGCAGCTTGTGGGAAAAAGGGTTTATTTTGGCTTACAAACTTGAGGGGAAGCTCCTTGATGGTAGGGGAAAACCATGGCATGAGCAGAAGGTGGACATCACCTCCTGGCCAACATCAGGTGGACAACAGCAACAGGAGAGTGTGTCAGTCACTGGCAGGAGGAAGCAGGATATAGCACCCATAAGTCTGCCCCCAGTAATACACTGCCTCTAAGAGGTGTTAATTCCCAAATCTCCGTCAGCTTGGAACCTAGTTATCAGAACACCTAAGTTTATGGGGGACACCTGAAACAAACCACCACAGTACCAAAACATGTGTAATCTTATTTGCTTCAGCAAGTAAGGTGATAGTATATATAGGTGATGTGGAGAAGTAATAATGAGTACAACTTGGTGAGCAGGTTCAAAGGGAGTGCTGCAAAGAGGATGGACTCTTAATACTTGCTTCTCATCTTTTTCCTTAGAAAAGACCATTCCACTTTGATGTCTTTTTTCTTCTTGGCCCACCTCCACCATCCATGACAAGATGTGGATAGGCCCAGTGTTGTGCAGGTAACAGTCATTTTGAGGTCACAAATGTAATGGTGACTTCAAGTCTGAAAGACAGTATTCTAAAGCACTCCTCCCATCATCTAGCTCTTACATTCATTCCTCACTCTCTTCTTCCATGTTCCCTGAGCCTTTGAAGGGGTAATATAGATCCTTCATTTAGCATTGATCACTCAACAGATATTCATTCCCAGCACTTTGAGGAGTTTTGAGTCTCCCCAGTGATCACCACCAACTGCAAAATAGAAATTTCTCTGTCAAAAGGTGAGAGCAGCAATAATCTATGGTATAAACATAAATAATTAGAAGATATTTGGATGGGTATACATTTAGCCAAATAATAGTAGTAGCTTTCTCCTTAGGGCTAATGGCCTTCCTGTAAGCTTTTGATTTGCTTTTCAATATGAGGCATAAATTTTCTTCTGTGTAGCAAACCTTTTAAATCTACAAAGCTGCTGATTACCCCCATAACAGTCATACCATGATTGAAACAGTGGACACATCTTGCCTGGATGGTTCGTTGTGTAGATTTTAGGGTCCACTGCTGATTAAGACTGTTGATGACTTTTCTCCCTTGGCAGCCTATTTAACACTTTCCAGTACTGTTAAAGCTAGGCATCAAGGAGGGGACTTCTAGCCCAGTTCCAGCTAGATTTCTTAGTTCCTACAGCTGAAACATAGGATTGTCTTTGACACTAGGTTCTTACCATCTAATTCAGTGGGCAGCCAAAAGCCTTAAAAATAGCGTCTTTTGTTTGAGGACGTACAGGGGCCTCCATGATCAACACTTCACTGGGAGGTATCCTACTCTGGATACTGGGATTTCCCTATAACAACTTCTGGCTTTGGGGAATGACATTATCTACCCACTCAGAGCACTCAGCTCAAATTCTCGATTTTTTTCTTTTTTAATGCGAGAGAGCAAGCCTCTAGCCACTGCAATTGAACTCCAGATGTTTGCATCCCCTTGTGCACGTGTGTGACCTTGCAAGCTTGCTTCACTTTGTGCATCTGAATTATGTGGGACCTGGAGAGTTGAACATTAGTCCTTAGGCTTCCTAGGCAAGCGCCTTAACCACTAAGCCATCTCTCCAGCCCCAAACTCTCTTTTAAATTTTATATTTAAATTAGCAATAAAGAAGTAGGTTTTCATTTGGCTTTTTCATGTCTTTAGTTTGGGATATCCCTCCTCCCACCCCTATCCTCCACTTAAACTTTTTTTTTTTTTAACAGGTTCTTATGTAGCCAAGGCTGACCTCAAACTTAACTGTGTAGCTGAGGTGGGCTTTGAGCTCCTGATCCTTTTTCCTCTACTTCCCAGTTGTTAGGATTATAAGTTTGTAACACTACTGCAGATTTTCCAAAAATTCCTAGAACAAAAACTGTCATGTAGTAAAATTTCCTAAGTATCACTTAGTATCACATAGCTGACATGAGGAAGAAGAAATATGACTGATAGTGCAAAAAAGCTCACCATTATGGTAGCTGGTTACTGGTGGTGCTATTTTTTTTTTGTTGTTGTTGTTTAATCTAGGCTTTAAGATCTCCTAAGGTAAGGTAACATTTACACATTTCTTAGGTCTTGGATTTATTATTATTATTATTTTTTGAAAATCAGATGAAGTCATTAGACTCTTCGGTTTGGGTGTCAGTACAAAAAGTTATATAGTTTTGTTTATATATTTTAGGAGTTCTGTGAATTTTAGAACAACTTTCCGGACACCTGCATTAGAATCACCTGGGTTGCCTTGATATCACAGACCAAAGCTCCATACCCCAAACATGTTTAATTATATATGTTAATGATCCATGCTCAAGAATCTTCATTTTAACATACATTTTTTTTCATTCTGAGGTTCCCTGTATAATGTGATGATTGTTGCTCAAGAGATATACTACGCAGCTGGGCATGGTGGCGCACACCTTTAATCCCAGCACTCGGGAGGCAGAGGTAGGAGGATTGCTGAGAGTTCGAGGCCACCCTGAGATTGTATAGTGAATTACAGGTCAGCCTGAGCTAGACTGAGACCCTACCTTGGAAAACAAAAAAAAGAGAGAGAGAGATGCACATACACGTTCTTCCTCTGGACTAGAAGTAATTTTTTTCTAATTCTCAGATGAATGATGTTTGATCGACTATTTGTGACCTACCAAATTTTGCCTACCTATAAAATATCAGATGTCTTTTATGTTGAGCATTAGTTTAGAAAGAAATTTGGTGGACTGGAGAGATGGCTTAGTGGTTAAAGCACATGCCTGCAAAGCCAAAGAAACCAGGTTCTCTTCCCTAGTACCCATGTAAGCCAGATGCACAAGGTAGCTGGGTGTGGTGGCACACGCCTTTGATCCCAGCAATTGGGAGGCAGAGGTAGGAGGATTACCATGAGTTCAAGGCCACCTGAGACTACATAGTGAATTCCAGATGAGTCTGGGCTAGAGTGAGAACTCTAACACAAAAAATGTAAGCCAGATATTGAAGGTGTTACATGTGTCTAGAGTTCGTTTTCAGTGGCTGGAGACCCTGGCACACCTATTCTCTATCTGCCTTTTTCTCTCAGTCTATCTCTCAAATAAATAAAATATTAAAAAAGAAAGAAATTTGGTTATTAGTGCTGGGTTTATCATTTTAACTAAAAGAAATTTTATGAAAAATATATTAAATCAAATGTCTATATATTATATGTGTATTAAGTTAAATTATTTCTTGTGTTATGTCAATATATGTATTTGGTCTCAGTGCATCTGTACTTAGTCATATGTTTAATATCAATTTGGATGATAACTACTTGAAAGTTCTACTAACTCTGATTAATTAAAGGTGGGTCCAGTGTTAATTTTGGAGAACCATGAGTTCCAGAATTGTCTTAAAATGTCTCTACAAATAGTGATTTTTAAAAAAATACTTATTTATTTGTGGTGGGTAGGCAGATAGAGAGAATGGGTGCACCAAGGCCCACAGCCACTGCAAATGAATTCCATATACATGCGCCATCTTGTGAATATACAGCTTATATGGGTACTGAGTAATCAAACCTGTGTCCTTAGGTTTCGCAGGAAGGTGACTATATGCCTTAAATACTTTATATTTTCATATTTAACAAAATAGATATATAAGGACTATAATAGCTTTGTTTCTCTAAGCTCCTTAACTAGTACATGTTAAATATGTAGTTTACAAATGCAGTATGTCATTTACCCTATAGCCCAAAGTGTCCATACTTTTGACATTGCTACATGACATTCCACTTACAAATGCATTTGGCTGCATTCATCACTGTTTGAGGATGTATGCACCCCAGGGTTATAGACTGGCCATACCTGACATTCACCTTCTAGTTCAGTATAGTTTTTAATCCCACTTATGCGAAAACATTTTCAGATAAACACATTTGAGCAAGGTTATATGCCTACTACGTATTAAACCAAAATTACTTTCAGCATGCCTAACTTTGACAATGACTTTAAAATATGTTAAAGTTTTTACATTAAAAGAATCTTCATATATAGGTTCCCCTTCTCCATAAAGAAGGAAAGATCCTAATTTAGGTGCTCATTCTATGCCACCAATAGTTTGATATACATGTATGTATAATGATTAATCCTTGTATGTGAAATAGATCTTGCTATGCTTTCCTATAGATTTAAATTAAGGGTTTAGTTTAGAAACGATCAAGATTTTACAGAATTTGAAAAAAACATTGACACTATTTTGCTTATGACTGGTATATTAAAAAATTGAACTAGAATTGGGACACTTTTTTCCCCCCTCAGGTAAACTAGAGATGAATTGGTTCACTTAAGAGTTAGAGGGGAGGGAGCCTGGAGAGATAGATCCCCATTTGATTCTCCAGGACCCACATAAGCTATATGCACAGGGGCCACATGCATCTGGAGTTAGTTTGCAGTGGCTGGAGGCCCTGACATGCCCATTCTCTGCACCCCCTCTCAAATAAATAAATAAATAAAACTTTTTTTAAAAGAGTGAGGTGGGAAGCCAGGTGTGGTGGTGCATGTCTTTAATCCCAGCACTCAGGAAGCAGAGGTAGGAGGATCACCATGAGTTTGAGGCCACCCTGAGACTACATAGTGAATTCCAAGTCAGCCTGAGCTAGAATGAGACCCTACCTTGAAAAACCAAAACAACAACAACAAAGAGTTATTGGGCGGCGGGGGGGGGGGGGGCACTGGTGATATGGCTTAGCTGCTAAGGCACTTACCTGTGAAGCCTAAGGATCAAGGTTCTGTTCCCCAGGACCCATATAAGCCAGATACACAAGGTGTTGCATGTGTCTGGAGTTTGTTTGCAGTGGGTAGAGGCCCTGGTGTGCGCATTTTCTCTCTATATATCTGCCTCTTTCTCTCTCTAATAAGTAAATTCAAAATAAAATATTAAAAAGAGTTAGAGGGAAAAGTAATCTGTAGCTGCTGTTAAATATAATTGGGAAATGCTGTTTATCATCTTTGTCTACTGCCTTTATGTTAAGTATATTAGGATTCATTTCATATGGCAATTGAGAAGTTTTGAAGACTTCTGTTTGTAGTACTAGGATAGATAACACTATCTTTTTATTTTTATTTATTTATTTTTTTGTGTGTGTGTTTTTTCGAGGTAGGGTCTCACTCTAGCCCATGCTGACCTGGAATTCACTATGTAGCCAGTCTCAGGGTGGCCTCGATCTCATGGCAATCCTCCTACCTCTGCTTCCCAAATGCTGGGATTAAAGGCGTGCACCACCATGCCTGGTCCCCAACAGTACATCTTTTATTGTTGTTGTTGTGTTTTGTTTTTTTGATGTAGGGTCTTGCTTCAGCCCAGGTTGACCTGAAATTCACTTTGTATTCTCAGAGTGGCCTCGAAATCACGGCAGTCCTCCTACCTCTGCCTCCCAAGTGCCAGGATTAAAGGCATGCACCACCACACCTGGTGACCAACACTACATCTTAATCTGTGTATACTAACATAGTCCATACAAACTAAATTGGATCACCTAGAATTTGTTGTTGTTTTAGTGATGGCTTTCTCTACATTACCGATATTGTGAAGGAAATAAAAGGTCTTCAAAGATTTTTGACATATTTCACAAACTTCTTTTTTTGCTTATACTATTAGGAATGATGTTTTATCCATTTTTATCCCTACCACAGTCTTTTGCTACTCACTTGCTATGTCTCATAAGCACATTATCAAATCCTATACAGTTTTTCTTTTATGGAACCATCATGTCTTCTTATTCCTGGCTTCTTGTTCTGTACATTCCTGCTTCTTCTTCTTCTTAGGTCTCACTCTGGCTCAGGCTGACCTGGAATTCACTATGTAGTCTCAGGGTGGCCTTGAACTCTAGGTGATCCTCCTACCTCTGCCTCCAGAGTGCTGGGATTAAAGGTGTACACCACCATGTCCAGCTCCATTCCTGCTTCCTTAATTTATTATTCCTTGACTAGAGAATTGTGCCAAATAGTGTCCTTAGTCAATTATTTTCCCTCCGGCTTACTCTAGCTTTCCTTGTCCATATTCTGTATTTTCTTAAGTTACTTGTTCCTAGGCAGTATATCACTACTTTTTTTTTTTTTTTTTTTTTGAGGTAGGGTCTCACTGTAACTCAGGCAGATCTAGAATTCATGGCATTCCTCTTATCTCTGCCTCCCAAGTGCTGGGATTTAAAAAGCATGTGCCTCCATGCTTGGCTCCCCCCCTTAACTTTTGTAATGACTATGTTTTTACTTTTATTTCTTATATCTCCACATGACTATGGAGACCTTGCCTTGTTTCTGTTTGTACCTTCAAATATAGCTTAAGCCATCAAACATTCATGCCCTTGTTATTCAGACCTTGAACTTTGCAAAGACAATCCTGGTTTCAAGTAAGAGCTCATTAGCCAAAAGCAGTGGAATATAATTTGTGTAGAGAAAGAGGTTCTCAAAGGGAAGGGACATGGGTAACAGTAAGGCTGGATGTTTTTCATATACTGCTTAACTGGAGTTACACAGATAGTACCTCAAGCCTACCAGGTCAAACTAGACAGCACCAATTGTTAACCAGTGTTTTTACCAAATGTCTTGATATATGCATGACTTGGTGCTACCCAAGCAGCAGGTATACAAAAATGAGTATGAAAAGAACTCTGCTTTTGCTGAAATTTAGAGTGATTTATAACTCAGTATAGTGTTATCTAGAAATGTACAATAGAAGTTCTGAGGAAGAGCACCTTCTTTTGTTAGAGTAGATTCAAGTCCACTTCAACAAAAGAAGTAATACTTCAGTAAAATGTTATAGTATGAGTGGAATTCTATAGACAGACATGTTAAAGGCATTTTAGACTAAGGGAACTGTGCACTCACGAGGTACTATGTCATGACTAGAGTACTATTGTTTGCAAGCCTGATACATAGAGTTATTTTAGAATGGATCATAAGCCTCCTAATATATGGAAAACTTACAACTTAAAATTTTAAATAATGCTCTTTGGGTAAAGACTTTTTGTTAGTTTCTTGGTATCCTTTAGCTTTAAGATACAATGTGGGTAGAAGTATGAACTTTGGAGATCAGAATTCAAGTTAAAATTTGGAAATAGTCAACCTCTGTCACTTTACCTGTTCAAAAAGGGATACTAAGTGTACCTATCTGTGAGTTTTACAATTGTTCACAGATTATAAGTACAAAACTTTTGGTAGTTCCTGGTTTATAAAAAGGACTTAGCAACACAAGAAATGTATTAACATGTTATGTTTCCTCTTAGGCCTTCATTTCTCATCTTTTATTCATTTATCTAAGTAAAGATTTATTTGGTGCTTATTCTATGTCAGGTGCTGGTATTACAAAGATGAGTAAGACACTTCCTCTTCTGCAGAATTTATAATTTTGTAAGAATAGGTATATACGTTTGTTGAAAACAGATAATTATTATCTGGCTTGGGCAATGATTTATTGGAGAATTTTATGAGAAATAAGAATGGAGAGTAGCTCTATTAGGAAAGCCTTCCTCAAGGAAGGCTTGTGTCAAGAATAGTTCTTGGTTCAGAGTTCCAGAGAAGAGAGGGATGATGCTTCTCAGGGAATGGGTAAAATTCAAAGAGAAAGTCAAGGTGACATGACATGTTCAGAAAGAGAGAGAGAAAAAGAAAGAAAACTGTAAAGGAAGCCTCTAAAAAAGAATAGAATGTGAGGTGGAAACCATGCATAAGATTCAATCTATCCCTGTATAGCTTCTCATAGTGGGTATAACTGAAAGCCCTGGGTGAAAAATAAACTCTGTCTCAAGCTAGGATGCTGAGACAGTGCATCATATGTCATGAAGTCCTGTCTGGTCCAAGAAATATTACTACTGCTTAAGCAGGCAGGAGAAACAAAGGAATAGGATTTCATTAGTGATGTTAGTGTCTGAGACATAGTATCAGCCCCAAGAGTGAAATTGACTGTTTGAAATGGGAAAAAAGAAGCTTTCCCTATGATTACTATAAATTTCTAGTATCATTATATATGTAGTGTCATTCCATGTATTTTTCTGATTCTCAAGCTTAGAGATTTGTGGTAAAAGATTAATAGCAAAGTCCTTAATAAACTAGAGTTTGTGTGGCAAATGGAGTTGTGGGATAGATATCCTGGGAAGTAATCCATTCTTTCCCTCCTTCTCTTTGAGCTAGGTAAGGGATTTGCCTAGCACTGGAAAATCATGGAAATATGTGGGTAGGAACTAGACATACATTTACCACTGTGCTATTTTTTTTTCTCCGAGGTAGAGTGTCACTGTAGCTCAGGCTGACCTGAAATTCACTATATCATCTCAGATGGCCTTGAACTCACCATTATCCTTCTACCTCTGCCTCCTAAGTGCTAGAATTAAAGGTATGCTCTACCACGCCCAGCTACTATACTATGATTTTACATACCAGCTTCATTTCTCACTTGGTGAGGAAAATGTAATGTCTTTTGAATGAGAATGCAAAGATGAAATGTTTTTGAAAAATAATGAAAATTTACTATTAATGTAGTATTGGGTTTTATAGGTGTATGTGTTTATTGAGATAAAAGTTAGTCATCGTGCTGGGCATGGTGGCGCATGCCTTTAATCCCAGCACTTGGGAGGCAGAGGTAGGAGGATTGCTGTGAGTTCAAGGCTACCCTGAAACTACATAGCGAATTCCACGTCAGGAAAGCTAGTGTGAAACCCTACCTTGAAAAACCAAAAAAAAAAAAAAAAAAAAAAAAAAAAGTAGTCATCATCACAGTATTGTGGAACCATCACATGTGTCTAATCATGGAGTATTTCTGTCATTGAAAAGAAAAGAAAAGAAACCAAAACAAAACCCACATGTTTTTTACAGTAATTTCCAAGTCTTTGCTCCCCACTGTCTTCTGGAAATTTCTCATTCTCTTTCTTATTGTAAATTTTCTTATTCTGAACAGTTCATGTAAATGGAATCACATAATACATGGTCTTGTGTGTCTTGCTTTTTTCACAGACCATAAGGTTTCATCTATGTGGTACTATGCATCAGTATTTAAATTCCATTAGTGGCTGGATAAGCTTTCTTTGTGTGTGTGTGTGTGTGTGTGTGTGTGTGTGTGTGTGTGTAATTTTATTTACCCATTTATCAATATTTGCTAGATGTCTGATGTCTTGGTTACATTTACTTTTTCATTATGGATAAAACTACTGTAAATATTCATGTGCAAGTTTTATGTAAACATATTTCATTAGTATTAGATACAGATCTTAGAGTGTAATTGCTAAGTTACATTAAAATTCTGTTTAACAATTGCAAGTGTCTTTGCCATTTAAAAATAACTCTTAGAAATAAATGAGAATTTCAGCTTTTCTGTTTCCTCATCAGTATGTGTGTAATATCTTTAATTGTAGCTACCCTATTAAGTGTGAAATAGAAGCTCATTTGGCTAGTGATGTTGCAGATATGTTTGTGTGCTACTGGAATGTTCACACCATCTGTGGAGAAATTGCTATTCAAATCATTTCTGGTTTTTAATTGATCATTTGTCTTTTCATGGTTGAATTGTTAAATTTCTTTTAGTATTTGAATATTATAACATATGAGATATGTGAGTTCAATGTTTTCTCATATGCTTTTCATTTCCTTTTCACATTCTTTTTGCCCCTTTAATAAATGTCCCCTTTGAAAACATGAGTCAGCATTTCATTATGTAGCCCAGCCTGGCCTCAAACATGTGATCCTCCCGCCACCACCACCTGATTACGGGCACTGTAGTCATGCTAGTTTGGGGATTATAAGCAAGTGCCAACATGGAGCTTTTTATAAAGTTTTTTCAGGCACTAAAGATTTTGTCTAATTTATTTTTCTTTGTTGCTTTAGCTTTTGATGTCAACTTAAGATATTACAGTCTGATTAAGATCATGAATTTTGTACTCTGCTCCTAGAACTTACATAGTTTTATCTCTTACAGTTAGGTATTTGATCCATTTGAAGTTGACTTTTATATACACTGTCGAAGTCCACAGTAATTTCTTTTCTTTTCCAGTTTCTTCAATGTAGTTTATTGCAGAGGATGTTAGTCCTCATTAAGTGACCTTGTATTATTGTCAGAAATCTATTGATTATTTTGTGTACTTCTTTATATATGTCCACTACATTGGTGTGATCCTTCTAACTTACAAGAATTTTTTCTTTGTATTGTTTTAGCTCTTCAGAACCCTTTTATTCTATTTTGATTTTTTTCAGTATTTGTTAAAAGATATTATTTTATTTATTTATTAGACACAGAGAGAGAGAGAGAGAATGGGCATGCCAGGGCCTCTAGCCACTGCAAATGCATGCCAGATGCATGTGCCACCATGTGCATCTGGCTTACATGGGATGTGGAGAATCAAACCGGGGTCCTTAGGCTTCGCAGGCAAATGCTTTAACCGCTAAGCCATCTCTCTAGCCCCCATTTTGAATTTTTGAGTCAGTTCTCTCCTTTCTTTGAGCAAAACAAAACAAAAACCAGGCTATTGAAATTTGATAGGAGCTTCATTAGCTGCAGATCATTTGAAAGTTATCATTATCTTGACAATAGTAACTCTTCTAATCCATAAATATAGCATGTAGTTTCATATAGGCACATAGTCTTTTTTTTTTTTTTTTTTAAATTCTCTCGCTCCTATAGCCCAGGCCAGCCTGGAATTCAAGATCCTCCAGTGCCAGTTGTCTGAGTTCTGGTGTTATAGCCAGGCATCACTACACCTGTGTTTTAATTTCATTAAACATTGTTTGTAGTCTTCAGCACACATAGCTCGTACTTCCTTAATTAATTCTGAAGCATTGATTTGTAATTGTTCTTTTAATTTCATTTTTTGGTTTATTCATTGCCACTGTTTAGAAATGCACCTGTGTTTTGTATGTTTATCTTGTGTGCTGCAATCTTGCTGAACTAATTAGCTTTGATTTTTTTTTTTTTTTGTTGAAATTTTCAGAGGCTTTTAAAATAAATGAAATCATGCCATCTGCAAAATTGTTTTTTTTTTTTAAATATGTCTGTGTATGTGGTATACTTTCATGTGTGTTGGAGTGTTCATGTGTGTGGTTACATGTATACTTGTTGATGTGGAGGCCAGTGGGTAGCATCAGTTATCTTCCTTGATTCCTCTCTACTTCATTTACTGAGATACTACTTTCGCTTGAAACCAGAGGTAGATGATTTGGCTAATCTAGCTTTCTGTACTCTGGAATTACAGATGCATAAACCAATTTACATGGATATAGGGGATCTAAACTGCAGTCCTCACACTTGATCTATTGAGCTATCTCTCCAGCTCAAAAAATTGTTTTCCTTTTTCTTTTCTAACCCTAGGTAACTCTTTTCTTTAAACCTTATTCACTCTCCCTAGTAGATACTTAGAATTATGTTACATACAAGGAGTACAGGCCCAGGTTTTTCTTCGTTGAATCTGAGGACAGTTTCTTTTTCATCACTAACCATGTAGTTAGGTTTTTCATTAGATATTCTTTAAGTTGAGGAAATTTCCTGTTTTTGTCATGAAAGGGTATTATAAATTTGATATACTGTTTCTGTTTTTATTAACATAACCATATTTTACTATATCATTAATTATATTATTATATTATTATATTATATAATTATTATTATTATATTATAATATATAATATATATTATATTATATATATTATAATATTATAATATATATAATATTATTATTATATAATAATTATATTATTATATATATTATTATAATATATTATATTATATTATTATAATATATTATATTATTATATTAATTATATTAATATGGTATGTCAATTTATTTTTATATATTTTACTAACCTTACAAATAAATCCCACTTCTCTATCACTAGCATATATTCTGGATTCATTTTTCTAATATTTTATTGAAGACTATTGTATTTGTAGTCTTAAGATATATAAATCTGTTGTTTTCTTATGATTGTCTTGTCTCAATTTGGTATGAAGGCATACTGGTCTCATAGAATGAGTGACAAAGTATTCCTTTTCCTTTGTGTTTTATGAAAAAAGTTGTGAGGACTTGCTTCAGTTTTCTTTTTTTTTTAATTGATGTAGCGGCCGGGCATGGTGATGTATGCCTTTAATCCCAGCAGTCGGCGGGCAGAGGTAGGAGGATTACTGTGAGCTTGAGGCCACCTTGAGAATACAGAGTGAATTCCAGATCAGTGTGGGCTAAAGTGAGACCCTACCTTGAAAAAAGAATTTGTTGTCCTGGTTAGTATCAGATACCCCCATAAACTCATGTGTTCTGAGTGTTTGGTCCCTAGCTGATGGGTCTTTGGAAGGTGGAGCATTCATGGAAGAGATGTGTTGTTGGGGATGGGCTGAGGAGTGTTATAGCCAGCTCTCCTTTGCAAGAAGTTGGCTCACTATCCTGCTGCTGTTTGCTACCTGCTGTGCCAGGAAGGTAATGTCCAGCTTCTGCTCATGTCATATTTTTCTTATGTTATCATGGAGTTTCCCCCACCAATGTCCTTGTAATTCAAAATAAAAACCTCCTATCAGCTGCTTTTGGTTGGGTATATTGTCCTAGCAACAAGAAGGAAACTGCAACAGTAAATTGGTACCAGAAGAGTAGGGTCAATGATGCTAGAAACCTAACTGTGTGGCTTTTGGCCTATCAGAATTGATTTGCTGGAGGAATTTGGAAGGATTTTGAAATATTAAGACTAAGAGATGCCTTGCAGTTCTGTAAGTATAATTTGATTGATTCTTCTCAGTGTTGAAAGACCTAAATACAGAGGAAAAAAGAAAGCTTTGCTTAGATTGAACTAGAGGCAACTTTTGTGAGAGGCTAATATGCATCGTCCTTTTCCCTAAGAACTTGAGCAAGGTTAAAAGTTTAGAAGAAATGGATTGATGTGTGTAGTAGTGTGACAAACTGAAAGATACGAAATTCTGCCTCAAGACTACAGCTTGCTCAGTTGCAATTGTTTTAGAGATTACCATCATTGAGACTAGGCTACCTGTTCTGCATGAGGACAGCAGGAAGAATGCAGACTCTTTTGAATGTAGGGTGCCTGAATGTTGAAGGAGTGTCTTGTTCTTCAAAGTCACCTTTATTTCTCCCTGAATTAACAAATTTGTTCCTTCATCTGGTGCAATGGGAGTATAATAAAGGTAGGAAAGTGAGGATCTTTGGGTTTAAAACATTGGGCTTTTTTTGGAAATGGCCACTGGGTGATTTGAGGCAGGGTTGTTGGAGTTCCTGCATGGAGTCTGGAGCTATGAGGTTGAACTATGCGTTGTAGTGGAGACCTCAACATATCGATATGCCAGGATTATGTGAGACAACTGCCAAGGCGAGATGCTGGTTCAAGATGGCATTTCCACTGAGCTGTTGGGCAGTCCAGCCAGAAGGGTAATTTTAGAAACCTAGAGACTTCATAACTGGATACAGATGTAAGACTTGGAACTGCAGGATTTGGTGTTTGTCCTGCACGATTTTGGTCCTGCATTGCCATCATTTGCGGTATGTCTTTGCCATTATGTGTTTTTGTAAGTATTTTCTGTAGAGCTGGTTTAGTTGCCATAAATTCCTTTAGCCTGTCTTTGTTTTGGAATGTCCTTATTTCTCCATCAATTTGGATAGATAGCTTTGCAGGATAAAGTAATCTTGGTTGACAGTTTTTATCTTTCAGAACTTGGAATACCTCACTCCAAGCACTTCTGGCTTTTAGAGTTTGTGTTGAGTAATCTGCTGTGATTCTGATGGGCTTGCCTTTGTAGGTGACTTGCTTTTTCTCTCTAGCTGCTTTCAATATATTTTCTTTGGTTTGTATGTTTGGTAATTTAATTATAATATGGCGGGAGAGGTTCTTTCCAGGTTTTGTCTGTTTGGTGTTCTAAGGGCTTCCTGTATCTGCATTGGCATCTCTTTCCCAATTTGGGGGAAGTTTTCTTCCATGATTTTGTTGAAAACACCTATTATGCCTTTGGAGTGAGATTCTTCTCCTTCAACTATCCCTTGAATTCTTATGTTTGATCTTTTCATAGTGTCCCGAATATTTTGAAATTCCCATTCATACCTTCCTATTATTTTGTCTTTCTCTTTGTTAGACTGTATTAGATCTGCCATCTGGTCTTCTAGTTTAGATATTCTGTTCTCTCCTTCTTCCATTCTACTAGAGAGATTTTCTACAGAGTTTTTAATTTCACTGACTGTACTCTTTATTGCTAGTATTTCCGACTGGGTTTTCTTTATTCTTTCTATTTCCGAATTTATGTCTCGTATTGACCTCCTTATTTCATTAAATTGGTTTCTGTGTTTTCTTTGAATCCTTTCATTTTGTCTTTGAGTTCTTTGAACATATTTATAATCATTCTTTTGAAATCTTTCTCAGGCATTTCCTCTAATTCAGTCTCACTGAAGGTCATTTCTGATACATTAATACTTTTTGGTGGATTTATATTGTCTTGATTTTTTTGTGTTTCTTATATTATAATGTAGAGATTTTTTCATTTTGGATTAATTTAATGCTTCGGTTTTCTAATTATCTGCAGTAATATTAGATGTGTCAATCAATCTGGTATTATATATCTTCACGTTAGGAACTTAAGGTGCTAGGTATGGCTCTTAAGACTCTCAGAGTAATCACAGAAGTGACCCTAGGTGTTGGGTTTGCCTGCTATGAGAGTATTCAAGTAGGCTGAATGAAACAGAATACAGTCAAATTCTAAAAAATTTAACTAATCGATGTACCCGTTCAATGAAATACAGCACAGAGTACTTGTGCAAAAGTAGGTGTTATGACAAACGGATCCTTTAATACTGTCACAGTCCCTAAGGATGTGTGTTGCCCCATACCCTTAATCCTGGCAACTGGGAGGCTAAGATTTCTGGTCTGTAGAAGGTTCCAAGGTCAGCTTGTGACCAAGTGAGACCCTTTCCCAACGATTGACAGAAGAAGAAACAAAGGCACTATAAATCAGGAAGCAACAAATGAACAGCCCAAAATATAGCTTACTTAAGAGTGTCAGATCTGACCATCCATCAGGTTTAACATATAATTTATCCTGACATGGAAGGTGCAATTAGTCCTTCCAATGCAAGCCTACACATCAGGCTTATTTGGTGGGTACTGACCTGGTGTTATCCAAGTTACCTTTTGGGACGGTTTTGGTCTCAGCTATGCTGTAAGGTTGCTTGGGTCCTTCTTTGCTGTGTTTTGGGCTCAGGAAGGCCGGCTGAGTCTGGGTCACTGCTTTAATCGTGCCAGATGCTGGGTAGGTGAGCTCTCTTTCCCAGCTCTCTGGTGCTTGCCAGCGCTTGTGCTGGTGGTGGGGGAGGGGATGCTGTGAATGGCAGCTGAAGTCCGTCTGCTGATCCTCGTGATCCTCTTCCTCACAAGCCGCTCCATTGGTCTCTGCCGTCCTCCTTCCACGTTTCTTGAGTTGGCGAGGAGGCCAGTGTGAGTGGAGAATCCCCTCACCTGGCTTTAAAATCCTGCAGCTCAGCCAGAGCCTGGTGGCTGCCACGGCATGGAACTCGCCTCAGCTGTGGAGCCGCTTCTGCCCGCTTCTGTGGGCTCCAGATGCTCTGGGTCTCTCATACTTCTCTGCTGCCGTTTGTAATTTACTGTACAGCTCACTTTTTACTAGAAGAGTGTATTCTGTTGGTTTTTTTTTTTTTTTTTTTTTTTTGCTTTTTTTCCCCTAGCCTGTTTTGGTGTGGTTCCTATGCCGCCATCTTAACTGGAAGTCCATTATGTGTTTTTTGTTTTATAAGCTCACAGTTCAGTGCTCAGACTGTGGGGATGTTTGAAGTCCATAGGGATTGCAAAAAAATATATGGGAAATTTTACTGTTGAACTGAATCCTTGCATTTTACTTCATGGATGGTCATTAGTTTATGGGCACCTGGGGCAGAATGTGGTACTTTGAATATGGTGTCTCCCATATACTCATATGTTCTGAATGCTTGGTCCTCGGATAATAGCCAATTTGGAGGTCCAGTCTTGCTGGAGGGTGTGTTGTTGGGGGCGGGTTTAGGGGTGTTATATCCAGGTCCTCTTTGCCAGAACTTGGCTCACTGTCTTGCTGTTGTTTTCTACCTCCTGTGGTGAGGAGGTGATGTCCAGCCTCTGCTCATTCCATACTTTCCCCTACTATCTTGAAGCTTCCCCTTGAGATTGTAAGCCAAAATAAAAACTTCATTCCCATCAACTACTTTTGGCAGGTGCTTTACCCCAGCAAATGGGAAGAAACTGCCTTGATTATTTGGTAGATTTCAATCGTCAAACGATGTGGTCTTGAGTTTTAATACTGGGAATGTTTTTATAACTTTCATTTTCTTGTTATAGATATACCAAGATGTTTTATTTCTGCTTTGCCTAATTTTGTTATTTTGTGGTTTTTAGGAACCTGTCCTTTTTATGTAGGCTATCTAATTTGTTGCCATATAATTGTTTATATTATTCCTAAACACTTTTTCCTTCTGAACTGTCAATTTTAATCACCATGATTTAATTCCTGATTTTATTAATTTAACTTTTTTTTCTTCAGTCTAGTAAAAAGTTTACCAGTTCAGACATCATTTGAGACCCCAAATTTGGCTTTCATTTATTTTCTTTTTTATTATATACTTAATTAATTTTATTAACAACTTCCATAAATGTAGACAATATAAATAATTATGTATCATTGTCCCCTCCCATTATGCTCTCTATTCCCTCCCAAATCTTCCTTCCACTGAATCCCTTCTTTCCAACTAGTCTCTATTCTGTTTTGATGCCATCATTTCCTATTCTATTAATATATTTATTTGAGGGGGGGCAGATAGAGAGAGAATGGGCACATCAAGACCTCTAGCTGCTGCAAACCAACTCCAGATGCATGCACCACCTTGTGTATATGGGCCCTGGAGAATTGAACTTGGGTCCATCGGTTTTGCAGGCAAGTGCCTTAACTGCTAATCCATCTCTCCAGCCCCTCTTTTCCATTTTTAACGCTGTTGTCACTGATCTTATCTCTGTTATTTGCTTCTTACTTTGCTCTTTTCTCTGATTGTGACATTGTGCTATGCATTTGAAATCTTTTTTTTTTTTTTTGAGAGAGAGAGGAGAAAGAGAGAGAGAGAGAGAATGGGCGAACCAGAAGCCTCTCTGCCGCTGTGAATGAACTCCAGATGTGTGTACCCCCTTGTGGGCAAGTGTGGGATTGCGCCCTTGTTTCAGTGCATCTGGCTAAATGTGGGACCTGGAGAATTGAATGGGCGTTCTTAGGCTTAGCAGACAGGTGCCTTAACTACTAAGCCATCTCTCTTACAAAGCTTTTGTTGAAAGGCATATTTTTACATATCTTTTGTCTTCATTTCAAGGTATTCTTTTTCTTTTTTTTTTTTTTTTGGTTTTTCGAGGTAGGGTGTCACTCTTGCTCAGGCTGACCTGGAAGTAACTGTGTAGTCTCAGGGTGGCCTTGAACTCACGGTGATCCTCCTACCTCTGCCTCCCAAGTGCTGGGATGAAAGGTGTGTGCCACCACACTTGGCTATTTCAAGGTATTCTTAATATTCTTTCTGATTTTTTCCCCCTTTGTTGTTCACTTTCCACATAATCTTAAATTTTTCAAATTTTGTTCACTTATTTTACTCTTTTAAAATACTTGTTTTATAGCAAAATGTATGAGCTGTTTTGGAAAATACCTTGAGTTCATTTTAGAAAACCATGTAGTCTACTACTTTCAATGGGTTCTTCTATAACTATTTATTAGTTCTCTTAATTTACAGGGGTTGTATTGTCTTCGGTTTCCTTCTCTGTCAGATTGTTCTATCAATGAAAGTGGTGTTGAACTCAACAACAATTATAGTTGAGCTCTGATTCTCCTTCAATTCCATCAGCTCTTTGTTCATGTAGTTTTAGGTACTTACAAGTTTATAATTGTTATATCTTCTTTTTAAATATTTTATTTATGTGAGAGAGACAGAAAGAGGCAGTGAAGGAGAGAGAGTATGAGTAGACTTCAGATAAACTCCATGTGCATGTGCCATTTTGTATATTTGGCTTTACATGAGAACTGAGGAAATAAACCCAGGCCATTAGGCTTTGTGAGGAAGCACTTGTTTTTTTTTCTTTTTGGTTTTTCTAAGGTAGGGTCTCACTCTAGCCCAGGCTGACCTGGAATTCACTATGTAGTCTCAGGGTGTCCTTGAACTCAGGGCAATCTTCCTACCTCTGCCTCCTGAGTGCTGGGTTTAAAGGTGTGCACCACCACGCCCGGCTAGCAAGCAAGTGCTTTTAACCCCTGAGCCATCTCCCCAGCCCCTGTTGCATCTTCTCGATCAATGGTCTATTTTTACTTTGTGATGTCTTTTACATGCAACAGTTTTAATGTTAATGCTATTTAAAATGTATATTAATATGTACAGTTTAAATGTTTAATACACACAAACTAAAATGTATTACATTGTTAATTTTGCAGCTTGTAAACATTCATTCTCTCTCTGTCTCTCCCCGTTTTCTGTCCTCTTCCCCCTTGGTAGATGCAAGTTTACTCTGATACTAAGCCATATCCTGTGGACACCTAGTTTGCTTTCTTACCCATTTGCCTGTCTCCTACCACATCAAACTATAAGTGTGAATTTTGTCCAGTCATTTACTACTTTAAATTTTGTTTTAAATAAATCTATTTACCTGAACAGTATATTTAATTTTGCATAATTATCACTTTCATATAAAAGGTGGTAACTTAATGAAGGTAATACCTTTTTAAAAAATTGTCATGGGACAATTTTATGTTGTGAACACCATAGAGTATGTTTATACCAATTAAGATGTTAATTATAATCTTATGGGATTACCATCATACAGACATACAGACTTTACTGAAGTGAGTTTGCAGTGTGATTGCTTGATCTGTTTTCTCTGAAACCATCATGAAACTAAACCTCATGGTGAGTAACAAGTGGTGAAGGAAAGCAGCTCACCTCATGGTGGACAGGAAGCAGAAAGGTTAGACCCACTGACATACTTCCTCCAGAAAAGTCTGATTTTCTGTCTCCCAAAAGAACACTGCCACTCGAAATCAAATGTTCAACCCATGAGTCAATGGAAGGAAGAGTTTATTAGGCTGACATCATGGCAAAGAAGGCAAGGTAGCAAGTGTCGGAAATAGAGATACTCACATTTCATTCACAATCAAGAAGCATGGAGATTCTCAACCTGCCCTCTCCTTTTTATAGAGCCCATGATCCCAACCAGTGGAATGTTGCAGCCCACAATTAAAGTGTGTCTTGCCATCTCAGTCAATCTAATCAAAACAATCTCTCACAGACATGCCCAGAGACTAGTTTTCATGGGTGGTCTTAAGTCCTATCAAGTTGACAATAAATTATCAGAGTGGGAGACCTTTCATACTCAAACCATATTAATCCCAATCTCTTTGCCAGAATATCACATGAACTTCCTCTTGACCTTTACCTGATAGTGTTCTTTTTCCTTCTGAAACTGCATCATGAGCTGAGCTTCCACAGTCTGCATTTCATTCAATCTTCTGGTCTTCCAAATTCCCACCATAACGATAATCAGCATAATGGCCAATTATTACAGAATTGTAAGGCTCTTCTAGCCCAATGTTCCAATTCATTCCAAATTCCTCCCACATACCAGTTATTACAGACTAATGATCACATGGTCAGGTTTATCTCATCATTGGCTCCACTTCTTGGTATCAATTTTCTGTTTCAGTTACTTTCAAATTGCTGGGACAAATATCCCAAATAGAAGCATCTTAGAGAAGGAAAGAAATGATTTTGACTTATATATACAGAGTGCAGAGAGACCACTGTGATGGTCAGAGTATGGCAGGAGTAGAAAATGTAACATCCTATTGTCATATCAACAGGGAGACTATAGAGAGAGCAACAAGCAGGGTCTCCATATACATGTCAAGGCCCCCAACCATGCTTCTTCCAGCAAGACTCCACTTTCTAAAAGTTCCACAACTGTCCTAAACAGCTGAGTACCAATTGTACAAAGACCTTAGTCAAGGGGGTCTTTTTAAATTTAAACTACTAATCATGCATTTTTATATTTTAATTTTCTTCTGTTGGCTTTTTAAACTTTTCTCTTTAGAAGCTTTCTCATTTACTTCGATGATTTTAAGTTTTTTCATCTTTTAAAATTTATGAATTTGAGGCGATTACATATCCTCTAAGAATTATCTTTATATAAATTTTGTTATTTTATTTTTCTACTGTCTGTTGTGATATCTTTACCGACTCCTGTGTGTATTCTTTGGAAATGTTTGGTCTTTTTGTCTCACCTCTTTGAAGAAAGTTTGTTATTGATCTGAAGTTATATTTAAAGGTATTTGTTATCATAGCATGTAGGCTATGTAAGATAATGTAACTAAGTTAGTAGAAGTTTCATTAATGTAGAATTCCATACTACAAAATTGAGATTACTTTTTCTACCTTTATATTCAATGTGCTTTTATCATTCATTTCTATTTACACACACACACATACACATGTGCTTTAGGGATTACAATCAAATACATTTGTAGTATTAAATTGAAATTACATTTTCAAAGTTATTGAGTTATTCTTTTTTATTTTTATTGTTGTAGAAAGAGAGAGAAAATCGGTGCATCTGGGCCTCAGCCACTACAATCGAATTTCAGATAATTGTGCTACCTAGTAGGCATGTGCGACCTTGCGCTTGCCTCACCTTTGTGTTTCTGGCTTACATGGGATCTGTAGAGTTGAACATGGGTCCTTAGGCTTTGGAAGCAAGCACCTTAACCACTAAGCCATCTTTCTAGCTCGAGTTACTCTTTCATTGCAGCTTTCTAACTTGTTGGGTTTTCGTTTGTGGGCATTATATTAAGCTCAAATACGTGTGTGCTTTAGGTTTTGTTTTTAAAGAACAGAAAATAAACTCTTCATTGTGAATCAAAGTTTATTCCACAATTCATATTTTAACTCATGAACAAGAATTATTTTCTGAACCCTCTACTTTTTTAAAGTACATTAAGCCCCGAAAGGAATTTTGTTATGAGAGTACTGTTTTTTGGTTTAGCCTAGCCTGACCTGAATTTCACTCTGTAGTCTCAGGGTGGCCTCGAACTCATGGCAATCCTCCTACCTCTGCCTCCTGAGTGCTGGTATTAAAGGGTATTAAAGGCGTGTGCCACCATGCCTGGTTTATGAGAGTACTGTTTTAAGAAATTTAAGGTTAACTACCAATACCCTACAGTTCCTTCAATTTGTGATAGCATTTGTTCCTTCTTTTCCCCTACTCCCTTCTTAAAATAAGTAATATTTCAATAGCTTTTAAACTCATGGTGAACTATTTTTTGATGGTATACATAGAAAATCTGCAAATTAGATAATGTCCCTATTTTCTAGTCAATAAAACCAGGACTCATGTTAAATCGAGTTTTAAAAAAATCATTAAGTTGTTGATCATTTATATGTACTTAGAATTCATAACCAGAATTAAATCTATCTTTCCTCAGTGTCGTGAAGTTTATATTTGTTTTAAGTTTTCATATATATATATATATATATATATATATATATATATATATATATGGATCATTGTAATAGGCATGAAGTTTTTAGGAAAATCTTCGTGTTGGGCATGATAGTATAATTCTAGCACTCTTGAGGTCAAGGCAAGAGAATTTGAGTTTAAGGCAAACCTGACTAACCTTTTCAACAAATGGCAGGATGACTGGGGGAAGAAAAAAGAAATAAAGAAATAAGAGAAAGGAGAAGGGAGGGGAGAGACTTAACACATTCTAATAGGTGGATATTTTTTTCCAGATTGCTTTTATTCATTTACATTGCAATTGTATTTTTTAAGCTTCATCGTAGCACATTCTAATTTACTAGTTAATCTGTCATTTTTCTTTAGTTGAATTACTTTATTAGAAATAATTGAGCAAAATGTTATCATAAAGTTTGATTCTATCTCCTCATGGCCAGCAGGTTGAAGAATGTTTAAGAAAAAGTACATTTGGGTTAAAGAGATTGCTTAGTGGTTAAGATGCTTGCCAGTAAAGCCTAAGGACCCAGATTCTTTTCCCCAGTACCCATGTAAGGCATTTAAGTGGTTTATACTTCTGGAATTCGTTTGTATTGGCTGGAGGCCTTGGCTTGCCTGTTGTCTCCTTCTATCTTTCTCTTTCTTTCAAAAAAATAATTTTTTTTAAATAAAGAAAAAGTACACTGGAATTATCAATCTACACACTTACTTCCAGAATGCATCTTTGTGTGTGTTTGTGTGAATTAAACTGTGTTCTATAACAAAGTGGCCTCAAAAGCTTAGTAAAATATTATTTGGAGGGCTGTAAAGATGGCTTGGCAAGTAAGTTTTTGCGCAAGCATGAGGGCCTGAGTTTGGAGTCTCAGAATTCAGATAAAAGTAGTCATATCAGTGCATGCATGTATGTCGTCTGGGAAGCAGAGACAGAAGTATCTTTAGAGTTTAGTAGCTGGATGGTGTCCCCAAATCAGTGAGCTCTTGGTTCAATCAATGAGAGAGTCTATATGAAAGAATAATTATCCTGCCTCTAAAATAAATAAGGTGGAGAGTTACTGAAGAGGACACCTGATGCCAACCTCTGGCTTCCACATGCATAGGTGTACCTACACACTTGCGTGTGCATATACATATGAACACACATGCACACACATACCATACCAGTATACACATGGTGAAATAAAATAAATCTGGTTATTATTTAAGCTTGTAAATTAAGTTGTTGGAGCACACAGGAAGTGTTTTCATTAAATATAGAGGGTGGATGAGTGTGATGATTGAATGAGTGGATAGGTTGGTGGGTGGGTGGATAAATGAAAAATTTTTGTAGTTGTGAATCAGTCTGCACTAATATTATATGTACTTGTAAACTGATTATTTTAGATATGAGATATAAACTGCTCTCATATTCTAGAATGCATTGAGATTTTTAAGGTAAAAGTATTTATATTTAGTTTTTTTTTATTTTTTTGAGGTAGTTTCTCACTTTTGTCCAGGCTGACCTGGAATTCACTATGTAGGCTGCGTTTGAACATACACTTATCCTCCTACCTCAGCCTCCTGAGTATTAGGATTAAAAGCATGCACCTCCACACCTGACTAAAAAATTTTGATATAATCTTAATCTCATAATTTTGATAATTTTGCCATTGTGTTAAACAGAAGGCTTTTGTTTGTTTGTTTTTAATATAGTCTCCTTATATATCTCAGGTTGGCAAAAACTTGCTATGTAGTCCAGGCTAGCCTTGAACTCACAATGCTCTTGTCTCAACTTCCCAAATTCTGGGTGTTGGAGTTAGTTTCATGCTGCTGGGACAAATACCTGATTAGAAGCAGCTTATGGGAGGAAAGAGTTTATTTCAGGCTTACAGAATCCAAGGGAAATACCATCAATGGTGGAAGAAGCTTGCTCACTTCCGTAGATCCATGTAGAGAGACACCACCAAACAACCCGTAATCACCAGTGGCCAGAGCGCCCACTGCTCTGTAAATACCTTAGGACTCAAGTTGCAAACTCAGTCTTCATTAAAAAATGCCATACATTCAAACCACCACATCGGGATTACAGATTTGGGGTGAAATGCACGTACCAGGGTCTCTAGCCACTGCAGATGAACTCTGGATGCATGTGCCACCTTGTGCATCTGGCTTTACTGGGGTGCTGGGGTCCTTTGGTGTTGTAGGCAAGTGCCTTAACTGCTAAGCCATGTCTCCAGCCCTGTTTCTTTTTATTGCTATTAATGATATAGTTTGTTTAATAAATGTATTTATATCATTACTCCCTAAATCCTTTTCCTTAGCCAAATCATATGTACTGTTTCTACCTGTTCTTCACAAACTTAAAGATAGTTATGCTATGTCTCTATACCTTGCCATTTTACAGTTTGGTCATTAGCTAAACCAAAAGACTTATATGTTTCCATGAAGATGATTTTAAAAAATAAAAAGGATAGATAAGATATGTTCTTGGATTGGTGCTGCTTCTGTATATCTCTCCTATTGTTCTTTGTGATTATACTTTTTCTTCTTAGTTGCATAAAGGTTTTTTTTTTGTTTGTTTGTTTGTTTTTTTGGTTTTTCGAGGTAGGGTCTCACTCTGGCCCTGGCTGACCTGGAATTAACTATGTAGTCTCAGGGTGGCCTTGAACTCACAGCAATCCTCCTACCTCTGCCTCCCCAGTGCTGGGATTAAAGGCATGCGCCACCACGCCCGGCTGCATAAAGGTTTTCCATTCTGAGTGATTGAGTTTTTGAAATATCTGAGATTTAATTTAGTCAAGCTGGTTAAAAATGAATAATTTTTCAGAACTTGTTTAGGATATAGTTTCTTTAGATAACAAAAAGTACTTATCGTTATCCTTAAGCTCCTTGCCTATTAGAGAAACAGATTTCACTGTTCTATAATTATTATTATAATGTTAATATCTGGTAATTCATTCAAGTGATCAATGGCCATTTCTTTTTTATTTTTCTTTCATTATTTTGCTTCTTTTCTCTGTGTCAACCTAATGCTCACAATGGTAATCTAGGAAGTATGCAAAATTTAAAAAGCCATGTTATGATTTTTACACATATGTCTTTCATCCTTTCCTGCCTTCATAGTCCTGATCATATCTTGTATTTGGGAGAGGAATTTATGCTCTCAAGTACAAAAATTTCAAATATACTGCTCTTTTGTATGTACATTGACATCATAATTCACTTAGACATTGCCTTATTATTAGGCACATAGATTATTTCTGATATTCGTTATAATTATAACACAATTTAATTTTTTGTATGATATATTATCTCTAAAGATAAGAATTCCTAAAAGTGTAATTCTCAAATTAAAAATCCATGAAAATTTTATTGATAATTTACATCCTTAATTTGCTAAAGAAAAGTAAGAATGATGTACAATTAGCAATATGTCAGAATATGTAGATTTGTTTTAAAAATTTATGTTTCTTTGTTCTCAGTATTTTAATGATTTCATATATATTTTTAAAAATTTTTTAAATTGTTAACTTCTATACTTACATACAAAAAACACATATTTCCCTCCCCTCCCCCATTCCCCTTTAGAACTCCAATCTCTGTCATATTCCTTCCCTCCATTAGTCTCTCTTTTAATTTGCTGTCACCATCTTTTTCTTCTATTATGAGGGTCTTGTGTAGGTATTGCTAGGTACTGCAAGGTCATGGATATCAATTTCTGTCTGGACAGTTGCATTGTAAGGAGTCGCACCCTTCCTTTGGCTCTTACATTCTTTCCGCCCCTCTTCCTGAATGGGCCCTGAGCCTTGGAGGGTGTGACAGAGATGTTTCAGTGCTTGGCACTCCTCCATCCCTTCTTCTCAGCACTATGTTGCCTTTGGGTCATCCCAGTGGTCATTGCCATCTGAAAAGAGAAGCTTCTCTAACCAGAACTGAGAATAGCATTAATATGTGAATATGAATATTAAGTGTAGTGCTTTCAGGGCAGCTTGGTGGGAATAATATATACATTTAGCCAGACAAGAGCAGGCTTTATACCCCTAAGGCTCATGACCTCCCCTGCCATAGACTTTTGCTTGGTTTTTTCAGTGCCAGGCATGTATTCCCTCCCATAGAGAGGACCTTCTTGTTTATTAACATCAATTAATGTACTTTTATCTTTATATCAATGAAGGGCTGAATTTTTTATTCACAAATAAATTTGCTTATATGATTTAATATCCGTGTTATTTTGTCATGTTGGCTGTAATTATTTTCCTATTTTGTACATTGAATCAAAATAAAAACTTATGAATTGATAGTTTTTAATACTGCATTAATCTTAAGATTGAATAAGTATAATAATTTGATTTTACCTATATAATCATGTATACTTGAGGGACATTGGTTTTTTTTTTCAGTCAGAGAAAAACTCTAATATGTTAAAGATCTCTATAATCTTTATTTTTAAAAAACTAGGAAGCTTTGTGGTTCATGTATTTATAGTGCTTACTCAAAATTTATATATTTTACCAACTTCAACTTTATACTAAACATTGAAATGCTGGATCACTTAGTATTCTTTCAAAATGTGTAATTTTATATATTATATTTGATCACTTAAATGTGATGTTATTATTTATATTCTTTTAAGCGAAGGATGATACAAAAATATTTGCTGAAGGTTTTTTGTTTTAACTTTAAACAATGCTTTGTTTTGCAAATGAGAGATTATTTTTACAAAGGATTGAATATTAACTTTGAACTTGGTTTGGGAATGTTTAGTAAATAGTAATATTTTAATTTAAAAATCATTACTAGAATTTGTTAAGTTTGATTCTATGAGTCTTTGATGTTATTTGTCTTTGCTCCACTGACACCTCTGATAAGGATTTCTAATATTTCATTTGTACATTTATAGGTTGAGAAAAAATGTACTTTTTAGAAATTTTCTTAGATATAAATATGAATGTAAAAGTTTGATAAGTAGGTATACCTGAGACTTTGGGATCTATGAGTCAATCTGAGTAAACTTAGTCTCTTGATGCCTTAGTTGTCTAACAGAAATAATGATAATAATGGCATGTGCTGTTTTTCAGGGGAAACTACAATATTTTTAATAAGATTTGATATAGGTGTTACATTTAGAAGTTTTTTATAGGGATTCTGAATGGGTTACATGTGTTAATTTATTCAAGAGTATTGAATTTTTGTTTTTCCTGAAATTTCTGTACTTCTCTTAATTTCTTTTTCCATTTTATTTTATTTTTATTTATTTTTTTGGTTTTCCCAGATAGGTTGTCACTCTAGCTCAGGTTAACCTGGAATTCACTCTGTAGTTTCAGGGTGGCCTCAAGCTCACTGCAATCCTACCTCTGTCTCCTGAGTGCTGGGATTAAAGGCGTGCACCACCACACCCAGATCTTTTCCTTTTTTAATAAAAATTTGTCCTTGAAGCATATCCAGATTTTAGTTAACTTGAGATGTAGAAATCCATTAAAATTGTCATGGTAGAAGATGAGGATCTTTAGGAATTTTGTATGGCTGTATTACTCCATTAATGGCCAACATGTTTTGTTTTATTTGTTTTGCTGTAGGCCAAATAATTCTGTTGTTATAAAAGCAGTCATTGGTAATACATAAATGAATGGGTACGTCTGCACAATAAAATTAAAAAAATAAATTAGTGGCTTAATTTGTCGATCATAATGCATTATTTAGATGTTACTACTTGTATGAACATGTGTGTATTTTTTTTGTTGTTTTTTTGAGGTAGAGTCTCACTGTAGTCCAGGCTGACTGGACTCAGCGTGGCCTTGAACGCACAGTGATCCTCCTACCTCTGCCTCCCGAGTGCTGGGATTAAAGGCATGTGCCATCACGCCTGGCTCCGTATTACTTTTTTTATTTTTTATTTTTATTTTTTGGTATTTTCGAGGTAGGGTCTCACTGTGGTCCAGGCTGACCTAGAATTCACTGTGTAGTCTCAGGATGGCCTCAAACTCATGGCTATCCTTCTACCTCTGCCTCCCAAGTGCTGGGATTAAAGGCATGCACCACCACATTCGGCTTACTTTTATTATTTTTTAAAAATATTTATTTACTTGAGAGAGTAGGGGAGGGAAGGAGGGAGGGAGGGAGAGCATGGGCATGCCAGGGCCTGCAGCCACTGCAAACCAACTTCAGACACATGTGCCACCTTGTGCATCTGGCTTATTTGGTCCTGTGGAATCGAATCTGTGTCCTTTGGCTCTACAGGCTAGTGCCTTAACCGCTAAGTCTTATCTCCAGCCTGGTATTGCTTTTTAAATTTTGATCTTGGTTTAGTCTTCCCGACTAGTGATTTTTTTATTTTTGTTTTTTTAATTTTTATTTTTAATGTTTTTATTTAATTAATTTATTTGCAAACACAGAGAGAGAGAGAGATAGAAGAGAAGCAGACAGAGAAAGAATGGTTATAGCAGGGCCTCTCGCCACTGAAACGAACTCCAGATGCATGTGCCCTTTGTGCATCTGACTTACGTGGGTCCTGGAGAATGAACTGGGATCCTTTGGCTTTGCAGGCAAATGTCTTAACCTCTAAGCCATTTCTCCAGCCTAGTGGTTTTTTTTAAAGGAAAGTCTTATGTATTTATTTATTTATTTATTTATTTATTTATTTATTTTGTAAACAGAGGGAACTAGAAGAGAGGCAGAGAGAATGGGTGTGCTTGGGCCTCCAGCTGCTATAAACAAACTCCAGATGCTTGTGCCATTTTGTGCACCTGGCTTTATGTGGGTACAGGAGACTCAAACCTGTCTTTAGGCTTTACAGGCAGGCGCCTTTAACCACTGAGCAATCTCTCCAGCTCTGTTATTTTTGCCACCACTCTATAGTATATTCCTAAAAAAAAAAATCTATGAAAATATTTCTTTGCTGCCTTCTAATTTATCCTCATCTAAGATCTTTTGACTTGTAGGTCCTCCCAAACCTGTTGTGAGCCAAAATATTTTTGCATAGAATTCATTAATATTTATAGCTCATTATTCAGAAGTCTGCATCAAACACTAAAGTTTCCAAAATGTCAGCAAGTTATACCTTATACTTGTCCACCTCTTAGTTCTCACTAAAGATTTGGTATTCTGTCAAATTCTAGCAAACTTCTTTTTGGTTGTAATTTGGTGAGACTAAAGTCCCTCCATTTCCATGGTGTTAGTTGCCATACCCAGTATCACTGTATATGTAAGGTAAATTGCCAAAAAACTCAGTGCTTCCACCCCATCTTCAGATGACACATCTGTGTGAAGCTTCCTTTTGTTTCACTCTCTTTCATATCTCATTCCTGTTGGGTAAATCATTGAGAAGATGGTGTCACCTGGAGCAAACCAGTATTCTTAACAACTTGAACACTCTTATTTGATTGTTCTAAACCTTTCTCTGAGTACAGACATTTCTATCAGCCTCAACCTTATTTGCACCCACTTGTTTTTCTTCTGGCCAATCAAACCTGACAGGTAAAAACATCTGCCTTCTCTTACTCCCTGACAAGCAAGTCAAAGGAGCAATAATTCTGTGATAACCACCCCAAAACAAACTAAGGTGCTTAATATTGACTTCATTTTCTTCTCCCTTATCTACTTACTTCCTTTCATTCTTCACTTCTTTTCTTCATCCTTTCATTCCTTTGGAAACTGATATATGAAAAACAATTTATAATATTCACAAAAATTTCTTATATATAGCCTACTATTTTATGTTAGTGTATTTCATACCTGAGAACTGAAAATATATATGTCATTTACCTTGTGATACCTCAGTTCCTGTTTATTTGTCTTGTCTCTTTCAGCCTGGCAACTCAATAGATATGTGAGAATCTTCTCTTTTGGAAAAGATGGGAGTTGCACAGCTAGCATCCTGAGATAAAAAATTTAGTTATCTCCATTTACCAAAATAAATATTAGAGGTTTTATAACCATTTATATCCTAGTCTTTTCATAATCAGCTCCTGTTTGGAGTCATAAGAGATGAAGGAGAAGACAAACATGCATGCATTAAAAAGAAACCAGCAGACTTCTTTCCTATTTTCAAATGACATACTATCTCCCAGTGTTGGTAAGACAAACGTGAGAAATATGATATGAAATAATAGCTAATGACTATTGTTTATTTTGTGATGGAAATCAAACTGCTTTCTCTTAACAGTAGCAACTTAGAGACATTGCCAGGAATATTGAGAATATCTTTCAATGACAGCAAAAAGTAGGAAAAATCAAACTGAAAGCAGGAAATGATAAGGATTTTGCAGTACAGAAAATAGAGGTTTTCCTATCATTGTACAAAAACATGTTTTTTCTAGGTTGAATTGTTAATGACTGCTTATAAGGAAAACCATTGCTGATACAGAAAGGAGGAATATGAACTTCAAAGCATAAAAAAAACATAAATTTGGAGTTTTGTGGATTATGGATTTTTCAATGCAAAACTTTGTAGATAACTTCGCATTTAATTGATGTGCAGGTAATAAGACAATTCCAAGTTCCACATTTAAGCATATGTGCATGTTAAAATTTTGTTGATAGGGAAGGGCTAAGAAATGTTTGCAGTGCTATTGATTAATTGAGGTATATTAAATGTTAAATTGTATTGTTTTATTAGGTAAGTATTTTATGTTTATATCATGATAAAGTGTCACATGTTTCTACTTAGGCACTTTCATATTTAGTATTTCCTTCAGAAATACTAAGCTGCTTTTGCATCTGACAAATGGTTTTTCCTCACCTTTAGGCTTTTACTCAAGCTGTTTTTTAAATGAAGAATTGACTTCATTTATATATGCCTGTCTCATTCTTCAGATTTGGATCAGACATACTGTTGAAAAGATTTCTTTTGTCCTCCTTCATTCAGGACACTCATGGCACATATCCAATCTTGTGTTTTCTCTCAGTGTATTAGATTTTGAGGAAAACCTAAAGAAAAAATGGTGGTCCCAGTGCCTACCACAGAACATGGCCCATAGATGGGTTCAATAAATGTTTGTGGAATTGGATACAGATCTAAAGTTGTACTCATTCTTACTATACTGCTAGGAAACACTGGTTGATGTTGAAGTATATTTTCATTATGTTATCAGTAACTGAAACAATGCAGGAGATACACTTTCTCAATATTTATTGATTCTGAGCATGTGTCATGTTCATGCTGAACCAGACACTACTCTAGTGTTTGAATTACCTGTGAGTTGTAAATGTCAAGGAAGTACTTGTAACACCATTTAGGAGCCTGTCAGTAATTACTGGTGACTGTAAAAACCAAGGTATTTTCATTTTCTTTATAAGTTGTCATTAAACACAGAGCACAATAGAAATCATCATTTTGATAAATATTTTCTATGTCATAAAGTTTTCTTAAGTTCTGATGACTGTAAAACTAATAAATCTATTTTCAATATGCATTCTAGAAAAATTGTTACTTATGTAAATATAGCCTAAGATTTCTTTGTACTTGCCTATTTTTTTCAACTGTTACCTACAATGGAAACAAAATGCTATGTTAAGAATGATGGCACATGTTTGTAATTCCAGCACTTGAGAGCCTGATATAGGAAACAATGATTTCAGACCAGCATGGAATACAAACCATGTTCTAGGTCAACCTGAGCTATATGGTGAGATCCTATCTCAAGAAACAATAAAAAAGGGGGGTGGGGAGGCTGGACGTATGGCTTAGCAGTTAAGGCATTTGCTTGCAAAGCCAAAGGTCCCAGGTTTGATTCCCTAGGGCCCACGTAAGCCAGATGCACAAGGGGGCACATGTGTCCAGAGTTCGTTTGCAGTGGCTGGAAACCCTGGAGCTCCCATTCTCTCTGTCTCTTTCTTTCTCTCTCTCTCAAATAAATAAAACTTAAAAAAAAAAAATTAAAAAGGGAAAGGGGGTAAAGAAAAGAACTAGAATGCTATTCTGTGTTAGAAGAAATTTTTGTTCAGAACATTTTCCCTGTACGTAGAATTCCTTCTTACCCTCAATACACTAAGATGGTCTTCACACACCTAATGGCTATCACTAGTGCCATGAAGTGTGCCCTATTTGCACAAAGATTTAGCAAATCTTTTCCCTTTCATTATGAGAATTTGGCCTGTTATAGTTTCATAAATGTATTATGCTGGCTAGTGTTACTAGGCAACATGGCTTATTTTAATAATGACCGTTAATTTGTAGATTTTTTTCTGAAAATATAAATGTCTATAAATACATAATAGGAAACCATATCTTTGGGCTTTTCCCTTTTATTTTTATTTATTTATTTTTTTTTGGAGAGAGACACAGAGACGGGGGGCGGGGGGGAGAGGAAGACAGAGATGGGCATGCCAGCAGTGTCTCAGCTGCTGAGAATGAAATCCAGATGAGTGCGCCCCCTTGTGGTCAAGTGCAGCATTGCACCCTTGCATCACTTTGCATCTGGCTAAACGTGGGACCTGGAGATTGGAACCAGCGTTCTTAGGCTTAGGAGGCAGGCGCCTTAACCCCTAAGCCATCTCTCCAGCCTGCTTTTCCCTTTTAACTCTTTGAAATGGACATGTCCCCCTGAATGATTCTTGATTCATATCTGTGGAGTTGTTACAAAAGACATTGGTACTGATGAAGAATGGTTCTCATAAGTCAATACAACTTTAACTGTTAGATATGAATGTTATGTTCCCAAAGCTATGCCCTCTAGCTTGGTAGTTTCTAGTTGGGTGTATGAACCATGCCTTGTAGACTTATATGAGAGAAATTACTGAGGGCTGGTTCTCCATTTCCCATTTCACTGTTTTGTGAAAAACTATATGCTGGACATCTTTGGTTCAGTAATTGTTGTGCTTTTCCTATGATATGGTATGAAAATGGGAAATATAAACATGATCTGGGAGGTTGAGGCAAAAAAATCTGCATGTCACCACTTAGCTGGCTAGTCTAACTGAATTTGTGAGTAGTACTAAGTTTAGCAAGAGAACTTGTCTCAAAGAACAAAGTTGAGAGTAACTGAGGAAGACTCCAACATCAGTCTCTGGTCTTCACATGCATATATGTGAACACATGTGCATGCACTACATACATATGCTAAAAACAAAAGAAAGGTCCAGGTGATTTATTTTCTCTCTCCTAATTCAGCATTACCCATTTCACTTCTTGAGTTCTTTCAAACTGCTCTGTCTTTGAAATGCAGTTGTAAAGAATGAAGTCCATTGTTTTTGTCCTACAGATATTTCTTAAGGGATTCTTTGCAGGCTCTCTTTTAGCTGAAAATGTAAGAAATTATCCTTTATATACCAGCTTGCATCCATCTAGAAAAGTTACTATGTTTCTTTTAAAAGGCATTGTATTTGAGAATACGAGTGATGTCTCTGTTCATACTTTCCACTATAATAGTATTTGCTATAGGTCTCAATGTCTGAGAAACCCAAGTAACAAGACATTTATGTAGTGGGACTATATTTACATACACCAGAAAATGAGTCATTCCATTTAATAGTAAGAATTAGTTCATTTAATTCAAAAAAAGTTTCCTAAGTTATACCATTACAAACATTATCACCCTTTAGGATAACTTACTTTTTTTAAATTTTTAATTTTTTTTATTTTTGGGGGTTTCCAAGGTAGTGTCTAAGGCCCCACTGCACTGACCTGGAATTCACTATGTAGTCTCAGGGTGGCCTCTTACTCATGGCGATCCTCTACCTCTGTCTCCTGAATCTTGGGATTAAAGGCATGTGCCACCATGGCCAGCTTAGGATAACATTTTTTGATACAAAACATTTGATACAAAACAGATTTCTGTTTATCAAGATCTTGTATTTTTAAGGTGCATGGGTTGAAATATACACCTTAGTGTTCACACGTAAAACATTTTCTGTAGGGGTCAGAAGTGTGGCTTGTTCTATATTTAAAAAATTTCTTAACGTATAAATGTTATACACATGAAAGCAAATATTTCTGTTTATTGAGTTAATGTTTGTATAAATGTTTTCTGTGGAATAAACTATTTACTACCCAAATATTTTTTAAATTTAATTAATTTTTTTGAGATAGACCGGGGGGGGGGGCATGCCAGGGCATACAGCCACTGAAAATGAACTCCAGATGCATTTGCCATGTGCATTTGGCTTACGTGGGTCCTGGAGAATTGAACCTGGGTCCTTTGGCTTCACAGGCAAGTAAGTGCCTTAACCACTAAGCCATCTCTCCAGCCCCCCCCAATACTTTTTGAGTGATAAGCAGTATAATTTTTTAGGTTAATAGTAAACACCACTTTCACTTTTTAGAGGAATATGAATTAGCTGTATGGAAACTGAAATAAAGTACAGGATTGTCCCTGATTCCATAGTCATTACATTATATAACAGATTTTTAGTCTGAGTGCATAGGACTTATTTAAAGTTTTATAATTCCAAATTTTCATGGAATGATTTTTTTTCATGTTTTATAAAAGGTAGATCATTTGTATCTGACTGGCTCAGGGTAATATTTCCTTCATTATTGACCAATAGTTCATAAATTTCTCAGATTGTAATAGAAGGATAATTGGAATTTTTTTGCTTTGAATGAGAAATACAGATTTCTGGTTATGATTTGTTAATGTTCTGAAGCATATATATGTACCTCAAAAGTTCACCCTTTTTTTCTTTTCTTTTTTTTTTTCTTTTCTTTTCTTTTTTTTTTTTTTCAAGGTTAGGTCTCACTCTTGCTCATGCTAACCTGGAATTCACTCTGTATTCTCAGGGTAGCCTCTGCCTCCGGAGTGCTGGGGTTAAAGGCGTGCACCACCACCACACCTGGCTCTTTTTTTTTTATTTGTTGTCTATATGATGTGTATACAGCCATCATGGTACCATCGTTAGCCTTTTCCCTGTCCTCCCCTCTTAGGGATTGTGGGTCTTGTATTGTGGGAATAGCCATCAGTTATGGGGGTGAGGCAATTTCTCTATGCATAATGACCCAGCTTATGGCTCTAACAAAATTTCTGCTCCCTCTTCCACAAATTTCCATAAGCCGTGTTGGGTTCATTTTAGGTCTATTTCAGTGACGAGGTCATGGGAGTCTCTTTGTCTCTGGATATCTGATTTGGTAGGAGCCGACTCTTTTAACAAAACATAGATGCTGAAGTGATAGACCACTGAAGATAATATATTATTTAGAAGCCTCCGTGGTAGACAGGTTTAGGAATGTGCCATTTAGAAAGCAGAGTGACAGCTGGAAAAGATGGTTGCACTGTTGGCTATCTCAGAAAAGCCAAGTGCATAACCCCCTCCCATTTGACTCATTAACTGTCCTCATAAAAAATTACTGTTTCTTTACCTTCTTTAATGTAGTCTGTACTGATTATAGTTTTGATCATTTCATGGTGATTTTCTGCTGCTGTCTGCCATATAAATGATCTGATCTAGATCAGGTCTCAACCGTGGTAATGAAGTCAGTGTAGAGGAGAGAAAAAGGCCACAATTGTTTTTCATGAACTATATTAAAATTGTATATATGAGTTTCTAGCCATTCTTTCTCTTAGAGTTTTTTGTTTTTGCCATTTTTTTTATATCTATTCTCACTCTGTATAGCTCATGATAGAGTTGAACGCTTGGCCTCCATCCTGTGTTAGCATCCCCAGTAATGAGTTTAAGGCATGAGCTTCTAACATACTCTTGTAATTAAAAATTATTATATGTAGTGATAATTTGGAAATGCTCACAGTAGCTAAAGGAATGGTAACCTCCTTCCAGTTTCTGTTGTAGTTATTCAAATGTCTTATGAGAATAAAGACTTCCTTAAGAGAGCCACCAAACAGGAATGTCTTCTGGGGCTATGATTAAACTAGAGGTCTCTAGAGGGAAACTTTGAAGCATAAGTGATTATCAATTTTTAATTAATAATTACACATTCACTAGTAGAGATGTAGTAAAACTTGAAGAGATTATTGGAAAGAAGGCTCAAAGAAACAGCAGCACAATGTAGAAGGAAGCAATGAAGAAAGACTACAAATTAATATACAGGAGGAGTTTATATGTCGAGATGTAGCCAAAGACGGAGCTGGGATCATAGGGCACACTGGCATGAACTATGGCTTAGATTCATTCAGGTTCTTTTCCGTGCCTTTGTCCTTGCCTTTTGCCTTTGTGTTTTCCTTTCCCTTACCCTTTTCATTCCTTTCTTTTTTTTTTTTTTGTAGTCCAACAGAACCAATGATAATTGACTTTACTGTTTTCAAGCCAGTGGTGGTTTAGATCTTGCTCACATTCTTTTCCCTGCCTTACTCTTCCTGCCATGGCCTATTTTACCCAAGGCACTACACTGACGTAACAGAAATGGAAATAATCCCTAAAGGATTATGGTGTCTTGCTACCAGATCTTTTTAAATCCAAGTTTCTGTTTGTGCATGTGTGTGTGTGTATATATGTGTGTATGATAGATGAAATTTTAAAATAACTACAATACTAGCAACACATTTCAAATAGAAAAAACTTGTGTTGCTATAATGCATCAGTTTTCAGGTTTCTAATTATAGAATTGGCTGTTGGTGACTTTCTTTATTATTATTATTATTTTTTTTTTAACTTATTTTCATGTTTTTGAAGGGGTGAGGGAGAAAGGAAAAGAATGGGTGTGCCAGGGCCTCCTGCCACTGCAAATTAAGTGTAATTGTATACACTACTTTATGTGTCTGGCCTTAAGTAGGTACTGGGAAATTGAACCCAGGCCACTAGGCTTTACAAGTAAGTGTCTTTAACCATTGAGCCATCTTTCCAGCACTGTTTGTGAATTTTATAAGATAGGTACATTGCAATTGAAACTTTACTCAATTTTTTGTCCACATAAAATGTATTAAAGATCAAAATTTCTACTTTGCAAGAAATAAGGAAGCACTAGTAATGTCAACTTATTCAGCTATAAATAAATATAAATATAAATAGCATGCACTGTCATTTTTATATGGAATGTCCCTGAGAGGCCCATGTATTAAAGGACTAGTTCCAAGCTTTGCAGTATTGGAAGATGATTTAAGTGGTGGGACCTAGGTGGAAGTTTTATATCTTTGGATACAAGCCTTTTAAATAAATTCAGTCTATTTCTAGTCCTGGCCAAAGAGTGAATGATATTTGCCACACGCTACCACCAATGCTGTTCCTCCATTGCCAACCAGTCATGAACAAAGCCTTCCAAACTGTGATCCACAAAAATCCATTTCTTTTTATGAATTTCCTTGGGTGTTTTGTTTAAGCAATGGTATAACAGAACATCTATGTAGCTTTTAAATTTACCTATAAGCCTCGTTATTAAAAATAAATGCCCTTATTATATCTTACTATAGTTAAAAATCATAAAAATAAATGTTTTTTGGTTTACTCTAGATGAACAGTATTTTGAATTCAGGTTACTAATTTTTTTTAGCATGGTGAAAGGATGCTTCTGTCTTTTTTTTTTTTATATACTGCAGCCAAGTATTTTCAGTTAGGTTGCCTGATACAGCAATGATTGGTAGTATATCAGTCGTGATATGGTATATTATGAAGTCAAGAGAAACAACCACAAAACCTCAGTGGTTTAAAACAACAAAGGTTCATTTCTTGCTCTCCTTGAAAGTCCATCATGGTCAGCAGGAACTGAGCTCATAATAGTCACTTAGGGACCTTGTGGAACAGCCACTATTTCAATCACTGCTGATACCATGCTGGCGGGGGTGGGGGAGGGCAGGCACTGAAAGTTCTCACATCTGTAATTAAATGTTCCAGTCCAGAGGTCATATATCCAATCACAATTAGGCTGAGGAGAAGTTAGTTTTCTATATCTCAAGAACGCTACTGGTGAGCAGCATAATAGTTACACTATTTCTGTTCCCCCATGGTAACACATCTAGTCATTCATTTACTCACTCATTTATAAAGGGTTTATTGTGACTCAGTGTCCTACACATTGGAAACATTGAAGTGAACTAAACACAGCCCCATTCCTCCTTTGTAGGTTTCCACAGTGTAGTCGATCAAGAGACACATAATTCTGTAGTAAAAATTGGCAAACTGTCGCTCAGAGAGGCCAGTTCAGGCCTACAGCCTATTTTTTATATCCCATAAGCTAAAAATGTCTCTTACATTTTTAAAGTCCTAGAAAAACAAAGAGTATGCAATAGACTGTAAGTGGACTACATAGTGAAAAATATTTACTAAGCCTTTACAGAAAAAAAAGTGCTAAAAATCTGTTTTATAATACCTGTTCTTAAATTTGAAGTTTCTCTGAGAAATTTGTGTCTATCTTATTGTCAGATGAAAGGCACACAATTGTCTTAAAAGTTTTGCATGTCTCTTCTGAGTGTGCCTTTTGTTTACCCAGAGAATGAATTTCTAAGCACCTCTAAATCTTTTCCTATGTTAAAATGGTTACTTACTTTACTGACATCTTGCATGGGCTAAGCACTAGGGACATGTGGTTGCTATTTATTTGATGTGTATTTATATAGCCATTGGAAGGACAGCCAGAGACTGAAGATGATCAAAATATTAAGTACTGATTTGTTATGGAACTGGAAGTCATCATAAAGATTGCTGCTTTTCCAGAAAAATAAGACCTAAATTCTATTGTCTTAAAAGTTTGTCAGGTTGTAGAAGTATATAGAAAAGTAGACTTTTATTTTCTATATTATGGACTTGATTACCATATGAAAAAAGTATAATTATAAATAGTAAAAGATTTTATAATTCACTGTATAGGGCTCAAAGATGGTAAATATATTCCTATGTATGTGATACTTGTTGAGACATCAAGACAAGTTGTGAATCACATGTGATACTAAATACACAAGAAGGAAGAAGGAATTATGATTCAGATTGAGAGGAGTGATTATATAAAATAAACCAGGATTCTTCTAAACCAGTTTTGGAGACAGAGACTGCAAAGTATGTAACTTTTATTGCTTGAAGGGAGAGTAAGAAGTTGGAGAGATAATATACCCTTAACTGCTTCTTACAGTCTTACATTAACTACTTGCACTCAATTCAGTTATATCACCACATTTTGTAGGACATGTTAGATTACAGAACTCTTCCAGATTCTACACTGTTTTGCAATCCGATATGTTCTGATATGTGGAATGTAGATTGACAGTGCCAAGAACACTTGTGTAACAACATTCCATAGAACTCTAATCTTGATTAAGGTCATCAACGCTGTTGAGTTGCCTATAGAAAGTAAGTATTGATAGATTTGGGTTAATCTCCTTTTCCTCTTATTCTATAAACTGAATGCTACTTTTGTAGGTCACTGTAAATGCATCATTATATAACAACATCATAAGACTGCTCTTTCTATAGTAACTAATATAGTCCAATATAAGTGTGTAATATGGATAGCCATAGCCACTTGCTTTTTTTTTTTTTTTTGGTTTGTTTTTTTTTTTTTTTTTTTTTTTTTTGTTTTTCGAGGTAGGGTTTCACTCTTGTCCAGGCTGACCTGGAATTCACTATGTACTCTCAGGGTGGCCTTGAATTCACCATGATCCTCCTCCTACCTCTGCCTCCCAAGTGCTGGAATTAAAGGCATGTGCCACCACACCCGGCTTTGGATAGCCACGTTTGTAAAAATTTTTTTTATTATTTATCTATATAATGTGCATAGAGCCATGATGGTACTATTGTTAGCCTTCTCTCTGCCCTCCCCCCTCAGGGATTGTGGATCTTGCATTGTGGGGATATCCATCAGTTGTGGGGGAGAGGCAATGTCTCTGTGCATAATGACCCAACTTATGGCTCTAACAACCTTTCTGCCCCCTCTTCCACTAATTTCCCTAAGCCATGTTGGGTTCATTCTAGGTCTATTTCAGTGATGAGGTCATGGGCATCTCTGTGTCTCTAATCTCTGGATTGGTAGGGGTTGAGTGTTCTCTGTGTCTATCTCCTTCACCCCTGTGCTGATACCATGTTCGCTGAGAAAGCAGCACTCTTGCTCATTTCCTCACTTATTCTATGTATGGGTTCAGCTGGGGCACTAGTGAGGTGCGATGGGCTGATTCTCCCCTCAGGTTCTACGTCCATCTGAAAAAGAGAAGCAAATTCTCCAACAGAGAGTGAGGTCAGTGCAAAGTACACGGATAACCATTATTGTTTTACAGTGAATTTAATGGGTGTAAGCCCTCTTGTATCCGACTGTTGGTGGGAGTTTGATATTGGAGGTGAACTCATTTTTGGATATGGTTCTGATAAGTTTTCCAGTTCCAGGTATGGGTTCTGTTCCACTGAGTGGATCCTTTAGCCAAATCAAGAGCAGTTGGTAACCCACCATGGCTGTGTGCCACTATTGCTCTTGTGTGAGGATCACATCAGGTTGATTGCTGCTGGGAGGTTTACATCACGAGTTGCTTAGACAGATGTTGGTCATTTTCCCCCAGTTGCTCATGTAGTACCTTCTGGCACTAGACAGAGTAACTGTCTGGGGCCTGTCTCTTCCAGATTCCAGACAGGTCACTCCATGTTCCATCTCAATAGCATATGGTGTCTTTGTCAATAGGGTCTTACCATTACCCTTTGGTGGGTCATGAAGAACTCTGACAGAAATCTGTCTTCTTTTGGGAAACCTTGTATGTCTCACTGACCAACAGTTCATTGTGGATGTTGACCACAGGCTGGTACTGGGAGTTACAGGTCAGTTCCATGGGAAAAGAAGGAAGAAAATATAGGTGGTATGAAAGAGAAAGAGAGAAGAATAAGAAGGGGAGGTGAGAGAGGAACAGGAGAAGGTTGAGGTTAGTCTTCATCCTCCCCTCTCCAGGCCCCTGGAATTCAGGTGTTCTCTCTAAGCACCTGATAAAGGTTCAGCCTTTTAGTATGTCTTACATGTTAGAGGATTTTTTTTTGGTTACATTTCCAATTGGGTCCCCACCCCTTACCCTCCCTTCCCTCCCCACCATCCCTTTTGTCCAGTTCTAGAAATGTTTCTTAGGTGTTTCAGCATCACGGGCAAATTCAGGTTAGGAGCCACAGATGAGTGAGACCATGCGACACTTATCTTTCTGTGTGTCATTCTTTTCTTACTGCTATGTAGAATTCCATTGTGTCGATATACCACATCTTAGTTATCCATTCATCTAATGATGGACATCTGGGTTGATTCCAGCTCTTAGCTATTATAAACTGAGCAGCTATAAACATGGTAGAGCAAATATCTCTGAACTGAGGCTTGGACCTTTTAGGTTAAATGCCAGGTAAGGGAATAACTGGGTCTGTTGGTACCTCTACAGTCCTCCTTTTTAGGAGTCTCCATATTGCTTTCCATAGTTGTACCAGCTTACATTCCCACCAACAGTGAATGAGGGTTCCTATTTCTCCACATCCTTGCCAGCATTTGTTGTCATTAGATTTTTTAAATTTTTGCTGTCCTTACTGGGGTAAGGTAGAATCTCATAGTTGTTTTAATTTGCATTTCCCTGATGATTAGGGATGTTGAATATTTTCTTAAGTGTGTTTTTGCCATTTGTATTTCTTCCTCTGAGAACTCCCTGTGCAGTTCTCCGTCACATTCTGTGAGTGGGTTGTTTGAATTTTTATTGTTTAGGTTTTTGAGTTCTTTGTAGATTCTAGAAATTAGGCCTCTGTCTCATGTGTATCTAGCAAAAATTTTCTCCCATTCTGTGGGTATTCTATTGGCTCTGCTTATTGTATATTTGTCTGTGAAAAAGCTTGTCAGCTTCATGAGATCCCAATGGTTGAGTAATTGTTTAATCTCCTGAGCTACTGGGGTTTTGTTCAGGAAGTCTTTTCCCACTCCTACATCATGGAAAGTTCCTCCTATTTTTTCATCCAGTAGTAGTAGCATTTCTGGTCTTATGTTGAGGTCTTTGATCCATTTGGACTTAATTTTTGTGCATGGTGAGATGTGTAGATCAAGTTTCATTTTCCTGCATATGGTTTTCCAGTTTTTCCAGCATCATTTGTTGAAGATGCTGTCTTTGGTCCAGTCTACATTATTTGGGCCTTTGTCAAATACCAAGTAGCTGTAGTTACTTGATCCAAAGCCTGGGTTCTTGATTCTGTTCCATTGGTCTATAATGCCAGTGCCATGTTGTTTTTACTACAATCCCTTTGTAGTATAGCTTTAGATCAGGTGTGGTGATGCCTCCAGAGGTGTTTTTTTTTGCTGAGGATATGCTTGGATATCCGAGGCCTTCTGCCATTCCATATGAATTTTGAGATCATTTTTTCTATCTCTATGAACAAAGACAGGATTTTTATTGGTATTGCATTAAATCTATATATTGCTTTTGGTAAGATTGCCATTTTCACAATGTTAATTCTTCCTATCCAGGAGCATGGGAGGTCTTTCCATTTTCTCAAGTCCTCCTCAATTTCTTTCTTGAGTGTTTTTATGTTTTCATTGTAAAGGTCTTTCACCTCCTTGGTTAATGTTATTCCAAAGTATTTTTTTTTATTGGATAGCCACTTTTTTCACACATATTTTTATATTTTTATTAGCATATGTTAGTTATATGTATGTGGTGGTTTCATCATGACATGTGCTTACATAAGTACTTATAAACATGCTTGCCCCCATGACACTCTTCTTTTCCTCCCATTTCAACTGTTCCCCCTCTTCCCAAATAGTTCCCCTTCAATTTTGTTTGAATGACCCAATGAATTTCATTAGGGTTGCTTAAAGGCTCCTGAGTTGAAGGATTCTTTACAAGACAGTGGGCTACTTACTAGTGGCTACAACACTGAAGAAAATATCTCGCCCTTCCCTGGCACCTTTAGCTGCCTAGAGATAATTAGGGACAGAGGCATGGCCTCCTGGGCCCTTCTTTGCCCATGGCAGGATGGCGACTTACAGATCTTATGCTGGTAATCACAACTACTATGAGATCAAGAGTGCAAAGGCAGACTCTGAGCTGTGTGAAGATCTGGGTTCAAATCTCCAGAACTGTCTTAAATCTGGACACAATAGTACCCATCTGTATCCCAGTACTTCTTCAGTGAGATAAGAAGCAAAGACAGAAGAATCCCTGGCAGCTCACTGACAGTCATCCTGACATGCTCAGCAGAGAACAACCATGTTTTAAATTAGGTGGAAGATAAAGACTGACCCCAAAGAATGTCCTCTGACCTCTGCACATCAGCCAAGGCATACACACATACTTGCTCTGACCCAGAAACATGCTCACAAACCTCATATGCTTACACATAAAGATTAAAGAAAAAGTACAATGGCATAGTCATGGTCTGAAGGAAATTTCCCATCTCACTCCACTCCTTTTTCCAGCTCTTAACATTCTTTCTGCCCTTCAGTGATGTTTCCTAAGCCTTGAAGTAAGTGATACAGATGGTCCATTTGTTGCTGAGCACTACACATTCACTTACTCTGAGCACTTTGACCCAAACTGAAGGTAGCAGTTACTTAGCATATAAACATTATTATTTAGGAGGCAATTTTATGAAAACATGTTCATTAACAAAACAACAGCAGTAGCTTCCCTAATACAGACTCAGATGTAGATTTCCCCCTGTGGAGCAGGTTTGAATTCCAATTAGAACTCATTTGGTTACCTCTTTTACTCCCTTGCAACTGTTGTACCACTGGGCACTTCTTGCCTTCCAGTCAGTATGTATGATTTTTGATGCAAGCTAGCCAGCAGGGAGGAAGCTTGCAGTTCAGTTCCACATGATTTTCCTGTCCTACAACCAAAGCATGTTATGTCTTCAGAAAGATCTACAATACAGTTCTGGTGGGCAATCAACAGGCCCTTTTTTTATTCTTTTATATTTTTGATTACTAATTATACATGTACCCTCTTTTCTGGTGATTACGAGTTTCTTTTGCAAATGTAACTAGAATGTGATGTAGTATGATAATGTAATTTGAATTAAACCAACAATATTGTTATCTAATTATTCATGGAGATGATACTATACAGACTGGAGCAACTGGCCTTATGTACTGCATTCTTAAAACATATATACAGAAAGATAGTTAATATGGTTGGCTCATTTCTTACATGTTAGTGATCTTCATATAATTTTATAGCCTTGATTTTGTCCATTGGAACATATTTCTAGGTCAGCATGAATAATGTTTTAAAAACAGAACTAAATGATCAAGGGTCTGAAGTTAATCATTTCCTGCTATACCAGTTCTAAGTGAAAGTATTAAACCATGATCTCAGAACTGTGAATGGATTTCCTCTGACTTCTAAAAAATAAACACTGCCATTGTGCAGCAGTCTCTTGAGTACTATTTGGTCTAACCTGTTTCAGCCTTTCCTTTATCAACATTTTCAAATATTTTAGAGAATAGTTCATTTTGATAATACAAATCAAAGAAAATGAATCTTCATAGAATTTCTGGGCATATACAGAAATACAGTATCATGTATAAATTGGAAATTTTGTAAGTCAGAGGAAGCATCCTTACCCCGTTCTCTGCTTTTGCATCTTAACTTTAATTGTGAGTATTCTCCTTCCTGTTAGAGCTTGCTTTTGCTCCCATTTCTTAAAGTCAAGATTCTTGAAGTTACTTAATTTATTAAGTATGCTTTTACTTTAATAGTTTATACTTTATCAGATGAAGACTGAGTAAAATAGCAATTCTGGGAATTATTACAATAAAAGCAATACCATCAAAGGATGTTCTTATTACATAAAAGAAGTTTAGGATCAAGATGAAGGCAGATTTAAAAATATTGTATTAATGGCAGGCAATAAATCTTGCCATCTGTTATAGCAGGCAGTCATCTGTATGCTAAACTCATGATTAAGTTTTAGTCCTCTGAAGCATTTCTCTTTCGTAAAGCAAGCAATGTATTAAAAATATTACAATTCATCAAGAAGACCACTATATATGTATTTATATACATATATATTTGTATATTTACATATATACAAAATTCAATGTATTTTGTATTTAGTTTTAGTCATTTTTCCAGATAGCTAAAATTCAAAAAATTATATAGGAATATTGATTTATAAGAAAAGTAGACTTGTTATTGGATAAGTATTTTCTTTAAAAATCATGATTCTTTCCCAACTGTTGATTAGTATGTTTGGAACTTGCTGTTTTACTATTTGCTTAATAAGTTTTTATTTTAAAAATATGATCTCATTGCTTCTTATTTTTATATAACTGCAAATCTAAAGCAGAAATTTGTGGTAATATGAACACAGTGTTTTTCTTTTATAACAATTCTCTTTTTTAAAAATTATCTGGCATCAGATTTTGTACCTAGCATTACTTAAGTTTAAATCCTTTCTCATTAGGCCTTAATTTAAAGCAAGTTTAGGCTTAAAATGGACCTTTTTGTTTCCATTCTTAAAGCTTTTATATCATCTGGGGAAAAGGTAAATATATACTTTGCTCTTTTATTAATTTATGCATCCCTTAAATTTAAATGTAAGTATGATTATGAACTAATTTAAAATGCTTGTCATAAAATTTAAGTTTGATAGGGTCTGGAGCAATGGCTTAGCAGTTGAGGCACTTGCCTATGAAGCTTACGGACCCATGTTCAACTCTCCAGGTCCCATGTAGGCCAAACACACAAAGTGATACAAGCATGCAAGGTCACACATGCACACAAGGTGGTGCATGTGTCTGGAATTCAATTGCAGTAGCTGGTGGCCATGGCACGCCAATTCTCTCTTTGTCTTTGTCTCTGTCTCTGTCCTTATGCTCTTGCTCTCTCTCATACACATAACAAAAATAAAAACGGCCACTCTGTCATGCTTGCCTCAAAATTAATTATGATTTAAAATTATTATATATTATGATGAATGTTACATAAACACATAATTTTAATTATTTCAGCATTTAAAGTATTAAATGAAAATGTCTGGAAATTGCAAGTATTTGTGTTAAGGATCTAAGATTAGAGCCTTTCTTAATACTCAGATTTTTTTCTCTAAAGCAATTTTATGGTGAGAAAAATGTGTGTTCTTATAAACTGCAATGTAGGAAAATAAGATTAATTGCAGAAAAATATTTGCAGTTTCAGAGTATTTCAGAAGCAGTTATTAAATGCAAGCATATAGTATCCAGAAAAAAATATTTTTAAAAGTTGTGTTTAATTTTTTTAAATTTGTTTGCAAGAAGAAAGAGCAAGGATGAGAGAATGAATATGGGGACACTAGGTTCTCTTGCCACTGCAAACGAACTTCACAGACATGTACTACTTTGTGCATCTGGCTTTATATGGGTACTGGGGAATTGAACTGTGGGCCATCAGGCTTTATAGGCAAGTGGTTTAACTGATGAGCTCTCTCTCCAGCCTCTGGAAAACTATACTTTGTTTAGTGTACATTTCAGTTTAAGAAGCAACTCAAACCTTTAGAGTGTCAAGATTATAGGAAATTTTTAAGTTAATATCAATCATGTTTGCTATAAAAGGGTTAAATGAATGTTACAAATCATTGCCTATTACAAATTTCTTCATTCACTCAAACACACATATAAAATAAAACCCCTTCAAGCATGGAGTTCTTTGCATTGTTTTTTTTAATTGTTGTATCCCTGTTAGCTAGAATAATTCACAGAACAAAGTAAGAGCTTAATAAGTTTATTCAATCAGTGAATTTCAAACAGATTGGGGGGGTATGTAAATAACTCCTAATTATATGTGCACAGACATTTCCAATGTAAATTATTTTATTTATATTCTTCTGTCTTTTCTACTTGTTTAGGCTGTAAAAGTAGAAGGATGTGAAATTTATTATAAAGATGAAAGATACCTTGAAATATCTGGCAGAGAATGTAGCAACATAGATAGAGTAAGCAGGATAAGTTTTCACAGGGAGTTAATATACCTGTTACTAATAGCTTAGCACCTTGACTGGGGAACAGGAGTAGAGGAGAGTAATAGAGTAGAGTAGGATATCGTATTATTCTAGTTCTGCTTTCTACAAGTGAGCCTTGTATTACATCACAACAAGGTGGTACCGCTCAGAAAGCTTTGCATATAGTTCTGCACTTCCATAGATGATTGTACTTGTCCCAGAATCAGTTTTAATCCTGTTTGTTTTCCAGTCCACCTATTGCACTATAACTTATCCTCATGTGGAAATAAATGCCAGCTGTTAAAGAACACAGACCTCTACAAAACAGCAGTACCTTCTTGTCTTGAAAGTACATTGATCTGAGAAGTAAATAAGTTAATCTTCCCCACAGCAAATACAGTTGTTTCCTTTATTCATTTCACTTTGATTCTATACAAATCATCCTTAGAGTCTCTGAATCATTCTGCTCTCATTTATTCTGCAGCCTCATTCTTTTTACTTGCTGAGTCCGTCTGTACTTCTTTCCTGCTTAAGGAAATATTTCACACTTACATACAAAACCAGAGGCACGTCTCAAAGATCCTTTCAACTATAAGAAAGCCAAACTTCCTCTTTCTAGCTATAGACTGCTATAGGCTGAAATGGAATCTGTCATTCTGAGACCTGAGTTTTCCAGTGTCTTCTGTGGTATCTTCCTTTTTTCAGAGCACATACCTGTCTCTCTATCATGTTTCCATCAAGTCTCTTCCTTCCTTTTGGTTCTCCTAGTTTCTCTGAATTCCTTACATCTTTGTCTCTTACCCATAACTTACAAGCATCTCGTTCTGGATGATCACTTTTCTTACCATTCAGTGGGTACTTGGAGATTCACTACAATGTACTCGAGCTATGCTGTGTTATAATATGTGGGTTAAAAAAAAAATCTTAATCCTAGGTTCTTATGAAATCTGCCATCATTGCAGAATAAAACATAATATATCTCCAATCTAGTATTATATCTGTTACTTACTTTGCATGTGATCTTAGCCAAGGATGTTCTTAGGTGTATTTTTCACCTCAAAAGAAGTAAACTTACTTTTTTTTCTATTGGCCTTGGCACAGTTTCAAAACCATCTAATGTGTTCTAGTAATATGAATACTTTATCCTCTGTATGTCTTTCTAATAGCCATACCGACATTTGTTAGATACTGTGACTTTTATAGATAGAATCTCCTATAATTTTCACAAACATGTGATGAGAAAGCTAAGACACAAAGTTGTTACTTGTTTAGAGTCATTTATACACAGTGTGAAAAGATTGGGGATATAAATCCAAGTCTCTTAGGTTAGAACTTTGGCTGTGTTTTCTTGTTTACTCATTTTCACAAGTTACATATCTACAATTTATGTTGCCCAGTTTTCTCCTATTACTTATCTAATATTTCTACTTTGTCTGATTATATTAATGAAACTTTGTTTCAGACCTCAATGTATAGCTAGTAACCACATCGATAAGGTTGCAATTTAGTTGGCTATTGGTTTACATGTGAAAGAGATTATACCTTACATTACTGGGATATTTGTACTATAAATGAAAAGTATTTTTCTGAAAGGATTAATTACATTTAAGTTTTATTTATGACTAAATGATAGCCAACGCCTAATTTAGAGTCAGCAAACTTATTTGTTAAAAGTTATTTTTGTGTGTCTGTATACCTATTCATGTATGTAAATATAGGTATATGCATGCCATAGCCCACATATGAAAATCAGAGGACAACTTCAGGTGTCAGTCCTAGCCTTCTGTCTTATTTGAGTTAGAGTATCTCATTACTGTTTACTAATGAGTTCCTCAGGCTACCTGGCTCATGAGCTTCTGAAAAATTCCTCTGTCCCCACCTCCCTTTTTGGTGTAGGTGCACTGGGATTATAGATGTCAAATATTAGGCTTTTATGTGGTACTGATGATTAAATGGGAAGTACTTTATGTACTCTGATATCATCCCCAACCCTAAAAAGTAATTTCTTAAAAAGATGAGAAGACATACCCTTGATTCCTGCCAAAGAGTATTATGTATATTTTTAATATTATAACATTTACTTGAGCATCCCAATCTAGGTCTTTTTATTTTTTCAGAAGGAGGGAACATTCAAGAACTATTTTCCAGTAGATAGCATCATCAGATAAAACTATTTGGCTATCTCTGTGGGTTACACATTCCTGCACAAGATGTGATTATGTCAATGAGAAAGCCATGGGCCCATGCGTTCTCTGTAATAGTACCCACTTCACAATGTAAACAGGTGAGCAAATGATCACTATTACTGTGTTCTAAAATTTCAGAAGTAAAGGCACAATTTTGTAATAATGGTTTTTTTCCTTTTGGGAGGGAAGGGGTCCTAAAGTTAGGTGCAATAATTAACGGACAAAACTTTTCTAAAGTTTCCCCACTTCTTTCAGCCAGAGCTTTTGATGGAACTTCAAGGAATTCTCCATCCTGATTAGTCTATGTCTTATCTTAGTGTTAAGAGTTATTCAAACTTATATACTTATTTTCTCATCTTTTCAACTTGTCTTAACTTAAAAAATATATCACCATAATAGCTTTGGGAAATGGCCATTATTTAAAAAACAGGTATCTTCTTACTATTTACAAAATATTTTTGCCATTTTTTTCTTAGTGGAAATGATTGTTTTGATGCCTTCCCCCCATTTTTAAACAACATACACTTTTAATGTATACCTCTTGTTAATAGTTCCTTATCATCATCATTTCCCCCTCATTACTTATTACTTGTTTTTGATGTGTGTATCATGTGTGCATGTGAATGTATGTTCATATGCATGTGTTTGTGTATATGTGTATAGAAGCCAAGGACTAATGTTGGGTGTCTTCCTTATTTTCATTCTACCTTACTCAGTCAGAGCATCTCTGTTGAATACAGGAATCTCTGATTCAGCTAATCCAGCTATCTATCTTGCCCTGAGATCTCCTCTGTCTCTGACCCCCATGTGCTGGAATCACAGGAGGTTTGCTATACCCTTTCTCATTTACATGGGTGTGGGGAATCAGAACTTAGGTCCTCATGCTTGATGATAGGCACTTCATCTACTCAACCATCTCCCCAGACCCCATTTTTCTTAATTTATAAGCAAAAGTAAATGTAATATAATTTGAGGTGGAAGGATTGCATGAAAGCAGAAATGAGTTTCTTTATTTCAATTGTTCAGCAAGAAATTGGACAGTTAGAGGGAAGGAACAGGACATAGTCAGGTAGAGTGATTCAGGCTATGAGAGCATCCTTTGTGTTACATAAGTGTGTAAGTCTTTGTAAGCAACACAGCAGGTCCAGACCACTGACATAAGGTCTGGAGTGAGCAATACTGGTTAGGTTTAGGGTGTTTTGTTTAAATATAAGGAAGCAAGGAATGGGAAGGGGGATGGTATTTGTAGCCAGTATATGCTCATCATTGCCAATATTGCTGGTATTACTGGATGTGGCAAAGACACTAATCTAATTGCATGTTGTAATGGTATTTTTTTTAACACTAAGTATAAGAGAAACTTCATTCTTTCATTACTTAGCCCCTTCAAACTTTTTGATACAGTAATCTTTTGACATCAGAGCAGTTACTAATACCAAGTACTTTCAAAATGTTTGCATTTATACAACTTTGTTCCTGACTACCTAGGAATCCCCAATTTTTTTTTTGTTTGTTTGTTTGTTTTTTTTGTTTTTCGAGGTAGGGTCTCACTCTGGCTCAGTTTGATCTGGAATTCACTATGTAGTCTCAGGGTGGCCTCGAACTCTCAGTGATCCTCCTACCTCTGCCTCCCAAGGCAGGGATTAAAGACCTGTGCCACCACGCCCGGCTCCAAATTTCTTTTTAAAGGTAACCATCAACCAACCATACGAGGCTGTTGAGAAATTAGGATAACATTTGCAAAGAAGTGCTCATTATTACTTAACTGAAATTCTGTACTCTCCAATGTTCAGTGGAGGAAAACCTACATCTTTATGAATAGGGAAAATTCAAAACTTAACTATTTTGTTGGCAAATTCAGAGGTGAAGTTTGGTGAGGTTGTTTATAGGTTTTGTATTTTTTTCATGTACTTTTTAAACTTTTTAATTTTATTTATTTGAGAGAGAGATGGGGGGGTGGAGAAAGAGAGAATGGGTGTGCCAGGGCCTTCAGCCATTGCAAATGAACTTCAGATGCATGCACCACCTTGTGTATCTGGCGTACGTTGGTCTCGAGAATCAAACCTGGGTCCTTTGGCTTTGCAGGCAAGTGCTTTAACCGCTAAGCCATCTCTCCAGCCCTTTTTTCATGTATTTGAATGCAGATGTATTAATGACTCTCAAGTACTACTGCTCTAGTCACCTCTGTGAGTGTTTTATCACATATGGCATATGTACTATATTACTTTTCTAATCTGTATAATTATATTCATTTATATAAGAATATAGATACATACAGTTTACATGTGTGTACACATTCATGTTTGTATATATGTGTGTATGTGAACATGTAAGTGCTGTTGCACATGTGTGAGCATACATGTGGAGGCCAGACACTGATATAGATTGTCTTCCTTAATTACTCTCCACTTAATTAACTGAGGCAAGATCTCTCATTTGAACCTAGGGCCCACTAGTTTGGCTGGTCTCATTATCCAGCTTGCCTCCCCAGTCCGAGCACCATCACAACACCCACCCATCGTTTATGTGGATCCTGGGGACCTGAACTCTGGTCATCTTGCTTGTGAACCAGCTTTTTACCTCATTCCCCCAGAAAGATCACCAAAACTCATCTGGCTCCAAAAATTTCTAGTTGAGAGAGCTTGAGAAGCATTAAAAGTCTCGTGTGGCTTTGTAGTCACAAAGTAACCATTATGAATGGATCTTATCACCCTGAAAAGAAAAATATGGGTATCCTTAATTTGTCTATCAGTTTTATCTTTCTGCATATTTTCTCATAGAATACCACTTACCTGATGATCTTACTAGACTATATATATATATATACAGATATATATAACACATATATATTTAATAGACCCATAAATATATGAGAAAATATACATAAAACATTATGAGAAAATATGCAGAAAGATAAAACTGATACACAAATTAAGGAAACCTGTGTTAACATCGTGATTTAACAGTGCTATGTAACTTTTGACACTGTTTTAATGCAAAACCTTTTCAAAGTATGCTCATATTTGGTACCTTACCTTAAACCATGATTAAAAATAAACATGTCCCTACCAGGACTGTAAATAAACTGAGAATATAGCTAATTTCTCAGAGTGAACTTTTTTTAAAAGCTCACTACATAGTCCAGGCTAGATTCAAACTCATGACCCTCCTGTTTCACATATCTTCCTATTTAGGTTCTAGGGATTAGTCACCGTGTTCTAATGAAGATGGGTTTCACTACTTTTTTTTCTTCTTCTTAACATTCTGTTGCACACCTTTGCCTAAATGTTTACCCACTTAAAACCTTTATAGTTATGATATCTATTTGTAAATGTATAGGACTGTGCTCTTACCTTTAAAAAAAATTCTTATCTTGTAATTTTTAAATCTTTTTTTATTAAGTAGAAACTTCATGTGTTGGTACCATCATTTCCCACCTCCCTGCCTCACTCCACTGAGGACCCTCTTTATTGGTGTTGCTGGTATTTATGGAGTTGTGGGTTGTAAGTTGTGAGAGCAGCACTAAGACATTGTGTGTGGTGGGGGGTGGGCAGTGCTTCTGGATATTCCCTCCTACCCTGTATCTCTTAACATTCTTTCTGCCTCCCCTCTCCCCCGCCCACCTCTGCAAAATTACCTGAGCCTTGGTGGATGTGTTTTAAGTCTATTTCAGTGTGCTCTCAGCATCTTCTGAATTTCTGCTTTGGAGCATTCTGAGTATCCTTAGTGCCTGTCTTTATCATCCTGCCACAAGTTATCAGGCTTGCCAGGGAAGCAGCATTCTTGCTCATCTTGCCAATTCCTTTGTGATTTCACTGGGCCCTTGCTGCTGTGCTAGGAGTGGTTCGTATGCTGACAGGGACTCAGCTATCCTTGTCTTTTTTATATATTTTGTGTATATCTTCCCCTGCCCTCTCATTCCTCTCCTTCCAAACCCTTTCCATCCTTTTTTTCTGTCCCTCAAATTGCTTGTCAGGTATGCCTGCTTAGTAGAGTTTCCATTGAGTATACGTGCCACATCTTCATTATCCATTCATCAAACAATGGGCATCTTGGTTTGATTCCAGTTCTTAGCTATTGTGAATTAAGCAGCTATAAACATGAGTGTGCAAATAATACTCATTAAGGAAGTGAAAGAACTATATAATGAAAACGTAAAAGCACTCAAGGAAGAAATTTAGGAGGACATAAGAAGATGGAAGGACCTTCCATGCTCCTGGTTAGGTTGAATTGATACTGTGAAAATAGCAATTCTCATAAAAGAAGTATGCAGATGCAGTACAATACCAATAAAAAATCCTAGCATCATTCTTCACAGAGATAGAGAAAATAATCTCAAAATTCATATGGAATGGCAGAAGGCCCAAGATATCCAAAAATATCCTCAACAAAAGAAACACCCCTGGAGGCTTCACCATACCTGATCTAAAGCTATATATACTACAAAGACATAGTAGTAAAAACAGCATGGTACTGGCATAAATACAGACATATAGACCATTGGAACAGAATTAAAGACCCAGCCCTTAGTTCATATAACTACAACTACTTGATCTTTGACAAAGGAGTCAACAACATAAACTGGAGAGAAGATAGAATCTTCAACAAATGGTGCTGGAAAAATTGGATAACCACATGTGGAAAAATGAAACTAGACCCACTCCTCTCACCATGTACAAAATTCAATTCCAAATGGATTAATTACCTCAATATCTTGTAATTTTGAATCACTAATTTAACCCTCATTTATTTCTTTCAACCTTGCCTATGTGAGGAAGGATAATGAATTTTTATTATAAATGATGGAAAACATGATTCACAATGATATAGTTGGTGATTAATGCAACTAAACAACTAAGGCTAAGAAGAAAGAATATTTACTACTGCAAAGAATTTAGAAAGCTACATTCTTATTGTGGCCTCTTATGTTCTTATAGATTATTAGCTTATATGGCATTTTCTTAAGCAATACTCTGATTGAGTTCTTTTTTCTGTAAAGGATTCCCTATTCACTTCCCTAATCATGTGCTCACCTATCATACCCACTATTTTGAACAAATATTATTGTGACAAACCAACTCATTTTATATGCTTTATCTAAATTGTAACCTTGTTGATTAATTTTTACAGACTTTCTAAGTTATGTTTCATAACTCAAGTTTTTATTTTATGCTTTCCTTGCTGTTTTGCCAAAACATATAAAGTCTACAAGTAGTGCACTTACAGAGGGCTTGTGGAGGTTTTGAATTGTTACAGTAACCCTAAAAGAGAAAGATCAAGGCTGTTTGGAATAATTCTAGCTTTGTGAATCCTATACCTTAAATGGAAAATCATGTCTTTGATGTATAGGTTTTTGTATCTTAATAGAAAACACATACTCATGATTAGGTTACATGTATTATTATGTATGTGTATTAAATATTTAGATATTGACACAGATACATTTTGAAGTTGAGGCTATGGCACTTTAAATGCAAAAAAGTATTCTTGAAAATCTTGCATGTTGTTAACAGCCAGGCAGTAGTGGCCCATGCCTTAAATCCCAGCACTCAGGAGGCAGAGGTAGGAGGATGACTGAGAGTTCGAGGCTACCCTGAGACTACATAGTGAATTCCAATTCAGCCTGGGCTAGAGTGAGACCCTACCTTGAAAATCAATCCATCTTTGTTTATTGAGCTGATAAATAATCTGGAAAAGCAGAAGAGAATGATGTGGAGTTGGACATGGTATCACATGCCTACTGTCTCAGCCCTTGGTTCTGAGACAGTAGATTCACAGTTTCAGGGCCTGTCTGGGCTACACAGTAAGAACATGTCCTCAACAAAAGTGGAGCTAGAGAGATGTCTCACTGGGTATAAGCATTTATTTGCAAGCATAAGGACCTGAGTTTGTTCCCAAACATTTATATAAAAAGCTGGGCATGTTAAGTTTAATCTTGCTTTAGGATAATTACACAAGTTCCCTCTGTTTATCCTTGTTTTCCATTTAGTCTTCAATGGCTGGATCCTGTTAGTCTGGTCTTGGCTTTAAATGTTAATTTTTCAAAGAATTCTTACAGAATGCTGGGTAAATCTTCCTCTTAGGTATCCTTAGAGTAGTATCTATTTTTATTTTGTAAATGTTTTAATTTACTTTATTTGAGAGAGGTAGATAGAGGTATGTATGTGTGTATATATATATATATATATATATATATATATATATATGTGTGTGTGTGTAGAAAGAGAGAGAGAATGGGCATGCCAGAGCCTTCAGCTCGTGCACACAAACTCCAGATGCATGTGCCACCTTGTACATCTGGCTTAAGTGGAGAATCTAACCTTGGTCCTTTGGCTTTGCAGGCAGATGCCTCAGCTGCTAATTCATCTCTTCAGCCCCCTAAAGTAGTATCTAAATATTGATGATACTACCACATTAAGTAGTTTCAAAAAAACGAATGAGCCTAGATGGCATGGGCCATGAGACTTTGAAATATTTATGCTTTTCCTGTCTGCCTTCATAATACAAACTATAGCTTTCAATGTCTGGATGAAATTCTATTGAGAAGTCCTTAATTTTCCAAAAAGTAAAATTCAGCATGTGGAAAGCAAAAGAAAAATAAGTCATGGAGTATAAGCCACAAGCCAGGCATAAGCAGGTGATAGAACTAATTGGTATAGAATCTGTGATTCTGAGTAAGTGAATTCCACAAGCTTCTATAGGTACTGCAGAGATGGCCCAGGCTTCTGTGTCTGATTACAAAGATAGTGCTTTTTCCATGGCCAGGCTGCCTTGTGGCTTGAGCATATGAAAGTCAAGGTGAATCAGCTTAAATTGTTGGAAGTTACAAAGCATAAATTGTAAATGAACGAACTGGTTGTGGTTGCTCTTTGCTAACTAAACATCTTTAAAAGTTGACATTCCTAGCATATGTATAATGTTTGAAAATGTTGGGTCATGTTGTAGAAATCCATATTCTATACCCCTTCCCTGTTCATCACAGAAATGTTAATTTTCAAATTCTGTAACAAACACAATGAATATTGAGATGCCATTTTAAAAAGTATTTTAAAGTGAACAATTGTCCTTATTAAAAAACCACTTCGCAGAAGTAGGAGGATCACTGTGAGTTTGAGGGCACCTTGAGACTACAAAGTGAATTCCAGTTCAGCCTGACTTAGAGTGAGACCCTACCTCGAAAAACCAAAAAACAAAACAAAAACCACTTCCTTGGGTTAGTCTATATTAAAAGAAATACAAATACAAATCTAATTACTCAAAAAGCTATTTACAGCTGACTACTTCATTTTATATTATTGCGTGCATTTTTTAACTCCTTTAATACAAAATACCATCTGTATTTAAGGAAAAATTGTCTTGATATACTTGATGGATAACTTTGTTTTTAGGTGCTTAAAATTTATTTTTTATAAAAGGTAGAAACATTTGATTATTAAAGTTAACATTTACAGCTGGGCATGATGGTGCATGCTTTAATCCCAGCATTTGGGAGGCAGAGGTAGGAGGATTGCTGTGAGTTTGAGGATACCCTGAGATTGCATAATGAATTCCAGGTCATCCTGAGCTAGAGTGAGACCCTACCTTGAGGGGAAAAAAAGTTAACATTTACAATGCTTTCTTAGAGTCTGTGGTATTATATCAATATAAAGTTATTTTTTAAATGATTTTTTAATGTTATTTATTTACAAACAGAGAGAGAGAGAGAGAAGAGAGGCAGACAGACAGAGAATGGCCATGCAAGGGCCTCTAGCAAGGCTGCAAATGAACTCCAGATGCATGTGTCCCTTGTGCATCTGGCTTACATGGGTCCTGGGGAATCAAACGTGGGTCCTCTGGCTTTGTAAGCAAACGCCTTAACTGCTAAGCCATCTCTCTAGCGCCAATAGAGTTCTTGTTAGAAACAATACCTATTTATGCACAATATCTCTTTTTAAATTACATCTATTACTGTGAGTTAAATTTCTTATAATATCTTGATATTCAATAGTCTTCAAAAATACTCTGAATGATGAGGATGTTTCAAATATATAATGTTTGAAATGTTAAATGCTAATTGGAATATTCTGAACTATGAAGTCATCTTAAACCATTTTATGTGTGGAGAAAGGAACATTGAAGTTTCCCTTTTTCTTAAAAGAGAATAAAGAAAATCTAACTGAAATAGTTAAAGGAGCAATATTATCAATTTTTAATTACCAATGGACAAATCATTAACCTGGTACAATTACTTCAACATTAACATTCTGTTTCCTCTCTTTAATATTCCTTGGACTATTTAAAAGTAAATCACAAAAGCTGGCCTTTAATCCCAGCATTTGGGAGGCAAAGGTTAGAAGATCACTGTGAGTTTGAGGCCAGACTACATAGTGAATTCCAGGTCGGCCTGGTCTAGAGTGAGACCCTACCTCAGTAACTAAAATAAAATAAAATATAAAAAAAGGCAATCAGAAGAGAACAGAGAAGGTAAGGATGTGGATAGAGGGTCATATTGCTTAAGACCATAAAACTACTAAGTGGTTGAAAGCTAAATCTGTGTTTGCTGACAACAATTTATTTTGCTCTTGTGACATCTTGTTCTTACACTGAAAACTTCTGTTGTCTTTGGCATACTACTAGCCTGAGAGTAGAAAAGAAGAAAAATCATTGAAGTCAATGCCATGTCTTTTTGCATATGTTATTTATTTATTTATTTATTTATTTATTTATTCATTCATTCATTCATTCATTCATTCATATATTTTGGCATTTTGAAAATTGATTGAATTTACTCTGTAACCAATGGTTCCTTAAAACTCACTGTTTACCCAAGGTAATCCTGTTAAAGGAGTGCATCCTGTGAACAGAATGACTATGTAGTTAGCATTCACAATATATCTAACAACTTGATGCAATAAAAAAAAAAAAAAAAACCACTGTGTATCTGGCTCCTGTTTGCTTTCTCCAAGCCTAAGAAAGGAAATAATTTAAGGATTAATTGTCTAGCTATGTCAAAAGCTGTTAAGAAGCAATTGTCAAGAAGTGACCTTTGGATTCGCCAATATGAATATGGACCTGTTACCAGGATAATGGTGATTGAAGCCTAGTTGATGTAACTGAGTACTAAGTGGGAAGTAGAGAAGAGGAGACAGCCAGTGTTCACTCTGTCATGGTGCTTGTGAAGTGGAAAGAAAGAAGGGAAATCAAGAGTGCACTTTAGGTTAAAAGAAGGCTTAACTGGGGAATAACTTGCAGGGAGTGGTAGAATGCTGAACACATTCACAACAGAAAGCATAAGAAAAGTGACACTGAAAACCAGGGCATAGAAAGAAGCATCTTTTTATTGTAAGAGTAAGGAAGCAGTAAATATTGGGAATTTCAGCGAAGTGGTATGTTGTGTATCAATATGGAGGATGACCAAGTGTGAAGAAAAGACAGTAAGTACAGTATTAACCAGACAGTGCTAAAACTCACGCTGAGGATTGCAACTGGGGATTTTGTTTTTTATTTATAAGAGAGAGAAAGAGGCAGAGAGAGAGAATGTGTGTGCCAGGGCCTTTAGCTGCTGCAGATGATCTCCAGACATGTGTACCACCTTGTGCACATGTGTGACATTGCATGTTTGTGTCACTGCACATCTGGCTTATGTGGGACCTGGATATTCAAACATAAGTTTTTAGGCTTCTCAGGTAAGTCCCTTAACTGCTAAGCCAACTCTCCAGCCCCTGTAGGGGATTTTGTCTACCATCTGCAGTTTATATTTTTCAGGTTTTACCTTAAAATACTTAGGAGCCCAGGTACAATGTAAGAACAGTGGGGCAGGAAGTTCATATTGGCAGCCAGGTGGTTTAATCAGTGCACTGTGATATAAAAGCAGACTAAGGAAGGCACTGAAGAAAAATAAAAGACATATAGTCTTTAAAGTGGTTACTAAACTCATACCAATGTATTGATGTATGAATAAATTATGTTTTTATGTACTTTAGAGTTTATATGAAACATGTATACTTTGTATTGCCTTTGTAAGTTTTAAAAGTGTAAATTAAAATTATTAAAAAAGATCAATCACACATAAAGAAGCTTTAAAACATTAGACAATTTTTAAGATTTTTCAATGTAAACTACTGAATCAATGTGCACATCCTACTTTGGAGTTGACTTCCCCAAGAATCTATGTATTGTAACCTAATTAAATGAAAATGTTGTAAAATTATCATTATCAGTGAGTAAAACAGCTAAATTTATTATTTTGATGAAATAGCGGTGATAGCACCTAAGATATATTTGTGTGAAGGTTGATTTAGTTGCAGAGTTAATAAGATCATTGGTAAAATCAGTAATGAGAGGTATATATGTCACTTACATAGCATGCTCATATTCTTCATTTGCTTTCAGTATTTAGATACAAGGAAAAGACTGATAAAGGAACTAAAGTCTCGTAATGTTAAAAGATGGAAGGAGGGTTGAAGATATAGCTAACCAGTTACGAAGGCACTTGTGTGCAGTGCCTGATGGCTCGGGTTCGGTTCCCCAGTGCACACATAAAGCCAGATGCTCAAAGTGGAGCATGCATCTGGAGTTCGTTTGCAGGCAGGAGACCCTGGTGCACCCATTCTCTCTCTGACTCTCTTCCCCAAATCTCTCTGTCAAATAAATAAATAAAAATAATAATAAAAGATGGAAGGAGTTATTTGGAAAAATTGCTTAGAAGATGGGAGCCTGCAAAACATATAGAGTAGTACCAAATGGAAGACTTTTTATATAGACCTGTTTGGAGTAGGCATGGTTAATAGTGAAAGACCTTCCTAACTCAAAATTATTTCTTCCCTTTCCATTGTGGTTGATTAATATGAATAAATAAGTCTTTCTTCTGTTGATAACCCTACTAAAGAAGAATATTGTACACATTCTAGAATCAGTTGTTATAATGAAATCAGTTTACTTAGTTTAACTTGCATGAATTGGGGAAATTATTCATGTAGTGTATAGTCAGATGTTCTTTCCAAAGAAATGATGATCCATATCACACAGGAATAAATCAATTCATTAATGTGTTCCTGTGACATTTTTAAAATATTTGCATGATAGACATTTTATAAAAGAAAAATTAAAAATTAAATCAATACTGTCTTGAAGCAAGCTGATTGTATGATTTTGTGTGGAACACATGATGACAGGTATGGATATACCAGATTTTGGAGATAATTGTGAGGGCCTACATACATAAAAATAGGACAATGGAAAGAAATGAGAGATAGTCTAGAGAAAAGGAAAACAAATTACAGAGAACTGTGTATGATTTGTAGATTTTTCTGGAACCCAAATGGAGACTGTTTTGCTGCTGAAATTCATCAGACTTGATTCATATGATACAGTTTGGATACTTTGAATTAAGAGACTTTTTTGGAGGGTACTAATGTCTAACCTGTTAATGTTTCTGAATATCCACTTCCTCCAATCTTCCAACTTTTACTTGAATTCTATGTACTATTCATCAGGGAGAGGTGGAAAATTATTTCATTCGCATTTCTTTTTCCACCTAATACCTATTCATCACTATTTAGTACTGGGTATGCATTAGTAAGTACAGCTCATGCCCACACTATACCTACAACCTAGTGGGGCAGAGAAACAGTAAAAGTTGAAATGTGGCAATAAATTTACTAAAATTTCATGAGGTATTCAAACTCTTTCCTTTGCAATTACAAGAATATGACATTTCATGTGACTCCAAAATCCTTTCAGAAGAGTAGGATTTTACCAGGTAAAGGTCAGAGTGAAATGTGGGTCTCTGGAAAAGGAGAATGAAGGTTCTCAGGGTTACAGACTACCAATAGCATCTTTTCTTAAAACTTTTAATTGGTTTTAGTTGCTTGAAGAATTTTTTTATGATGTTGAGCAAGGCTGGTACATGCCTGCAGCCCCAGCACTTACTCACAAGGCTCATTGGGCCCTCACAGAAATTCAGAGGAGACTCTGTTTGAGAAGAGAAAGCCAAGGTTGGAAGAATATGATAGCTGGTCTGTTTAAAACAGCTGTGACATGGTGGTGACAGTAAAATTCTACAACAGGTCAGCCCCTGTTCAGGAGCACAGTATTCAACATCTTTATGTATCAGTACGTGCCCTTTTCCATAACTTTCCAGTTTGATGGGCATTCATCAACTCCATGTATACAGTACCAGGCTATTGTGTAGGGCTTTTGGAAGACTAGTCAAGCATGAAAGCAGAGCATTGGCACTACTAGGAGCTCACAGTCTGTTCACTGACAGATTGAATATTCTGTATTTTTAAGCTTTTTGTTATGACTAAAAAGTATACAAAAAAACTGAAAAGCATCATTTATTATTTGTTGCACAAAGCCAGAACATTCCAAATCCCCAAGAAAATACAAATGGAAGCAATCAGAATATAGTAAATTGCCCATAAGAAAAAAATAATTCTATAAGAAACAAGACTGTTGTCTTTTGATAAATTCCTCAGATATCCATGTATGCAACATGAAGAACATAAAGAATACATTATTTACTTCTATTATGTTTTTCATTATTGTACCAAAGCCAAACAGAGCTCCAACTGTGTTGCTAAATACTGCTTGATCTTTTTGTTATTTTGCTTTCCATCTGTGGCTTTTCTTCTTTAGGGTAACATCTCTAATAGAGGGGTTGCATTTTTAAAGAGCAAGTTTAATGTAATTGAAATCAATGCAATTTTGAGAATATCTCAATGTTTAATGAAGTAGCTCATTGGTAAATATTTCTGGAGCCACAGCAAAGTTAAAAAAATAATGTTTTCTAAGAAATGCTACCAAAAGCCAATCACACATACAGGAATGACATTGGAAAAGGAATTTTTTCAGGAAGACATAAATCATACTGCTTTTTTAACATCCTAAGTTAGCAATGTGGCACCATCATTTGGAAATAGTCTCAGAAATAAGTTAAGTGCCTTTATTCTGTGTGAAAGATGGCCTTTTTTTTCCCATCCCATCAAAGATTCTCTAGTGCTTTCTTCCCAACTGTGCCTTAGGGTTAGGAAACTGGACAAGAAGATGACCATAATGTATGTTTGTTGAAGTTTTCACATATTTTAATCATTATTATTATGTTATAATTACTGATTTTCCCCTATGCCCTTGTATTCTAGAACTTTCAGATTAAAGTTATATTAAAATTTATCCCATTTTGTACATCTCTTTACTTTGTGACAAGTTTTGCCCCTATGTGTTTTACTTTACTATTTGAATACAGGTTGTAAATGGTTATATCTTTTTTTTCTTTTTTGATTTTTCAAGATAGGGTCTCGCTCTAGCCCAGGCTGGCCCAGGATTCACTTTGTAGTCTCAGGGTGGTCTTGAACTCATGGCAATCCTTCTGCCTCTGCCTCTGCCTCCCAAGTGCTGTGATTAAAGGTATGAGCCACCATGCCCAGCTTTTGTTACATTTTTTGATAACATATACCTTTTATCAGTATTGTGAATATCTTCTGGCAATGAATTTTGCCTAAGAATACTTTTTTTTGTTTTGTTTTTCAAGGTAGGGTGTCACTCTAGCCTAGGCTGACCTGGAATTCACTATGTAGTCTCAGGGTGGCCTTGAACTCATGGTGATCCTTCTACCTCTTGCCTCCCAAGTGCTGGGATTAAAGGCGTGTACCACCTTGCCTGGTTTAGAATACTTTTTTGTTCATGTATTCCTTTTATTTTGTTGCCAGGGTAGGTCAGGCTGACTCTGTAGTCCCAGGCTATCCTCAAATTCATAGGGATACTCCTGCCTCTTCCTCTCTAATGCTGTGATTAAAGGCATGCACCACCACACCTGGCTTAGAAGACTTATGCTTTTGTTTGTCATTTTAAATTATGCAAGAAATAATTATTATTCTTTTTGAATAGTACTGTTTTTCCTCCTCATTCCTCTATTATTTCAGGTCTTCAATCTGTTATAGTTTTTACCTTAAAGTATGTTCAGTGATTCTATAGACTGATAGATTTTCTCCATCCTGATATCTACAGGACCTATTCTACTGTTTTTGTTTCAATTATTTTTGCAGCAGTGTACTATAGAATTGTACAGTGTGAGTGAACTTCTTTTAATGTATTGAGAATATTAATTTTATTGTCTTATGGTTTCTTCCATTGTTCTAGGAATTTAGTTATTTGCCTCAGTCCTTTGACTATAAATAATCTCTCTTACTTTTATGATTTTTGTCTTTTTCTTTGATTTTTTTTCTACAATTCACTGTGATAGAGATAGTGGATGATTTATTGTGTGTGTGTGTCTGTGTGTGTGTGTGTATATATATGTGTGTGTATATATATGTATGATTTTTTTTTACATATGAAAATATCCTGATACTTATGGTGAAAGTGCTTCTTTTTTGAAGATGTGTTTGTTTCTATCAGATGTTAGGGAACTGGCAGTATTAATACAATGCTATTATTATAAGTCCACTTTCTGTTTTTGGATTGAGAGTTTGTAGCCTGAGGATGTAGTGGGAATTCATACTACAGACTTCAAGAGAACAAGTTTGGGATTATAAGCTCTATGAAAATATTTTCCTCATCCACCCAGGGCTCCAGTTCGGTAAGGCAATTGTCCTTATATTACCTGTAGGAAAAGGCCAGGCAGGCAGTGGTAAGGCTTAAAGCTTAAAAGTATAATTCATGGACACAGACTGTAAGAATTTGCATTTTTCTCTATCTTGAGCATATTACCTACTTTTATGCTCATCACTGACTTGATCTCTGGAATAATTATAATACTGCTTTAAAATAGCTTTTCTTGGTCTGGAGAGATGGCTTAGTGGTTAAACCACATGCCTGTGGACCCTGGTTCGATTCTCCAGGTCCCACAGTAGCCAGATGCACATGGTGGCACATGTGTCTGGAGTTCCTTTGGAGTGGCTAGAGGCCCTGCTATGCCCATTCTCATTTTCTCTCTCTCTCCCTCTCTCTGTCTCTAATAAATAAATTAAAATCTTAAAATAGCTTTTCTTGATTGTACTTTTGAAATTTTAGAACATAGTAAGTTTTGTGTTTAGTACTATTATAATCAACATCATTGTGTCTTGTTTGTCGTTACTATTAAACTAAGTTAGTAATGCTTTCTGATCTTAACACTATAGATGCAGCAAAAGGCAAATGTTTTCAAGGTAAAAAAAAAAAAAAACTTAATGGTTACAGAAGTACCTCAGCAGGGAAGAGCGCTTGCCACTCAAAGTAGGAGGGCCTGAATCTCCCTGAGTTCAGTACTCATGACCAAAGTCAAGTGTGCCAGAGACCAGAATATCTCTGGGTCTTGTTAATCAGCCATGCTGGCTGAAAAAAATAAAAATAAAATAAATAAATAAATAAATAAAACCAGCATCTCCAAGATTAATGAGAGACTTTGATGAGTTTTACTTGAAATGAGAAAAGAAAGCAAAGAAAGAAACAATTTGAAAGCCAATATCAAAGAGCTCTCAGGATTTACTGGCAAAAATATAACTGCTAGAGCTACTCCACAGAGAATTTTGGCAGTATAGAACTGAATTCTGAATTGTTAAAATATTTATATTTGTGAGACATAAAATCCTTTTTTTTTTTTAGAAATTTACAAGAATGGTGTATGCATAGATTTAGTCGAGTGGTTATTATCACATGTAGGAGCCTCACAATAAGAGAGTGGATTGGTGAATATGAAGTAGCCACATAATGATATGCTAAATGGTGATTTTAAAAGGTGTTTCTGAAGTATGTAATATCAGATAAGATTATGATAATTTGTGGAATAGAGAAAATTATTATAAACTGAAATAAACAGTCACTGTTTTTTAAAATGCATTGTTATATATAACCTTATTCAGTGAATAAAAATTATCCAATACATCTAGTAATAAAAATGTCTTAAATGATTATAGTTTTTTGATTGTAGTTTTTTTTTAGTTCATTTATTTATTGAGAGAGAAAAAGAGGCAGATAGAGAATGGGCACACCAGGACTTCTAGCCACTGCAGATGAACTCCAGACACACGTGCCACTTGTGTATCTGGCTTGCATGGGTACTAGACAATGAAACCTAAAAAGAAAGCAAAACTAAAAATGGTATTTCTAAGTCTGGGGTTATATCTCTATTCAGGCCTCAGCACCACAAAAAAAAAAAAAAAGAAGTAAAAACAAAAAGAGGGTTGGAGAGATTGGCTTAGCGGTTAAGCCCTTGCCTGTGAAGCCTAAGGACACCGGTTTGAGGCTCAATTCCCCAGGACCTACGTAAGCCAGATGCAGAAGGGGGCGCATGTATCTGGAGTTCATTTGCAATGACAGGAGGCCCTGGCTTGCCCATTCTCTATCTATATGCTTCTTTCTGTTTTGGTCTGTCTGTTGCTCGCAAATAAATAAATAAAAACAAAAATAAATATATCCTCATATATCCACTAATCCCTTCTTTCCTTCTTAAAAAAAAGAAATCAAAATGGTACTTCTGAAGGGAAGCCTAATAGCTACAATATAAATTATAAAGATTTATTAAGTGCTACCTTGTTGTTTCTCATAAAGTTATCCCATTTAGTTCTAGAATAACTCTGAGTTAGGCATAATTACCCTTGTATTAATGCTGATGAAATTGAAATTCGAAGGAGCTAAGAAATTCATTGGTTAAGAAATTCATTGGTTATACAGCAAGTATATTTTGTCAGAATTTACTCCAGATTTGTGTGGTGGTTTTATGATTTTCCTTAGTCTTTTCTGTGTTTCTAAACCTGATTTTTGAACATTAACAAAAAACAGCAGAAATAGAAATTAATGTGCATGAATTGTGTTTCCTGATTTCCATATCTCCTTCAAAATTTTTCAGACATTTGTCTCTTTCTAGTATAGTTAAAAAGACCAGTTAGGAGCCTCTCACATTCTCATCTTATGCATAAGATTGCACCTGTTCAGTTTCTAGATGCTTAGGAGATTTACTTTTTCCTTAATATATTATCTTAATTGTATGCCTTACTATAATGTTTTTATTTTGGGCCTGGGTATGAAATGTATTTTTATTTTTAATTTGTTTTTGTTTCATTTCTTTGTAGTTTCTTGTCTTCTACTTTCATTGTTTTTTGTTGCAGCTACTTTTAAACATTTTGTTATGTGATTGTTGATCCTCTAAGACTGGTCCTGTTATTGCCTTATCTTTTCCCCCTCTATTGTTTATTCCTTTTTTTTTATGTTTTGTGTTATGAGAGATTTATTCATATGTATCATTTAACCCTCATTTTTTAAGTTTATAGTGTTTTTATCTCTTCTGATGACTCTTGTACTCTGTATGCTTTATTTCAAGAAAGTAATGGTATCTCATAGGTGCAAAAATCCTATTTGTTATACAATGTACTTTTCTCTCAGCATTTCTTGGCATCCATGGCCCAACCCTACTCTAGATGGTTGAACTTAGAAAATATAACTCCAGGCATCCATACATCTAGTTACTAGCATCCAGAGAGGAGCTGGGACTACAAACTGAGGCCACTATACCCCAATACCAAAAAAAAAAAAAAAAAAAAAAATTCCTTGATCAAGAAGAACAGTTCAAGGGGTGGAGGGATGGTTTAGCAGTTAAGGTGCTTGCCTGCAAAGCCAAAGGACCCAGATTTGACCCACATAAGCCATATGCACAAGGTGGCATATGTGTCTGGATTTCACAGTGGCTAGAGGCCCTGGATCACCCATTCTCTATCTGCCCCCCCACACACACACCCACACACATAAAAAATAAAAATAAGGGCTGGAGAGATGTCTTAGTGGTTAAGTGCTTGCCTGTGAAGCCTAAGGACCCCACTTTGAGGCTTGATTCCCTAGTACCCATATAAGCCAGATGCACAAGGTGGCACATGCATCTGGAGTTCGTTTGCAGTGGCTAGCGGCCTTGGTACGCCCATTCTCTCTCTCTCTCTCCTTCCCTCTCTCTCTCTCTCTGTCTCTTTCTGTCACTCTCACATAAATAAATAAAAACAAACAAAAATATACACAAAAATAAATAAAAATAATTTTTCATTTTATTCATTCCTTTATTTATTTGAGAGGGGGAGGGGATAATGTGCATCTGGCTTCTGTGGGTTCTGGGGAGTTGAACCTAGGTCCTAATTAAAAAAAATAAAAAGAAAACTTTTTTATGAATAAAAACAATTCCTTTTTTTCTGATGTATACTATACATGCTTGCTTTGCAACTGTGTTTACTGTCATTTAAATAGTGTTGTAGGTAGAAATGGGAATGGATACATGTTTAGTACACTGTGCTAACAAATCATATTACAGTAAAAAATAATATTACATATTACAGTATGGTCATACATCAAGAATATAACATCTCCATAATTTCAAATTATGCTTTACATCTCCCAATCAGTTTAATGGTTGTCTTTATAAAGATTTAATGAAGCTGTGTAAGTTGTGGCTCATGCCTTATATATATCACAGTAGTCTCGTGGTTGAGGTTGGAGGCCAGCCTGGAGCTATGGAATGAGTTCTAGACCAACCTGAACTAGAATTAGACCTTGCATCAAAAAATACTTTTTTTTGATTTATCTCCCAATACGTTACAAACTAAACACAATTTACCTTTTGTTTGGAGTGAATTCTCTTCTTTTGTATATACTAGATACTTATTAATTGTTGGTGTTACTTTAGAATATTTAGCTAATATCTGAAAATTTATTAAATTCATTTAATTCTATAATTTATGAGATTGTTTTATATTGCATAACAATCTTTTTATCATACTAATATTTTACTTCCTTAATTTTAGTTCATTATGTGTTTAAAATGTGAAAAAATAAATACTCCAGATCATACAAATTATGTTGGTAATTGTTGCTGTCTTTAAAAAACTAATAAAAGGGGGCTGGAGAGATGGCTTAGTAGTTGAAAGACTCGACCCAGGTCGATTCCCCAGTACCCATGTAAAGCTTGATGCACAAGGTGGCCCATGTGTCTGGAATTCATTTGCAGTGTCTAGAGGCCCTGGCATGCCCATTCTCTCCCTTGATCTGTCTGCCTCTTTATCTCTCTTTCTGTCTCTCAAATAAATTTCAAAAAAACTAATAATAAAAGAAGCTGGTGAGTTGAGTTAGTAAATAATGTGCTTATAATGCACCATAAAGACTTGAGTTCAGATTCCCAGTACCCAGTTAAAAATTGGGCATGATGACAAACAACTGTAATCCTTGCTTTTGGGAAGCAGAAGCTAGGAATTCCTTTGGCTCTCTGGCTAGTTAGTCTGTCTGAATTGGTCAGTTCTGAATTCAGTGAGAAACACTGTCTCAAAAACAAGATAGAAACTGGGGAAGACTCTTGATATCAACTTCTAGCTTCCATGTACATGTGTCAAACATGCATGAACACACACATACAAGCCATATATTCAATACATGCAAAAATATCTAGGAAAAAAATCACTGGACTGTTGAGATGTGTCAGAATTAAGAGTGCTTGCTGCTTTAGTATGAGGACCTCTTGGGCTGGAGACCACTGAGTTCAACTGCCCAGAATTTCATGTAAAAAACAAGGCAGGCCCACTCACTTCTAGAACCCCATTTCAAGTGGGGTGGACACAAGGGAATCTCTGCAGGTCACTAAACCACAGCAGCTCTGGGTTTCAGGGAGAGACTCTTTTCTCCAGGAAATACACAGGTGAGCAATATGAGAAGGACACCTGATTCTCTGGCCTTTGTACACCCATGCATTGGAAGCATATCTTTACACACATACATCGTACACAAAATTATAATCCCTATTTTATCACTGAGTTTGGAAGTATTGTCTCTAGTAGGGTTTTGCTGTTTGAAATAAGTGGACTGTTTTGGTGTCTTAATTATTTTTGGAGTATCAAATAATGATAATAATGGATTGGAGCATAATTTTAAACTGGAGTCCATTAGTTCATACTGATACCTAAGGGAAAGTAACTTAAAATGGAGAAAGGAAAGCTTTGCTTAGCAGGAGAACATCAACTAATATAGAAAGTAATGGAAATAAAGCACCTTTTTTGCAACCATTGTAATATTTGATTCAGACAACAGTCATCTGTTGATGCTAACATTATTGACAAACCACTTGGAAACAGGCTGTTTAAATTTTAGCAAAGTATCTGCTCACAGGTTGCTTATTAACTAGAAGGGAAGAAGTACCTTTGAAATGAAAATATATTGCAATATCTTCTTTACTAAAAGTTGTTACTTTTCAGCATCAGTGAAGGACACCATGACCTGATGTGCCTTCTAATACGATGTGCTTTGAAGGGGGAAAAAATGCCATTTTCAGTATAGCCCAACCAGGAATGCTTAATGTAGCCTAAATAGAATCATGAAGAATTAGGGGATGGGAGGAGATGGCTCAGTCAGTAAAATGCTTGCTGCAAAAGCATGAGGACCAGAGTTTGGATTCACAGCACCAACTTCAAAGCTGGAAAGTTTGGTGTTACCAGATATCTATAATTACAGCACTAGGGGGATGGACCCAGCTGTATTTCCTAGTGAAAAAAAGATATATAAATACATGGGCCTGAGAGATGGCTCAACAGTTGAGGTGCTTACGTGTAAAGTCTAATGAGCCAAGTTTGACTCCCCAGTACTTACATAAAGCCAGATGCACAGAGTGTCACGTGCATCTGGAGTTCCTTATGCATCTTGGATTCTTTTGTAGCAGCTTGTAGCCCTAGTGTGTCTGTTCTTTTCCTCCCCTTCTCTCCCTGGCCCACACCTTAATCTCAACACTGGAGAGACGGAGGTAGGAGGATCGATGTCAACCTGGGCTAGAGTGAGACCCTACCTTGAAAATCCAAAAAAGAAAAAAAGGATAGAAAGTTAATGACAAAGACAGTGGACATTAACCTGTTGATTCAACATACCCAGACAGGTTCCTCCACATGAATATACTTATGAATATACTTCCAAACACTCATACATACATTTATGCCATATAAACACATGGAAATTTTTTTTTAATTAACCAGACACATTTACATTGAACAATGTGAAAAACCAAACTGTAACATGAAGTCTTAAGAATGTTAGTGATGAAAATTCAGATAAGGAAATAGAGTTGTCCTAGGTAAAAGGAGAATGCAAAATGAGTAGATCTTAGTTCAAAGAGTAACACATACACACACACACATACACAAAAAGCAACCAAGTGATTTCTAGGGTATCTTGGGAATAAAAGACAAAATGCAAATATGGATTACAAATTGCCTTGTTAAACATCAATATTAAATTCCTTTAAGGTATTATTACTTATGAAAGAGAATGATGGTGTTCTTAGCACATACAGAGTAAAGTATTTATCTTTACAACGAACTCTGGTTCAGCCCCAAACATTTCGTGTGTGCATACAGATATGGAAATGCACAAACATATCTAGAAAGAAGAGCACTAACATGCAAAACTAGAAATTAGGTGACCTATGTGAAAAGTATATATGTATTCTTTAGGTACTGTGATTAGAACTTACATTAGAAATGTCCTTGAAAGTTTTCAACAAGTTTGGGAAGAGTGAAATGTATTTTTGTGACTAATATTTTGTGGTATAAAACTTCAGCTATCCTGCAACTTTAACTATACCTGCTCAGTGTTAACTTCTCTGATTAAGGTCATAGTTTTCTCAAACAAAAGGTGAGAGAGAGAGAGTGTTTGTGTGTGTGTGTGTTTACATTTGTGCCCATGCATTTATGTAAGCATTGAGGTTTCTGCTTCTGCTGTTCCCCAAGTAATTTTATAGTATGTGTAGTTTTGTTTTTATTTGCTAAGGTTTTATTGAAATGTTTTTCTAAATAACCTGAGAAAACTACACTCAGTACTTTCTAGTTGGTATAAAATGAATGTCATTATTAATTTTTAATACATTGCAAAATAAAGTAAGGATAAGAAATTATCACATGAACCTCTTTGAACTTCATGGCATTTAATATAGTTTTAAGTGCTATTTTCTCTCTTAAAAGTTTCATAATTCTAAATGTTTGTTATTGAGACATTATATACTTTGCCATCTAATTTTATTTAAATCTGATTCTCATTATATTCTGTTTATGGCTTGTCAATTCCATTTGCTATAATTTGAATGCTGAATTTGAAAAAAAAAATTTTTCAATCTGGATTCAGAAGTCTCCAGGAGGCCAAGGCCTGCCACTGTCACTCTTTTTGTTTTTCTTCTTCTTCTTCTTTTTTTTTTTTTTTTTTTTTTTTTTTTTTGGTTTGTCAAGGTAAGGTCTCACTCTAGCCCAGGCTGACTTGGAATTCACTATGTAGTTTCAGGGTGGCCTTGAAGTCATGGTGACCCTCCTACCTCTGCCTCCCGAGTGCTGGGATTAAAGGAGTGCACCACCACACCCAGCTCCTGACACTCTTAACTTAATGAATCTGTTGAGTGTCCAAAGATCTTCTACTTGGTCTTCTAAAAATCGCATTAGACCAGATTACCCAGATAATAATCACCTATTACTTAAATATGCAGCAAACTGGCTTTGTCTCCCATTCCCAGGTGCTTTCTGCCTGGGTTTGCTTCCGGAGTATAGCCAAATGTTTGCAGTTGGGGATGAGAAATCGTTGGTATGATGTGCAGCTTCAAATCACTCAGTGCCCTAAATGATTAATGCTTCCCTTTTGCTTACATAATGCTAGATACACTTTTTCCTCTGCTGGGAATATTACCTTGTGGAAATTTTCTCATTTTATAGCACCTGCTTTCAAGTTAGTACTGGTAATATTTTTGTCATTTGCTATGAACAGCTTTTATTCTCTCTTAACTATTGATAGGTCAGGAATAGTAGCACATGCTTGTAACCCAAGCACTCTTGGCAACATAAAAAAAAAACTATCTAAAAATAAAATAAAATAATTAACATTCCTAGTTTTGTTGGGATGATATGTGTAATGGAGTCATTTCATAATTTCCCTTTTCCAGAAAAATGTTAGTAAGTTCAGTATACCTTACTGCTAGCAATGACTATTTCAGCATAAAAGCAGCTGCTATACCAATGTAACCATTAGAACAGGATAACAAAGCCAGCCTTATGTATGATATGCTCAGCATTTTTTCTTGTATCCCTTTTTCTTGTCTGAACATTTAAGTATCTGTACACCCCTAACATTTGCTAAATGTAACACACAAGTTAGCTTCTCTCTGCTTTGTTATTACAAAGTGATACTGTTAAGTCATTGAAACTCCACATAACCTTGAATGAAGCATGCTGAAAAAATTAAAGCTCTGGAAGTAAGAATAAGTAAAATATTATCTGCTATTGTTAAGAAAATGTTAGGAATTACCAATATAAATAGAAAATAATACCAATGTAACAGAACTATACAGTTAACAGTTTATAAAAGCTGTGAGCTTCTACAAGTTGGGTGTATGCCTAACCTGAAATCCTTGGACCAGAAGTATTTAAGATTTCAGATTTTGAAAAATTTACATAGACTTCACAATTGAGTAGCTATAACCTGAAAAATCTCAAATCTGAAGCCCTTGAGCATTATTGTGGATGCACAAATTTCAGATTTCCAGGCACTTTACATTTTGAGTTTTAGGGTTAGGAATTTTCAACTAATATAAGAAATGGCTTAGTGTAGTTTCTCTTTCTCTTTTTTAACTTCAAAGTAGAGATGCCTGTTGCTGATTCTAAATAATAAAAATTATATGTATAGCTTATCAGAAAATCCAAAATGATAGAAGGTAAAACATCCTACATATAATGATTTTCTTCAAAGTTTGGTATGTGTATTTGTGTCCATGTGTAAAAAGCCCATATTCATGTATGTATAATTATGTAATTTAACTGTTACAAGTGCTTCAGGTAGTAATTGTGTTGTACAAATTATTTTTTCAAATAAATTTCAATATATTGCTAGCAAAGCTTATAGTACTGTATCTCAATTTACATTAGCCTTTGTAAGTACTGTGTTACATTTCATGATTTACTTGAATGAAGTTATTCCTTGTTAATAATCATGAAGTTGGTTCCTTTTTTCCTCATTTATGAATAGTTTTAATTTTTTTTGTTTTTTTGTTTTTTTGAGGTAGGGTCTCACTCTAGCTCAGGCTGTTCTGGAATTCACTATGTAGTCTCAGGGTGGTCTCAAACTCACAGCAATCCTCCTATCTCTGCCTTCCAAGTACTGGGATTAAAGGCATGCACCACCACGCCCGGCTAGTTTTAAATGTTTTTACCAATTTCTCTGTACTTCATTATTACTTCCACAAAGTAAGTATGCATACAACAGTGTAATTGTTATTCGTGTGTAATGATGACACGGCTTGAATCCTAGCCTTCCTCAGTGACATCCTGTGTAAATTTAGCAGTCTCGTTGATATATATATATATTATATATATTATGATACAGGAATTCACATAAGAGTAGTTTTTAGTCTCTTGTATCTCTTTTAATTAAGAAGTACATGCAAGGGCTGGAGAGATGGCTTAGCGGTTAAATGCTTGCCTATGAAGCCTAAGGACCCCGGTTCGAGGCTCGATTCTCCAGGACCCCCATGTAAGCCAGATGCACAAGGGGGTGCATGCATCTGGAGTTCGTTTACAGTGGCTGGAGGCCCTTGTGCACCCATTCTCTCTCTCTCTCTCTCTCCCTGCCTATTTCTGTATCTCTCTCTCAAATAAATAAATAAATAATAAAATATTTTTAAAAAAAGAAGCACATGCAAAATATTTACTAAGTGTTGAAAATGACACATACTAAGTTCTAAAATATTTGACAAAATGAAATTCCGTTTATAGTGAATTTCCTATTCCTTTTTTGTATTCCTTTCATGGTATGAAAAAGCATTAAAAATATTGGCTATTTTCATCTTAAAAATAACAAATAGGACTGGAGAGATGGTTTAGCTGTTGAGGTGCTTGCCTGGGAAGCCTAAGGACTCGAGTTAGATTGACCAGTACCCATATAAGCCATATGCAAAAAGTGGTGCATGTGTCTGGAGTTTGTTTGCAGTTGCTAGCGGCCCTGGAGCACCTAATGTCTTTCTCTCTCCCCCCCCCCTCTCTTTCTCAAATAAATAAAATATTTTTATAAGTATTAAGTATTTTCCATTTGTAATATCTTTTGCTTTATCTTATATGTTTGTTGCATCTGAGTTTTACATTTTTTTGTTAAGCTGAATATCCTTTTATGCTTTCATTGTATCATGTAAGAAAGGAAATTTGAACTACAGTATTTTAAAAGATCTTGTATTCTGGCCAGGCATTTTATCATTTTATTTTCTATATTTGATATTTATGTCCATGTGTTTTTTAAGATATTTCATTTTTATTTACTTGAGAGAGAGAGACAGAGAGAGAGAGACAGGGAGAGAGAGAGAATGGCATACCACGGACTCTAACCACTGCAAACAACTCTAGAGACATGCACCACCATGTGCACCTAGTTTACTTGGGTTCTAGGGAATTGAGGCTGGGTCCTGAGGCTTCGCAGGCAAGCACCTTAACTGTTAAGCCATCTTTCCAGTCCCTCCATGTGTTTTTTAATGTGACCAGTACTGTCCCATTCACAGGACAGATGAGAAAATCACAGTTCCTTTTTTTTAAGTTATTAACATGAAAGTCCCTACTGTTACTAGTGTTCAGGAACAAGGATATCTGCCAGACCTGTACCTTAACAAGGAATCCTGAACTACGTTTGACTTTGAATTGTTCTCCTATATTTTCAGAATCTTTCTCTGCTTGTCTAGCAACAAAAGTCATGAAAAATAATTATTGAAGAGTGATGAATTTAAATAGCATTGATTTATTACTTCTCAAATTGAGTTTAAGAGAAATAATGCCAAAGAATATAGAGAAATTCTAAATTTCATCTACTATGATGAATGTGTATTTCACATTACTTTTACAACTATAATTTCTAACATTTATTAATAATAATTATTACAACTTTTGTTATTGTTGATTACTGATTGTTTTTTTTTCTTCACTTGCATATCCCTGTTTTATGTTAATTTGGCTTGTGTGAGTATGTGTATATGTTTGTGGTGTGTTGCTTATGCACATGTATGTGCCCATGTGGCAACATCCCATGCACTGCCTGCTACAGAGTGCAATCAACTATGGTAGCTCCTGGGAAACGTCTGGTACCCAGCACTGTAGCTTTTCTACCCATTCGTATTTGAGCCAGAGTCTCTTATTGATCCCAGAGACTGATGATTTTTTTTTTTGAGAATTATTTTGAGATTCATGGATCCAGCATAGGGGTTATAGATGCATATCCAAACAAGCTGTTTATGTGGGTCTTGGAGATTGAACTCAAAGCAGTCTTTCAGGCCTCCTCAGACCCTCACTCTTATACAAATGCATTTAATCACAGAGCCATCTTTCCAGCCTATTATTGTTTTGCTTTTTTTTTTCTTTTTTTCATTTTTCGAGGTAGGGTCTCACTCTACCTCAGGCTGACCTCGATTTCACTATGTAGTCTCAGAGTGGCCTCACACTCAAGGTGATCCTCCTACTTCTACCTACCAAGTGCTGGGATTAAAGACATGCAACACCAGGCCCAGCTCCTATTGCTGTTTTATTGACACACTATCTTTCCACGATAAGTACAGCAAACTTTCAAAAAAATATTTTATGTATGTATATATTTTTTTCAGAGAGAAAGAGGCAGATAGAGAATAGGCACACCATGGTCTGTAGGCACTGCAGAAGAACCCCAGACACGCGCACTGCCTCATGTATCTGGAAAGCAAACTTTCTTTTTGGTTTTTTGAGGTAGAATCTCATTCTAGGTCAGGCTGACCTAGTTGGGATTAAAGGCGTGCGCCACCACGCCCAGCCATAAGCAAACTTTAAAAAAAATACATATATGTTCATGTGTTATACATGTGTTTATTCAGGTGGGTGCACATATATGTGAGTGTGTGGAGGGACCAGTTGACAACCTTGGGTATCATTCTTTGATATGCTTTCTACCTCTTTGGGCAGTAGTGTCATTGGTCTTGAATGAACTGGTTAGGCTAGATTGGTATGATTATGGGCACATTATTCTATGCCTGTCATTTTACATGAGTACTGAGGATTGAAATCCAATTTTCATGCTGGCAAAGCAAGTTCTTTACCTACTGATATATATCCCCAGCTCCCAAAATTAAAAATATATATAATCAGTTCTCCTTTTTTTCTGCATTAGATCTTCATTAGTTACCATTTGCTCTGATAGGTCACATAAAGTCTTTCTGTTTTAAACTGTGAACTTTATATTCATTAATCTTTATTCATAGGGGCTTTTCATTAATATTGATGGCTCTCTTGGGCTTCTGTATATCCTTATAGAAAGTACTGGCTTCAGAAGTTCCCTAGTAATAGTTGGTGTAGAAGGCATGCATTAACTCCTAAGAAAGACCAAGGACCCACCCAGGTCCTTATTTTCATAACTTTTTCACATATTGCAACAGGTAGGTGTCATTCCATGTTATGTTGCATTTTTTTTTTTTTTTTTTTTTACAGGTAAGATGATACAATATCAGTTCACTGCCTTTAGGTGTGAAAAGTTTATTTAATAACAGTATATAAAAATTGATATTTACAAATTGTTTTCCATATATACCATTTCTCTCATTTTTTACAGCAATTACATACAAAAGAGAAGCTAACAGAAAGGCATTTCTATCATCTGAAACTGTCTTTGGAGATTATGATGAAAAGCCAGATGGCCGTAGCTTCTATACAATTTTAAAAACAAATAGAAATGTGGATCTCTTGTTGCTATCATGAATATGATTTTTTCATGAGCCTTTGTTTTCACTTTTCTTGAATAATATATACCAAGGTAAAATTGCTAGGTAGCTGTATATAGAACGTTCTGAGGAATTTCCATGCTGTTTTCAAAAGGAGCTACAAAGCTGGTTGTGGTGGGTCATACCTGTATTCCCAGCTCTCTGGAGCCTGAAGTAGAAAAATTGCCAAGAATTTAAGGCTAACCTGGGCTGGAATGAGACCATGCCTAACTACCCAATTGAATACAAGTGACAAAGTCTTGACATTAGAGGAAAAACATACAACATAAGATTTTAGCTATGGCTTTTTCATTTATGGAAGTTCCTTTTTATTCCTATTTTGTTGAGTTTAAATTATGTAGTAATTACTACTTTTTAATACACAATTAAATATTTTATATATTACAGTCTAGCTCGTACACATCTCATAGTAAACAAAATATACTTTAGCTACATTTGTAAAAAGTGATATACTAACAGACTTACTATCTCTGAATTCGCATGGCTAATTTCTTTATTTTTTTATTTATTTTTTTTTTTTGAGAGAGAGGGGGGGGGTGGGGAGAAAGAGAATTGGTCCAGGGCCTCAGCTGTTACAATTGAACTCCAGATGCTTGTGCCACCTAGTGGGCATATGTGACCTTGTGCTTGTCTCACCTTTCTGCATCTGGCTAACGTGGGATCTGGAGAGTAAAACATGGGTCCTTAGGCTTCATAGGCAAGTGCCTTAACTGCTAAACCATCTCCAGCCTGACTAATTTCTTTGTACTTGAATTTTGTCATGTGCAAAACTGAATGTGTTTTAATGCCTATTTTGCTGTACTTAATGATTAACTTATTATAGGAAAAATACAATACCACTTAACTATTGTAAAACTTAATATGTTTTTAATTATACATGAATTAGTCTCAATATATTTTTTACATGTATAACTTGTTGAGACAGGCACTCGAAGAAAATAACACGCTGTATGTCTTAGGTTATTTTATTTTTCTTTACATTGTGTTTCTTCTAGTGGAATAGCACAAAAACTTGTGTGTAGCTACATATCTAACATAAAATCAGGGAATATAATATTCAAAAACCCTTGTTCAGCAGGGGAAATTTTTAAGTTAGTTTGATGTGCTTATACTTTGCCCATTCCTAGAGATGACTTCAATTCTTGAGATAGTTTTAAAATCTGGGTTCTATGGTTTTAAAAAATTCACAAAGCAGGTTTCTGACTGCAGTTAGTGAAGACACCGCCCCTTGCTTAGAGAATCTGAAGGAGTTGTTGTACAGAGCAACACATCTTGCTAGAAAAGGCTGAATTCATTATGGATATCCCAAAATTTAACCAGCCATATTTCAATTTCTGTACTTTTTAAAGTCATTTTGTGTTCTGAGAAGTCCTCTGATCATAAATTGATAGAATGGTAATAGATAGTATGATTCTTAAGTTTGTTAAGACTTAAACATAGATCTGAGATGAAAGTTAAATGTGAAAACTTGAATTTCTTTGGAGTTAATTATAAGACCATCTAATTTGGCATGTTAATTTCCTTACATTATGGACATTGCTTATCCTTTACTATCATGTAATAAACTCTGATCTTGTTTCTAAATTATTCTTTTAAAGTCTAGATTGAACTGACCTTAGTTTTGATAGGAAATAAAACTTTATGCAAGTACTATTTGATTATAATTCCAATTTTCACTGAAGTAACATAAAGATCCAGAGCACTGAAAATAGATATCACAAAGTTCCTTCCTTCCTTTAACTTTTTCTTTAACTTCCTCTTCAGATTCTCACTAATTTTATCAGTTTTTATCCAACACACAAGAGTGTGAAGCAGTACCCAAGTACTGAGATTTGTGCAAGTATTGTGGTAGGAAAGGATCCACTTACATGAAAAGAACCGTCTAAAATTTAATTTGTTCTACCTTTTTAGGAAATCAGCGAGGGGTGTGATTTTTTTCAGAATGTATTTCTTCAAGAATAGTTCATTTAATGTTTTTAAATCTTTATTTGAAAGAGAGGCAGGAAAGGGAGAGTGAGAGAGAGAACGGTCACACCAGGGCCTCCTATGACTGCAAGTAAACTTCAGATACATGTACCACTTTGTGCATCTTGCTTTATGTGTTTACTGTGGAATTGAATCCAGGACATCAAGCTTTGTAAGCAAGCCCCTTTAACAACAGAGGTATCTCCAGCTCCTCGTCTGTTTTTTTTTTATAACTGAGGAGGCAATTACTTTAAAAATTAGTTATATCAAGCACTTCATTTTCTAAGAGCTGCATAAGTGACATATTTCATTTTCCTAATAGTTTCTTCAGGCTTGTTTAATGAAACAAAACCAGTGTCTTTTTAAGGTTGGCTTATCTTTTACCTATATTCATTAAAGAATGCTCTGCAAGATTGAAAGTATCAGGTAAATAGGACATAAATAGGCTTAAAGTGGTGAACTTCAGTGAAGCAACCTTTGTAAATTGAAATGCTAAGGAAAATTCATTCTTGGCAGTTTTCATCACCTTTAATATTTTATTTTACTTTTTCACAGTTGCTTGCTTTCTTAAAATACACAGTACTTATAAATATTAAGGGGCATACATGAGGCCAAATGAATTATGTAAAAGCAAAGGTGACTAAAATTACTAGGTTGGAATAAGACTGGTAGATTTAGTGGAACCAAAGAACACTTAGCTGTTTGGTCATACCAGGTTCTGTTCTTTTTCGTATTTCTTACCTCCAGCCTTAATAGGTTTTGAAATTTTCCTCCTATTTATCATATTTGTAAGCACATTAATGATTATTAACTATTTGTTGAGTTATTAACAACTGGGATTTACAAATTTTTGTACAAAGTAGGAAGCTTTTCAAATATTTACTATTATAAACAGAAACCAGAAGGTGTTAGAATCCAAGTGGGTGACTCAGGTAAGTTGTATGACTTTGAAAATGTACAATGTTAGCACAATATAAATGTGTATTCAACATTGTTGAGTGATCACTGACTAGTCTTGGAGGCTTTTATAAGGAATAGGCAATAGAGATGATTCTTAGATTTCTATCATGTTGATTTTTAATTTCATGAACCCATAATATAGGGCAAATGTCAAGGTAGGATTGAGGATGGAAAATATGTATTCTGCATTGAACAATATTCTTCCTGCCTTAAATTTGTGATTCACATGGAATTATCCTCTAGACAATGTAAATATAGATTTCTACTAATCATATATGAGAGAATTCGCCTATGGAGTGAATTTTCTACAGATGTGAATTGACCTTATAAAACAAGTAAAATCCAAAAGGACATTATCTATGCAGGAAGGATATTTTATAACTGTAGTTAAAATATAGGAGACTAATATACATATATATGGTATGTGTATTGTGCACACACATGCATATGTGATTTGATAGAACACTTAGGAAAGCAAGAACTGAGAAGAGAAATGGATCAAAAGCAGTAAAGAGAAAGTTACTATTCAATAGAGCTAATTAATATAGATGTCTAGCAATTTTTTTAAATAAACTTTAGAATCAAAAATAATGCATTCATTCTGAGTTTAAAAGAAGATAGTGAGACATAGGTACTCTTCTCCTCACTGAGTTCTTCCCTAAAGTGTTAATGTTAAATTTCTTTTACATTTTCAAACATTTCCTTCCATATATAGGCATTATTATAGTATCTGTATTTTATAAACAAAATTTTTCATATTTAGTATTTTTTTAAAGAAATGAATGTGTTATAATTGAAGGGTATGTTAAGTTCAATGGAACTTTCCCTAAAGAAATTGGTATTGAATTATTGCCATTTGAAAATCCAAATTAAAAAATATGAATGATTGTAAGACATACATACACACACATACATATACACATACAAATATAGATATATAATATAAAAACTAAGCTATATAGTATAATGGACATTCTTTCTTGTGAGTTCCCCATTAACAGAATCAACCACCCGCACGTTGAAAATGTCTGTGGGAAAAAGTGCTATGAACAAGTATACAGACTTTTTGTCCCATGTGTATTGTACTTATTATTGCAAGCAATCTAGAGATTATTGAAAGTGCATTGAGTAACATACATAAATTATATTGCAAACTTTATTCTTTCCGTTATGCATACATGCTTGCCTGCCGCCTCCTCCCTCCCTCCCTCCCTCCCTCCCTCCCTCCCTCCCTCCCTCCCTCCCTCCCTCCCTTCCTTCCTTCCTTCCTTCCTTCCTTCCTAGGTAGGGTCTCGCTCTAACCTAAGCTGACCAGAAATTCACTATGTAGTCTCAGGTTGTCCTCAAACTCGCATCTATCTTCCTACCTCAGCCTCCTGAGTGCTGGGATTAAAGGCATGTGCTACCATGCCTGGCTTGTATGCAAACTTTATAAGGCAATCAAACATTTTTGAATTTTGGTATCTAGAGATTATGTTGCTTATCCCCTGTCAATACTGAAAATTGACTATAAATACAAGATATATATGTATAAACATATATAATCCCTCATATACAAGTGGGACCAGGACTATACATGTATTCTATTTTAGAATATATTAACAGTCCAGACATCTAATTATTTTATCAATTCTCAAAGGTATCTTTTCATATTTTAATATTTCCAAATCCAGTTTATATTTGACATTGCTACTATCCTACATTAAATGAGATATGGTACTTACTTTTCTCTATGCACTGCATATTATTTCATATGAGTTTTACATAGCTGCATTCATCCCTTATTTAGGCATAAGTGATTATTATTATTATTATTGTTTAGTGTCGATTTAGTTTGTTTTGTTTTTTTCATTTTTAAGTTTTGACTAAGATGGTGTGAACATTCTTTTTCTTCAAATATTGTGTTTATTTCTTCTTAATTATTTACAGTGTGTTACTAAAATATATACGCTATAAAATTCAGTAATGGTGAAATTCATTTTTTTCTCTTTTTAATTTCATTCTTTTTGTTTTTCAAGGTAGGGTTTCACTCTAGTCCAGGCTGACCTGGAACTCACTATGTAGTCGCAGGGCAGCCTCGAACTCATGGTGATCCTCCTACCTCCCGAGTGCTGGGATTAAAAGCATGTGCCACTACGCCTGGCTTATTTCAGTCTTGAAGGTGCAATCTTTATTGGTATTTCTTGAAGGAAAATATCATGAAAATATGTAATGCAGCATATAAATTCTTATGGTAGCCCTTCTTCTGGAAATATTCTTCCCAGTTTTTCACTTTCCCATTCTGACATCAGGGCTTGGCTTTGGTATCATCTTTATCTGACTTCAGCCTCAAAGATGTCTATAGCATAGCCTGATGGTCACCTCAATTAACTCATTAGTCTTTATCTCTTTGTATGGCATTGTCGTATTTATCATTTCTTCACTCACACTAGGCTTACGTGAGGCCCAGTATTATGTAGTTAACACAAGGTCTGTGACTTCCACTTAGTAACTCAATAAACATTGAAATAAAGACTATAAGATTTTTTGTTTCAAAAAATTTTAATGATGAACTATGGGAAGTTCTTTCCTATCGTAAAAAGAAAAATAAAAAGAGAAATTTGTAGACTGTCTTTTAAAGAGCAGAAAAATATATTAGAAATAGAAGCAAACTCTTTTCCTCTAAGAAGAAATTCTAAGAAAAAAGAAAAGCACTGACTAAAGTAAAGACACAGTAAGAGATCTCTTAGCAAGCAAGTCAGGACATTAGAATTATAGATGAAAAAGTAGGTAAGTTACGCAAAATTTTCGCACTAGTCCAGAGTGTTCCTTTTTTTTCCCCATGTGTATATGTTTCTGGTTTGTGTGTATGTGTGTTCATAGGTGCATGAGTGCAAGTGTGTGTTCAGCTGCATCCACTTATGTGTACAGATATAGATGCCAGATGCTGACATAAGACTTCTTCCTCAATCACTCTCCTCTCCACCTTATTTATTGAAACAGATTTGTTCACTGGACTTAATCTAACCAGCTAGCATGCCCCTGTATATGTGCCTACTGTGCCTTCCAAACAGTGGCATTATAGGCATGAACTACCACACCTCCAGACTCAGGTCGCCTTCCTTGTTTCAGCAAGTGTTTTACCACCCAATGAGGCAACATTTGCTGTTGTTAGATTTTTTGTTGTTCTTGTTTTTTTTTTTTGTTTGTTTGTTTGTTTGTTTTTTTGGTTTTGCGCAGTAGGGTCTCTCTCTGGTCCAGCCTGACCTGGAATTAACTATGTAGTCTCAGGGTGGCCTCGAACTCTTGGCGATCCTCCTACCTCTGCCTCCCAAGTGCTTGGATTAAAGGCATGCGCCACCATGCCCGGCTGTTGTTAGATTCTTTAATGATTGCCATCTTTACTGGAATAAGTTGGAATCTCATAGTTGTTTTAATTTGCATTTCCCTAATGGTTAGGGATGTTGAACATTTTCTTAAGTGTGTGGTTGGTAGCGATTTGTAATTCTTCCTCTGAGAACTCCCTATTCAGTTCTCTGCCCCATTTTGGGAATGGGTTGTTTGATGTTTTTATTGTTTAGTTTTTTTGAGATTTTTGTAGATTCTAGATATTAGGGTTTTATAAATGGTATAGCTAGTGAAGATTTTCTCCTGTTCAGTGAGTAATGTGTTCACTCTGCTTGTGCTGTGTTTGTCTGTGCAAAAGCTTTTTAGCTTCATGTAATCACATTGGTTGAGTGCTTGTTTAATTTCCTGAGCTACTGAGGTTTTGTTCAGGAAGTCTTTCCCCACTCCTATATTGTGAAGAGTGCCTCTTATATTTTCTTCTGGTAAGAGAAGAGTTTCAGGTCTTATATTGAAGTGTTTGATCCAGTTGGACTTAATTTTTGTATGGAGAGATGAGTGAGTCTAGTTTCATTTTTCTACATACGGTCATCTAATTTGTCCAACACCATTTGTTGAAGATGCTGTCTTTCCTCCAGTCTACATTTTGGCATCTTTGTCAAAGATGAACTAGCTATAGTTACTTGAGCTAAGGTCTGGGTCTTCAGTTTTGTGAGGATTTTATTCAGGATCTTTGCATCTAAGTTCATCAATGATATAAGCCTGTAGTTTTTTTTTCTTGTTGTATCTCTGTCTGGTTTTGATATTAGAGTGATGCTACCTTCATGAAAGGAGTTGGGAAGGATTGCCTGCTCTCCAATTATGTGAAACAGCTTGAGAAAAATTGGTTTCAGTGCTTCAGTGAAGGTTTCATAGATTCAGCTGAGAAGCCATCCCATTCCTGGACTTTTAGTTTAGGGGAGGTTTTTGATTACCTTTTCAATCATGGTTGTGATAGGTTTGTTTAGATCAATCTGCTCTGAGTTTAGTTTTGGTAGGTGGTAGGTCACTAGGAATTCATCCATTTCTTCCAGATTATCCAATTTTGCAGAGTAGAGGTTTTGGAAGTACGCTCTGATGATTCTTCCAATTTCATATCTGTTGTGATCTCTCCTTTACCGTTTCTGATTTTTATTAATTTGTGACTTCTTTTTTTTTTTTTTTTTTGCTTTATCAAATTGGCCAAGGGGTTATCAATCTTGTTTATTTTTTCAAAGAACAAGCTCTTTGTTTCATCAGTTTTTTAAAAATTATTTTCTTAATTTTCAATTCATTTATTTCTGCTTTGATCTTGATTATTTCTTTCCATATGGAGCACTTAGGGTTGGATTCTTCTTATTTTCCCAATGCCTTTTAGGTGGATAGTTAGGTTATTAATTTGGGATCTCTCTTTGTGATGAAGGCATTCATTGATATAAATTTGTCCCTTAGGACTGCCTTCATTGTGTCCTATAAGTTTCGATAAGTTGTGTGTTCCTTATCATTCAACTCTAGGAATTTTACAATTTCTTTTTTGATTTCTTCCTCAACCCATTCATTGTTTCAAAGTGTTGTTTAGTCTCCAGGAGCTGGTGGAATTGTTGATGTGTCTCTTGTTAATTTCTAGCTTTAAAGCATTGTGATCTGATATAATGCAGGAAATTACTTCAATTTTCCTGAATTTATGGAGGCATGCTTTATGGCCTAATATATGATCTATTTTGGAAAAAGTTCCATGGGCTGCTGAGAATATTTATTCTTTAGAGTTGGGTTAGAAAGTTCTGTCGATGTCCATTAGGTCTAGTTGATAAATGGTGTTGATGATCTCTATTATTTTTCCTAGTTGGCAACTATGATGGTTTTGTTGTTTATTTCTGTTTTGTTGTCAAGTAGGTTTTGTTTTAAACCTTTTTTGATTATTATTTTGGAGAGAGACAGACAGAGAGGGAGAGGGAGACAGATAGAGATGGGCACGCCAGCAGCCTCTCAGCCACTGAGAATGAACTCCAGATATGTGCGCCCCCTTGTGGGCAAGTGCGGCATTGCGCCCTTGCATCACTTTGCATCTGGCTAAATGTGGGACCTGGAGATTGGAACCGGGTTCTTAGGCTTAGCAGGCAGGCGCCTTAACCGCTAAGCTATCTCTCCAGCCCAGGTTTTGTTTTATACACTGTGGTGCACCTGTGTTTGGTGCATATAGATTTATGATTGTGATATTCTCATGTTGGATCATTCCTTTGATGAGTAAGAAGTGGCCTTCTTTTTCCTTTTTGATTACTTTTGGTTTCAAGCCCATTTTATCAGATATTCATATAGCAACATCTACTTGTTTTTTATTTACATTTGCTTGGAATATCATTTTCCATCCTTTCATCCTGAGGCGTTGTCTATCTTTAGTCGTGAGGTGGGTTTCTTGAATACAGCAGATAGAATGGTCCATTTTTTTTTTGTTGTTTTGGATCCACTCTTGTGCCTTTTGATGGGTGAGTTAATACCATTAATATTTAAGGTTATTACTGTGAGGTTTGAATTAATCCCTGCTATGATGAGGTGTTTTATGGGGTTTGGTGCTTGTGTTTTGTACTTTTCTGAGCCTGGTTTATATTTGATTATTGGGATCATCTCCTTGTTGGCTCTTGAGATTGGTTGGTTGACTCTTCTATATGGAGTATTCCCTCAAGTATTTTCTATAGGTTTGACTTTGTATTCTTATAATCATAGGGGTGACTTTTTTCATGGAACGATTTACTTTACCATCTATTATGAGGGATACATTTGCTGGGTAGAGTAGCTTGGGTTGGAATCCAATGTTTTTAGACTTTGAAGTGTTCCATTGCAGGCCATTCAGGCTTTCAGGGTTTCCATTGAGAAATCTGAGGTTATTCTGATGGGATTGCCATTGTATGTAGTGAGTTGTTTCTCTCTTGCTTCTTTTAGCAGGCTCTCTTTCTTTTCATTGTTAAGAGTTTTAACTATGATGTGCCTTGGAGAATTTCTTCTTTGGTCCTGTCTTTTTGGTGTTCTATGAGCTTCTTCTATCTGGATGAACCTCTCTTTTGAGAGATTCAGAAATTTTTCTTTAGTAATTTTGTTGAATATGTTCTCTGTACTTCTGACCTGGATTTCCTCTCCTTCTGGGATACCCATGATCTGGGTATTTGGTCATTTTAGGGTATCCCACAGTTCTCTCCTATTCTGTTCACTTGATTTTTTGAACTTAGCAAAGTTTTTGGCCTCCTGATCAATTTCTTCTTCTGTCTTGTCTTCCAGGTCAGAGGTTCTGTTTTTCACATGAGTAACTCTTTTCCTGAGGGGTTCTAGAGAGGTTTTTATAATTTCTATTTAATTTTTGTTTTCTGTTGTGTTATTTTGCATTGTGTACATCTCTTTTTTGAGGTACAATTTCTGTTCGAGTTCTGGTTTTCTTCATGCTTCCTGGAATTCATTCTTGCATTTGATCAAGTCTTCATTCAGTTTAGTTAACCATTTATTGTGATCTTCCATTTCTTTTTTATTTTTTGCAAGCAGAGAGAGAGAGAAGACAGGCAGACAGAGAGAGAATGGTCATGCCAAGGCCTCTAGTCACTGCAAACAAACTCCAGATGCATGTGCCCCTTATGCATCTGGCTTATGTGGGTCTTGTAGAATTGAATTGGGATTCTTTAGCTTTGCAGGCAAATGCTTTAACTGCTAAGCCATTTCTCCAGCCCTGAGATCTTCCATTTCTTGACTCACCTTCAATTTATTCATATCTCCTTTGAGGGTTCTAACATTTTCTTCAAGTTAAGCCTAGTGTTAAAAGCTGCATGCAAGCCAGGCGTGGTGGCACACGCCTTTAATATCAGCACTCGGGAGGCAGAGGTAGGAGGATGCCTGTGAGTTTGAGGCCACCCTGAAACTACATAGTGAATTTCATGTCAGCCTGACCTAAAGTGAGACCCTACCGCTAAACCCCTTCTCCCCCCAAAATATGCTCTAAGAGATGATTCTGCTCAATTTCATTGATATGATTGTTGGTTTTTTGATGGTTTGCTTCCAGTTCAGCAATTCTTTTGATTAGGGTCTCATTAGTTGTTGTGTTTTCATTTCTGTATGATTTCACTGGAGGCTTCCATTGTAGGACTAGGCATCCTTGGTGGAGATCTCTCAGTTTTCTGACTTTGGTTGGCTTATTTATTTATTTATTTATTTATTTATTTATTTATTTTTGCGTTGTGTTCTACCCATCTTGGGGAAAGACTTTCCTACTGAGGAGGAAGCATGTTTTTGTCCTTGTAGGATCTTCAGAGGGTGTTCTGTTTTAGATATGAACTGGATTCATGTACTGTTGTACTATGGGGTTATAACCACAGATGCACAGATTGTGGAGATTGCAGGTATATCTCAGGTATCTGGGGTACTGGGAGCTCTCACCTACTCACTCCACTTGCATGTACTCTTCAGCACATGGGGATCAGATGTTGGGGATCGAGGAGCCAGGAAGCTGGAGAGCCAGGGGCAAGAGGCCAGTTCCTACAGTAGTCCGTGTACCTTCTGACTCGGGGGGAATACGGATTTGGGTACCCAGGAGCTAGTCAGGATACCACAGCAAAAGGCCTGCTTCCACAGGCCACACCTCCTCAAGGCAGCATCAGGGGTACCGGAAACAGGGAACTGGGAGGTAGGGGACCAACCAGGAGCTCTGTCCTACTCATTCTGCACACTCACCCTCTGAGGCAGGGGATTCAGGAATTGGGGGCCCAGGGGCCCTTCAGTCAGGAAGAGGGAGCAAGGGGCCTGTTTCTGCAGCAAGCATGCAGGATCCAACCAGCCCCAAGCCAGCCACTGGGGCACCTACTGGGACCAGGGAACTAGGAGAAGCTGGGGAATAGGAAGATCTGGCCTACTCACTCAGTGTGCACACCCTCCAGCGCAGAGTATCCAGGAATTCTAGTATATTCTTAAGAGTGTGTTTCTAATAATATACTATATACGTTTTTTTTAGCCTTTTAACCAGAAACTCTCCATATTTAATTGTACTTTATTTCCTTTTATTCCTTATTAATATGGAAATACTGTGCCTTTTACTCAGACATTCATTATCAAATACATGTTTTCCACAATTTTCTGAAATCCAGTAAAGAAATACTTCACCAGTACACTGTGTTTCCATCTCCTAAATGGAAGGAGAATGTTTTAATTTCTCTTCCTAGTCTCCTTCTCAAATGAGACCATCAGGATGCTCTTACTTTTCTCTAACCACTTTTCACTTCTTAGTTTTGCTGAGTTCAATATTTTTGGTTCTATATTTATTAAGGATTTTCCCTTATTTATTTATTCTAAGAATCCTTACTTAGCCATTATATTACAAGTATCCAAACAGTCATTATCCATTAGTTTTAGTATAGTGCAAGACTGCTCATCTTGCTCTAGCTTAAAGTATCTATTATGCTTCATAAATTGTTTGATCTCAGTAATTTTTTTTGAGTATTTGCCTCAGATTGAGTTTAAAAGTAATATTATCTCTTGTTCTTTCATGTCCACAGTTGTCTTTATTCTAACCTCCCACCTTTTGGAGCACAGTATTATCTGTTGACAGTTGTTTTCTTTGTTCCCAGTTCTCCAATACCTTTTATTTTCAAATATTAAAGATGAAAAGTAAAATGCCAAACTGATTATTTTTTGTATGTAACTGATTCTGTCTAGAATAAGAGTGTTTCTTCTTCAAGTGAGATTTCTCAGTGTTATGTTCTGTCAGTTTTACCTGAAGATCTCTCATTTTTATTTTTAGTTTCACATTTTGATATTTCTTCAATTTAGTCTTAAAAAACCAGTAGTTATGGACTCAGGAATTATTGCTTCTGTTACTTTTGCTCTCTTTTCCAGCAGTTCTATTTCCTAAGAATCTCCCTAGATGTTAGAATTCTGCTTGGTTGCTGATTTCTGCCTTTGATTATTGGTTCTCTGGAGAGCATTATTTACCTTGGTGTTACTAGCCTTGGAAAGCCTTTTAGTAATGAGGGGCCCAAGTTTTTCTGTTCTGTAGGCTTTAATTGTACCAACTGTTTAGCTTATTCACATTGTTCATTTTCAATATTCTTTTTAACATTTTTTATGGCATTATTAAATACAATATGTTCCTGTCCTAACTCATCCCTTTATATTCACTTCTGGTTACAGTTCTATGCTTATAGGTTTTTAATCCACATTTCCTCTTATATTCATACTTAAAAACATTATGAGCTAAGACCCACATATCAGAGATAACATGTAGTTTTGGTCTTTTTGAGTTTGAGTCATTTCACTTAATATATTTTCAGAATCATCCATTTTTCCTGAACATTTCATGGTTTTATTTTTCCATATTGCTGAGTAAAATTCCATTGTGTATATGTTCACAATTTGATTGTCCACTCTTCTGTTGATGGGCATCTAGGCAGTTTCCAGTTCTTACCTATTGTAAATAGAGCTGCAGTGAACATGGGTGTTCAGGTATCTTTGTATTAGAGTATAGAGTCGTTAGGGTATATGCCCAGTAGTGGTATGACTATATACTATGAGAGGTCTATTTCTAACTTTTTGAAAATCTCCATACTGATTTCCATAATGGCTATACTACTTTGCAATCCCACCACTATTGGATGAGAGTTCCTTTCACCCACATCCTCACTGGCCTTTGCGCTCCATTCTCTTTGTACTAGGCATTCTGACTGGGGTTAAATGGTATCTCAGAATTGTTTTGATTTGCATTTTTCTGGTGTTTAAGGGGGTCAAACATTTCCTTAAGTACTTTTGGCCATTTGTATTTGTCCTTTTGTTTAATTCATTAGCCCATTTGCTGATTGGAAATTTATTTAGTTTTCTTATTGAAAAGGTATTCAATTTTTGCAGTTTTTTTAAAATTCTGGTTATTATCCCCCTGTCTGAAGTACAGATTTTCCCATGTTCTGTACACGCTCTACTTTGGTGATGATTTCTTTTGAATGATAATTTTGCTGGATATTGCATTCTTGGTTAGAAGTTATTTACCTTCAGAGCTCGGAATATATTATCCCATTTTTTTCTGACTTTTAGGATTGCTAATGAAAGGTGTGTGGTTTTGTGTTATTCCTACCTTTGTAAATAAGTTGGCATTTTCCCCTTACAGGTTTGAGCATTATTTCTTTGCTTTGGAATGTGGAGATTGTTAGTGTGATGTGCTATGCAGAGCCCTTATCTGGTCAAGTCTTTGCAGTTCTATATGCCCCTTGTGTTGGGATGTCAATCAATTTCTTTCCCTACATTTGGGGAAAACATTTTTTTTTTTTGGGTGTTTTTTGAGGTAGGGTCTCACTCTAGCCCAGGGTGACCTAGAATTCACTATGTACTCTTAGGCTGGCCTCTAACTCACCACAGTTCTCCTACCTCTGCCTCCCAGGTGCTGGGGTTAAAGGCATGTGCCACCATGCCTGGCTTATTTGGGAAATTTTCTGTTGTAAGTTTGTTGAACAATCAGTTCCTTTTGTATTTATTTTAGCTCCCTGTACCTCCTGAATTCTGAGGTTTGGTCTCTTGGCTTTATCCCAGAGTTTTTGGAAATATTGGCTTTAATTTTTTCTTTATATTAGTCTATGTGTATTATTATGCCAACTTTGTCCTGCATATTGGTGATTCATTCTTTGAATCATTTTGGTGATCATGACTGTTAGTATGACTTTCTGGTATAGTTTTCATTTGATAGATCACTGCCTTCATTTCCGTAAATTCTGTTTGATTTGTTTTCAGCATTTCAATTTCCTTGCTATATTTTCTTCCATGTTTATGACTTTTCCCTCCACTTTACTCACTGTCTCATTCACTTTGGAAATTGTCTTGTCAAGAACTTACTGAATTTATTATTTTTTTTTTAGGTCCTTCATTTGCTGTTTGTAAAGTTAAATTCTTTCTCTGGTATTTCTGAAATCTCATTTTTTTCTCTTTCCATTGTGGAGGAATTGAGAGTTTGGGGTTAGTGACTTATTGTCCCTTGCTCTTTGAGTTTCTTTGCTGTGTTATGGAAATGGATGTTTTTCTTCCTCTTTTATTCCTCATGTTTTTTTCTATAGTCTATTTGATCATTTGTTGTTGTTGTCTTGTGTAGTTTTATTGATTACACTTGGAGGTATGTTTTTATGAACTTTTTAGGAGGTAGGTCCACTGTTGAGTCCCCTAAATTTGATTAGAAGTTTAATTTTTGCATAGCTGAATTGATAACATTTAGTGTCACTGCTCTCTATGTTTAGATAATTTAACAATTAATGTAGAATAATCTGGCTTAGTACCACCATCCAGACAAGAGTGGCTTGGTTACTAAAACTTTAACAACCATATTCCAAAACAGTAACTACATAAATATTAATATAAGGTGAAAGAACTGTAAAAGCTAAATCAGTAGTGCTAAAAGAAAATGAGAGAGTGAGAAGGGTAAGGCAAAGGAACAAGAGGAGAAACAAACATATAAAAGAAAGGACAGAAAGAGAGAGAGAAAGAATCAAATGAAGCAAAGTAAGCAAAACAGCATCCAGAAGGAAAAAAAAAAAACATAATTAAGTGATCAAGTAACTACTTAAAATAATTAAAAATAAAAATAAATGAATCAAAATAAGAACTAAGAAAAAACCTGCCAGAGTATCAGCTGTATCTATATATGGGCAAAAGTCCTTTCATTCTCCTCTTGGATTAGTGTTTGCAATATTGGCACCCCAAATCAGCCAGCTTAATGTTGTGCATGTGCCTTTGAGGAAAGAAAGTTCCTGTGCTGAAGCTAGTTGGGCATGGTGACACAGGCTGACTAATCTTGTGCTATGAATGTTGGGCTGTAGAGGGGTTGTTGAGCATAAGATTGTCCTACACTACAGAGTGACCAAGACTTACCCTGCTTACAGTGAAGCCATGCTTCAGACCAAAGGGGAGGGGTGCGGAAAACAAGCAACAAAGAAAAGAAAAAGAAACTATTTTGGACCCCCAGTCTCAGACCTGGGCTTCCTTGGAAGGACAAATTAATGTGGGCAGGAGGAATGTAGACTCGTGCCTACTGAAGTATCCTACTATGGTACCTTGAGATGCTGGGTTCCTCAGGAACTACTGTTGCAAAATAAGGAAGGCTGCCACCCTATCATTCTGCTTTCCACAGAACTGCTTACTTGTATTAGCTGGAATGCTGGGAGCCCTGTTTTACACTGCCACCTAGGCTGGGATCCAAACCACCAGCCATATTTCAGACCTGTGCTTTGGATGATTGCTGATGCTGGAGCTCCTGATGAGGTTTTCTTTCTTTCTTTTTTTTTTTTTTAAGAGAGGGAGAGGAAGACAGAGAATGGGCGCACCAGCAGTCTCTCAGCTGCTGCGAATGAAATCCCTTGTTGTAAAGTGCGGCATTGCACCCTTGCGTTACTTTGCATCTGGCTAAGCGTGGGACCTGGAGATTGGAACCTGCGTTCTTAGGCTTAGGAGGCAGGTACCTTAACCTCTAAGCCATCTCTCCAGCCTCCTGGTGAGGTTTTTAACACCACTAATCTGTCATGTCTGGTGTGTGGGGGGAGAGCCCCTGACCAGCAATCTCCAAGTCTCAGGCTGTCTCATTCACATACTTTTAAAAAAAATTTTATATATATATATATTTTTTTTTTTTTTTGTTTTTCGAGGTAGGGTCTCGCTCTGGCCCAGGCTGACCTGGAATTAACTATGCAGTCTCAGGGTGGCCTTGAACTCATGACAATCCTCCTACCTCTGCCTCCCGAGTGCTGTATATTTTTATTTATTATTTATTTATTTATTTGAGAGAGAGATTGAGAGAATCTGCTTGCTAGGGCTTCTAGCCACTGCAGACAAACTACAGACAAATGCACCACCTTATGCATCTGGCTTCACATGGGTCCTGGGGAATCAAATCTGAGTCTTTTGGCCTTGCAGGCAAGCACCTTGACCGCTAAGCCATCTCTCCAGCCTTCATTCACATTGTTCAAGGCGCCAGAAGGATGATTTTTTTTCCCTGTGGTGATAGGGGATTAAAATATTCCTTAGTAATGTAGCACAACTTTGACCACTTTTGTGTCTGCATAGAGTACATCCATAAACACTGGTCAGAACTCATGGAACCACACACATGGGCAAACACTTTACTATCAACTAAAGGCAAGAGCTCTCAGGACTCTGTGAATTTGATAATACCAAAAGTCCCCTCTACCACACTCCTAGTCTCTGTCAGCCTCAGAAAGAATCAAAGGTTGATAGAGTGAGACTTCTTCCTTAAATCTCAGCATATTACATGGACTTCCATGTTTTCTGAGCTTTCGTCAGTGCTTACCAAGAAGAGGAATATGAGGATTGGGAGAACGAAGGCATGGGGAACTCACTCTCAAATGACCTTAGCTACCTAAATGGAAAAGGCTTGTTTGACCTCAAAGTCCAAATTTTTCAGACAACTATAGAATCATGGTTTTATGTGTATTATAATTCTAATCATTAGAATTTTAACATTTTACTAGTAGGCTACTGAGTGAAGAAACTGTATTCTACTTTTATATATTCAGAGTGAATTTAAATCTAGAAGTCAAGGGAGAAGTGGTCATAAATAAGTCACACATTGCAAGGGAAATAGACATTGGATCTGTACAAAATTATCAGAGATTTTCAGTTCTTTCTAGCTTGCTCAACAATACTATTTCTTCTGGTCTTTCTTTTAGTACATAGCATTTTTAAGACCTGCTAGTCTTATTTCTCTAGAAACTTTTTAAATTATAATCATTGTCTAGTAATATTTCTCATTGCTAACCACTTTCTTTCAAGTAATTTTGACACCGTCATTGCTGGTCACTATTTCTACTTAACCTTATGCTCAGTTCCAATTGGGCTTCTTTGCTACTCTTCCATATTCCCTGTATAACCTCTCCATTATTCCTTTTATCTCTTTCTCTCTTTCTCTCTTTCTTTCTTTCTTTCTTTCTTTCTTTCTTTCTTTCTTTCTTTCTTTCTTTCTCATGAAGCATCCTCCTTCTCACCTTACCTATTAAAATTGTACCTGTCCTTCAAGGTCTATTCTAAAAGTCCACCAATAGGATATGATGGATGACATATGTATTTGTTTACCACTGAATCTTGGTTCCCTGTCCTTCCTGGTGTGGTGGGCCTCTCTGCTTTTGAGGTCAAGCTGTTAGTAAATGTTGATGGCTGAAGGATGTAACATTACCTAAATTTCAGAGTTATAAAACTATGTTTACTGCCTAAATTACTTACTAGAAAATACTATTTTTGCTGTAAAAATGATTTCCTAAAAACCAAAAAATAAAAAAAAAATTAAAAAAAGCCCATAATGGCTAAGATGTGGCTAACTGGTAGAGCTCTTGCCTACCATGCTTGACACTTTGAGTTCAATCTCGGCATTAAAAAAACAAGGCACTGTTACAATGCAACTGTCCAGACAGAAATTGGCCTTGATATCCATGACCTTGCAGTGCCTATTAATACCTTCGCAAGACCCTGATAATAGAAGAAAAAGATGATGACATCAAATTAAAAGAGAGACTAATGGAGAGAGGGAGTGGATATGATGGAGAATGGAGTTCTAAAGAAGAATGGTGGGGGGAGGGAAATATCATGGTTTTTTTGCATGTAAGTATAGAAGTTGTCAATAAAAAAATTTTTTTAAAGGCACTGGAAGAATATCTGTTCTACTAGATTATTGAATACTGGAGAAAATAAAAACATACCCAGAGAAGTTAAAGAATTTGTCTAGATTTGAAACATTAATAATAGAATGCAAAATCCTTTATAACAAATTCAAAGTTCGTTTTCACAACATCATATTACATCTGTTTCTTCAATATCCTGTATGCATGGTATGTTTTTTATAATAAAAAGAATTTTTGCTTTGAATTTTAGACAACAAATGTTTGGGTTTTTTTTCGAGGTAGGGTCTCACTCTAGCCCAGGCTGACGTGGAATTCACTATGTAGTCTCAGGGTGGCCTCGAACTCATGGTGATCCTACTATGTCTGCCTCCTGAGTGCTGGGATTAAAGGCATGCGCCACCACACCCAGCAACGAATGTATTTTTATTAAATTAAGTGGAAAATTCCAAATGCTACTATTCAGTTTAGTACTACGTGTTTTAAGTCTATAGGTTGATTTAAACAAAAGCAGATAAAAGAATGCTAAATTTTTGGACTGGAGAAATGGCTAAGCAGTTAAAGTTGCTTGCTTGGAAGGCCTGGTGGCCTGGATTTGATTCCTCAGTAACCACATAAAGTCAGATACATATATTGGTGCATGTGTGAGGAGTTCCTTTATACTGGCAGGAGGCCATGACATGTCTCTCTGTCTCTTTCAAAAAACTCACTCTAAAAAAAGAGTGCTGAAGCCAGGCGTGGTGGTGTACGCTTTTAATCCTAGCACTTGGGAGGCAGAGGTAGGAGGATCATCATGAGTTTGAGGCCACCCTGAGACTACATAGTTAATTCCTGGTCTGCCCAAGCTAGAGTGAGACCCTACCTCAAAAGAAAAAAAAAAAAAAAAAAAAAAAGAGTGCTGCATTTTAAACTAGGCTTACGTAATGGATAAAAAAATTGAAATACTTATTTTGTAAGTTCATTTAAATTTTTGCACACCACATGAAGGTAATTATGCATAATTCTATTTATTAATCTGCTGAAGGAATTACTCATGCTATTTTAAATTCTACCCAATCATAAACTTGACATGATGTTAGCTCAAAATCCTTCCTTATGTTGTATTTATCTGAAAATGAACTATTTAAAATTTGAATTTTAAAATGCTATGTCTTCCAAATGCTTAATGCATTTTCGTTTAAGCAGAATTTAAAAGATGCTTAACATGTTGTAAAACTCCAGAGATAACTGCAATAATTTGCATCCTTATTTTTATTAATGCATCTTAAAATTGACACATTTAAGACTGCAATTATATTTAAATATAATTTTTTAAATTTTTTTGGAGAGAGACACAGAGAGAGAGAGGGAGAGGAAAACAGATAGAGATGGGCGCACCAGCAGCCTCTCAGCTGCTGCGAACGAAATCCAGGTGCGTGCGCCCCCTTGTGGTCAAGGGCAGCATTGCGCCCTTGCATCACTTTGCATCTGCTAAACGTGGGACCTGGAGATTGGAACCGCTGGAGATTGGAACCAACGTTCTTAGGCTTAGGAGGTAGGTGCCTTAACCGCTAAGCCATCTCTCCAGCCCAAAATAATTTTTTTTAATTTTCTAGTTGGCAAATAACTATGTTTATTTATAGAGTACACTACAATGTTTTGGTCTGTGGATGCATTATGGTATAATTTAATCTAACCATTTAACATATCTATCACCTCATCACTATTTTATAGTGAGAACATTAAAAATAGCAATTTTACATGTATGAGACATTAGTATTAATTATGGCCACCATGCAGTAAAATAAATCATTGAAAAATAATCTTCTAGTCTCCCTGAAATTTTGTGGACTTTGGTCAGTAGTGTTTTTGTCGTCATCTTGAAATCTCTGATAACCATCTTTCTGCTGTTTATTTAGGATCAGCTTCTTGAGATTTCATATATAAGTGACTCAGCATAATGTCCTCCTTCCGTCAGTGTTGTCATAAAGAATGAAATTTTCTTCTTTATTAAGGAAATATACCATTGTGCACTTATTGAGCATTTTCTCTATTAGTTTCTTAATGGTGAGAACTTAGGTTTCTTCCATCTCCTAGTTATTGGGAATGATATGCTGAGTGTACACGAAGCCAGAGATATTTTCTCAACCTACTGGTTCCAGTTCTTTTGTGTGTATTATGCCCATTGGTAGGATTTCTAGATAATACGGTAATTCTATTTTAGAACATATGTGTTCTTCTACACTGTATATGTGTCCCCTTTTCTCTACATCTTTGTTAAAACTTTTGTGCATTCATCTTTTTATAATAGCCAAATAGCCCTTTGGGGTGTAATTTTTTTTTTAAAGTTATTTGTTAGTGTGTGAATAGTTCTTACCCACATCAACTGAAAAATTTTGAGTCTGGTAATAGAACATAGGTTATCAAAGTATAGAGCTTGTCTCTGTGGATCTTTACCGTAATGTCTCTGGACATCCATGGAATAGATATGATGTAAGTTATTCTGTATTTTTGTGGGCAAAAGAGCTTTGTTGAGATAGGTGTCAGTGCACACATCTGTAGTCATCATCTCCTTCATTGCGTATTTATACATCAGTTTGAGTTCCCAAGGTACCCATTGTTTTAAAAAAAACTGTGTGTGTGTGTGTGTGTGTGTGTGTGTGTGTGTGTGTGTGTGTGTAGGCGCGTGTGTGCACACGTCCCACAGCATTCATGTGGAAGCTTCAAAACAATATTGGTGTGTTTGGCTTTTCCTTTCACTTTGTGTGAGACAGGTTGTTTTGTTTTTGCAGCTTTGTGTATATCATTCTAGCTTCCTGATTCTGCTGACTCTGCCACCCATTTCCATAGGTGCTTTGGGATCACAGATACATGTGAATCTTTGCATCTGTCTTTACATGGGTCATGGGAAATTTAACTCTTGATGGCAGGCTTGTAAGCAAGTGCCTTTAACCACTGAGCCATCTCCACAACTCCAGGACCTAATTTTTAAAGATGTTATATTAATAATGGATATAGTTGTGAATGCTGGTGATGTACTCATGAGTTATGACTTTATAAAATGGTTACAGAGCCCTTCTTTTTGCCACCATTTTTTGTAGGATTCATCTACCACACCCAGGAGGGAGAAGAAGAGCATGAGTGAATTGGGGGGTAGGAAGAACTACTGTTAATAGCCATCTTGCTGGGTATGGGGTGATATGTTACTGTGCTTTTAAGTTACATTGACTTGATGATTTAAAATTTTGATTGCTTTTTAATGTTTCTTGTCCATTCATACCACTTTTGAGAAATGCCTACTTATATCCTTGCCCTATTTTTCTTCGATTCATTTTTTTCCCTTGAGTTGTGTTCCTTTTTTATTTTGTATTCTAGCCCTTTTTCACTGCAGGATTTATAGATATTTTCTCCTAGTCCTTTGGTTCTCTCCTCACTTTATTCTTTGTTTTGTTGTGAAGCTTCTTAGTTCATGCAGTTCTTTTCTGTCTGTTTTTGCTTTTGTTCCCAAGAAGTCATTGCCTAGAATAGTATTGTAGAGTTCTTCCTCTCTGTGATTTAAGAGTATTAGGCATTGTGCTTAAAACTCTTCCCACTATATTTAATGCTCATACCCATTTTTAGTGGATTTTTATACATAGTATAAAATAAAAACACTATTTTTTGCAAATATATTCTGCATGTGAATATCCAATCCTTTTTGTTGAAGAGACTGTCCTTTCTCTATTGTGTGGATATTTCACATTTTTTTAAAAAATTCTATTTAATATTAATATAACAGGTTATAGTCTTCTGTCCTCTTGCCCTAGCCCCTGTCACCCTGGGGGGCCCTTCCCCTGGTATCATGGTATCCGCTGTGGGGCCATGAAGCTCTCAGTCCTTGTAGTGGAGTGACCATGTCTCAGGTTATTCTCACTCATATATTCTCATTATATATCTTGGAGATGAGTGCGCGGTCAGGTCAAAAATAGTGACAGTGCTCTGAAAATGGATATTCAAGAACCTTTTTTAACTATTTACAAATGGAGGACTGAACTTTCAGCTGCTATTAAAGTACTGGCTTTCACAGCAACCGTTGTAAAGATAGTTGACTTTCAAGGCTACTCCAGGGCTGGAAAAGGAGATTAGATTGAGGCAATTAAAAAATATATATATTCTATATATAATAGGTTATATTTTTCTGCCACCCTGAGGGTCCTCCCCCATGGTATCCACTATGGGGCATGAAGGCCTCAGTTATTCCCCATGGGATAGTAGGGGCACAGTGTCTCATGTTATTTCTACCCACTCTGTGGCTCTTATAATCTTTCTTTCCCCTCTTCCACAATATTCCCTGAGCCATGGCAGACCTGTTGGGAATCTAATTTTGTGTTGAACTCTCTGTAGCCTTGGGATTTATGCTTTGAAGGATTTTGATTGATTATGATATCTATCACCATTGCCCATGGGCTGGTTGTCAGTCTAACAGTAAGAGCAGTATTCATGCCACTGCTTCTCTGCAATTTCTGCTGGGCCCTGACAGATGTGGTGCAGGTGGCACATCTAGTGATGGGCAGGCTGCTATCTTCTCATAGATGGATCTTGGCTTTCCTCTGTTTTCTCTGCCATCTGCCTCCAAATTTAAAAGTCACAGTATTCATTTTTGTTGAGGTTCAGATGCTTTTCTTCCTTTTTGTTTTGTTCCTTTCTTGTTGTTTGTGGGTGGGGAGGGGACACTTTAGGAAACACTCATTGTATTCTTGTAAGCCTTTAATTCATTTACAACCTTATGAAAAAGGTGAATTCTACAGTTTCTACCACTGTTGTTATTCTTTCTAGTGGATGGACATTTTTGGAGGTTTTTTTACTCCACCTTTTCAAATATTAAGCTGTGTTTTTTTAAAAAGACTCAAATAATACAAATATAACCAAAAAAAGGTGAAGAGTAAAATTTCTACCCTAAGGATTTAGCCCCTATAATCCCAAACCAGATTTTAAGTAGTGTTAGCAAATATTGTGTATTCATAAGTATGTCTAAAGAAACATGTATGTATAGAGAAGTAATATCCAGATTTTTAGGATTTTTTTAGACATAGAAAAATACTACATATTTATCACCATTTTATAAGTGTGTAACCTAGCAGCTTACCTTAGAGATTCTGACAAGAAGAGCTATCTGTTTTGTTTATTTGGATGCTGTGTTTTATTTGTTTGCTTCATTTTTGGAATGTGTTGATAATCAGCCAGAAGGTAGTTCACAATTTCTGCATATTCTAATCAACAACCTTTGTAGTTTATAACTTCAACACTAATGAAGTAAATATTCTTTTTTTTTTTTTTTTTTTTTGACCAAAGGTGATAATAGAGTTACAGGATAAATTCCTCTAGAATATATTTCCTTTGGTGACTTGGGAAATGGCTTAGTTGGTAAGAATGTTTGCCACACAAGCATTAGGTCTGGGAAGGCCTGCTTGCCCTGATTTGCCCTGAATTTGATCTAGTACCATTTTAAACAGCCAGTAGACGTACTCCTGTGGGGAGCAGAGACCTGAGAATCACTGGGGCTTACTGTTCATCCAGTCTGGATGAAAATTATCATCTCCAGGTTGAGTGAGAGACTCCATCTTAACACCTGGATGAACAATAGTGAACATCCAGAATTCTTCTCTGGGTTCCATACATCTTGTAAAAATCTGCACATAAGTGCATGCACTGTATATGCACACTACATACACAATCAGTTGATAAATATAGTTTATGTCTTTAGAATTTGAGGTGTATTTGTTTTCACATTTAATGAATTTTACTGAATTGCCGGTACATTGGGCTTTCATTTATATACATCTGTGATAAAGAGAAATGTTGTTTTTCTTCAACCTTGCCACATTAAGTAGAAATATATTTTGTGAATTTGATGAAAAAGCATGTCCTCATTGTTTTATTTCTATTTTTTAAATTGTAAATAATATTGAATATCTCCTGTTACATTTGTAAACTTTTCTTCCCCATATACCACAGATAAATACCTCTGTATCTTTCATTGATTTAAAAAAAAATATTTTGATTTGGAGTAGCTTTGTGAGTTAGAGAAACTATTCTTTTTATGTGCCGTATATCTTGTAGGTATTCCTTCTTCCAATTCATGTTTCTGTCCAGCTTAGGAAGGGCTTTGCTTCTTGGTATATAAAACTTAATACAGGGTTGGAGAGAAGGCTTAGCAGGAAGCCTAAGGACCGATGTTTGACTCTCCAGATCCCACGTAATCCAGATTTACAAGGTGATACATACACAAGGTTGCACATGTTTACAAGGTGACATATGCATCTGGGGTTCGACTGCAGCAGTGGGAGGCCATGGTGTGCCAGTTCTCTCTCTCTCTTTCTCTCTCTCTCACATAAAGATAAATAAAAAAATTAATGCATGCATTCTACAAGTAACTTGCTTTTTTATCCATTTATTATTTAGTTGGTTGGCCAATTTAATGTTTGCTTATAAGTGATAACCAGTTATTTCTACAATCCTTCCTTTATTCTCTTGATTCTTTTCCTTTGATGTCTTTCCCAATCTGTTCTATCTCTAGTGCCAATTTTTTTGTTTATTTCTCCATTTGACCTTTAGAATCACTTTATTTTTTCTTCTTGAGGTACAAGTTTGTGTTACTTTTGTTGAGTTTACATTAACTTAGAGGTTCTCAATATTTGCACACATCAGTAACAATCATGTAGAGATTCAGATAAAACATAGTTGGCTGGGCCTAACCTTTAGAGTTTTCAGCTTGTCGTTCTGAGATGATGCCTAAAAGTTGACATTTTATAAATTGTTTTTATGTTTATTATTATTATGAAAATTTTTCATATGGATACATCATGTGTTGGTATCCTCTTTTCCTATGCCTCTGCCCCCATACTGTTAGGTACATTCCTCAGTGGGGTTGCAGGTATTCCCTATGGGGTTGTGGTTTATGCATTGTGGGAGTGGACATTTTATAAATTCTAAGAGTATTATGCTGCTGCTTGGAAGCACTCTATTTTAGATTCAATGTTATATGTGTGTGTGTATCACCTGAGAAGATACATTTATGTATACATACCCACATAATAATTTAATTTAAGGATAATGCCACTATTTTGAGAGTACCTCTTTTATATGTGTGTAGATATGTGTGTAGTGATGAGGCTAACATGACATAATTTATTTGTCTATAGGTACTTATAATTTAAGTAGGAGATCTATTTCACCATTCTCATTTTAATACATTTCTAACAACAATTTATCTTATTCCATTATCTTATCTACATTTTACTTTTTTATATTTTATTTATTTACTTGACAAGCTAAGAGGCAGATAGAAAGAGGGAGAGAGGGAGAGACAGAGAGAGGGAGAATGGGGGTACCAGGGCTTCTAACCACTGCAAACAAACTCCAGACGCATGTGCCACCTTGGGCATCTGGCTTACATGGGTTTTGGAAATCAAACCTGGGTATTTAGGTTTTACAGGCAAGTATCATAACTGCTAAGCCATCTCTCCAGCCCTTCCAGTTTATATGTTTAAGCTTATTCCTTTGTATTTTTTACTATTGCTGTTGTAAGAAAACTCGTTTATAATTACTAAATATTAGCAACCTCTTTCTATTATTTGGAAATTTATGTATTATTTCTTTAACAATTCCCCTTTGTCAATTCTATTATAATGGTGACACAATAACAGTAATCATTTGCATTGCCTATATAGCTAGAGATTTTTAAGACGTACAATTCTGTAATAGTCTATCACAAGATAATATGATCCAACATAGTATTGCCTATCTAGTCTAAAATCTTTTTTGTTACCACCAAAACAGGATTTGAAAAAGAAAAGTAAACTTAGGTCTCCATCTCCTTCTTCAATAGTAGTGTCAAATTAAGCTCTAGCTGAGGGATTTCTTTTGTCACTATGAGAGATAAAATATGGCTCTCCCAAGATGAGAGCATGGTAATCCCAGCGTGCATGGATTACTTACATGTAAAATAGAACTAACATTGCAGATGATGATGTTGCTAATTAGCTAACTTTAAAATAGGGGTACTATTCTGGACTATTAAGAGAGCCCAATGTAAACATGAGTGTTTTTAAAGTGAAGGGTAAAGCACAGCTATCAGAGATTTTAGCTATCACCGACATTTTATGCAAGAAAGATTGCCTTTGTCCTTCTGATCTTTGAATGTGAAGGAAAAGAAATATGTACCAAGGATGTCCTGTAGAATCTGGAAAAATTAAGGAAAACAGTTTTCAGTCAGTATCCAGAAAAGAACACATACATGCCAATATTAATTTTTAACTTGTAAGCTAAGTTTGTGCTCATTTGTTCTGTTTGCAAATAGGGAGTTTATCTAGTTAGTATAGAACACATAAATACTGAAAGTTTATTATATTAGTAAACATTAATAAAGTTACATTTAATATATGTTTCCATGTTTTTCCTCAAATTGTTACAATTTGTTTAAAAATTTTTAATGTTAACTTTTTACAAATAAAATTCCTGGAAATTTAACATCTCAAAGTACATTTTAGGGAACCACGTATTCTAACTGTATTTACTTATCTGAAAGTTTGGACTATCAGAAAAGTGAGTAAGGGCTTCCTCTGGAAAACCAGCATTGAAAGCAACTTATATAGAATTAAGAATGAGAACTTTGGACTTCCGGGTAAGATGGCTGCATAGGAGCAATGCCAAACCAGATCAGGGAGGGATTTAAGCAAAACTACACTCTTCTTTGAAAAAGAGCAGAATATTTTTTCTGGGAAACAGCAGAAAAGCGGGAGACGGGCAGAATACCACTTTGGAGATCGCGGCCCGACCCACGGCAGCCCACTCAACAGTGTCTCCAAGCCGCCGCCCCAACCCCCGGCTCCAAGCCTCTGCCCAGATCAGCTGAACCTCCCTGAGCCTCCCCTGCAGCCACCGCTGCCGCCCAAACAAACAGCAACAACAACAACAAAAAATACGGGGGACTTTCCAACCTCATCAGTCTCCTCTCAGAGCCCAGAAATCGAAGAAAAGTCTGCTGAGCTACTGAAAGAGATACAGGAGAACACTGTGAGCTACTACAGGCCTCCTGAACTCTCCCATCCCCCAACCATCAGATCCCCAGTGAATTGGTAGAACTCAGCAACTAGCGGAAGCTCTGTACCTCATCACCAACACCGGACCCAACACAGCTGAGCCAAGCTCCACAGCTTGGGGAAACTCAGTTTTGGTGAGTTTGGAAGCCACACCAAAAGGTAACAAAGGCCTGCATTGGAAATGCTAACCTTTCTTTCCAGGTCAGGGCAGGTTATGGGTTACATATTTCTGGTTGGCCTTACCATTTTCAAATAAGCTGAATACGAGGTGTTGAATACTGCTGCCTGTAATGCTTTTAGATTTAAAGGGCCTTTATCTTTTGCTTCTGTCATTATTGGGGGCAGGGTCTGATTCCCAGCTGACAGGATTAAGGGTGTAGAGCAACACACACCCTTAGGGATTTTGACCCTTTAAGACTGTTTCAATTCCCACACTTGTATACTCTGTGCTCATGTTAATTGAATGTGTATTTTGCTCAATTGAAGTTTAGAACTTGTACTAAATTGTTCGACCAGTCCACTACAATTCTTGCTTAACAAGCAAATTCAACACTGGGATTACTTCTGAGGTTGGACCTGGGTACAAGTGCTACACTTGGCACCTTAAACCCATATCCTGAAAGTATATAACGGTGTATCGCCACACCTAAGAACACTGCAAATAAATAGAAAACCTAAGCATCAAATCAATCCAGGATGCAAAAGTCACTACATTATAATACAAGAAACACAAAGAATCAAGACAATGCAATCCTCCAAAAAATTACAAATCCATCAGAATTGTTCACCAATGAGACTGTTTTAGATGAAATTCCTGACAAAGATTTCAAAAGAATGATATCTATACTCAAAGAAATGAAAGAAGAAATAAAAGAAGAAATGAAAGCAATCCGAGAAGAAAATAAACGAATTAAACAAGAAAACAAACTTTTGAAAGAGATTACAGAAAAACAGTTTAATGAAATAACAATGTCATTACAGGATATTAATAAGGAAATAGAACTACTGAAGAAAAACCAGGCTGAAATCCTAGCTCTGAAGAACACAGTGAGTGAAATAAAAAACTCTGTGGAAAGTCTCACTAGTAGAATGGATGAAGGAGAGGGCAGAATATCTAAACTAGAAGACCAGATGGCAGACTTATCACAGTCCAACAAAGAGAAAGACAAGCTAACGGAAAGGTATGAATGGCAACTCCAAGACATGCGGGACACTATGAAAAGATCAAACATAAGAATTCAAGGTATAGCACGACGGGAAGAATTTCAATCCAGAGGCTTAGTAGGTGTTTTCTACAAAGTCATAGAAGAAAAATTTCCCCAAATTGGGAAAGAAATGCCAATGCAGATACAAGAAGCATTTAGAACACCAAACAGACAAAACCTAGAAAGATCCTCTTCTCGCCATGTTATACTTAAACTACTACACACGCAAACCAAAGAAAATATATTGAAAGCAGTTAGAAAAAGCAAATGATCTTCAAGGGGAAGCGCATCAGGATCACAGCCGATTACTCAACAAAAACTTTAAAAGCCAGATGGGCCTGGAGTGATGTATTCCAAGTTCTGAAAGATAAAAACTGTCAACCAAGATTACTTTATCCTGCAAAGCTATCTATCCAAATTGATGGAGAAATAAGGACATTCCACAAAAAAAAACAGGCTAAAGGAATTTATGGCAACTAAACCAGCTCTACAGAAAATACTTGCAGGAATCATTCATGCTGAAGAGAAAACAAAACACACTCAGCAGGAAATAGGAAAAAAGAAATCATACTCAAGTAACAGTTAACACAAGTGAGTAAAACGAAAACCAGGAAGAACTATAACACAAGAAAAATAGAGAGATCAAATACATATCTTTCAATAATAACTCTTAATATCAATGGCTACAATGCACCAACCAAAAGACACAGACTTGCAGACTGGATTCAAAAGCAGGATCCTGCCATCTGTCGCCTCCAGGAAACTCACCTCTCATTAAAAGATAGAAAGCTTCTTAGGGTGAAAGGTTGGAAAAAGGTATTTCAAGCAAATGGGCCTAGGAAACAAGCAGGGGTTGCCATCCTAATTTCTGACAGAATAGACTTCAAACCAACATTAGTGAGGAAAGATTAAGCAGGTCACTTTATACTGATTAAAGGAACACTCCAACAGGAGGACATCACAATCCTAAACATATATGCTCCCAACACGGGGGCCACAAATTTCATCAAACAAACCATAGTAGACTTGAGTCAGAGATAATTCCTAACACAATAGTAGTGGGTGACTTCAATACCCCACTCTCATCACTTGACAGGTCTACCCAACAAAAAATAAACAGACATCTGCATTAAATGATATCATGGAACAAATGGACCTAACAGATATATACAGAACATTCCATCCAAATGCTGCAGAATATACATTCTTCTCAGGAGCACATGGGACATTCTCTAAAATAGACCATATAATAGGACACAAATCAAATCTTAACAAATACAGGAAAATGGAAATAATCCCTTGTACGCTATCTGACAACAATGGGATTAAACTGCAAATCAGCAACAAGAAAAACTACAGAGCATACAGAAATTCATGGAGACTAAACAGTACATTATTGAATGATGTATGGGTCATTGAAGAAATTAAAAAGGAAATCAAGAAATTCATAGAATCAAATGATGATGAGAATGCAACATACCAAAACCTTTGGGACACAATGAAGGCAGGCAGTCCTACGAAAGAAATTTATAGCTCTAAATGCCTATATTAAGAAATTAGAGAGTTCACAACTAAACAATGTAATGCTTCACCTTAAGGCCTTGGAAAGAGAAGAACAAGGCAAACCAAAAATCAGTAGATGGGAAGAAATAATAAAGGTTAGGGCAGAAATTAATGAAATGGAAACCAAAAAAACAATCACAAAAATCAATGAAACAAAGAGTTGGTTCTTTGAAAGGATAAACAAGATTGACAAAACCTTAGCAAATCTGACCAAAAGAAAGAGAGAAGAGACAAAAATTGATAAAGTTAGAGATGAAAAAGGCAACATCACAACAGATACCAAAGAAATTCAACAAATCATACAGGCATACTTTAAGAATATATATGTCTCTAAGTTTGAAAACCTGAAAGAAATGGATGATTTCCTTGATTCATCTGATCTACCAAAATTACAAGATGAGATAAACAACCTATAACAACCACAGAGATCCAATGCAATTATAAAAAGTCTCCCAACTAAAAAAAGCCCAGGCTCAGATAGATTCACTGCTGAATTTTACCAGACATTCCTTGAAGATCTAACACCAATGCTTCTCAGACTTTTCCATAAAATAGAAAAGGAAGGAATTCTACCAAAATCCTTCTATAAAGCCAGTATCACCCTGATACCCAAACCGGACAAAGACAGATCAAAAAAACAAAATTACAGGCCAATCTCCCTCATGAACATAGAGGCAAAAATTCTAAACAAAATACTGGCAAACAGCATACAAGAATATATCAGAAAGATTATTCACCCCAACCAAGTAGGCTTTATCCCAGAGATGCAGGGATGGTTCAACATACATCAATCCATAAATGTAATACACCATATAAATGGTCTGAAGGACAAAAATCACATGGTCATCTCTATAGATGCAGAAAAGGCATTTGACAAAATCCAACAGCCCTTCATGGTGATAGTATTACAGAAACTGGGAATAGAAGGAACATATCTCAACATAATAAAAACTGTTTATGACAAACCTACAGCCAACATAATACTAAATGGGGAAAAACTTGAAGCTTTTCCTCTAAATTCAGGAACAAGACAAGGGTGTCCCCTTTCCCCACTACAATTTAATATAGTACTGGAAGTCTTAGCCATAGCAATAAGGCAAGAGACACTCATAAAGGGTATACAAATCGGAAGGGAAGAGATCAAATTATCATTATTTGCAGATGATATTATTCTATACATAACAGACCCTAAAGATTCTACCAGCAAACTGTTAGAGCTGATAAACACTTTTAGCAATGTAGGAGGATACAAAATAAACACAGAGAAATCAGTAGCTCTTCTATACACTAACAACAAAGGTGCAGAGGATGATATCAGGGAATTTCTCCCATTCACAAATGCCTCAAAAAAAAATGAATACCTTGGAATAAACTTAACCAAGGAAGTAAAGGATCTTTACAATGAGAACTTTAAAAAACTCAAGCGACAAATTGCAGAAGACACAAGGAAATGGAAAGACATTCCATGCTCCTGGATTGGAAGAATCAATATTGTAAAAATGTCAATCTTACCAAAAGCAATCTACACATTTAATGTTATCCCCATTAATGTGATCCCAATAGCATTCTTCACAGAAATAGAAAAAATCCTAAAATTCATCTGGAAACACAAAAAACCTCAAATAGTCAAAACAATTTTGCGTAACAAAAATCAGTCAGGTGGTGTAGCAGACAGCTTCAGTTTCGCTGAGATGAACTTCCAGACCAGGCACAGTTATGGAGGAAGGGATATTATTTATTGAAGCTTACAGATCCAGGGGAAGTTCCATAAAGGCAGGAGAAGCAGCCTGCTTTCACTGGGCCAAGGAGAGAAAGACAAAGCCAACCAGCCACCACAGCACACAGAGCAAAACTACAGCCAAAAGGTCACACAGCACACTTCAGGAACTCCTGCTAGGCACATTTGCATATCTTTACAATGGACTCTCAAACCATCACCACACCTTAAGACCTGGGGGGGGGCAGTGACCTTGCCTGTAGCAAGGTGATTGCAGATGCAAGCTATAAGTAATAAAACACTGAATATATTGGGGGACATATATTCAAACTACCACAGGTGGTGTAACCATACCCAATTTTAAGTTATATTACAAAGCCATAGTAACAAAAACAGCATGGTACTGGCACAAGGACAGACAGGTAAATCAATGGAACAGAATAGAAGACCCAAATATTAATCCAGGCAGCTACAAGCCACCTGATTTTTGAGAAAAATGCCAAAAATATTATTCGGAGAAAAGAGAGCCTCTTTAACAAGTGGTGCTGGGAAAAATTGGAAATCTGTATGTAAAAGGATAAACATAGATCCTTGTTTCTCTCCATGCACAAGAGTCAAGTCCAAATGGATCAGGGACCTTAATATCAGACCCGAAACTCTGAAACTGCTAGAGGAAAAGGTAGGGGAAACCGTTCAACATATTGGCATAGGCAAGGACTTTCTGAATATAACCCCAATTGCTCAGGGAATAAAACCACTAATCAACCAATGGGACCTTATGAAATTACAAAGCTTTTGTACAGCAAAGGACACTGTGAATAGAGCAAAAAGACAACCTACAGAATGGGAGAAAGTCTTTGCCAGCTATACATCTGACAGAAGATTAATATCCAGAATATACAAAGAACTCAAAAAATTAAATAATAAGAATTCAAACAACCCAGTTAAAAAATGGGCTATGGAACTTAGTAGAGAATTCACAGAAGATGAAGTATAGATGGCATATAAGCATCTAAAAAAGTGTTCCACATCCTTAGCCATCAGGGAAATGCAAATTAAAACCACTTTGAGATTCCATTTCAATCCTGTCAGAATGCCTACCATCAAGAAAACAAATGACAATAAGTGTTGGCGTGGATGCAGAAAAAGAAGAACACTTCTACACTGTTGGTGGGAATGTAATCTGGTCCAGCCATTGTGGAAATCAGTGTGGAGGTTCTTGAGACAGCTAGAAATAGATTTACCATACGATCCAGCTATAGCACTCCTAGGCATATATCCAGAGGACTCTTCTCACTACTTTAGAGATACTTACACAACCATGTTTATTGCTTCTCTAGTCACAATAGCTAGGAAATGGAACCAGCCTAGATGTCCCTCCACAGATGAATGGATAATAAAGATGTGGTACATTTACACAATGGAGTTCTATTCAGCGGTAAAGAAAAATGAAATTATGAAATTTGCAGGGAAATGGATGGATCTGGAAAGGATTATAGTAAGTGACGTAACCCAGGCTCAGAAAGCCAAACGTCACATGTTTTCTCTCATATGTGGATCCTAGCTACAAATGTATAGACTTGTGTGTGGACTGGAACCAAAAATAGGTACCAGAAACCAATAAGCTGGTAAAAGGCTATAAGGGAGGGAGGAAAGGGAAGGACTTAAGTGTATGGTATTGCACATATGTAAGTAGATGTACTGATTACTGGGAGGGGAATGGCCTAATCGAGGCCATGGGAAAAGAATGCATAAAAGAAGGGCAGGGGGAGGGTCAATCTAAATTCAAGATAGTGTGAATAAGACTTATGTATTACTTTTTTGAATAATGGCACATGTAGAAGCTGTAGACTGTTAACTAGAAAATTTTCAGTACCTGGGATGGGATACCTTCCAGTGAGTTGTTGGTCAAGGAGGTCCTGGTAGCCTCCAAAACATTAAAGGCTTTTGCCAAAGCCTTGGTTTCCCTTGAGAAACAGATAGTAAGACCCTATTGCTCAGGACATCTCTTGCCTGAGAGGCAAGGTCACTGAGAAAGCAAGCTGGTGCAGAGCAGCACCCTGTAGACTAGCCAACTGAAAGCTGGAAAAAGCTGCGCAGCATGCAGCGTATGGGAGACAGACGTCATTGCAGTGTTAACAGTGGACGCTGAATATTCAAGTTTGGCCATTCAGGCCCAAGAACTGAACGGGTGCGATAGTGGCATGTCTGCTCTTGGGGTAACCAACTGCTCCATAATTGGACTGATGGCCCTCTCTACGGGAGGGAATACATGCCTGTTACTGAAAAACCTAAGCAAAATTCTATGGTAGCTGAGGTCATGAGCCTTAGGGATATAAAGCCTGCTCTTGTCTCACTAAATGTATATACTATTCCCACTAAGCTGCCCTGAAAATACTACAGTTAATGCTCATATTCACATATTAATGCTACTCTCACTTCTGGTTAGAGAAGCTTCTCTTTTCAGATGGCGATGACCACTGGGATGACCCAAAAGGCAACATAATGCTGAGAAGAAGGGATGGAGGAGTGCCCAGCACTGAAACACGTCTGTCACACCCTCCAAGGCTCAGGGACCATTGCGGAAGAGGGGGCGGATAGAATGGAAGAGCCAAAGGAAGGGTATGACTCCTTACAATGAAACTGCCCAGACATAAATTGGCCTCGATATCCATGACCTTGCAGTGCCTAGCAATACCTCCGCAAGACCCTCAAAATAAAAGAAAAAGATGATGACATCAAATTAAAAGAGAGACTAATGGAGAGAGGAAGAGGGAATAAGATGGAGGTTGGAGTTCTAAAGTGGAATGGGGGGAGGGGAGGGAAATATCCAGTGGGTTTTTTTTTTGTATGTAAGTATAAAAGTTGTCAATAAAAAAATAATAATTAAAAAAAAAGAATGAGAACTTTGCATTTGAGGATAAAAGACCTAGAGCTTCTATTAGGACTGACTGTGAGATTTTCAAAAATGGTGGCAATCCTTGTTCTTGTTATATTATGATACTCCAAATTCACATTGGATAAGCTAACAGTGACCTAACTGTGAACTTCTCTAGGCTCTTCTCTTCCTTTGTTTATTTTATTTATTTAAAAAAAAATTTTGAGGCAATCCCAATAAACTGGCCTTTTTAATGTGGGGGGGGGGGGTCAAGAGAGTATTGGCACACCAGGGCCTCCAGCCACTATAATTGGACTACAGATGCATGTGCCACCTGGTACATATGTGTGATCTTGCGCACTTACGTCACCTGTAAACCTTTCTTACATGGGATCTGGAGCGTTGAACATGGGTCTTTAGGTTTCACAGGCAAATGCCTTTGCCACTAAGCCATCTTTTTACCCCCTCCCTTTTATTTAGTATATTTTATTCTGATGGGCCATCTTGAATCACCATGTAACTTTTCCAGTGTTCTCCCTCCCTCTTTGATCATCCTTTTCACACTTCCTTTTGCCTTCTCATTAAATATTTGGTGCTTCCCAGTCCTGTGGGCTTTATTACTTCTTTTTTCATCCATACTTTGTTTCTGGGTGTAATATCCTTAATGACACTAGTTAAAACTTTTCCATGAGCATATTCCTGTGATATCCTAAGAGCATCTTCTAATTAAGCATATCTAAAAATGAACTTGAAATCATCTATATTTTTCTCCCTTGTGATAATATAGGTCACTTCTTTTATTCCTTTATGCAATCATTTATTGATTACTCAATATTTTTTGAGTGCATTTGAGAATGTATGCCCAGAAAATATAGTCGTGAAGTAAACTAAAAAATCAATAAATCTTTACTTCTCAAGGAATTTATATTTCTAGTGAAAGTGACGGAGCAAATAAACAATGTGTATCTGGTGTTGATCAGTTTTGTGGAAAAAAATGAAACATGGAAAATCTCTAAGGAAAATTGAAATTAAGATAAGGATTACAGTGCTAAGTGAAGTTTCTAGAGCATTCATTGAAAATGATCATTTGAATAAACATCTGAGGAGGTTGATGGAGTCATTTCATTATCTTGAAAAGATTGATACAGAATGAGAAAACAGCTACTACACTGTATAAAGTAGGAATGTGCCTTGTATTTTGGTGAAAGAGTTGGAGTAGCTACTGTGCCCATCCTGTGTGAGGTGGAGATCATTAGAAGAACGCTCATTGAGATAGTAGGAAATATGGTGTTGGTTCTGTCTAACCACTGTCTTAAAAATTGTGAATTGTCTTTCACTATCAATCTGTCAATCTCTTCTTATCTTTGTTATATCGTAGATAATAGATTTCCCTTAATGGGTGTTTGAGCCCTTAAAGGCACAAAACAACACTTCCTAACACTAGTCAAACCATAAACAATATCACATATGATTGAGCCCAATCTCAAATGCTCCTTACATAAAAGGCTTTAAGCATATATCATAAAATCCAAGCAGGTGTCTCAGAATAACTTCTTAGAATTATGTTGTCACAACAGTTAGTTCTGAAAAGGAGAAGTATAAGTGGCAAATAAACACGTTAAATTGTGGAACCTTAGGCTGGGGAAATGACTTATTGGATAAAGCTCTTGCATAAATGGAAGTACCTGAGTTTGAATCTGGAACCTACGTAAAGCCAAATGTTGTAGCAGAGTATCTGTAATCACAGTATGTCTACAATGTGGAAGGATGCAGAGGCCGAAACAAGAGAATCTTCTAGAAGCTTGTAGGCATGCTAGCCTGGTACCCTTGACAGTTTATACTGTTGTTTAGCTATAAAATGATTAAAGAGGATTTGGTGCGTTATAGAATCAGATTTGTTGAGCACGTACAATGTGTGATTGTATACTAGGTACTTTCACATCCATTACTTCTTGTGACCTTCACAGACGCAAAGGAGAAACAGTATATGTCCGGTTACAGATGATGAAAGAGAACCAATGACTTGTTGTTATATGGACAGAATCATGTTTCATTTCCCTATAACACATAGCTTTTATTCCTCTGTGTCTCAATGAACATCACTAGCAGAGAGTCTTGAATATTAACAGTAGTACTCAGTGTAACAAGTTGTATCCTGCTTTATGAACTATAAGAATGCATAATGCCTTTCTTCAGAGGTATAGCACTAAACTAATTAGGATTCAACACCCAACTATGTTTTTTAGTTCTAAATTGGCAAATACACATAATAGTACTCCTATCAAAATTGCTAATATTTATTTAGGCTGTCCATGTGCCAGGTACCACTGTAGATTTTCTAAATTGTAACCATTTTAATCATTTCAGTAACCCTACTACTTACCATTATTGTCTCTTTTCATATATGGAAGCTGATGTACAAGCTTAAACAGGTAATTGGTTCCACAGCCAGGGTCTGAATCTAAGCAGTCTCAGCTGGTACTGGCCTTGGTAACCTTGTTAACACAGTGTTCCAGGAAGCCACCACTAAGCAACCAAAATTGATATTCAAGAAAAGTGCTATTAACTATTTAAAAATTGTCTGATTCCAAGGTGTGTACCTATTGCCTCAGAAATCTAGAACCCAACTCAACTGTGGTCAGATGTTCCACAAAAGAGTTGGTATACTCTATATAAGTTAGTAATTGTAAATGTGTGAATACACACTGATGCTATCTTAAATGTACTTAGTGCTTGCATGATTAGAGAATAACCACAACTATTAGAGTAAGTGATGGATTTTCTAATAGAAAAGAAGACATTTTCAGAGGTCACATGAAACATGATAGGATCAATCCAAGGGATATGAGGTATTACAGGAGAGACCTTTGAGGTAAATAAGCAGGAGTTTGTGAAGTTGCTTTTTATTGAAAAGTTTAACTAGGTATGGGCATGTACTTAACTATTAGTATGGGTATTTGAATGTTAGTCTACTAAAATTTATTTTATATCAGTTCTTGAAGAACTATAAGTGAATTGTTAATCTGTCCTCCTGTTAGTGTGACTAGTGTTTTATTTGTACTTCTATTTTATGATGATTTGTAGGTTTGTATTTGATATTTGTTGCAAACAGGTTTGCTTATGGGCAGAAACCACCCAACCAAGAGCAGCTCTGGGGGAAAAAAAAGGTTTCTTTTGGCTTACAGACTTGAGGGGAAGGTCCATGATGGCGGGGAAAATGATGGTATGAGCCAGGTGGACATCACCCCCTGGTGAACATAAGGTGGACAATAGCAACAGGAGAGTGTACCAAACTCTGGCAGGGGAAAACTGGCTATAATACCCATAAGCCCTCTCCCAACAATACACTGCCTCCAGAACGTGTTAATTCTCAAACCTAGTATTTAGAACATCTAAGTTTATGGGGGACATCTGAATCAAACCACCACATTCTGCCCCTGGCCCATAAACTGATAACTATACATGATAGGAAATACAATGTATTCAGTCAAACTTTAAAAGTCCCCATAGTTTTTATCAATCCCAAAAAATGCTCAAACATTCCCATAGACCAAGGTCTTTTAACTGAGCCACACCAAAAAATCCCCCCAAACCCATAATGGCATAGAATAAACATTCACACTGCAAAAAGATGGCATTGAGCATAGCAAAGAAATAGTCCACCAATACAAGATTTAAACAGGTCAGCTGGCCCAATCTGAAAGGTTGTAATCTCTCATATTTGTAGCTGAATGGGCAGAAGTTTCAGTCCAAAGATATCATTTCTGAGTCATACCCCTCTGCTCACACCAGTCCATTTCTACACAGTGCAACCCTGCACAAATTCTCAGGACACTGGCATAACAGAAAGCCTCTCACAAACTGCTTCTAGCCCAGTCCAGGCAAAGCCTTTCTTCACTTTCATAAGCCAAACCTCATAGTCCATAGTTCTTGCTACATTTAGGTCTTTAAACTCTGACCAGAATAGTCTATCAAGCTGTACTTACAGCACTGCAAGCAATCCCACTCCTCTGATTTAACTTTACTGTTGCAGTCAGGTTCACATTGCTGACAGAAATCAACCCAACCAAGAGCAGCTTTGGGGGGACAAAGGCTTTATTTTGGTTTACCGACTCGAGGGTAAGCTCCATGATGGCAGGGGAAAGTGATGTCATGAGCAGAGGGTGGACATCACCCCCTGGCCAACAACAGGTCGACAATAGCAATAGGAAAGTGAGCCAAACACTTGCAAGGGGAAACTGGCTATAATACCCATAAGCCTGCCCCCAACAATACACTGCCTCCTGGAGGCATTAATTCTCAAACCTAACATTCAGAACACCTAAATTTATGGGGGATATTTGAATCAAACCACCACAATATTCCTAAAACCTTGTTCTCATCAATCACCCAAGAGCACCAAAATCTTGTCTTGTACACTGTAGAGGGTTCAAAATTATATTAGTATTTACTTATCTTTCATTTTAAAGAAGCTATTATACATACATATACATACATATATATATATATATATATATATATATATATATATATATATATATATATCAAAATGTGGTAGACTAATAAATATAAATCAATTATATATGTACAGGATATATGTACATATATGTAGTATATATGTTCATATATAATAGTGTTAATGAATTGTAGCTGTGAAAGCCAGGTTATATTTGAACACAATAATAGATTTTTTTCCATTTGTTTATTTGCAAACAAAGAGTAAAAGACGGGGAGAGAGAGACAGAGAATGGACTTGCTCCAGATGCATACACCACCTGGAGCATGTGGCATTACGTGGGTACTGTGTAATAGAGCCATCTCTAACCCCAAGAAATGATTTTGTAAATATTTTTATTTATTTGCAAGCAGAGTGAGAGAATGCAAGGCTTTGTACCCTGTGATTCTTACATTGTTTCCATCCCTTCTATTGCAAAGTTCCATGACCCTTGTAGGGTGTTATAAGTCTTCTGTAATTTAGCTATTTTGATATGTATTTGTTATTCAGAGATAAATTTGTCATAATTTGAAATTTTCATTTTTAAACTAAGGATAATTATTTCCAATCACCTGTTTGGAAATGTAACCAATAGTATGTCAAATCTCTATCTTTGCCCCAAGTGAGGAAAGAAAAGTCGTTAAATAGGCAGGTAGAGAAGAAAATTTAAAGTATGTTTGTGGGGATTTGAATCAGGTGACCTCCATAAACTCATTATGTCCTGAATGATGGCAGCAACTTGGGAGGTGGATACTCACTGGAGAAGAATTAGTTCAGCTCACTCTCCTGCTGCAATTTTCCATCTCCTGTGGCAAAGCTGATGCCCAGTCTCTTCTCATGCCATTCTGTCCTTTACAATCATAGAGCTTCCCCTCAAGACTATTAGTCAAAATAAGACCTTTCCTCCCATCAGCTGTTTTTGGTTTGGTCCTTTGCCCAGCAACAAGAATGTAACTCCAACACCATGTATAATTTTGTCTTCTACAAGATAATAGAGTGGACATACAGAACTGGAAATGTCAAGGCACCAATATACTTAGGAAAAAAAATGGAACTACTGATACAAAATATACTGAGAAGATTTGACCAACCCAGCATAAGATTAAACTTTCCCTTTGCTCTATTTTCACCAATGAGTCATTTTAAATGTCCTTTGTTGGGTCTGAGAATATTGCTATATTGTGAGACTTTGAACTCCCAGGCTCCGATGATTGATTATTCTACCTCACCCTCCCAAATGCAAAGATTATATATACAGACCACCACTCTCAGCAAGGCACAGAAATTATAGCATTTAAAGGAACACTAGAAACTTCACCCTTTAGCTCAATTAAGTACATGTCACTTTCTTCACAGTAATGAAAATTTTTAGCCAAGTGAGGTGGTGCATGCTTTTAATCCCAGCCCTTGTAAGGCAGAGATAGGAGGATCACCAAGAGCTCAAGGCGACCCTGAGACTACAGAGTGAATTCCAGGTCAGCCTTAGCTAGAGCAAGACCCTACCTTGAAAATAAAAAAGAAAGAAAACAAAATTTTATATCATATTATTTTAAAACATCTGTAAGGTAAAAACCAGGTTTAGGTGGAGAGATGGCTCCACAGTTAAAGGCACTTGCTTGCAAAGCCTGATGGTCTGGGTTCAATTTCCCAGTAACCCACATAAAGTCCAGTGCACAAAGTGGCACATGCATCTGGAATTCATTTGCAGTGGCAAGAGATCCTAGAATTTTCTTTCTTTCATTCTCTCTCCCAACCCTTGAAAATAAGTAAATATTTTTTAAAAGCTGGGCTTGTGTTAAACCTTGTTTCAGTGTGCACTGTTTTTGTACTATATTAAGTGGGTATGGTGATTTGATTCAGGTACACCCCACAAACTTATGTATTCTGAATGCTAGATCTCCAGCTGGTGGTATTTTGGGAATTGTGTCTTTCTGGAGGTAGTGTACTTTGGGGGGCAGGCTTATGGGTGTTATAACCATTTTCCTCTTGCTAGTGTGTGGCACACTCACCTGTTGATGTTGTCCCCTTGATGTTAGTCGGGAGGTACTGTCATGCCATCATTTTCCTCTCCCATGGTAGAGCTTCCCTTTGAGACTGTAAGCCAAAATGAACACTTTCCTCACTGAAGCGGCTCTTGGTTGGTTGTTTTCTGCCAGCAGTTTGAAGCTGACTGCACCAGTGGGTAAATTGTGCTTTTTCTAGAGGAAATAGTGACTTAAAAATCTAACAAGCACCTAGTTGAAATGTGTTTGAAGTGGATTTTACAAATGTTATTTTGGGAAAGGATGACTTACAGAAGTTTGACATTTTGTGATTTCTTCCATTTATGCATGTATGTATGTATAGTAGGGTGTGTGAAAGTGTGTGTACCAATGCATCTGTTTTTTTCCTTTTAGATGGAATTTCTCACTGAACCTAGAGATAACATTCTCAGTGAGAATGGCTGACCAGTGAGCAATGATTCTGGGGTTTCTGTTCCTTTCTGGATTGAGGTTACAGGTGTGCATGTCCATCCTCAGCTATGTGACTGGGTGCTGGGGATAACATATCATGTTCTCTTAGACCCTCTTGATTTTGTGGAAAACACGCTTGCCAGCTGAGCATAATTGCCAACACAACTTCTTCCAGTTTTCTTTTATAATATAATAGATAGTAATATTGGATATTAATATGATATTGAAGTGAATTTACTTTGATTTAAATTGAGATGAATATGTTAGGAACTAGAACACCTGTATAGATATTCTTGGTTATTGTAATAGTTCTATCTAGTTTCTATCTAGAAAATAGATTCTAAATATTGCTCTACTAAGTGAAAAATAGCCTCCTAACTTCCCAAATTACACAGATTTTTTTGTAATTTATTGTTTAAAAATATATTTCTAGCCGGGCATGGTGGCCCATGCCTTTAATCCCAGCACTCGGGAGGCAGAGGTAGGAGGAGCACCGTGAGTTCAAGGCCACCCTGAGAATACAGAGTGAATTCCAGGTCAGCCTGGACTAGAGTGAGACCCTACCTTGAAAGAAAGAATATATTTCTGATTACAAAGCTAGCTTCCTAGAAGCATGTTCTTAGTGATGCTCAAAAAGAAAGTATTGACATATCTGGGTTACTATTGGTATCTGTGTCATGCTAAACACTGGGAACCACGGAGAAGAGAATTTCAGAAGGAGTTTACCATTATTTCTGTTTTGGTAATACTATTTTGAACAAGGCTGTATTTTGGTAAAGCATGTCTTAATATTTATTGTACTATTATCACAATGGTATTAAAGCATTTATTCTTCACAACTCCTAATTTCATACCTTTGCCATTCATAATTTTTGTTTATCCTAATTTCCTCATTTATCACTTTTAACATGTCATACTTATATTTTTTTTACCTACTAATCACTTTGAAATGAAACAAATATTATTAATGAAATCATTCTTAATTTTGCCACAATTATAAGCCATTTTATGATGAAGCCTAAAGCAATGTGGGAAGATAAGAGCAGAATTATAAACTTCAGTTTGAGTTTAGTTCTACCTGTTCCACAGGCCTGAGATTTGACTTCTCTTAGCTTATCTTTGTCCTAAGATTTTGTTAGTGTTAGAAACATTATCTGAGAGGAAATATAATTTGAGTAAAATCAACCTAAATCTACTTTTCACAAGTTGGAAACAAATATTTCAATTTTTGTCCCTTCAAAACTTGTGACTAAATTATTACAGTCTGTCTGTCCCACTTAGGAGTATGATTTAAGGCACTCTAAATTCTGCTCTTCAGCAATGTTCTAGTGTATGCTGCAGGTACACCTTGCCTGGGAAGCTCTCTGGAAGGGACAGGTTAGTCTTTGTACATCCATGTTGTCACATTGCCAATACAATTATCCTCTTACCTAGGTGATAATGTTTTCCCAGCCCCCAAAGCAGGAACATAAAACACATTTTCTTGTAATATCTTGGCTATACAAATAGAATTATTTTGTCATGTTCCCCCCCCCAGACCTACTTCACTCTAGCATTAAATACTTGTGTGTTCGTGAATTATCTAATCTAATATAACTGGGCTTATGAATCTGGACTAGTTTGTGAAAATCTGACATCTCCAGTGTGTTTTTCATTTAGAGTCAGTACTTTAAAGATTGGAAGTTCTTTCAACCACTTTCATATCCACCCCAACAAACTCTATATCCAAATGATTTATTAAGAAAGTAAAAGTGCATTGTTGCTTAAAACTCTTTTATGATTAATAAGGAACCATGAAATTGTTTCTGTCATGTTATTATGTAGTTTTAGAGAGGAATGAAAATCAATAAAAATAGACACAATAGAAGAAAAAAATAAAATCTTTAGATTGGAGCATTCAGGTTTTTAGTTTGTTTGTTTTTGTTTTTGTTTTTCAGTGTATAGTCTCCCTCTAGTCCTGGCTGACCAGGAATTCATTATGTAATCTCAGGGTGATCTTGAACTCTCAGTGAGCCTCCTACATCTACCTCCTGAATGATGGGATTAAAGGCAGGCACCACCATGCCCAGCTCAAATAATTTTTAAAAAGCTGTTTCATGTTTGTTTCTACACTTTCTCAATTTGCTTAATTTTTAAAGATACCCTTTGAGAACATGTCTTTATCTTTGAAACTAATAACTTGTTATAAGTTTATATTTCAAATTAATGTAATAGTTAAGGATACATAAAGACTAAGCTTATTTCTTAAAATATAGCTATATCCAAACATCTTTACTCAAATATTTTATAGTAAGAAAATGAATTAAAAATAGAGGTATACAACAGGGTGTGGTGGCACATGCCTTTAATCACAGCACTTGGGAAGCTGAGATAGGATCACTGTGAGTTTGAGGCCATCTTAAGACTGCATAGTAAATTCTAGGTCAGCCTGGGCCAGAGTGAGACCTTACCTCAAAAAAACAAAAAATAAAAAAAATAGAGCCGGGAATGGTGGCACACGCCTTTAATCCCAGCACTCGGGAGGCAGAGGTAGGAGGATCACTGTGAGTTCGAGGCCACCCTGAGACTATAGAGTGAATTCCACGTCAGCCTGGAACAGAGTGAGACCCTACCTCAAAAAACCAAAAAAAAGAAAAATAGAGGTATACAGATTTGAAATTTGTCTGATACAGCACCAAGAATATTTCCTAAAGGTATTATTGATGTTAAAGGTATTATGGTATAGAGCTTTAATCAAATACTCAGCAAGCCAGGCATGGTGGCATACGCCTTTATTTCCAGCAAGGAGGCTGAGGTAGGAGGATTGCCATAGTTCAGGGCCAACCTGTTGCTACACAATGAGATCCAGATCAGCCTGGCCTAGAGTATGATATTGCCTTTAACAAAAATAAAAATAAAACACTCAACAAACTTAAAAAAACATCAGTCATAATAAGATTTTATGTTATGTGTGAAAAGAACATTTGAAAGAAAATGAGATCTTCTGTCACTGAGATCTTTAGTGAGTCTCCATTAAGCTCTGGGTTCTCTTCACTTTGAAAAACAAGCCAGTGTTTCATGGATTGCTAAGGTTCCCTCAAGACCTATTGTTGATGGAAAAGAAGCTGATTGTGAGCATGAATAAATAAAATGGTTTAAAATTAACAATTAAGACTTCTCTGAGAATGTAGGAAAAGCAGAAAATGATTAAAGAAAATTCAGAGGACAAATAATAATTATAAAATAAAATAAAATTCCGACATGTAAATGTGTATTTAGTTGACTCAAATCTCATGACATATACTGTACCATAATTAAAGGGAAATTTTATGTACTCATTTCCACCCACAAAGCTATTTTTTTTTTTTTTTTTGCCTTTTTGTGCTATCCTCTACTGAATTTGAACATCTAGAAGCCGCTAGGGAACCTGAAGCAGTGACTGACAGGTTTCAGCATCTAAATTCCTCAGCTTTGATCCAGGCTTAGACATCTCTAAGGCTTGTATCTTGCTTTATTTATCAGAGTTTTCCCCATGAGATTAAGCTTCAGTTGCTCTATGAACTCTCAGCTTAGTAATGTTTCCTCTTTTAGATGACCATACTTTTCTTGACATGTTCCTCACTCCCTACCCCACTGACAGTGAACTTCTCAAATAAGTCATATTTTGATAAGCTTAAGGATGATTTATTTTTGACTAAATATTTAATATTATTGATACTTTTCCTTTTTTGTTACCAAGAACTTAAGATTATTAGCTATCAAATACTAGTAATAATGAGCAAGGATATGTAAGTAAAAGAAGGCATCTTACATAATCACTTTTTTGTTAAACAATTAGAAAATAGTAAAATAGAAATTGTTAGCTTTTAATACTGGAAATAATGGAAAATGCATGTTAACAAAAAATATACAAAATATTTACTGAAACCTATGGTATAAACTAAAACAATCCATAATCCTTTTAAAATGCTCAAACAATGTTTAGAGGCAGTTAAAAATGCTAAAAAATTGAACCCAATAAAAATAGCAAAGAAATAAGATCCTAAGGCATTTAAGCCACCTTGATACTGAAAGAAGATGAATAAAATGCTTATTGAAACTATATAAGAATAGTCTAAAATTCTGCAGATATTAGAATTGAATCTATTTGTACACACAAAGCCATTATCTCAAGTCAAAAACGGTCACAGAACACTCAGTCTTACAGTAAAAGGCTTGTGTCTAGAAGTGAGGACTTGCAAGTCAGGAGATGGCAGAGAGCTTCCTATTTGGAGCAAATGGGTTCAGTCCTGATGTGTAGGGAGCTGCCATGTAAGAATCTGGTCACTAGAGAGAGCTCAATTTGAGATGCTACAGCAGTACCCACACTAAGACATGTTAGTATAGGGCCCATTTGCTACCTATATTAACCACAAAAAAAAAAAAAAAAAAGAAGGAGAAGAAGAAAAGAAGAAAGGCACCTCCTTTGAAAGAACATAAAAATACCAAAAAAAATAGCATGTTCATCATCTTAGGGACACAGGTTCCTAAAGCATTTCTCATTGTTCAACCCCCTGTCAAAAGCTGATTACAGATATGTAAATTGCAAAAGGGAAGGTAAACTCAGAAACATTGGGTGTGGCTGAAAAGCAATTAAAACCTTGGACAGGTAGTTCACTTTATGCTTAGCAAATCTTAAGTCTTTTCCTAAATCTACCAGCACATATAAGATAAATTTACTAAAATGGTTTTTATTAATATTGTTGTGCTTAGTTTGACTAGTTTTGTCTGTCACAAGTTAAAAAAACACATTGGTCTTGAAGCATCATTGGTTCCCATTCTAGCTCTGCTACTTAATAATAACTGTGCAGCTTTGGTCATTTTCCTTCACCTTTTAGCCTTGATATTCTCATCTACTCAGTAGTATGGTTCAGAGCAGTTGATTCTGTATGCTTGTTTTGAGGATGGAGTAACTTAAATGTACAATATTTAGTATTAATAATGCCTATGAGTATAAATACTCAGTCTATGGTTTTCTTTATGTATGACAAAAACACATTCCTTAAAAATAAAAAATCTTCCTTTTTTAAGGCTGAATAATATTTTTTTTTCAAGGTAGGATCTCACTGTACCCCAGGCTGACCTGATATTCACTAGGTAGTCTTAGGGTGGCCTTGAACTCAGGGTGATCCTCCTACCTCCACTTCCCAAGTGCTGGGATTAAAGGCATGTGCCACCATGCCTGGCTAATATTCTTTTTTAAAGTTACTTTTTATTTATTTTATTTATATCAGAGAATGAGAATGAGCGTGCCAGGGCCTTCAACCACTGTAAACAAACTCCAGATATATGCTCCACCTTGTGCATATGGCTTATGTGGGTCCTGAGGAATCAAACCTGGGTCCTTTGGCTTCACAGGAAAATGCCTTAACTGCTAAGCCACCTCTCCAGCTCCCAAAATGCACTCTGAATAGAAATGTAATTTGTAAAATTCCTATTAATGTCACCATTTTATGTAATAACATTTGTAGGGAAATTCTATTCGAGTTACTATCCTGCTAACTTCAAAAATTACTGCTTGAAATACAAACTATTTGTAAGGAAAGGACCTCAATTTGTGCCTATTCTACTATATAGTAATTGATAGGTTTCTGTTAAAGCAAAAGTTATGTATATGTTATTCCTACTATGTGTTAATAAGTATTTTGTATTCATTTTATGTAAACTATAAATCTTCCTGAAATAATAACTACATTTAATAGAAGGAAATTGAAATTTCCAAAAGGTGTAATGGTTTATGCAGATAAAAGAACTACTGTAGCTGGGCGTGATGGCATATGCCTTTAATCCCAGCACAAGAGAGGCAGTGGTAGAAAGATCACTGTGAGTTTAAGGCCATCTTGAGACCACATAGTGAATTCCAGGTCAGCCTGGGCTAGAGCAAGACCCTACCTCAAAAAAAAAAAAAAGTACATATGTATGTATGTATGTATGTATGTATGTATATATGTATGTATGTATGTGTGTGTGTGTGTATGTATGTGTGTGTGTGCATGTGTGTGTGTATATACATACATATATATATATATATATATAATCTGATTCCTAGCTGAAGTTTTCTGTGGCCTACCCGGATTAACAGGGAACAGTTTCATAGGCACCAATCAATCAAGGTATGTGGCCAATATTATGAAGGAACTCTATACTATCAAGCATTCATCCCTTATGAAACATGAGGAAGGAGTATTGGTGTGAAAGGGGTCCCTAGTGAAGGGGGCATGTAGAAAATACAGAGCATTGCCCATTTTCCAGCTAGAATAGTAATTTTAATATATTTAATTTTATGGTAAAATATTTTTAAATGTCTTGTTTTATATTTTTGAAAATCATTTCTTAGGATTCTACACAAAGAAAGTTTTCTTCTATCTGATTTTTCTAATAGTGTTGTCTCAGTTAACATTGATTGATTCATTGATCACTAGTAATTCCTTTATACTAAGTGATTAAATAACAATTTATGGACTGGAGAGATAGATCAGCAGTTAAGGTGCTTGCCTCCCAAACCTAATGACCCTGGCTTGATTCCCCAGTACTCATGTCAAAGCCAAATACACAGAGTGGTAAACACATCTGAAATTCTTCTGCAACAGCTGGAGGCACTGACTTGCCCATTCTGTCTATAGCTCTTCTATTTATCTCACCCTCTCCCATCCTTTCTCCTTGCAAAAATCTAGAGAAGAGGAATTTCACATATTATTGTACTTTGGAAAAAATTATTGCTATTATAGGCACCAGAAATGACTGTTAACTCCCTAAATGTGAATTTCATTTAGTACTTTTCTCATTACATATTCTCTATCCACATCCCAGAAGATATAAGCAAGAATGAATTTTAACTATTTCCTGTTTACATGTCTGGTGCCTACAATATCAACATATATACATGTATAAAGCAGTTTATGATACACACACACACACACACACACACCATAAGGAGCATTTAATATCTGAGTAATTTTAAGTAGCATTTGAAGGTATTTATGAAAGGGAATATTAAGACAAGTTAACTCAAATTGACAAAAATGGCTGTTAATGATTTGAACATTTGAATACCTTTCCTTTGTAATACTTTATTTATATATTTGAGAGATAGTATGTGTGAGAGGCTCCAGGGCCTAATGCCACTGAAATGAACTCTAGACACCTGCACCACTTTGTGCATCTAGCCTTATGTGGGTTGCAGGGGAATCAAAACCTGGGCCATCAGCCTTTAAGGGCAAGTGCATGTAACCACTGAGCCATCTCTTCAGTCCCCAAATATTTTTCTGTGTGTCATTTAGTTCTTTATGAACATAGAGACTGAGCAGTATCAGAAAATACTGCACTGTTTATTCATACAGCTTATGACTGGTCACCTGTGACATATAAAATATTCCATTTCCTTGCTAATATCTCAAGGAAAAATTGCCTGTACAATTGTCAGCCTAAAAGACTCATAAATAAGGGTGCTTGGGCAGATACTCATACTTGCACTTGCTGAAATACATAGTTCATTTTTGATTTCTCAGTGACTTGCCACCAAATCAATAATGACCCCTTTGTTTCCTTGTGTGTAATTTACATACCCCAGCCATCTTTTTTTATCTACAAAGTTTTTTTTTCTTTTACATTAGTATGTTTTTCTCAGATTATTTGTTAAATAGGCATAATACTGAGCTGCTCTGAGTTTCAAATATATTGCCTTAGTAAAAGATAGCTGTTTCCAGAAATGACAAAATCAGACAGTACTGCTAGCTCACAAAATTCCTCATCTAATGTAATTTTATTTGCTGTTATGAGTGTCTGCACCAAAAATCTGCAGAAAGTCAGCCTAGTGTTTCTGTGAGGAACTGGCTGCTTTGATGCCGGAGTCAAATTAACCTGCCTCTTTTCCAGCATCCCTGAGGACTGTCTGATGCTCTGTTCATCTGTGTGCGTCTATTTTCCCTGCCTCCTTTCCCTGAGGACTGTCTGGTACTCTGTTCATCTGTGTGCTTATATTTTCCTTGCTTCTCATTGTATTTTTTCAATGTATTCACTTGTCAGGTTTTCTCCACCTCCTTGTACAAATATTTCTCCCTGCTGGCTTGTGGCTATAAGAAATTATGGTAGATTTTGTGGGGGTTACGTGGGATTTTCTGTTACGTGTAGTTGCTTCTCTTTTGTGATATTCCTTTGTTTAATAAGTTCTTAATATTTTTCCGGTATGACTGTTCTTTTGTAGTCATTCTGTTGCCTCAAATCTTGTCTCCTGAGAATTTTTTTTCTATTAGTGAGAACTTATTTTGAGTTTTACTTTTGGTTTTTAATAACTAGAACATTACTTTGGCTGAAGCATGGATTGTATAAAAAGATTATAAATTATATTATCTGTGCCATCAATATTTGAAGGAAGGGATTTCCACATTATACAACATTTTAATGTCTTAAAGGATAAATTTGATCTTTGCATATAAAGCAGTTTATATATTAATTGTAATAGTCTATGACAACAATTTGAGGCTGCTCTTTAAAAAAAAAAAAAACTCCAGAAAGATAATGCTTAGCCTGTATGCATATACTTTAAAATGATGTTCTTTAACTTTTTTCTGTAAGCTAACTCAAATATATCTTCTCTCTCATCAATTTTGGCTCAAATTTGATCAGATTTTTAAGTACTAATGAATGGCTATATATAACGTATCCTACTTAATTTTTTTAAATTTATTTATTAAAGACAGAGAGAGGGGGCATGAGAGAATGGGCATGCCAGGGCCTCTAGCCACTGCAAATGAACTCTAGGTGCATGCAACCACCATATGCATCTGGCTTATGTGGGACCTGGAGAATCAAACCTAAGTCCTTAGGCTTCACAGGCATGTGCCTTAACCAGTAGGCCATCTCTCCATCCCCCTCCTTAATTTTTTATTTCGTAATATTTGTTCTTAACGATCATCTTTTAATAAAACTGTACTGAGTTCTAATGCAGTATTCTGTTTTAGTTTTTGTAATCCCTAGTAATTTGCTCATTTCAATATAGTGGAATCATTTTTAAATCTTTGTAAATCTTTGTTAAATCAATGTAAGTATACCATCATTGTTTACATTTTTAATTCATGATGTGTTATTAAATGTTCCTCATTTCTTTTTCTGCCTCCAAAAGGGAGCAGTTATAGTTAGTTGGTATTTTTGAACTCATCCCCACCAAAGTGTTTTCTGCTTTGCTCATACGACTTCTGATGATTAATAATCATAGATACACACAATGATGGAAATGAACTTGCCTTAACTTGTAGAACTTAAAATTTTCCTACTGATGCTTAAAATTTATCTTTGTTATCTATCTACTGTTTAGCAGTTCTATCTCCCTTTTTAGCATAACCCTGAATGGTAAGTTCAGCAGTTATTGATGCTTTTCTTCTCTTCCCTTCCATTCTTTTAATCCTATGTAAAGTGTTGTAGCATTGTAAAAAATGTAGGTGGACACTGGACATTCACACAATAGGAAAAAAAAGAATATAATGTTTGAGTAAAGAAAATTGAGGTGGGGCTGGAGAAATGGTTTAACAGTTAAGGTACTTGCCTGCAAAGCCAAAGGACCTAGGTTCGATTAAGCCAGATGTACAAGGAGGCGCATGCGTCTGGAGTTTGCATCTGGAGGCCCTGACATGCCCATTCGCTATCTGCCTCTCTCTCTCTCTGCTTCTCTCTCTCTTTCCTAACTAAATAAATAATAAAATGGAGGTGATGTCAATGATAGTAGACACTCGTATATATACTGAATATTATTTTTAAAAGTAAACTAGTGTTAGAAGAATTTCTGGGACACTATCTCAGACATGTTTATCACACACAGGAATCAATAGATGGCTGTTAGATTATATGATTGATAGGTAAAAGAATAATCTACAGAAGTATTTTTAATTTTTTGTATATTTGATTTCTGTTTAAGTAAAAGACTGAACTTTCATTTTATTTTATAATTTCTTGCTGTGATCTGTTGTCATTCAATCACAGATAGTGAATTGGAATGTTTTTAAAGTCACTTATCAGATCAAAATGAATAGAATGACAGTTTTGCAAATTTTTTGTTAATTAATGTCATGAAAACAATCACCTATAAAAATTTTTCTTGATATAAAGTCCTCTAGCTTGGGGAAGTTAAAATGCATGATTTTTCTGTAAAATTGCAGTGTTTTAAGATTTACAAATATAGTAATATTTAAGCAGGCATAGTTTGCAGAAGAGAAGAGAAATATGCTAAAACCACAAATTTGTAGTTTAGTGTTGAACCATGCTTACAAATGGGACCTGAAGTTCGCCAATTAAGCTACATTGGCTAGCCAGTGAGCTACAGTGATCCCTTTGTCTCTACCTCCTAGTGCTGGGATTATAGGTGCTCCACCATGCTTGGTATCCTTATGAAGATAGCACTTAAGTTCTCATGCTTACAAGGCAGGTGCTTTATGTACTGAGCTAGCTCCCCAGATTCCATCCATGTTAGCAATATATATGAAAACATTGCAGAACTTAAGAATGTCATTCAGAAATTCATTTTTTAAATAATTAAAGAGTAATACTGAATTATTTTGTTATGTAGAGTTTTATGTGTGGTTTACAGAACTATTAGTTTTTATTAATAATTGCAGGAAAAAAATCAGCTTTCATAATAATTAGTACATGGAGCTTAACTTACAGAAAACTCAATAATTTGAAGTGCATTCATGTAAAAAGAAAAACTTAACAATACTTCCAAAAATGTAAGTAAGGTAACAGCTCAAGTGTAGATGTGATTTCAGATGTAGTAGTTGTGAAAGTCACTGTCATTCATTTGAATTAGCAAAATCTTATAGCTCTGTGTATTAGAACTTTTTTTCAGGATACTTAGAGGGTGTACAGTATTAATATGTTAGTTTTCACTACAAAAAATTTAGATCCACTTATAAAAATTTTCAAAATTAGAATGCTATGTTACTTTGAGTAGGGGTATGTGTGTGTTCTAACAGACGTTATTCCAGACATTTTATGAAAATTTAAAGTTAGTATTTGGGGGTTGAGATTATGCTATAAAAGTTCTTTCCATACCCTGACCCTATTTAGCTATTATTAAAACTTACCATCAGGCATGATGGCTCACATCTTTAATCCCAGCACTTGGAAGGCTGACATAGAAGAATCACTGTCAGTTGAAGCCCAGCCTGCATGAAAGTAAAACCCTGCCTCAAGAAATCAATTCAGAGACATTTAGTCCATACATCTTGTTATAAATGATGCACTAAGTAAAATTTTCAGTGTAGCATATAGTTCTCTCTTTTACCATAAGTATTTTATTGATTATTTAACTGCATAGTTTATTTTAGAGAATTAAACTTACAAAATATATAACCCATAAACATTATTTTAGTTTATATGTATTGACTCATTTTTGAAATCTTGTTTACTCTATGTCAAAACATTAATCCAAAACCAATACATCTGTAACCTACTATGATAATAAATATGGTTTTAGACTAGAACACAAAACCTAAGCCAGGCATGGTTGCTCACTCCTGTAGCATTTGGGAGAGTTAGTTAAGAGGTCTACTAATTTCAGGCTAGTCTGGACTATAGTCAGACCTTGTTCAAAACACACACACACACACACAGACAGAACTTAAAAGGTATTTTTAATAGCTTAAAAGGTTATAATAGTGTTCATAAATGCTTAGACTACTATTTTATTTCATTTTATTTTATTTTTTTGAATTAGGGTCTCACATTAGCCCAGGCAATCCTACAACTCACTCTTTAGTCCCAGGCTGTCCTCAAATTCACAGCATTCGTCCTATTCCTGTCTCCAAATACTGGGATTAAAAGCATGCACCACCATATCTGGCCAGAATACTGTTTTATTGGAAAGAGGACCTGCTTTATAACCACCAAGGATGTCTATTAAAATGGAATCTAAGCAGGATATGGTGGCATGCATCTTTAATTCCATCACTCAGGAGACTGAAGTGAGAGAATTGCCATGAGTTTGAGGCCAGCCTGGGCTGAAGAATAAACTCCAGGAAAGCCTAGACTAGAGTGAAACCCTGCCACTTCAGTGTAGTTCTTTTCAGTCAGAATCTGGTCATGACTTTAGAGATTCTACATTTTAATGTATCACATGAAGTTCTTATATGCATTATATTTTTGAGGTTCCTTGCAACTACAATTACTATTTACATAATGCTGAAATCCATGGAATCTAAGGTATATGCTTGTGTAAATGCCCATTTCTGTCATAAAATCTCTGAAGTCATGTTATATATTTAAAATCCAGATTAGCATTTGGAGGGGAAAGTAGTGTCTTGATTTATGTGGGTGAAAAAAAGAGGTGTTTCTCCACTGGAAAAAGAAGTATTCCTCCTCAAAACACTTTCAAAATACTTGTTCCCTGGCCCTACTTCAGAATAATTAAATCAAAATATCTATGGAACAACTGAGTCTTATAATATAGTTTAAGGGTTCCTACAGTAAGTGTTTTAATGCACAGCCACAAAGAAACTGGGCTCCACAGTAATGATGAAAAGAAATAGGGACATTGCTAAACCAAAAATCATGTGTGTGTGGCTTGACAATCTCTAGTATTCAAAACCATGTGTTAAAGAGCTGGCTCAGATCCTCAGAATCTTGTTTCTGTGGCTACATGTCAGGTGATCAGAACCAAGATTTGAAGCCAGAAACATTTTCTCCATATAACACCATTTTTCTGTTTTCTAGCCTTTTCTCTTAAAAAACTTTTTCTGCCAAACTTTTTCCTAAAATGGGTAATATATGGATTAGTAAGTTTAGGTAATAGAAATCGAATTGTGGCTCTTTCATAAGAACAAAATTTTGAACTTGTTTTTTTTAGGTTTTAGCTGTTATGTCAACCCCTGTATAGTCCAGAATATATTTTGTAACAATTATAAAGAAACTGTGTCTTAGATGAGGATATGTTTTATACAGAACAAGAGACTCGTAGAAAATAGGTAGCCAATAATTAGTACCATAGAAAGTACTTGGCCTTATGACATAGACCAAAATACGTAATACACAAAATATCTTGATCCTCCTAAAGGGGAAATCTCAGTGTCATTTTTTTAATATAAAATAAGTCCTGTAATGTCTATACTTCCTACTGCCCAAGGAAAAAGAAATTTCTTTAATAAGAAAATCTCAAATTCATTTTTCTTTTTGTTCTCTTTTAGATGTACTTTGGAGATGTTTATTTCTGCATGTGTGACATAGATATTGAAGGGTATAACAAGGTTTACAAGCAAGACCTTTAGACATTAGACACATAAGGTAAGTAAATCCTGTAGCATCATAAATAATTTAAATAGTTGTTACCTAGTTGGAATTTACTTGCTAAATTTACTCATATTAATTAATAGCTATGTCTAAATGACTTCCCAAAAACATTCATTCATACTCACTTACAAATTCTTATTCCTTGATATTTCTTATGAAGGAAGCACTGTATTTGAGTTTTAACAAGTAGCTAATTTTAAAATGATTGATTTTTTTTTTTTTTTTTTTTTGGTTTTTCGAGGTAGGGTCTCACTCTGGCCCAGGCTGACCTGGAATTAACTATGTAGTCTCAGGGTGGCCTTGAACTCACGGCAGTCCTCCTACCTCTGCCTCCCGAGTGCTGGGATTAAAGGCGTGCGCCACCACGCCCGGCTCAACAAGTAGCTAATTTTAAAATGATTGATTTTTATGAAGAGGAGAAACCAACTAAGAAAACTGATGAATAAGCAAAGATACTTCTATAAACCTGTAGATACAATTTAACAAAGTACAATTGAAAACTGGACAAAAACTACTGCACTGTTTTCTTTTTAATGTACTGAATGTATTCAGTATGTTTCTTTAAGCATATGGAGAATTTTCTTTACTTATTCTAAAATGCTGTGTCAGATTTTTATACTCATAAAATTATCTCAGCAAGCCCCACTTAATTATTGTATGAGGTACTACAGTTTTCTTGTGACTTGCATGCCTTTTATTCACTGTGCTCTGTCATGACTTCTACATGTTTACAAAACCATAAACTGGTTTGAAAATTTTCCGATGGGTTCTAGGGAGCATAAACCTTAAAAATACATATACTTTAACATTACTTGTATATGGGGATGATGAACACCTAGAGAATATGTGTCCTATAAATGTGGCATTCTTGTTCAGCACTGAGTTCTTGTTTAGTGAAAATGGAGGCTAGAAGATGAAATCTTACAGTATTTTTATTATTATTTATTTATTTAACAGAGAGAAAGAGGGAGAGAGAGAATGGGCATGCCATGGCCTCCAGATGCATGCACCCCCTCATGGATCTGGTTAATGTGGGTCCTAGGGAATCAAACCTACATCCTTTGGCTTTGTAGGCAAATGCCTTAACTTCTAAGCCATCCCTCCAGCCCTTTTACTGCATTTTTAAGTCATAAATTTACCCTTGAGAAAACTTTTTTTTTCATTATCACCATAGAATTTAGCTTTTGAAGGAACTCTCCTTTTGTCACCATTGTATAAATCCACTTTACAATCTCTGGTGCTGGTGGAGTTTGTTTTTTGTTTTGTTTTGTTCAGTATTTTTTTCTTGTCTGTTTTTTGATTATTTTATAGTACAAGTATTTTGAATGTATTTTTCTATAATTTATGTTTACTAGGTTAGGGATTATCCTATTTTTCCGTGAATACTGTTGTCAGAAATTGGTTCTCTCTGAAAAATGAGGGACGTTATTTCACTTTTATTTCCACTGTATATAGGGTTAAGTTAGTTACTTATATCAGTTTTTTGAAATATAATGATCAGGTAATTATTTTTATAGTTCTAGCTCTTCCCCATACTGATTATGGAATTGCTCTGAAGAAGCTTTTTATTTCTTTTTGTTTGGTTGGTTGGTTGTTTTCTTTTTCTTTTCTTTTATTTTATTTATTTTATTTATTTATTTGAAAGAGAGAGAGAGAGAGCTAGAGAAATGCAGAGACAGAGAGAGAGAATGGGTATGCCAGTGGCTTCTCAGCAGCTTTGAACAAACTCCAGACACATGTGCCCCTTGTGGCAAGTGTAGCATTGCGCCCTTGCATCACTTTTTGCATACGGCAAAACGTGGGACCTGGACATTGGAACAGGCATGCTTAGGCTTGGCAGGCAGGCGCCTTAACCGCTAAGCCATCTCTCCAGCCCTTCTTTTCTTTCTTTCTTTCTTTCTTTCTTTCTTTCTTTTTTTTTTCTCTTTCTTTTTTTTTTTTTTTTTTTTTTTTTGGAGAGAGACAGAGAGAGGAAAAGGAAGACAGATAGAGAGTGGATGCGTCAGCAGCCTCTCAGCTATTGAGAACGAAATCCAGATGTGTGCGCCCCTTTGCAGTCAAGTGCGGCATTGCACCCTTGCGTCACTTCGTCACATCTGGATAAACATGGGACCTGGAGATTGGAATTGGCATTCTTAGGTTTAGGAGGCAGGTGCCTTCAACGCTAAGCCATCTCTCCAGCCCCTTCTTTTCTTTTTTTTTTTTTTTTAATATTTTATTATTTATTTATTTGAGAGAGAGAGACAGAAATAGGCAGGTAGAGAGAGAGAGAGAGAGAATGGGTGTGCCAGGGCCTCCAGCCACTGCAAACAAACTCCAGATGCATGCACCCCCTTGTGCATCCGGCTTACGTGGGTCCTGGAGAATCGAGCCTCGAACCGGGGTCCTTGGGCTTCATAGGCAAGCGTTTAACCGCTAAGCCATCTCTCCAGCCCCTTCTTTTCTTTTTTTGCGGTACAGTCTCACTGTAGTCCAGGCTGATCTGGAATTCACTATATAGTCTAAGGCTGGCCTCAAACTCATGGTGATCCTCCTACTCTGCCTCCCAAGTGCTGAGATTAAAGGCATGAGCAACCATGGCCAGCAGAAGCTTTTTATTTTTATGCAATTATGTTTGTCAGTTCTTACAATTATGATTTGAGCAATTGGACCCCTTTTCAGAAAGTTGTTGGCAATGTCTACAGATTGAAGTATTTTCTTTATGTTTACCTAATTCACTTTCAAAGTTTCAGATCTTTGATCCACATTGCATTAATTTTTGTATATGGTGAGAAATAGAGATCTTGTTTATTTTATCTGCATGTGGAAATACAAGTTTCACAGCATGATTTGAGTGGACTTTCCTCCAGTGTATATTTTTGACACCCATGTCAAAAGTTAGATTGCTGTAGTTGTTTGTGTTTATCTGTGTCCTGTATTCTGTTCCTTTGGTTTAGTTTTTTTAATTATTTTAATTAGTTACTTTTTTATTTACAACTTCCTTAATTGTAAACAATATCCCATGGTCCTTTCCTCCCTCCCCCCACTTTCCCCTTTGAAACTCCACTCTCCATCATATCCCCTTCTACTCTCAATTAGTCTCTCTTTTCATTTTGATGTCATGATCTTTTCCTCCTATTATGATGGTCTTATGTAGGTAGTGGTAGGCACTGCAAGGTCATGGATATCCAGGCCATTTTGTATCTGGAGGAGCACGTTGTAAGGAGTCCTACCCTTACTTTGGCTCTTACATTCTTTCTACACCCTCTTCCTCAATGGACCCTGAGCCTTGGAAGGTATGTTAGAGATGTTTCAGTGCTGAGCACTCCACTCTCCCTTCTTCTCAGCACCATGGTGCCTTCTGAGTCATCCCAAGGTCACCACCATCTGAAAAGAGAAGCTTTCTAACCAAAAGTGAGAGTAGCATTAATATATGTGTATGGACATTAAGAGAAGTGCTTACTGGACACTTTGGTGAGCATAGTATATACATTTAGCCAGATACCAGCAGACATTACACCCCTAGGGGTCATGACTACCTCTGTTGTAGGTTATCAGTATCAGGGATTTATTCCCTCCCATGGAGTGGGCCTCCAGGCTAATTAGAGAGCAGTTGGTTTCCCCCATAACAGACATGCCACTATTATACCCATTGGCTCAATTTGCCTGGCTGGCCAAATTTAAAGCTTGCTGTGTTCACTGTTGAGGGTCTTCACTGGTGTTTTCTTTCTCCCATTGAACTGCATGCAACATAGCTTTTTCCAACTTTCCAACATGGAGGAGGCTTTCAGCTCAGCTCCAGCAGGATTTCTCAGTGAACTTGCAGCCCAAGTATGTGGAGTCTTCAGCAATTAGGTCTTACCATCTATTGCTGTTGGGAAACTAAGGGCCTCAGCAATGGCCTATAATGTTTTGGGGGTATCTGTGACTTCCCTGGCCAACAACTCACTGGAAGGTATCCCATCCCTGGCACTGAAAATTTTCTAGTAACAATCTATGGCTTCTGAGTGTTCCATTGTCCAGAAAAGTAGGTTTCAATATTACTTATATATATCCTCTTAGATTTTGATTAGCTCTCCCTCCACCTTTCCTTTACTCAATCTCTTCCCCTGACCTCACTTAGGCCTTTTCACCCCCATTAATCTGTTCTTCTACTTACATATATACAATAACATCCTATTAAGTCCCCCCTCCCTCCCTTTCTATTCCCTTTATGTCCGCTTTCTAGCTTACTGGCTTCTGCAACTGAGTTTTATTCCTACTCGCATAGAAGTCCAATCATTTTTAGCTAGGATCCACATATGAGAAAGAACATGTGACATTTGGCTTTCTTGGCTTGGGTTACCTCACTAAGTATAATCCTTTCCAGATCCATCCATTTTCCACCAGATTTCATAACTTCATTTTTCTTTACCGCTGAGTACAACTCCATTGTGTAAATGTGCCACATCTTCATTATCCACTCATCAGTTTGAGGGACATCTAGGCTGGTTCCATTTCCTAGCTATTGTGAATAGAGCAGCAATAAACATGGTCAAACAAGTATCTCTAAGGTAGTGAGAAGAGTCCTTAGGATATATGCCTAGGAGTGGTATAGCTGGGTCATATGGTAGATCTATTTTTAGCTGTCTCTGGAACCTCCACACTGATTTCCACAATTGCTGGACCAGATTGTATTCCCACCAACAGTATAGAAGGGTTCCTCTTTTTCCGCATCCTCTACAGCATTTATGGTCATTTGTTTTCATGATGGTAGCCAATATGACAGGAGTGAGATGGAATGTCAACCTAGTTTTAATCTGCGTTTCCCTGATGACTAGGGATGTAGAACATTTTTTAGATGTTTATATGCCATCTGTATTTCTTCTTCTGAGAACTCTCTATTTAGTTCCATAGCCCATTTTTAATTGGGTTATCTGATGTCTTATTATTTAATTTTTTGAGTTCTTTGTATATCCTAGATATTAAACCTCTGTCAGATGTATAGCTGGGAAAGATTTTCTCCCATTCTATAGGTTGCCTCTTTTCACTCTATTCAGTGTCCTTAGCTGTACAAAAGCTTTGTAATTTCATGAGGTCCCAGCAGTTGATCTGTGGTTTTATTTCCTAAGCAATTGGGGATATATTCAGAATGTCTTTGTCAAGACCAATATGTTGAAGGGTTTCCCCTAACTTTTCCTCTAGCTGTTTCAGAGTTTCAGGTCTGATATTAAGGTCTCTGGTCCATTTGGACTTAATTCTTGTACACGGAGAGAGATATGGATCTGTTTTCATCCATCTACAGATACATATCCAGTTTTCCCAGCACCTTTTGCTGAAGAGGCTGTCTTTTCTCCAGGGAGTATCATTGGCATTTTTGTCAAAGATCAGGTAGCTATAGCTACCCGGACTTATATCATCGTCCTCTATTCTGTTCCATTGATCTACATGTCTGGTTTGTTTTTGCCAGTACCATGCTAAATTTGTTACTATGGCTCTGTAATATAGGTTAAAGTCAGGTATGGTGATACCACCAGGCTTATTTTTGTTGCTCAAAATTGTTTTAGATATCCGAGGGTTTTTGTGCTTCCAAATGAACTTTTAGATTTTTTTTTTTCTGTTTCTATGAAGAATGCCGTTGGAATTTTGATGGGGATTGTATTAAATATGTAGATTGCTTTTGGTAAGATTGCCATTCACAATATTGATTCTTCCAATCCATTTTTTTCCATTTCCTAATGTCTTCTGCAATTTCTCTCTTGAGTGTTTTAAAGTTCTCCTTGTAGAAATCCTTCACATCCCTGATTAGGTTTATCCCAAGATACTTTTTTTTTTTTTAATCTTTTTTTTTTTTTTTTGAGAGATAGAGAGGAAGACAGAGTTGGGCGCGCCAGCAGTGTCTCAGCTGCTGCAAACGAAATTCAGAGGTGTGCGCCCCCTTGTGGTCAAGTGCAGCATTGCGCCCTTGTGTCACTGGATCTGGCTAAACGTAGGACCTGGAGATTGGAACCAGTGTTCTTAGGCTTAGGAGGCAGGTGCCTTTAACCCCTAAGCCATCTCTCCAGCCCGATACTTTTTTTTAAATGCAATTGTGAATGGGAGTGATTCTCTGATTTCATCATCTGTGTGTTTGTTGTTAGCATATAGGAAGGCTACTGATTTCTCTGTGATTATTTTGTATTTTGCTATATGGGTACAGGTGTTTATCAGCTCTAACAGTTTGCTGGTAGACTCTTTAGGGTCCTTTATGTCTAGAATCATATCATCTACAAATAATGATAACTTGATCTCTTCCTTTCCAATTTTCAGTCCTTTTATGTCATTGCTACAGCTAAGACATCCAGTACTATATTAAATAAAAGTGGAGACAGTGGACACCCTTGTCTTGTGCCTGATTTTAGTGGAAAAGCTTCAAGTTTTTCTCCATTTAGTATTATGTTTGGTGTGGGTTTGTCATAAGTAGCCTTTATTATATTGAGATATGTTCCTTCTATTCCCAGTCTCTGTAGAACTTTTATCAAGAAGGGTTGTTGGATTTTGTCAAGTGCTTTTTCTGTATCTAATGAGATGATGACGTGATTTTTGTCCTTCAGTCCATTTATAAAATGTATTACATTTATCAATTTGCATATGTTGAACCATCCCTGAATCTCTGGGATAAAGCCTACTTTTTTTTTTTTTTTTTTTTTGAGAGGGTCTCGCTCTAGCTCAGGCTGTAATTCACTATGTAGTCTCAGGATGTCCTCAAACTCACAGAGATCCTCCTACCTCTGCCTGGTGAGCACTGGGATTAAAGGTGAGTGCTACACACCTGGCTTGCTTTTGTTTTTTGAAATTATTATGCATGGGATTTTTTTTCTGGATTTCTGTTTCATTAAGTATTTGTTCATATTCTTCACCCATTTTCATTTTGATTCTTGTCCCTTGATTAATGTGTTTTATGCATATGCTAGATACTAATTTCCTGCCACTTCTATGTATGGAAAAGTATTCGTTTTGCTTCAGTTTTTTAAATATTATAAACATAAACATTGTAAACACCAGAATTTTAAATATGTACTTAATTGAATATTGCTGGCATAAAGAAATACTTGTCTTTAAATAGATTGCATTTTTTTCTATGAAGATGGCCAATGCCATTTTTTAAAAAATGACAGTTTTCCTTCTACCCTCCACATAGTTGCACATGTACTTCTATCTTCTCTCCTGTACCTTTTGCTTATTTCTTTAGAACTGTGTTCAAAAGTAACACTGAAAGAGGACCATCCTTTTCATATTCCTTATCTTAAAAGCAGTGCATTTGAAATTTCTCAATCTTTCAAGCACTGGGTCTTCTGTTTCTAACTTGGTAAGCAGTCTTTATAATAGAGCTATTTTACCACATCATATGTTTTTTCTGATGTGTATATTAAGATAATTATGATATTTTCTTTCTTTTTCCTTTTTTAAAATTAAGAATATACTTTGTATGGACACATCATATGTCGGTACCATCATTTCCGTCCTTCTTGCCTCAATCCACTGAGGGCCAACCTCAGTGAGGTTGCTGGTTTTCAGAATGAGATTGTGGGTTATGCATTTTTTTTCTTCTTTTATTCTTTCTCCTTTTTTCTTTATTGAGGTAAGGATTTGTTCTACCTCAAGCTGATGTGAAATTCACTATGTAATCTTAGGCTGCTCTTGAACTCAGTGATCCTCCTATTTCTGCCTTCTGAGTGCTCAGATTAAAAATAAACACCATTATGCCCAGCACATGACATTTATTATGTAATTTATTTTGCATTAATTTTGTGAATTATATAGAGTCTTTCATATTAAAACCATCCATGTATTCTTAGATTACATTATATTACTTAATTAGGGTATATATTTTTGTTAGCAATAACCAGCACTGTTATGTTTCATTTGCAAATACTTTATTACGATTTTGAAATGAGCTTTTTAAAATGGAATGTACTACAATATGTTTCATTGTTTTGCCTGGTGCACAATTAAGATTTCTCTAGCCCTATAAAATGAGAAGGACAGGTTTACTTGTCTAGCCTCTGAAATTATTTTATAAACTGGACATGGTGGATATCTCTTCTAATGCCAGCACTCATAGGTCTAGCGTCAATCAACATTTGAAGAACAGCCTGGGTTGCACTGTAAAAGTCTCAAAAAAAAAGGAGAAGGAAGAAGAAAGAAGAAGAAGAAGGAATTTACTGTTTAATGTGTTAAAACTCACTTATGAGATTTTGTTTCTGGAGGTTTGAGTGAATGTATGTCTCTGACTACTGTGTACTCCTTTAATGCTTTTTATTATTTTTTTTGTATTGGCAACTTCTATACTTACATAAAAAATGCATGCTATTTCCCTCCCCTCCCCCATTCCCCTTTAGAACTCCAATCTCCATTGTATCCCCTCCCTCTCTCCATTAGTCTCTCTTTTAATTTGATGTCGTCATCTTTTTCTTCTATTATGAGGGTCTTGCGAAAGTATCGCTAGGCACTGCAAGGTCATGGATATCAAGGCCAATTTCTGTCTGGGCAGTTGCATTGTAAGGAGTCATACGCTTCCTTTGGCTCTTCCATTCTATCCGCCCCTCTTCTCCAATGGTCCCTGAGCTTTGGAGGATGTGACAGAGGTGTTTCAGTGCTGGGCACTCCTCCATCCCTTCTTCTCATCACTATGTTGCCTTTTGGGTCATCCCTGTGTGTCATCGACATCTGAAAAGAGAAGCTTCTCTAACCAGAAGTGAGAGTAGTGTTAATATGTGAATATGAACATTAAGCATAGTGCTTTCAGGGCAGCTCGGTGGGAATAATACATACATTCAGTCAGACAAGAGCAGGCTTTATACCCCTAAGGCTCATGACCTCCCCTGCCATAGACTTTTGCTTAGGTTTTTCAATACCAGGTAAGTATTCCCTCCCATAGAGAGGGCCTTCAGTCCAATTATGGAGCAGTTCGTTACCCCAAGAGTAGACTGGGTAAAATGGGTGCCACTATTGCACCCATTCAGTCATTGGGCCTGTTTGGCCAAACTTGAATATTCAGTGTCCACTATTTTCACTGCTGATGACTTCTGTCGCCCATACGGCTGCATGCAGTGCAGCTTTTTCCAGCCTTCAGTTGACTGGTCTACAGGGAGAAGGTTTTCTACTCAGCACCAGCTTGCTTTCTCAGTAATCTTGCCTCTCAGGCAAGAGATGTCTTCAGCAATAGGGTCTTACTATCTGTTTCTCAAGGAAAACCAAGGGCTTTGGCAAAAGCCTTTAATGTTTTGGAGGCTACCGGGACCTCCTTGACCAACAACTCACTGGAAGGTATCCCATCCCAGGCACTGAAAATTTTCTAGTTACAGTCTACAGCCTCTAGATGTGCCATTATTCAAAAAAGTAGGTTTACATAAGTCTTATTCACAATATCTTGAATTTAGATTGACCCTCCCCCTGCCCTTCGTTTACACATTCTCTTCCCATGGCCTTGCTTAGTCTATCCCCCTCTCTTTAATCTGTTCTTCTACTTACATATGTGCAAAACCATACACTTAAGTGATTCCCTTTCCTCCCTCCCTTATAACCTTTTACCAGCTTAATGGTTTCTGGTACCTATTTTTGGTTCCAGTTCACGCACAAGTCTATACATTTGTAGCTAGGATCCACATATGAGAGAGAACATATGACATTTGACTTTCTGAGCCTGGGTTACCTCACTTAGTATAGTCCTTTCCAAATCCATCCATTTCCCTGCAAATTTCGTGATTTCATTTTTTCTTTACTGCTGAGTAGAACTCCATTGTGTAAATGTACCACATCTTTATTATCCATTCATCTGTGGAGGGACATCTAGGCTGGTTCCATTTCCTAGCTATTGTGAATAGAGCAGCAATAAACATGGTTGTGTAAGTATCTCTAAGGTAGTGAGAAGAGTCCTCTGGATATATGCCTAGGAGTGCTATAGCTGGATCATACGGTAAATCTATTTTTAGCTGTCACAAGAACCTCCACACTGATTTCCACAATGGCTGGACCAGATTACATTCCCACCAACAGTGTAGAAGTGTTCCTCTTTTTCCACATCCACGCCAACACTTATTGTCATTTGTTTTCTTGATGGTAGGCATTCTGACAGGATTGAAATGGAATCTCAAAGTGGTTTTAATTTGCATTTCCCTGATGGCTAAGGATGTGGAACACTTTTTAAGATGTTTATATACTATCTGTATTTCATCTTCTGTGAATTCTTTATTTAGTTCCATAGCCCATTTTTTAACTGGGTTGTTTGAATTCTTATTATTCTGTTTGTTTTTTTTTTTTTGAGTTCTTTGTATATTCTGGATATTGACCCTCTGTCAGATGTATAGCTGGCAATGATTTTCTCCCATTCTGTAGGTTGTCTATTTGCTCTATTCACAGTGTCCTTTGCTGTACAAAAGCTTTGTAATATGAATATTTTTGGCAATTTTGTCAAAACTCAGGTGGCTGTAGGTGCCTGGATTAATATTTGCGTCTTCTATTCTGTTCCATTGATCTGTCTGTCCTTGTGCCAGTACTATGCTTTTTTTTGTTATCACGGCTTTGTAATATAACTTAAAATCGGGTACGCTTATACCACCAGCATGATTTTTGTTGCGCAAAATTGTTTTGGCTATTTGAGGTTTTTTGTGTTTCCAGATGAATTTTAGGATCTTTTTTTTCTATTTCTGTGAAGAATGCTATTGGGATTTTAATGGGGATCGCATTAAATGTGTAGATTGCTTTTGGTAAGATTAACATTTTTACAATATTGATTCTTCCAATCCAGGAGCGTGGAATGTCTTTCCATTTCCTTGTGTCTTCTGCAATTTGTCGCTTGAGTTTTTTAAAGTTCTCATTGTAAAGATCCTTTACTTCCTTGGTTAAGTTTATTACAAGTTTGTTGTTTTTTTTTGAGGCATTTGTGAATGGGAGAGATTCCCTGATTTCATCCACTGCATGTTTGTTGTTAGTGTATAGAAAAGTTACTGATTTCTGTGTGTTTATTTTATATCCTGCAACGTTGCTAAAAGTGCTTATCAGCTCTAACAGTTTGCTGGTAGAGTCTTTAGGGTCTGTTATGTATAGAATAATATCATCTGCAAATAATGATAATTTGATCTCTTCCCTTCTGATTTGTATCCCTTTTATGAGTGTCTCTTGCCTTATTGCTATGGCTAAGACTTCCAGTACTATATTAAATAGTAGTGGGGAAAGGGGACACCCTTGTCTTGTTCCTGAATTTAGAGGAAAAGCTTCAAGTTTTTCCCTATTTAGTATTATGTTGGCTGTAGGTTTGTCATAAACAGTTTTTATTATGTTGAGATATGTTCCTTCTATTCCCAGTTTCTGTAATACTATCACCATGAAGGGCTGTTGGATTTTGTCAAATGCCTTTTCTGCATCTATTGAGATGACCATGTGATTTTTGTCCTTCAGACCATTTATATGGTGTATTATATTTATGGATTTGCGTATGTTGAATCATCCCTGCATCTCTGGGATAAAGCCTACTTGGTTGGGGTGAATAATGTTTCTGATATATTCTTGTATTCTGTTTGCCAGTATTTTGTTTAGAATTTTTGCATCTATGTTCATGAGGGAGAGTGGTCTATAATTTTGTTTTTTTGATCTGTCTTTGTCCGGATTGGGTATCAGGGTGATACTGGCTTCATAGAAGGATTTAGGTAGAATTCCTTCCTTTTCTATTTTATGGAAAAGTCTGAGAAGCATTGATGTTACATCTTCTAGGAATGTCTGCTAAATTTCAGCAGTAAATCTATCTGAGCCTTGGCTTTTTTTAGTTGGGAGACTTTTTATAACTGCTTGGATCTCTGTAGTTGTTATACTTTGTTTATCTCATCTTGTAATTTTGGTAGATCAGATGAATCAAGGAAATCATCCATTTCTTTCAGGTTTTCAAACTTAGAGACGTATATATTAAAGTATGTCCATATGATTTGCTGAATTTCTTTGGTATCTGTTGTGATGTTGCCTTTTGCATCTCTAATTTTATCAATTTTTGTCTCTTCTCTCTTTCTTTTGGTCAGATTTGCTAAGGTTTTGTCAATCTTGTTTATACTTTCGAAGAACCAACTCCTTGTTTCATTGATTTTTTTAATTTTATTTATTTATTTATTTTGGTTTCCATTTCATTAATTTCTGCCCTAACCTTTATTATTTCTTCCCATCTACTGATTTTTGGTTTGCCTTGTTCTTCTCTTTCCAAGGCCTTAAGGTGAAGCATTACATTGTTTAGTTGTGAACTCTGTAATTTCTTAATATAGGCACTTAGAGCTATAAATTTCTTTCGTAGGACTGCCTGCCTTCATTGTGTCCCAAAGGTTTTGGTATGTTGCATTCTCATCATCATTTGATTCTATGAATTTCTTGATTTCCTTTTTAATTTCTTCAATGACCCATACATCCTTCAATAATGTACTGTTTAATCTCCATGAATTTCTGTATGCTCTGTAGTTTTTCTTGTTGCTGATTTGCAGTTTAATCCCATTGTTGTCAGATAGCGTACAAGGGATTATTTCCATTTTCCTGTATTTGTTAAGATTTGATTTGTGTCCTCTTATATGGTCTATTTTAGAGAATGTCCCATGTGCTCCTGAGAAGAATGTATATTCTGCAGCATTTGGATGGAATGTTCTGTATATATCTGTTAGGTCCATTTGTTCCATGATGTCATTTAATGTAGATGTCTCTCTGGTTATTTTTGTTGGGTAGACCTGTCAAGTGATGAGAGCGGGGCATTGAAGTCACTCACTACTATTTTGTTAGGAGTTATCTCTGACCTTAAATCTAATAGGGTTTGTTTGATGAAATTGGGAGCCTCCGTGTTAGGAGCATATATGTTTAGGATTGTGATGTCCTCCTGTTGGAGTGTTCCTTTAATCAGTATAAAGTGACCTGCTTAATCTTTCCTCACTAATGTTGGTTTGAAGTCTATTCTGTCAGAGATTAGGATGGCAACCCCTGCCTGTTTCCTAGGCCCATTTGCTTGAAATACCTTTTTCTAACCTTTCACCCTAAGAAGCTTTCTATCTTTTAATGAGAGGTGAGTTTCCTGGAGGCGACAGATGGCAGGATCCTGCTTTTGAATCCAATCTGCAAGTCTGTGTCTTTTGGTTGGTGCATTGTAGCCATTGATATTTAGAGTTATTATTGAAAGATATGTATTTGATCTCTCCATTTTGTGTGTTGTAGTTCTTCCTGGTTTTCGTTTTACTCACTTGTGTTAACTGTTACTTGAGTATGGTTTATTTTTTCCGATTTCCTGCTGTGTGTGATTTGCTTTCTCTTCAGCGTGAATGATTCCTGCAAGTATTTTCTGTAGAGCTGGTTTAGTTGCCATAAATTCCTTTAGCATGTCTTTGTTGTGGAATGTCCTTATTTCTCCATCAATTTGGATAGATAGCTTTGCAGAATAAAGTAATCTTGGTTGACAGTTTTTATCTTTCAGAACTTGGAATCCATCACTCCAGGCCTTTCTGGCTTTTAAAGTTTGTGTTGAGTAATCTGCTGTGATCCTGATGGATTTCCCTTTGAAAGTCATTTGCTTTTTCTCTCTAACTGCTTTCAATATATTTTCTTTGGTTTGCATGTTTAGTAGTTTAATTATAACATGGCATGAAGAGGATCTTTCTAGGTTTTGTCTGTTTGGTGTTCTAAATGCTTCTTGTATCTGCATTGGTATTTCTTTCCCAATTTGGGGAAATTTTTCTTCTATGATTTTATGGAAAACACCTACTAAGCCTCTAGTTTGAAATTCTTCCCCTTCTGCTATCCCTTGAATTCTTATGTTTGATCTTTTCATAGTGTCCCTGATGTCTTGGAGTTCCCATTCTTACCTTTTTATTAGCTTGTCTTTCTCTTTGTTGATCTGTGATGGGTCTGCCATCTGGTGTTCTAGTTTAGATGTTCTGTCCTCTCCTTCATCCATTCTACTGGTAAGACTTTCCACATAGTTTTTTATTTCACTGACTGTGTTCTTCAGAGCTAGGATTTCAGCCCAGTTATTCTTCAGTATTTCTATTTCCTTATTCATGTCCTGTAATGACCTTTTTATTTCATTGAGCTGGTTTTTTTGTATTCTCTTTGAAGAGTTTGTCTTCTTTAATTCCTTTGTTTTCTTCTTGGATTGCTTTCATTTCTTCTTTTATTTCTTCTTTCATTTCTTTGAGTATAGATATCATTCTTTTGAAATCTTTGTCAGGAATTTCATCTAAAACAGTCTCATTGGTGAACAATTTGATGGATTTGTAATTTTTGGTGGGATTGTATTGTCTTGATTCTTTGTGTTTCTTGTATTATAATGTAGTGACTTGCATCCTGCATTGATTTGATGCTTAGGTTTTCTATTTATTTGCAGTGTTCTTTTGTGTTGTGACCCAGGATATGTGTTTAAGGTGCCAAGTGTAGCACTTGTACCCAAGTCCAACCTCAGAAGTAATCCTAGCTGTTGAATTTGCTTATTAGTAGTGGACTGGTAGAACAATTTAGTAGCAAGTTCTAAACTTCAACAGAGCAAAATACACATTCATTTAACATGAGCACAGAGTATACAAGTGTGGGAATTGAAACAGTCTTAAAGGGTCAAAATCCCTAAGGGTGTGTGTTGCTCTACACCCTTAATCCTGTTAGCTAGGAATCAGACCCTGCCCCAAATAATGACAGAAGCAAAAGATAAAGGCCCTTTAAGTCTAAAACTATTACAGGCAACAATATTCAATACCTCATAGTCAGCTTATTTGAAAATAGTAAGGCCAACCACAAATATGTTACCCATAACCTGCCCTGACCTGGAAAGCGAGGTTAGCAATTCCAATGCAGGCCTTTGTTACCTTTTGGTGTGGCTTCCAAACTCACCAATGCTGAGTGCCCACCTCGTTCCCTGAGCTGTGGAGCTTGGCTCAGCTGTGCTGGTTCCAGTGTTGGTTATGTGGTACAGAGCTGCTGCTAGTTGCTGAATTATGCCAATTCGCTGGGGGATCTGATGGTTTGGGAATGGGCGAGTTCAGTAAGCCTTTGTAGCTCACACTGTTCCCCTCCATCAGACTTTTCTTCGATTTCTGGGCTCTGTGAGGAGACTGATGAGGTTGGAATGCCCCCCCTTTTTTTTTGTCTGGGCGGCGGCGGCTGCAGCGGAGTCTCAGGCAATGCTCAGCATTTCTGGGTGGCAACTTGGTGCTGCGGGTTGGAGCAGCGGCTTGGGGCCACTGTGGAGCGGGCTGTCGTGGTTCGGACCACAATCTCCACAGTGGGATTCTGGGCATCTCCTGCTTTTTCACTGTTGCCCGGAAAAAATATTCTGCTGTTTTCCAACGAAGAGTGTAGTTTTGCTTAACTTCCTCCCTGATCCGGTTTGGTGTGGCTCCTATGCTGCCATCTTACCCGGAACTGTGTCACTCTTTTACTCTCTCTCACTTTCACTCTCTCACATAAAAAAAGGCCAGTTTGTTGGACTTGTCTAAAAAAAAAATAGAAATGGAGCCAGGTGTGGTGGTGTGTGTCTTTAGTCCCATCAGTAGGGAGGCTGAGGAAGGAGGATTGCTCAGTTTCAGAGTTTTAAAGTCTTCCCTTAACTTCCTTGATCCCTATGAAGTTGATTTTTGTTTAGGTTGAAAGATCGGATCTAGTTTCATTCTTACATAGTGGATATACAATTTTCATAGCACCATTTGTTGAAAAGTCTGCCTTTAATCCAGTGAATATTTTTGGCATCCTTGTCAAAAATAGATGGTTATACCTGTACAAGTTTGTCCTAGGTCCTACTGTGTTCTGTTACACACACACACACACACACACACACACACACACACACATGGATCTTCCTGGCTAACAGTTCACCTTGGGGACAACCCAACTCTGGACCTGAAATTTACCAGCCAAAGTCTGTGGTTTTAAAGTTAAGGTTTTTCCACCTTCTGTCTAGACTGTCCCTCTTCCCTCATTCGTGGTTATATCTCTAAAATGCTAGTCAGAATGCAGACTTCTATTGAATTTATTCATGTTGTCTTAACTTCTGTGTAATTCCCTCCTCACCCTCCTTACCCCTCTCCTCTCTAAGACCCTCCCACCCCTGATTTTCTGCCATCCCCTAACTTGTCAGGTAATTCCTTCTTTCCTCTCTGCCTATTTTTTTAAAACTATTATTCTCATTCTAGTTTTATACTCTTATTCCTGGTACTTACTACCATTTGTACTCATCTCTAACTGATCCCAGTTAGGAACTGCAGATTACAAAGTGCATACAACATTTGTCTTTCTGTTCCTGCATGACCTCAATTAGAATGATTTTTTTCGAATTCCACCCATTTTCTTACAAATTTTATTATTCCATTTTTCCTAACTATAGAATAGAATTCCATTGTGTATATGTACCACATCTCCATTATGCATGCATCAGTTGATGAGTGTCTGGGATGATTCTAGTTCACCAGCAGACATAGCTGAGCAAGTATCTCTGTAGTAAAGAGTGGAGTCTTTTAGGTATATTCCTAGAAATGGTATTGCTGGATCATATAGTAAATGTATTTTTATATTTTTCATGAGTCTCCATTCTGATTTCCATATTGCTTGTACCGTTTTGTACTCCCATGAGTACTGGATAAAGATTACCCTTTCCCACAATATCCCCATTATTTCCTGTCTTTCAAATTTTTGATGAGTGCCATCGTGACTAGAGTGAGATGAAATATCAGTTGGTTTTTAAATTTGTTTTTGTTTTTTTTTTTTAGCAAGCCCAACAGATGGGCCTTTTTTTTTATTGGAGTGGTTGAGAACAAGAGAGAGAAACAGACAGAATTAGCATGTCAGGGCCTCTAGGCACTGTAATCAAGCCCCAGATACATGTGCTATTTTGTGCACATGTGTCAACTCACACATACATCACCTTGTGCATCTGGCTTACTTGGGAATCTGAGGAGTTGAACATGGGTCCTTAGGCTTTCCGGGCAAGCACCTTAACTGCTAAGCCATCTCTCTAGCCCTCAGAGTTCTTTTGATTTGCAGTTCTGTGATGACTAAACATGTGTAATGGCCATTTGTGTTTTGAGAATTTGTAGTTCAAATATCTGCCCCCACTTTTATTGGGTTAATTTTATTGGGTTAATTATTATATGGTATAGTTTTTTGAGTTCATTATAGATTCTAGATATTAGACCTTTGTTGGAGGTATAGCAGGTGAAGATTTTCTTCCATACTGGGTGTTGTCTAGCAACTCTGTTGATGGTTTGCTTATCTATTCAGTAACTTTTTAGTTTCATGAATTCCCAGTGTTTGAGTGTTGATCTAACTTCCTTTACTACCGTTTTTTTTTTTTTTTTTCTGAATTCTTTCCCTATGCCTATATCATGGCATATTCTTGGTTTTTCTTTTGATTGTTTTAGAGTTTCAGGCATTATTGTAAGGTCCATGATCCATATAAAGTTGACTTTTGTGCAAGGGATAAATGGATCAAATTTCATTCTTCTACATGTGGTTATCCAATTTTTCCATCACATTTGTTGAAGATGCTTTCTTTTCTCCATTGTGTATTTTTGCCCCTTTGTCAAAATTGGGTAGAAATATTTGCTTAGATTTAGAGATGAGTCTCCTGTTCTATTCCATTGATCCATATGTGTATTTTTGTTCTATTGTCATACTGTTTTACTTACTATAGCTTTGTAGTATATTTTGAAGTCAGGACTGGTAATACCTCGTTTTTTTATTTTGTGATTTTTTTTAAAAAAAATTTTATTTCTTTTTATTTATTAGCAACAGAGAGAGAAAGAAGCAGAGAGAAGGGGGGAGAGAATGGGCATGCCAAGAGCTCCAGCCACTGCAAATGGACTCCAGATGTACACTTCCTGATTCTCTTTGAAAAGTTGCCTTCATCAATCTATTATTTTATTCTTGTTGATTATCTTTCATTTCCTTCATCTATCCTTTAAGGTCTCTTTGTTGTCTATTTTCCAATTCATTGAATCAACCTTTGATTTGTAGTTTGAATTATTTTTGTCTCTTCACTTCATTCAGGCATTCTTAGAGTTCTTTTTTGATTATTTTCTGTCCAGTTTCTTGCAAGTCAGCCAGTCCTTTTTTCATGGTCTTATTAAGTTTATTTAACATGCTTGTTGAACTTTCATTGGCAACTTCCACTGTGGGACTAGGTAATCTTGGTGGCAATCCCTTTACTGGGTGTTTATAGTTTGCTTTGTGTTGGGGTCTGCCCTCCTTGAGTTCAGTTGTCTCACTGAAGATGCAGCTATAGCAACTCTTGTATATCCTGTGTTATAGAGCCTGATCTAAATAGGTCAAAGTGTGTGTAGGATTAAAGACTATCCACTGGTCTGGGGTTGATGCACTTGAGACTGAGCAGGATCTGCTTTGAGTGTTCCACTTTCCAGAAAATCTGGGTAAGACCTTGGGAAATCTGACTTGCCTGGTGTCCAAGCTGGGTGTTTTTCTTCCAACCTTATTGGCTATCTCCCTTTTTGAAGTAAAGTCAGCTCCATGTTTCTCTTGGTGACTGGGACCAGGATACAGTTGCCCTTCTTCAGGTCATTTTTTACAAAGTGGAGCTTACAAGGTAAGTGTGAAAAGTAGAATCCAAGTTGGTCAGCTGCTGGCAGGTTATCTTGCCCTGGCAGCCAGCCTAGAATGTCATCTACCCTTGGCATGTAACCCCTGTGCTCAGCCCCGTCTCATAATGGCATGTGATGAGGCCCTACTTGCAAGTGGCCTTCAGCAGATTTTCACCTCACTGGAAGCCACCCTGGAATGGCATCTACCCTTGGTACATAACCCCTGTGCTCAGTCCCTAATGTCAATGGTGTGTGGCATGCATGGCCCAGCTTGTAACTGACCTTTTGCTGGTTTTTCCCTCCCAAGCCCTGGAATGGTTTCTCCGCTTGACACACATCTCCATGCTCAGCCCTGTCACACAATGGCCCTACTTGCAGCTGACTTTCTGGAGAATTTTGTGTCAATGTTTTTGGGGAAATTGGTCAATAAATTTCTTAATTTTAAAACTTTTTTTAAAAATTTGCTTATCTTTGTTTTTGTCATCAGTCATACTTTTTAAAAATATTTTATTTTTATTTATTTATTTGACAGAGAAAGAGGGAGAGGAAGATAGAGAATACGCACGCCAGGGCCTCTAGCCACTGGAGCCACCTGTGTGCCCCCTTATACATCTGGCTAACGTGGGTCCTGGGGAATCGAACCTGGATCCTTTGGCTTTGCGTGCAGATTCCTTAACTTTGAAGCCATCCCCCCAGCCCTATAGTTTTTTTTTTTAATGTTTTTCTTTATTCATTGGAGAGATTCAAACAGAGAGAGAAAAAGATAGAGAAGGAAGCAGGTAGAATGGGCACAGAAAGTCCTCCAGCCACTGCAAAGGAACTCCAAGCACATGTGCCACTTTGTGCATCTTGCTTATGTAGGTCCTGGAGAATCAAACCTGGTCCTTTGTCTTTTTAGGCAAGTACCTTAATCGCTAAGCCATTTCTCCAGCCCAGTCATACATTTCAAGGCTCTAGCCCAGGCTGACCTGGAATTCACTTATGTATTCTCAGGGTGGCCTCGAACTCACAGCAATCCTCCCATCTCTGCCTCCCTAGTGCTGGGATGAAAGGTATGTGCCCGGCTCATATTTTATTTATTTATTTGCAAGCATAGAGAGAGGGAAGAGAGAAAAAGAGAATGGGCATGGCATGGCCTCCAGCTACTGCAAATGAACTCCAGGTGCATATGCTACTATGCATCTAGCTTACATGGGTAATGGGGAATTGAACCCAGATCATTTGGATTTACAGGCAAGCACCTTAACTGTTGAGCCATCTTTCCAGCCTTGGAAATTTTTTTATTTCTATTTCAATTGGGCTGTTTGTTATAGATTCATTTAAAGCATCTCATCTAGGTTTAGTCTTGGTAGGCCATCTGCATCTAAAAATTGAAATTAATCCATTTCCTGTAGATTTGCCTGTTTAATGGAGTATATGTTGTTGTTATATATCCTCACAATTTTCTGATTTATTTTGGTATCTGTTTTAATGTCTCCCTTTTTATCTCTAATTTTATTAATTAGGTTGTTTTCTTTCTTTTGGATAGTTTTGCATTCTTTTTCCCTTCTTGTTAACCTTTTCCAGGATCCAACTCATTTCATTAATTCCTTGTGTTGCTTGGTTTTATAAATTATTTATTATTTATTTAATTATTATTTGAGACATAGAATGGGTTTGTCAGGGCCTTCTGACACTGAATACAAACTCCAGATGTATGTGCCACTTTGCCAGGCTTTGTAATGGCTTCATGCATCTCTTCTATCAGCCTTGTTTGTTTGTTTCAATATTCTTTATTTTTGTTGTTTTGTTTTTTTGAGGTAGGGTCTCACTCTAGCTCAGGCTGACCTGGAACTCACTATGTAGTTGCAGGGTGGCCTCATACTCACAGTGATCCTCCTACCTCTGCCTCCTGAGTGCAGGGATTAAAGGTGTGCACCACCATGCCCTGCTAATATTCTTATTTTTAAATAATTTGTGAGGAGAGTGAGATAGAAAAAAGAGATACAGAGAAAATGGGCATGCCAGGGCCTCTAGCTGCTGCAAATGAACTTCAAATGCATTTGTCACTTTGTGCATCTGTCTGATTTCCGTGGGTTCTGGGGAATCAAGCCCCAGGTCATAATGCTTTGCAAGCAATCGCCTTAATCACTGAGCTTGCTCTCCAGCACATTCTGTCAGGCTTTTTAAGCATGAGCTTTTAACCACTGAGTAATCTCTCCAGCCCTGTACTGTGTGTTTGTTTGTTTTTTCATTCCTTTTGTTTCTGCATTGATCTTATTTATGTCTTTCTATCTACTGATTTTAGGTTTACTTGTTCTTGCTTTTTCAAGGCCCTCATGTATATAACCGAGCTATTTATTTGAGATCATTCTGATTTTTAATGTAAACTCCTATATCTATATACTTCCTTCATAAATCTATTTTCTTTGTATCCCAGGGGTTTGCTTGGGTTTTTATCAATTTCATTTAGTATTGAGAATTTTGGAGTTTCCTTCTTGATTTCCTCAATAAGTCACTCATCATTCAATAGTGTGTTATTCTCTGTATTTATGCCCTTTATAGTACTTCTTGCCGCTGTGATTTGTGATTTTACTTCATTGTGATTATGTAGCACACAATAAGTAATTTCAGTTAACCTGTACTTGTGAAGACTTGCTTTGTGTCCCACTGTGTAATATTTTCAAGTGTTTCTTATTGCTCATTTGCTTACCTACCATTTCATTGTGGTTTATTCTTTCCTTTCGCCTCATGAGTGTGTTTATATTTCCCTTATATATGAAAGACTCTATAAAAAATCTGTAGAGCTAATTCAGGAGTGTAGCAGACAGCTTCAGGTTTGCTGAGATGAACTTCCAGACCATGCACAGTTATGGAGGAAGGGATATTATTTATTGAAGGTTACAAATCCAGGGAAAGTTCCATAATGGCAGGAGAAGCAGCCTGCTCTCACAGGACCAGGCAAGAGAGCAAAGCCCCCAGCCACACAGCACACAGAGCAAAGCTACAGCCAAAAGCCAAAGCACACTTCAGAAACTCCTTCTAGGCACACTTTGCATATCTTTACAATGGAATCTCAAACCCACCATCACACCTTAAGATCTGCCCAGTGACATGGCCTCCAGCAAGGTGGCTGCAGATGCAAACTATAAACTAATAAAACACTGAATATATTGGGAGACATCTATTCAAACTACCACATTCCACCCCATCCCTTCCTCCATAAGTGTGCCTGGTCTGGAAGTTCATCTTAGCGAACCTGAAGCTGTCTGCTACAGAAATTGGTAGCGAGGAGTGTGAGGTAAGACGAACCAGACCATATGGATGTTCATCTTTTGGAACCTTTGTTTTGGAGGAATGGGCATGGACTTGGTGCTTGCAACTGAAGATGCCTTCTGGAGTGGTAAGCCAAGTATTATGGACTATTCTGATGAGTATTTGAGAATGCTAAGTGAGACAGTATTGAACTTCGAGGCTTAGCTTATGAGCTGTCTAAGGGGAAGGAAAGACTGCAGAGTACTTTGATGGAACTGGGCTATTGGCATAAGGGATGGCTGCTTTCCGCTATCCAGGCCCAGAAAGTTTAATCAAGGTTAAATTTGTAATGGACTGATGTGCTTGGCTAAATATATTCGACTTAGAGACTTAAGATTTTAAGTTGGAGAACCTCAAGCAAGTTAAATTAGAGTCACTGAGACTGATTTTAGGTTACTGGAGCTGCTATTGTCAACACATTAGCAATCTTAAGGAAGGTGGAAGGAAGGTGGCCTGACTGCTTTACATTAAAACAATGGAGAAGATGCCCGAGGAAAGACTGTTAGAAATGCAAACTTTTTTGGAAAGAGTGTTCACTGGAGAAGGAACCTGCTTTTCAAAGCTATAATGTATTGCATCCCTGGATTAAGAATATGGCTGTGTCTTTCACACCTGTTATTAGTTGTGGAAGCATGAAAAATGCATGGAGTGGTCATGAATTGCACACAGTTCCAGGAGCCGCTGCCTAAGTGCGGCATGAGACAGGGCATGAAGACCCTCAGGGATACGCTGGAAGAGTGTTTGGAAGATGGACCATGGTTTTCATGGAGACCTAAAGATGTTTTGGATATACCAGGACTGTGCAAAAGGGCTAACATGGAGTGCAGTGTTGGCATGGGATGAAAGATTTCCCTGGCTACTCAGCCTAGCTGGAGGTGCGGAATTGGAAAACCTGGAGACTGTCAGTCTTAGATTATATTGAACTTGAACTGCAGAAGTTTGAGGACTGCTGATGATGGTTGAGTTTGCATTGGTATAGTCTCTCCTTGCTATGCCTTATACAGTTAAAAATGTTTACTCTGTGCCTTTACATGTTGAAAGTATTTAACTTGTTTGATTTTACAGGTCTTACTATCTTAAGTTGGTCAAGACTGGACTGAGAACAATTTACAATGTGTGATAGTTTTAAATCTATTGGGGCCCAGGGGCGGAATGTGGTAGTTTGAATATATGGCCCCCAATATATTCAGTGTTTTATTAGTTTATAGTTTGCATCTGCAGCCAACTTGCTGGAGGCCATGTCACTGGGCGGATCTTAAGGTGCGGTGGTGGGTTTGAGATTCCATTGTAAAGATATGCAAAGTGTGCTGTGCTGTGTGGCTGGTAGCTTTTCTCTCTCTCTGCCTTGTCCTGTAGGAGCAGGCCACTTCTGCCATTATGGAACTTCCCCTGGATCTGTAAGCTTCAATAAATAATATCTCTTTCTCCATAACTGTGCCTGGTCTGGAAGATCATCTCAGCAAACTTGAAGCTGGCTGCTACAAGGAGTCATAAAATTTTCTATTGTATTTTAATCATGCAAAGTTTTCATTTCTTCTCAGATTATCACAGGTTGTCTGTTGTCTTTCAGAGCATAAAATACATCATGCCAAGCTCTTCTGGCTTTTCAGATTTTCTGCTGAGATATTTGTCATTACTCTGATGGGCCTGGCTTTAAATTTGACTTAGTGTTTCTTTGAACTTTACATACACTTTCTTTGTTTTGTATATTTATTATTCACAATGTGAGGTCTTCTTCTGGTCTTTGTTTGGTTTACCAAATGTCTCCTATCTTAAACAGCATCTCTTGACCTATGTTTGGAAATTTTCCCAGTCTTATCTTATTGATATTTTTAATGCGTTTAACGCTGAATTCTCTTTCTATACCCACAATTTTTAAATTTGAACTTTTGATAGTATTCCATAGTTGTTCCATATTAATTTTGTTATTTTTATTATCGTCATCATTGTGTCTTTTTTTGAAGACTTCATATTGTATAATCTCCATAATACATTCATTTGGTGATGCTTTCCACTGAATTTTTATGTGAATTATGAGTTTTTCATTTCTAATATTTCAATTTTTCAGTAATTCCATTCCTTATTTTATTCAGGTGTTTGTGTTTTGGAATTTTTTTGTGAACTTATTTTGCTTCATTTCTTACAATCTAGTGAAAGTTATTCTTTTTAAATTTTTTTTATTTTTTTATTGACAACAAAATATACTTACATACAAAAGGTGCATAGTATTTCCCTCCCCTCCCTCCATTCCCCTTAAGAACTCCACTCTCCATCATATCCCCTCCCTCTCTCCATTAGTCTCTTTTTTAATTTGATGTCATCATCTTTTACTTCTATTATGAGGGTCTTGCGGAAGTATTGCTAGGCACAGCAAGGTCATGGATATCAAGGCCAATTTCTGTCTGGGCAGTTGCATTGTAAGGAGTCGTACCCTTCCTTTGGCTCTTCCATTCTATCCGCCCCCTCTTCCGCAATGATCTCTGAGCCTTGGAGGGTGTGACAGAGGTGTTTCAGTGCTGGGCATTCCTCCATCCCTTCTTCTCAGCACTATGTTGCCTTTTGGATCATCCCAGTGGTCATCGCCATCTGAAAAGAGAAGCTTCTCTAACCAGAAGTGAGAGTAGCATTAATCTGTGAATATGAGCATTAAGTGTAGTATTTTCCGGGCAGCTTGGTGGGAATACTATATACATTTAGACAAGAGCATGCTTTATACCCCTAAGGCTCATGACCTTACCTACCATAGACTTTGCTTAGGTTTTTCAGTACCAGGTATCTATTCCCTCCCGTAGAGAGGGCCTTCAGTCCAATTATGGAGCAGTTGGTTACCCCACGAGTAGACATGCCACTATTGCACCCGTTCAGTCTTTGGGCCTGTCTGGCCAAATTTGAATATTCAGCATCCACTATTTTCACTGCTGATGACTTCTGTCTCCCATACTCTGCATGCAGTGCAGCTTTTTCCAGCTTTCAGTTGGCTGGTCTGCAGGGAGAAGGTTTTCTGCTCAGCACCAGCTTGCTTTCTCAGTGACCTTGCCTCTCAGGCAAGAGATGTCTTCAGCAATAGGGTCTTACTATCTGTTTCTCGAGGGAAACCAAGGGCTTTGGCAAACGCCTTTAATGTTTTGGAGGCTACCAGGACCTCCTTGGCCAACAACTCACTGGAAGGTATCCCATCCCAGGCACCGAAAAATTTCTAGTAACAGTCTACAGCTTCTAGATGTACCATGATTCAAAAAAGTAATTTTACATAAGTCTTATTCACAATCTTTTGAAATTAGATTGACCCTCCCCCTGCCCTTCTTTTATGCATTCTCTACCCTTGGCCTCGGTTAGGCCATTCCCCTCCTTGTAATCAGTCCTTCCACTTACATATGTGCAATACCATACACTTCAGTCCTTCCCTTTCCTCCCTCCCTTATAGCCTTTTACCAGCTTACTGGTTTCTGGTACCAATTTTTGAAATTTTTATATGGGGTTTTATATTCTATACTTCATCTATACTGGAGGCCATCACTTGGGATTTGTAATTTTTGAAGGAGTCATGTTTCAAGTTTCTTGTACTTATGCATTACGAATTGTACATCTGGGATTACATCTTTTCTTTTTATATATATATATTTTTTTTTCATTTATATTATTCTGATTTTACATTCATAGTATTGGTTCCATTGTCCTCCTCCCTGTCCTCCCACTTTCAAAGGGACCCACATCAATGGGGAATGTGGGTCATGCATTGTGAGGTTAGTCAAGAGTTCTGGTGGGTAGGCCCCAGTCTCTGTGCATAATGGCCCAACTTGTGACTAACAATCTTTTGGCCCTCTCTTCCGCGAGTTTCCCTGAGCCACATTGGGGTCATTTTAGTTCTGCTTCAGTGATGAGGTTTTGGGAGCCTCTGTGTCTCTGGATATCTGGCTTAGTTGGAGTTGGATGTTCTCTGTGTTTATCTCCTTCAGCCTTTTTCTGGTGTCGTGATCGCTTGAACGCTGTATTCTTGCCCTTTCCCTGCGTTGTTCTATGGTTTCAGCTGAGGTCCTGGTGAGGTGTGGTTAGCTGATCCTCCCTTCAGGTTCGTTGTCCACCTGAAAAAAGATAAGCAAATTCTCCAACGGAGAGAGAAGTTAGTACTAGATAGAAGGTATGACCATCTATGTTTTGGAGGGAATTTTATATGCATTGGCACTCTTCTAGCCCACATTTGGTGGCATCTTGATCTTGGAGACTGAGCTCATTTTTTGTTCATGGCTTTGACTTATTTCCCAGTTCCAGCAATGAGTTCCATTCCACTGAGTGGATCTGTTAGCCAAATCAAGAGCAGTTGGTTACCCACCATGGCTGTTTGCCACTACTGCACTTGTATGAGAATTACGTCAGATTGTTTCCTACTGGGTGTCTTAGACTGCAAGTTGTTTGGACCAATGTGGGACATTTTCCCCCAGTTGCTCATGTAGCCCCCTCTGGTACTAGACTAGCTAACTGTCTGGGGACTGACCTTCTTCCAGATTCTGGCCAGGTCTCTCTGTGTTTGGTCTCACACACGTATGCTGTCTTCGACAGTAGGGTCTTACCATTAACCTTTGGTGGGACACCAAGTACTCTGACCAAAGTCTGTCTTTTTTGGGAAACCTTGTAGGTGTTTCAGATCAACAGCTCATTGTGGAAGTTAACCCTGTGCTGGCAATGGGAGTTATAAGTCTGCACCTAGGAAGGTGAGGGAGGAAAAATATAGATAATATAAAAGAGAAAGTGAGTATAGAGAAGAGAGGGAGAGAGAGAGAAAGAGAGAGAGAGAAGAGAAAGAGAAGGAGAACAAGATTAAAGCTGGCCTTCATCATGTTCTCTCCAGGTTCCTGTGTTGTGAGTATTCCCTCTGCGGGCCTGCTGAAGGATCACTGTTTTAGCCTGTTGTTCAGAGTAAAGGATTTTATAGTATTTTTTTCCTTTTGGGTCCCAATTTATATCCCCCCCTTGTCCTCCCTCCCACCCTTCTTCTTGTCTGGTCCTCAGTGTTTTTTAGGTTTGGCCGCATGTCACGTGGAATCCGGTTAGGGGCGACAGATAAATGAGACCATGCGACGATTATCTTTTTGTGCTTGGGTGAGCTCACTGAGGATGATCTGTTTCATGTTTGACCATTTTTTATTTTAAATTTCCTTATTTCATCTTTCCTTACTGCTACGTACAATTCCATAGTATAGATATACCACATCTTTGTTATCCATTCATCTAATGATAGACATCTTGGTTGATTCAAGCTCTTTGCTATTATGAATTGAGCAGCTATACATGGTTGAGCAGCTGTCTCTGATCTGAGGCTTGGAGCCTTTAGGGTAAATGCCCAATAAGGGAATAACTGGATCCATTGGTAGGTCTATGGTCATCCTTTTCAATAGTCTCCATATAGCTGTCCATAGTGGGTGAACCATTTTACATTGCCAACAGCAGTGAAGACTTGTTCCTATTTCTTCACAGCCTTGCCAGCATTTGTTTTCTTTTTTTTTTTTTTAATGTTAGCCATCGTTACTGGGGTAAGGTGGAATCTCATAGTTGTTTTAATTTGCATTTCCCTGATGATTAGGGATGCTGAACATTTTCTTAAATGTGTGTTTGCTATTTGTATTTCTTCCTCTGAGAACTCACTGTACAGTTCTCTGCCCTACTTTGTGAGTGGGTTGTTTGGTGATTTATTGTTTAGGTTTTGGAGTTCTTTGTAGATTCTAGAAATTAGGCCTCTGTCAGTTGTATAGCTGGTGAAAATTTTCTCCCATTCTATGGGTAATCTGCTGTCTTTTTTATAGTATTTTTGTCAGTGAAAAAGCTTTTCAGCTTCATGAGATCCCAGTGGTTGATTGATTTTTTTAATTTCCTGAGCTGCTGGGGTTTTGTTCAGGAAATCTTTTCCCACTCCTATATCATGGAAGATTCCTCCTATTTTTTTTTTCTTCCAGTAGTAGCAGAGTTTCTGTTTTTATATTAAGGTCTTTGATCCATTTGGACTTAATTTTTGTGCATGGAGAGATGTGTTGGTCAAGTTTCATTTTCCTACATATGGTTGTCCTGTTTGTCCAGCACCATTTGTTGAAGATGCTGTCTTTTCTCCATTCTGCATTGGTAGGGCCTTTGTCAAATATCAAGTAGCTGTAGTTACTTGACCCAAAGTCTGGGTCTTCAATTCTGTTCCATTGGTCTGTATTCCTGTTTTTATGTCAGTACCATGTTGTTTTTATTACAATGGCTTTGTAGTATAGCTTTAGATCAGGTGTGGTGATGCCTCCAGAGGTGTTTCTTTTGCTGAGGATGAGCTTGGATATCCGAGGCCTTCTGCCTTTCCATGTGAATTTTGAGATAATTTTTTCTATCTCATTGAAGAAGGAAGTTGGGATTTTTATCGGCATTGCATTGAATCTATAAAGTGCTTTTGGTAAAATTGCCATTTTCACAATGTTAATTCTACCAATCCAGGAGCATGGGTGGTCTTTCCATTTTTGTAGGAATTCCTCAATTTATTTTTTGAGAGTTTTTATGTTTTCATTGTATAGATCTTTCACTTCCTTAGTTAATGTTATTCCAAGGTATTTTATTTTCTTTGTTGCAATTGAAAATGGGACGATGTTAGTTATTTCTTTTTCTGTCTCTTTATCCTTTGCATACAAAAAGGCTACTGATTTCTGTGCATTGATTTTGTATCCTGCTACTTTGCTGAAAGCGCTAATCACCTTTAAGAGTTTTGAGATGGAAGTTCTCGGGTCACTTATGTATAGAATCATGTCATCTGTGAATAGGGCTAACTTAACTTATTCCTTTCCAATTTGTATCCCTTTGATTTCTTTCTCCTGTCTTATTGCTTGGCCAGAGGTGTATCAATCTTGTTAATTTTTTCAAAGAACCAGCTCTTGGTTTCATCAATTTTCCTAATTGTCTTCTTAGTTTCCAATTCATTAATTTCTGCTCTGATTTTAATTATTTCTTTCTGTCTCGAGCTTTTTGGGTTGCCTTCTTCTAACCTTTCCAATGCCTTTAGGTGAATGGTTAGGTTATTGATTTGGGATCTTTCTGGTTTTGTTATGAGGGCATTTAGTGCTATGATTTTTCCCCTAAGGACTGCCTTCATGGTGTCCCATAATTTTTAGTATGATGTGTTCTCATTGTCATTGAATTCTAGAAATTTTGCAATTTCATTCTTTATTTCATCCATAACCCATTTATTTTTTAAAAGTGTGTTGTTCAATTTTCAGGAGGTAGAGGGATTCCTGGTGTACTTTTTGTTGTTGATTTCTAGCATGACAGCATTGTGGTCTGATATCATGCAGGAAATTACATCAATTTTCTTGAAAATATGGAGGCAGGCTTTGTGGCCCAGTACATGATCTATTTTAGAGAAGGTTCTATGTGCTGCTGAGAAGAATGTGTAATCTGTAGATTTTGGGTGGAATGTTCTGTATACGTCTGTTAGGTCTAATTGCTCTATGGTATTATTAAATTCTTACTTCTCTATTAATTTTCTGTTTGGATGATCTATCCATTGTTGATAGTGGAGTATTGAAGTCCCCGACTATGATGGTGTTGGTGTTTATTTCTGTTTTGTTGCCAAGTAGATTTTGCTTTATGAATTGTGGTGCACCTGTGTTTGGTGCATAAATATTGATGATTGTGATGTCCTCTTATTGGATTGTTCCCTTGATAAGTAAGAAGTGGCCTTCTTTGTCTTTTTTGGTTACTTTTGGTTTGAAGTCTATTTTATCTGATATAAGTATAGCTACACCTGCTTTTTTCGTATTTGTGTTTGCTTGGAATATCATTATCCACCCTTTCACCCTGAGGAAGTGTCTGTCTTTAGTGGTGAGGTGGGTTTCTTGAAGACAGCAGATTGAGGGGTCTAGTTTTCTCATCCACCCTGTTAGCTTATGTCTTTTGATGGGTGAATTAAGGCCATTAATGTTCAGAGATATTAGTTTGAGGTTTAATACCAGCCATATTGTGGTGGGTTGTGGTTTTTGTGGGGTTTTTTTTGGAGGGGGGAGGGGTTAATGTGGACTGCTTCTTGGGGGCTCTTGAGATTGATTATTTGTTTCTTCTGTGTGGAGAATTCCCTGAAGTACTTTCTGTAGGTTTGGTTTTGTGTTCATATATTTGTAAAGATGAGTTTTATCGTGGAATGGTTTTCTTTCACCATCTATTATGAGGGATACTTTTGCTGGGTAGAGTAGTTGTGGCTGGAAACCATGGGTTCTTAGAGTTTGCAGTGTTCCATTCCAGGCCCTTCTGGCTTTTAGGGTTTCCATTGAGAAGTCTGAGGTAATTCTAATGGGGTACCCTTTATATGTAATGTGTTGTTTTTCCCTGGCTGCTTTTAGGATTTTCTCTTTGTGCTTGATGTTTAGAGTCTTAAAGATAATGTGTCTTGGAGAATTTCTCCTTTGGTCAAGTCTATTTGGAGTTCTGGTAGCTTCTTGTAACTTGATGGGATTTTCTCTTGAGAGAGTGGGAAAGTTTTCTTCAATTATTTTGTTGAATAAGCTTTCCATTCCTTTAGTCTGTGTTTCTTCCCCCTCTGGTATGCCCATGATCCTAATGTTTGGACGCTTCAGGGTATCCCACATTTCCCTCATGTTCGGTTGTGGTAGTTTGAATATATGTCCCCCAATATATTCAGTGTTTCTTTTTTAGTTATAGTTTACATCTGCAATCACCTTGCTAGAGGCAAGGTCACTGGGGGCCCCGGTCTTAAGGTGTGGTGATGGTTTGATATTCCATTTTAAAGATATGCAAATGTGCCTAGCAGGAATTCCTGAAGTGTGCTGTGGTGGCTGGTTGGCTTTTGCTGTCTCTGCCTGGCCTTGTGAGAGCAGGCCGCTTCTTCTGCCGTTATGGAACTTCCCCTGGATCTGTAAGCTTCAATAAATAATATCCCTTCCTCCATAACTGTGCCTGGTCTGGAAGTTCACCTCAGCGAACCTGAAGCTGTCTGCTACAGTAAAGTGGTACCGAGGAGTGTGGGGTGAGATGAATCAGACCGTGTGGATATTCGTCTTTTGGAACTTTTGTTTTGGAGGAATGGGCATGGACTTGGTGCTTGCAACTGAAGATGCCTTCTGGAGTGGTAAGCCAAGTTTTATGGACTATTCTGATGAGAGTTTGAGAATGCTAAGTGCAGATAGCACTGAACTTCGAGGCTTGGCTTATGAGGTTTCTAAGGGGAAGGAAAGACTGCAGAGGACTTTGTTGGAACTGGGCTACTGGCATAAGGGATGGCTACGTTCTGCTATCCAGACCCAGAAAGTTTGATCAAGGTTAAATTTGTAATGGACTGATGTGCTTGGCTAAAGATATCGGACTGAGATTTTAAGATTTTAAGTTGGAAAACCTGAAGCAAGTTAAAAGTAGAGGCATTGAGGCTGGTTTAGCTGCTATTGTCAACGCATTAGCAAGCTTAAGGAAGGTGGAAGGAAGGTGGCCCGACTTGATTTACATTAAAACAATGGAGAGGATGCCTGAGGAAAGACTGTTAAAAATGCAAACTCTTTGGAAAGAGTTGACTGGAGAAGGAACCTGCTTTTCAAGGCTATGGTTTATTTTGTCCCTGGATTTAGAATATGGCTGTGTCCTGCACACCTGGTGTTAGTTTTGGAAATATGAAAAATGCATGGAGTGGTCATGAATTGCACACGGTTCCAGGAGCTGCTGCTGAAATGTGGCATGAGGCAGGGCATGAAGACCCTCAGGAATAGGCTCGAAGAGCCTTTTGGAAGATGGACCGTGGTTTGCATGGAGACCTGAAGATGTTTTGGATATACCAGGACTGTGCAAAAGGGCTACCATGGAGTGCAGTATTGGCATGGGATGAAAGTTTTCCCTGGCGACTCTGCTCAGCTGGAGCGGTGGAATTGGAAAACCTGGAGACTGTTAGTCTCTGGTTATACTGAACTTGAACTGCAGAAGTTTGATGACTGTTGATGGTGGTTGAGTTTGCATTGTTTTAGTTTCTCCTTACTATGCCTTATATCAGTTAAAAAATGTTTTACTCTGTGCCTTTACATGTTGAAAGTATTTAACTTGTTTGATTTTACAGGACTCACTATCTTAAGATGATCAAGACTGTGAGAACCTTTGAAATTGGACTGAGTACAATTTACAATGTGTGATAGTTATAAATCTATTGGGGGCCAGGAGCTAAAAATATTGGGGGCCAGGGGCGGAATGTGGTAGTTTGAATATATGTCCCCCAATATATTCAGTGTTTCTTTTTTAGTTATAGTTTACATCTGCAATCACCTTGCTAGAGGCAAGGTCACTGGGGGCCCCGGTCTTAAGGTGTGGTGATGGTTTGATATTCCATTTTAAAGATATGCAAATGTGCCTAGCAGGAATTCCTGAAGTGTGCTGTGTGACCTTTTGGCAGTAGTTTTGCTCTGTGTGCTGTGGTGGCTGGTTGGCTTTTGCTGTCTCTGCCTGGCCTTGTGAGAGCAGGCCGCTTCTTCTGCCGTTATGGAACTTCCCCTGGATCTGTAAGCTTCAATAAATAATATCCCTTCCTCCATAACTGTGCCTGGTCTGGAAGTTCACCTCAGCGAACCTGAAGCTGTCTGCTACAGTAAAGTGGTACCAAGGAGTGTGGGGTGAGATGAATCAGACCGTGTGGATATTCGTCTTTTGGAACTTTTGTTTTGGAGGAATGGGCATGGACTTGGTGCTTGCAACTGAAGATGCCTTCTGGAGTGGTAAGCCAAGTTTTATGGACTATTCTGATGAGAGTTTGAGAATGCTAAGTGCAGATAGCACTGAACTTCGAGGCTTGGCTTATGAGGTTTCTAAGGGGAAGGAAAGACTGCAGAGGACTTTGTTGGAACTGGGCTACTGGCATAAGGGATGGCTACGTTCTGCTATCCAGACCCAGAAAGTTTGATCAAGGTTAAATTTGTAATGGACTGATGTGCTTGGCTAAAGATATCGGAATGAGATTTTAAGATTTTAAGTTGGAAAACCTGAAGCAAGTTAAAAGTAGAGGCATTGAGGCTGGTTTAGCTGCTATTGTCAACGCATTAGCAAGCTTAAGGAAGGTGGAAGGAAGGTGGCCCGACTTGATTTACATTAAAACAATGGAGAGGATGCCTGAGGAAAGACTGTTAAAAATGCAAACTCTTTGGAAAGAGTTGACTGGAGAAGGAACCTGCTTTTCAAGGCTATGGTTTATTTTGTCCCTGGATTTAGAATATGGCTGTGTCCTGCACACCTGGTGTTAGTTTTGGAAATATGAAAAATGCATGGAGTGGTCATGAATTGCACACGGTTCCAGGAGCTGCTGCTGAAATGTGGCATGAGGCAGGGCATGAAGACCCTCAGGAATAGGCTCGAAGAGCCTTTTGGAAGATGGACCGTGGTTTGCATGGAGACCTGAAGATGTTTTGGATATACCAGGACTGTGCAAAAGGGCTACCATGGAGTGCAGTATTGGCATGGGATGAAAGTTTTCCCTGGCGACTCTGCTCAGCTGGAGCGGTGGAATTGGAAAACCTGGAGACTGTTAGTCTCTGGTTATACTGAACTTGAACTGCAGAAGTTTGATGACTGTTGATGGTGGTTGAGTTTGCATTGTTTTAGTTTCTCCTTACTATGCCTTATATCAGTTAAAAATGTTTTACTCTGTGCCTTTACATGTTGAAAGTATTTAACTTGTTTGATTTTACAGGACTCACTATCTTAAGATGATCAAGACTGTGAGAACCTTTGAAATTGGACTGAGTACAATTTACAATGTGTGATAGTTATAAATCTATTGGGGGCCAGGAGCTAAAAATATTAAATAGCCAGGGCGGAATGTGGTAGTTTGAATATATGTCCCCAATATATTCAGTGTTTCTTTTTTAGTTATAGTTTACATCTGCAATCACCTTGCTAGAGGCAAGGTCACTGGGGGCCCCGGTCTTAAGGTGTGGTGATGGTTTGATATTCCATTTTAAAGATATGCAAATGTGCCTAGCAGGAATTCCTGAAGTGTGCTGTGTGACCTTTTGGCAGTAGTTTTGCTCTGTGTGCTGTGGTGGCTGGTTGGCTTTTGCTGTCTCTGCCTGGCCTTGTGAGAGCAGGCCGCTTCTTCTGCCGTTATGGAACTTCCCCTGGATCTGTAAGCTTCAATAAATAATATCCCTTCCTCCATAACTGTGCCTGGTCTGGAAGTTCACCTCAGCGAACCTGAAGCTGTCTGCTGCATCTGTTCATAGTAATTTTTAAACTTGTTGAAGTTTCTGGACTCACGAACTGTTTCTTCTGTTTTGTCTTCCAGTTCTGAGTTTCTATCCTCTACTTGGCTGACTCTATTCTTAAGAGCTTCTATAGAGTTTTGGGTTTGTTCAATTTGATTCATATTTTCTACTGTTTTTTTATGTATAGTTTCCATCCCTCTGTCTAGTTCCCTTTTCACGTCATTTTCTGACCTTCTTAATGCTTCTTGGAGTTCATCCTTGCATTTTTTTATGTCTTCATTGAACTTAGTCATCTGGTTATTGAGGACCTCTTTTTTTTCAGCTCACTTAACTGTCTTTGGAACCCTTCCTGGTTCTTTTCTATTAGGTCTAATCTGGCAAGGATAACATTCATACAACTATTGGCTCTTTGTTGAGATTCTGAGAGTTGTGCTATTTGCTTCGCCACAGTTGCATAGCTTGTCTCTTCATTTTGGGGTTCTGATTCTAATGTCTCTTCTATGATTTGCTTTGAGACGTCCATTGTAGGACTGGATAGTGTAGGTGGATTTACTTGTATCTGGTTTTTCATGCTATTCCTTTTTCGCTGTGATCTGCGCATCACACCGGTTCAGAGACCTAGGATGTGGAATGTTAGCCTGCTGCCCTGGGGTGGGTTGGGGTGGGGTGCAGTGGTAAGTGTCAGGGAGGTGGCCCCTGGATTTCTGATAGGCTGGGGTAGGGGACACTGGCCTGCTGGCCCCTGTTTCCTATCTGGGGTGGGAAGGAGAGGGAACCGCAACTGCCCTAGTTGGTTCAGGGATGGTAGTGTGGGAACACTGGCCTACTACCCTGGATCCCTGATCTGCTATGGAGGGGGGAGGATGGTGGGACCTGATTGGCAATGCTATTCAGGGAGGCTGGTGAGGCACCTGACCAATGTTGGGGCTGCTGGGGCTCTGGCCAGCAAAAGAGGGATCAGACCAATGATGGGGTTCAGGCAGGTCAGTGGGACCTGACCAGCAGTGGTGTGTGGAGCTCTGGCTGGCGAGAGAGGGACCTGACCAGTGATAGAGCTCAGGCAGGCCCAGTGGGGCCTGATGTGTCTCAGGCTGTCCCAGGGAGACCTGACCTGGGATGTTGCTTGGGGCTCTAGCTGTTAAGGGAAAGATCAGAGCAACAAAGCAGCTCACACTGGCTCAGTGGGATCTGTCTTGTGATGGCACAGGGAATAGGTGGGACTTGACCTGCAATGTGGCTCCACAGGTCCCAGGCAGGTGATGTGGTTCCACAGGCCCAGTGCACCTGCCTGCGATGGCACACCAGGGCTCTGGCCAGGGAGCCAGAAGTGGAACAAATATGTCTTGCTCAGTGTATCCACAGACCCAAGCACCTGGCTGCAAGGGCAAGCTCAGGGGCTCTGGCCAGAGAGCAGGAAGTGGGACAAATCTGTATCACTCAGCAGATGCACAGACCCAGGCACCCAACTGCAATGGCTCACTCAGGGGCTCTGGCCGGGGAGCAGGCAGTGGGATGAATCTGTCTCACTGGGCGGATCCACAGACCCAGGCTCCCAACTGCATTGGCGCACCTAGAGGCTCTGGTTAGGAGCAGGAAGTGGGACAAATCTGTCTCACTCGTTGGATCCCCAGACCCAGGCACTTAACTGTATTGCCACACCCAGGGTCTCTGGTCAGGAGCAGGAAGTGGGACGAATCTGTCTCACTTGTTGGATCCACAGACCCAGGAACCTAACTGTATTGCCACGCCTAGGGGCTCTGGCCAGGAGCGGGAAGTGGGACAAATCTGTTTCACTCGGCGGATCCAGGGACCCAGGCACCTAACTGCATTGGCTCACCCAGGAGCTCTGGCCAGGAGCAGGAAGTGGGACGAATCTGTCTCCCTTGGCGTATCCACAGACCCAGGCTCCCAACTGCATTGGCACACCTAGGGGCTCTGGCTGGGGAGTGGGAAGTTGGACGAATCTGTCTCACTCAGCGGACCCAGGCACCTAACTGTATTGGCACGCCCAGGGGCTCTGGCTGGGGAGCAGGAGGTGGGACAAATCTGTCTCACTCAGCGGACCCAGGCACCTAACTGTATTGGCGCACCCAGGGGCTCTGGCCAGGGAAGTGGAGCGAATCTGGCTCGCTTGGTGGGTCCACAGACCTGGGGACCTGGCTGCAATGGTGCTCCAGTTCTGGCTGGCCAGGGACCTCAGGCAGGTCCGGCGGGACCTTTCAGGCAGTGGCACCTGCCAAGAGCTTGGGAATCAGTGGTTTCCTTATTTTGCAAATCCACCCCCTCCCTCTGGAAGCATTCAGGAGCCAGCAAACCCTTTAAAAAGGTCCCTTTAACCTTAAGTATTCTTCTCTTTACTTCCCCGTGAAGTGAGGCAAGGTTAGGTAGCCGCCATCTTGACCGGAAGTCCTGGGATTACATCTTTAGTTGGATTTTTTTAATTTTCCTATTCTTTCACTGGATGTATTTTCAGTGTTTAAAAGGGGTAAGATTATAGTAGGATTGAAGTGTCATTTTATTTCACTAAAGTAATATGGGGTAACAAGGCTTAGTCTGCAGTACTCCCATGCAGGCTGTATACTGTCTGCCAAAACAAGTAATATTAAAGGTTATGCTCATTATGAAAATATATTAATAGTCAAATAAATTTAACTACTACTAGAAAATAAAGGGACAGTGATGATTCCATGTGTATATTAATATATGAATTACTGGGAGTATGAGTGAAAAGGAAAAAATAAGGGTTGTGGTTGTGATTAGTGTTTGTTTGCTAGAGGAAAAAAGGAAAAGTAAACAAAGGGACAACAGTAGGAACTGGGGAAAATTATCATGAAAACTCTCCCACTCTCTCAAAGAAAGTCCCATCAAGACACAAGAAGCTAGCAGAACTCCAAACAGACTGGACCAAAGGAGAAATTCTCCAAGACATATTAAGACTCTAAACATCAAGCACAAAAGAAAGTCCTAAAAGCAGTTAGGGAGAAACAACACATTACCTATAAAGAAAACCCCATCTGAATTACTTCCGACTTCTCAATGGACACCCTAAAAGCCAGAAGAGCTGGAATGGAACACTGCACACTCTAAGGACTTATGGCTTCCAACCCAAACTACTCTCTCCAGCCAAAGTATCCCTCATAATAGATGGTGAAAGAAAAACTTTCCATGATAAAAGTCAGCTATAGAACTATATGAACACAAAGCCAAACCTACAGAAAGTACTTCAGGGAATTCCTCACACAGAATAAGCAAATAACCAACCACAAGTCCCAGTGAGAAGTAGATCACAATAACCAAACCGTGAGAAGGCCCAAAAACAACAAAGTCCAAGAAAACACCAAACCACATAAACCATCACAATATGGCAGGTATTAAATCAAACCTCACAGTTCTTACCCTAAATATTAATGGCCTTAATTTACCCATCAGGAGACATAACCTAAAAGGGTGGATCAGAAAATTAGATGCTTCAATCGGCTGTCTTCAAGAAACCCACCTCACCACTAAAGACAGACACCTCCTCAAGGTAAAAGGGTGGAAAATGATATTCCAAGCCAGCGGAAACAAGAAACAAGCAGGTGTAGCTACCCTTTAGTATTTTAAATAGTCCCTGCATCTGAATTGGCATCTCTGTGTAGCTTAGGAAATTTTTCTGATATGGTTTCATTCAAAATATCATATAACTCTTTTAAATGGAATTTTTAATCTTTTTAATCTCAATTCTTAATTTGGTCTTTTGATAGTATGGCAAATATCTTGAAAATCATGCTTACAAATAATATATCTATGTTTTTGTTGGACTATTCAGATTCCTTTATCTTATCTTGTATTACAGATATTCTGTCCTTTCCTTAATCTATTTTTTGTGAGGCTTTCCATTGTTGTTTTTATTTTATTTATCATGTTATGCATTCTGAGTTTTTCAATTTCTTCAAAATCTCCGTGGTTTTATTACATTCTTCATTCATAAATCCTATCAACCTACTTATTGAATTCAACATTTTGTGTTCCCATTGAATTTGTTCTTCAGTTTTTTCTTCACTTATTGAACATGTTTAAAATCTTTTATTCTCTTTAATTTCATCTAATTTATTCTCAGCATAAGCTATTACTATATCACAGTGGAAGCATTGAACCTGTATCCTAATCTTGCTGAAAACATAGTTGTGTTATTATTCTTATTGCAGCAACAAAAACCTGATTAAATAAAAACAGCTTAAGGAGGACAGATTTATTTTGACTTTAAGTTACAGTCCACCACTGTAGGGAAGGCATGGTGGGCAGGATCATGAAGCAGCTGATCACAATACATCCTCAGGAAGGATACAGAGAATGAATACTGGTGCTCAGCTCTCTTTCTCCTTTTTATATAGCCTGGGATCTCTAGCCTATGGAATGGCACTGCTTACATTTAAAATGGTTCTTCCCAACTCAATTAATGTAATCTAAAACATCCCTTAAATACATGCCAGGAGAACAGAAGGTCTTTCCATCTTCTCATGACTTCCTCAGTTTCTTTCTTGAGTGTTTTTATTTTTTCATTACATAGGTCTATTACTACCTTGGTTAGTGTTATTACACGTTAACTTGATTTTTATATGGTATTGGAAACAGACAGCCTTGCTGATTTCTTTCTCTGTATATTTGTCATTTGTATATAGGAAGGCTTGATACTTGTGTATTGATTTTTGTATCCTGCAACGTTGCTGAAGGAATTAATCACCTTTAGAAGTTTTGAAGATGGAGACTTTCATGTCACTTTGATATAGGATCATGTCATCTGCAAATAGGCCTAATCTGACTTCTTTATTTTTAATTTCTATCCCTTTTATATCCTTGTCCTGTGTTATTTCTTGGGCAAGGATTTCTGGTACTGTGTTGAAGAGTGGTGGTGAGAGTGGGCACCCCCGTCTTGTTCCCAAACTCAATGGGAACTCCTTGAGTCTTTCCCCATTAAGTATGATATGGGCTTTAGGTTCTTTATATATAGCTTTTAATATGTTGAGATATAAGCCCTCCATGCCTAGTCTCTCTGATGTTTTGATCATGAAGTGATGTATTTTTCTCAAAAGCCTTCTTTGCATCTATTGAAATGTCCGTGTGGTTTTTAGGCTTAAGTTTATTTATGTGGCGTATTATATTTATCAGTATCTTTATGTTGAACCATCCCTGCATCCTTGAGATGAAGCCTGCTTGATTGAAGTGTATTACTCTTTTGATATGTTGTTGAATTTGTTTTGCAAGAATTTTGTTGAGGATTTTTGCATCTAAGTTTATCAGGGATATATAGGTTTATAGCTTTATTTTTCTTGTTTTACCTCTGTCTAGTCTGTGTATTAAGGTGATTCATAGAAGGAGTTGGAGTGTGTTTCCTGTTATCCAGTTATGGTAGATGGCGTGTATCTAGTAATTCATCCATTTGTTCCATGGTATCCAGTTGTTGTGGAGTAGAAGTTTTGGAAGTATGACAACAGTTCTTCTAATTTCATTGATGACTCTTGTGATGTGTCCCTTTTCATTTCTAATTTCATTAATTTAAGACTTAAATTTTTATATTTTGATCAAATTGGCCAGAGATTTATAAATCTTGTGTTTTTTATGAAAAAGTCCATTATTTGTTTCATCAGTTTTCTTAGTTTTTAATTCATTAATTTCTACTCTCATCTTAATTATTTCTTTTCATCTGAAACACTTAGGGTTGGATTGTTCCTTTTTTGCCCAATCATTTAAATAGATGGTTAAGTTATTAATTTGAGATATCTCTGTCTTTGTTATGAAGGTATTTAGAGCCATAAATTTCCTCTTATACTGCCTTCATTGTGTCCCCTAAGTTTTGGTATGTTGTCTTTTCGTTATCATTCAATTTAAATTTTTTTAATTAATTTTTTATTCGTTTGAAACTTTGTATGGATACGTCAAGTGCTGGTGCCATCATTTCCCTGTTCCATGCTTCCATTCTACTGAAGACCCTCTTTATGGGATTGCTGGTATTCACCATGGAGTTGTGTGTGGGTTATGAGTTGTGAGAGTAGTGGTCAGCCATTGACAGGGGAGCAATGCCTCTGTATATTCCCTCCCACCCTGTGGCACTTACAAACATTCCACCCTTTATTCAGCAAAGCCTAAAGTCTACTTTAGTTTTGAACTCTCAGCAGCTTCTGGATTTCTACTTTGGTACATTTTGAGTGTCCTCTGTGTCCGTGTCCATCACTGTGGCTCAGGATGTCAGGCTTGCCATGGAAGCAGCATTCATGCTTATCTCGCCAATTCCTTTGTGTTTTCACCTGTATCCTAGCTGCTGTGGTAGGGGTGGTTCACCTGTTGACATGGAGTCAGAGATCCTTGTCCTGCTGATAGATTTTGGTTGTCCTCAGTTCTTGCTGCTTTCTGAAAAAGAAAAACAGATTCTCCAGTGGAGAGTGAGATCAGGACAGGTTAAAGTGGATAAGCATTGTTAGTTTAGAGAGATTTCAGTGGGTGTAGCCTTATGTTTGGCCAAAGATTAGTAGAAGATTCTCATTGGACTTCATAATCTTGGTCTCCATACAATTCTGACTTGGTTCCCAGTTCTAGCTGTGGGTTCCTTTCCACTGAGCAGACCTCTTAGCCTTTAAAAAGTACATTGGTTACCTACCTAGTGTGGGTGCCACTATTGCACAGCTATCTACACCTTGTCAGGATTGTTGATTGCATAAAGCGGGGTCCCATGCTTGTTCACAGCATTGTTAGCCATTTTCGCCCAGGATCTCATGTCACAATTTTCAGCACTAAACAGGCTAATCATTTGGGAACTGACTTCCTTCCAGATTCAGCCAAATCTTTCAATGTTTTGTGTCAGTAGCATGTGTTTTCTTCATTAATAGAGTCTTACCTTTTCCCTCAGGCAGGTAATCAAGTGCTTTGACTGAAATTTTCCCTCAGGCAGGTAATCAAGTGCTTTGACTAAAATCTGTCTTGTTTTGGGGACCTCATACAACTCTGCAGTCAACAGCTCAATGTGGGTTGTAACCCATTTCTGGTACTTACTGGGATTTACCAGCCAGTTCAAATATTTTAGGGTTAGGCTTCATCCCTCTCTCCCCAAGACCTGTCTTACCAGGCAGTCCCTCCATGCTCCTATTGAGGGTTATATCTTTTACTCTCCTATCTAGAAGAAAGGTTTATATTTTACCAATCCATTTTAGGTATTTTTGTATATCGACCCCCTTCCCATCCTCCTGTTCCCCTCCCCACAAACCCTTCATCTTTCTTATCTGCCTCCTCCAGTTTAGGATCCACACATACACAGATCATGCATCATTTTCCTTTCTGTGCTTGTGTGAGCTCTCTGCCCAATTGTTTGAGTGGATTGTTTGATTTTTATTGCATAGTTGAATTTTTTATAGATTCTGGATTCTAGGCCTCTGTTAGTGGTATAGCTGGCAAATAATTTATCCTATTCTATGGGTACTCTGTTGGCTCTGTTTATGGTATGTTTGTCTGTACAAAAGCGTTTTAGCATCACGAGAACCCACTGATTGAGTGATTGTTTAATTTACTGGGCTACTGGGGGTACTGTTCAGAATACTTTCCCCACTCCTATGTTATGGAGAGTTCCCCTAATTTTTCATCCAGTAATTTGAAAGTTTCAGGTCTTAAATAGAGGTCTTTAAGCCACTTGGAGTTGCTTTTTGTACATGGTGAGAGAAGTGTGTCTAGTTTCATTTTTCTACATGTGGTATCCAATTTGTCCAGCACCATTTGTTGAAGATGCTGTCTTTCCCAGTACCTTGTTAGCTACTTTGTGAAAGATGAAGTAGCTTTCATTGCTTGAACTGGGTCTTCTGTTCTATATGTCAGTTTTTATGCCAGTACCATGCTGTTTTTGTTACTATGGCTTTGTAGTACAGTTTTAGATCAGGTATGGTGATAACCGCAGGGGTGTTGCTTTTGCTGAGAATATTTTTGGATATCCAAATCCTTCTGATATCACATATGAATTTTGAGATTATTTTTTCTCTCTGAAGAATGATGCCTGGATTTTTATTGGTACATTGTTGAATCTGTATACTGCTTTTTGAAGAATTGCCATTTTCACACTATTAATTCTACCTATTCAGGAGCATGGAAGGTCCTTCTATCATTCATGTCCTTCTCAGTTTCTTTCTTGAGTGTTTTTATGCTGTCATTTTATATAGGTCTTTCTGTTCCTTGGTTAGTGCTATTCCAAGTTACTTGATCTTTTCTTGTGTGTGGTCTGTTGGAAACAGGGCAGCCTTGCAGATTTCTTTTTCTGTATATTTGTCATTTCTGTATAGGAAGGCTGCTGATTTTTGTGTATTGATTTTGTATTCTGCCACTTTGCTGAAGGAATTTATCACTTTTACAAGTTTTATGGTAGGGTCTTTCAGGTCACTTTATGAATAGTATCATGTCATCTGCAAATAGGGCTAGTTTGACTTTTTGCTTTCCAGATTGTATCCTTTTTCTATCTATCTCTCGTCTTATTGCTTGGGCTACGACTTACAGTACTGTGTTGAAAAGCAGTGGTGAGAGTGGGCATCCTATCTTGTCCCCAATCTCAATGGAAACTCCTTAAGTCTTTCCCCATAAGTATGATTTAGGCTTTAGATACTTTGTATATAGCTTTTATTATGTTGAGATATAACCCCTCCAAGCCTTATTCTCTCCAGTGCTTTGATCATGAAATGGTGTTGTATTTTGTCAAAGGCCTTCTGTGCATCAATTATGGTATTGTTTTGTTTAAGATTATATATGCTGTATTATATTAATTGATTTCCATATATTGAACCATCCTTGCATCCCTGGGATGAAGCCTGCTTGGTTGAGGTGAATAATACTTGTGATATATTGTTAAATTTGGTTTGCAAGGATTTTGTTCAGAATTTTTGCATCCAAGCTCATCAGGGATATAGGTCTATGGTTTTCTGTCCTTCTTGTATCTCTGTCTGATGGTAGTATTAGGGTGATAGTATCTTCATACAAGAAATTGGGGACTTTCCCTGTTCTCCAATTATGTGCAAAAGCTTGAGAAAAAAAGTGGTTTCCATTGTTGGATGAAGGTTTGTTAGAATTTGCCTGAGAATCCTTTGGGGAATGTTGTTGATTATACTTTTAATCTCAGTGGATGTAATAGTTTTGTTTAGGAGATATATCTGCTTTGGATTTAGTTTTGGTAGGTGGTTTGTGTCTAGGAATTCATTCATTACCTGCAAGTTATCCAATTTTGTGGAATAGAGGTTTTAGAAGTATGATCTGATATTTCTTCCAATTTCATTGATGTCTGTTGTGACCTCTGTCTGTTTTTGAAAGAACCTGCTCTTCATTTCCTCAGTTGTCATAGTTCCCAATTTATTAATTTCTGGTCTGATCTTAATAATTTCTTTCTGCGTGGAACTTTTAGGGTTGCCTTATTCTTGTTTTTCCAGTACTTTCAGGTAGAGGGTTAGGTCATTAATTTGAGATATCTCTGTCGTTGTTTTAAAGGCATTTTGTGCTATTAATTTTCTAGTTCGGCCATTCTTTTCATCAGGGTCTTATTGACTTTTTATTTATTTATTTTGGTTTTTTTCAAAGTAGTGTCTCACTCTAATTCAAGCTGACCTGGAATTCACAATGTTTTGGAGTATCTTTGAACTCTCAGCAATCCTCCTACCTCTGCCCCTGAGTGCTGGGATTAAAGGCATGTGCCACCATGCTTGGCTTTTCTGATTTTATTTAATAAGCTTATTGTGCTTTTCATTTGGGATTCTATTTCTGTTGTCTCCTCTGTGTTTTCCTTGGGACTTCCATTCTTGGACTAAACAATCATGGTGGAGATCTCTCAGCATGTTGTCTTGCATTGTGTGTGTGTGTGTGTGTGTGTGTGTGTGTGTGTGTGTGTGTGTGTGTTGTATTTTGTTAAGGAAGAATCAAATAGTTGCCTATTAAGGATCTTCAGTGAGTGTTCTGTTTTGAGTTTAAACCAGATTGGAGTGGGATCATGTCATATCCTTGCACTTGTGAGGTTGCATGTGCACTAGCGACTCAGGGACTGGTGACTAAGACAGCTGCTTTGGAGGTCCAGAATCTCTTCAGTCTGAGATCACAGTGGTGCCTGGCCTGTGGGACTCAAGAACAATAGCACTTGCCCCTGCTCCCCTATTATACCCCAGATGAGCAGTTGTGAAGGTTGCACTGGTACCAATATCATCCTGATGCCAAAAACAGTATGAAGACACAAGAAAAGAAATCTACAGATCAATGTGCCTTATGAACATAGATGCAAAAATTTCCCACAAAATACTTACAAACAACAGTGAAGTAAGTACATATTACAATCATAAATAATAACCAGCTGGGATTCATGTCAGGTGTGCAAGGTTGGTTCAATACAACCAAATCAGTAAGTGTAATATGCCATATAAATAAGGTTAAGGACAGAAATGGCATGAACATCTTGTTGCAGAAAAGGTACATGACTAATTTCAACATTCCTTCATGGTAATAGTCATAGAGAAATTAGCAATAGATTGAGCATACCTCAAAATATTAAAAATTATATTTGACAAATATGTATAGCCACCATTACATTATAATAAATGGTGGAAACAAAGCATTTCATCTAAAATCTAGGACCAGACAAGGGGGCTTGCTCTCCACTCTTAATCAATATTGTACTTGAAGTCTCAGCTCGAGCAATAATATAATAAAGAGACAAATGGAATAGAGATTGAAAAGGAAGAAATCAAACTATCTCTTTTTTCAGATGACATGATTCTATACTTCAAAGATCCTTTATAGATTCCACCAGAAAACTCTTTAATAAATACATTCAGTTAAATTGCAGGATACAAAATTAGTTCCCTTTATTCCAACAACAAACTTACTAAGAAAAAAGTTAGGAAAAATTACTTAATTTTACATTAGCTTTTAAAAAATCTAGGAATAAATTACCAAAGAAGTGGAAGACAGGGAAAATTAAGAAACTAGAACAAGAAATTGAAAAACACACTAGATGATGAGAAAATCTTCTATGTTCCAATAGTGGCTATGCTACCAGAGCTACAGATTCATTGCAATCTCCATCTAAATACCAGTGACATTCTTCACAAAACTAGAAAAAAAAATCATATGATTCCTATGGACAGACAAAAGACAGTGGATATAACCAAACAATCCTAAGCAGAAAGAACATGGGTGGTTGGTCTGGAGAGATGGCTTAGTAGTTAAGGTGCTTACCTGTGAAACCTAAGGACCCAGATTTGACTCCTCCCACATAAGCCAGGTGCACATGGTTGTACATGCATCTGGAGTTCTTGAAAAACCAAAAAAAAGGAAGGAGGGAAGGGAAGGAAGGATGAATATTGGTGGAAGTGTTACTTTACCAGACCACAGAATGCACTATAGAGCTATATTAACAAAGACAACATGGCATGGCCCCAAAATAAACATGTAGACCAGTGAAACAGAATAGAGGAGCCAAGGCAGGCATGGTGGCACACAGCTTTAAATGCAGTGCTTGTGAGGCATAGGTAAGAGGATCACCATGAGTTTGAGGCCTCATAAGTGATCTAAGAGTACATAGTGAATTCCAGGTTAGCCTGGACTAGCACATGAGACCCTATCTCAGGAAAAAAATAAATGAGGTGGTTTTTTTGGTTTCTGTTTATTTTATTTTATTTATGATTATTATTATTATTATTATTATTATTATTATTTTGGTTTCTTATGGTAGGGTCTCACTCTAGTTCAGACCTGGAATTCACTGTGTAATCTCGGGGTGGCCTCTTGAACTCACGGTGACCCTCCTACCTCCTCCTATCTCTGCCTCCTGAGTGCTGGGATTAAAGATGTGTGCTACCATGCCTGGATGAGAATAATTTTAAATAAATAAAATATGGAGAGCCAGAGAGATGGCTAAGTGGTTACAGTACTTGTCTGTGAAGCCTAAGAACCCAGGTTCAATTCCCCAGTACCCACATAAACCAGATGCACAAGGTGGCACATGTGTCTGGAGTTCATTTGTAGTTGCTAGAGGCCCTAGCATGCTCATTCTCTCTTTGTCTTAACTTATAGCAGAGGTATCTAAAGCATACACTATAAAAATAAAAAAAAAATTTTTTTAAAGCCTGTTCAATAAATGGTGCTGGTAAAACTGGATACTCATTTTTGGAAAAATGATACTAGATCCATATCATTCATCTTGCATAAAAATATAATTCAAAATATATCAAACGCCTTAATTTCAAAACTGAAATATTTGTAGAGGAAAACATAACATACTTAGTAAGAGGCTATTATATAGTGTTCTCTACTTTGCTTCATTCAAACTTACTAAGAAATATGTCATTATTTATCATAACTTCTCATTATAACTATCTGTAATATATTGTTTTTCAGTGAGTAGAGTCAGTACAGTATAGTCTTTGCAGTTCTGAAATGCACCAGAGCTCTGAAACTCACTTTTTTTGTCCTCAATTCATTTAAAGCTAAAGCCTATATAGAGGTATAGAGGTATTAGTACCATAATATATTTTGAAACTACCTATATATTTTTATTAAAGGATAAATCTTTACAAAACATACATTAATTACTTATGAGATGCTGTCCCAATACTTTTATTTTACTTTATTAGATATGATATGGCAAATTCATCAACTTAAATTGATCATATCAGAAAACTTTTTTTGATTTTTTTATTATTTTTATTATTTATTTTTGGAGAGAGACACAGAGAGACAGATAGACAGAGAGGGAGAGGGAGACAAACAGAGATGGGCGCGCCAGCAGTCTCTCGGCTGCTATGAATGAAATCCAGATGTGTGCGCCCCCTTGTGGGAAAATGTGGCATTGCGCCCTTGCGTCACTACATCTGGCTAAACGTGGGACCTGGAGATTGGAACCAGTGTTCTTAGGCTTAGCAGGCAGGCGCCTTAACCTCTAAGCCATCTCTCCAGCCCCAGAAAACTTTTGAATTACTGTATGCATCCTTGTATTTCCAAGAGTAACAAGTGAATAAGATTTATAGAATAAATCATTCCAGAAATTATTAGGGCTGTTTCTGTAAAGAAAGAAGAGATGGACTTTTCTTTTTCTTCTCCATTTTTTTAATTTTACCACTAGTATGAATTATTTCAAATAAATAAGACTTTAAATGTAAAATAAATATAACTTTAACTTATCAGGTGGTTATGCAATAGAAGAGTCATTTTACATTTTTTCATATGAGTTTTAAGAATGAAATATTCTTAACCAAGTACCTTGAGTGGGGGGATACAGATACCTCTGTGCCAGAATGGATAGCATAGCATCTTACCTGAAAGTTAAGAATTCCTTTTAAGTCTTAAGCAATGCACAGTACTTACAAAATGGGAAAGGCAGGGGATAGCTACACCAGAGAGGATGATGTGAGCTTAAATGTTGCAACAATCTGGATCATCTTGACAATTGGACAGTCTTTTTATTTTTTCTCTCACAATCCAGATATATTTTCATCCCTGTGTAACATGTTTGAAAATATTCTGCAGTTGAGAATTAAGAGAATAGAGAATTAAGGAACATTTCTTCCTTATTGCACATTAATTTATCAGTTGTGTGTAGCTGGTTGTCCATATACTATAGAAGGTGGACATTGTTCTTGGTTTTATCTTACCTATATACCTATTAAATAGGCTTAAATTTCTATAACTGCTCATTTCTTTTGACAATTTGGTAGTATTTCATTGTACCTAATGCTGGCTTTACATTTGTTCAACATTACCTATAAACATTATTTGACTATTACAATTATTTTGATTATTTATTCATTTATTTATTTATTTATTTATTTATTTATTGTCATTCTGTCTGTCATTTGTGAGCCTCAGGCTGAACTGGAATTTACTATGTATTCTCAGGGTGGCCTTGAACTCTTGGTGATCCTCCTACCTCTGCCTCCAGAGTGCTGGGATTAAAGGCATATACGACCACGCCTACTTAGTTCTTGAACTCAGTCTTCTTGAATGTGCTGGGCTGATAGGCATGTTTCACAGCCCCATCTTTTTTTTTGGGGGGGGGGGTGGTCCGAGGTAGGATCTCACTCTTGCTCATACTGACCTGGAATTCACTATGTAGTCTCAGGGTGGCCTTGAACTCTTGGCAATCCACCTACCTCTGCCTCCCGAATGCTTGGAATAAAGGAGTGCGCTACCATGCCCAGCTTATTTTTCATTTTTATTTTAAGACAGAGACTTCAGCTGTCTTTTTAAGCTGTCTTTTTAAAGACTAGTCTTAAACTCTTTGCCTCAAGGGATTCTCTTGCCTCAGCCTCCACGATCCTAGAACTGCAAACGCATACCAAGACAAGCTAAAATTATCTTTAGAGTCCTTAGGTTGGTTGTGCTATTCATTAACCTTCATTACTTATTTTCCTTAGAAACTTCAAAACTAAACTTTTAATAACAAATCAAATATTTCCATTAATTACAAACTAATATAATGTTACCAAGTAATTCTGTTCTTCTGTAAGTTATAATTATGTAAGTTATAATTAAAGGAATTTATTTAATCGAAATTAAATGTTGAATGTCTCCAGTTATGTCTCTGCATGGAATTTATTAAACATCTTTATATTTAATACAATTTTCTACCAAATCTAAATGTAGTTTTTAACTTTTATTATTTCCTGTATTTTTCTTCAGCATTAGCATAATATATTGCAACTTTTTATCTGATTTTATAATTAATATATAATTATAAAATTATACACAAACTAATCTTGTCCATATAGGAGTAATCAAAACAGCTTAATGTGCTATACATGAGTATTTATTTTATACACACATACACATGTTTGAGATTTTTAGCTTTGTGGATCTTTGGTGTTTTACTCTGAATATTTGTGTTCATCCAAAATTCTCATCTTAAAATCTAATCACCAATGTAATAGTATATGAGGTGGTGCCTTGAGGATGGAATTAGATTATGTCAGGGAAAGCCCTCTTGATAAGATTAGTGTCCTTATCAGTAATGGTTCAAGAGAACCAAGAGTAAGGGCTTTAGCAGACATCAAATCTGGAAGCACCCTGACCTTAGACTTCCACTCTCCAGAAATGTGAATAATAAATTTCTGCTGTTTATAAGTTACATGGTATATGGTATTATCATACTGCATTCTGAACAGGGTATGACACTTAACATAGATATAAGATGAAAGCTGACTATTGAACAAAAGCATAATTTTCATTGCTTTTCATTTCCAATTAAAATTTTGATGTGGACCTTAAGAGGTTTAGCATACTATGTGAACATAGTATATAATATTAATCTGCCTTAATTTTATTGTCACTTTAAAAATAGAGAAATTGTAAAAATACTTATCAGCCTGTGTTGCTCAAATTTCTACATTCTGCATAACTCCAGACTTTTTCTCACAGTTTACATTCATAAATATGTACCTTATTCATTCACCTTCCATTGTTAAGGACATAAATTTATGATAAATGAACTTTTGACATACCCAATCATACTATGTTGTTAATAAATACTTCTAAAGAAATAGTACATAATTACAAAATTCTCTTAAATAGCCAAAATTGTCTTGAACAAAACAAGAAACCTTTCATTGCTTGATTACAATGCCATGATGAAAAGAGCATAGAAGAGGGAAAATCTAGACATACTAGTCCAGTGGAACACACAGAATATAAAATTAAACCTCATCTCTCCAACTGATAATCAACAAAAGTACTGATAACATACACATTGGAGAAGGGCACTTTCTTCCATAAACGATGCTGAGTTGTACAACATGATACTGGTAATATGTACAACAGAAGATTGTAGCTATACCTTTGTCAAACAAAAGCAATTAAACTGGGAATGAATTAAATATTTATAAATTAAACACTTAGATGCAAAACTCAACATTTGGAAACCCCTCAAAAAACATGAAAAACACAGGACACTAGACTAAGCGTAGATTTCTCTGAACAAGATTCCAAGAGCACAAGCCTAGCACTAGTGGTGGTGGTGGTGATTAAAAAAAAAAAAAAAAGATGTCTGATTTTAAGGCTAAATAAAAACTTAAAACTTAAAAGTAAAACTAAGTTAAAGCAAAAATAAAAGTAAAATATGAGTCCAAAACTTCTTTAATGATTTGATCTTTTGGAATGCCTTCTGTTTTATGCCTTCTAAATAAACTCCTTTTCATTTTATAAGAAGATCATCTTAAAATTTTCTCATTGCCAATTTTAAGCTATTTGAAACTTTTAGTGTCCTTTTAAATAAATAAAGTTACCTTGAGGCAAATCTACATATTTCTTAGCTATTTCTCATTCACTGTATATCACCAGTATTTTTTCTTCACTGACTTAAAGTAGCAACTCTTATGACAGTAAATTTGAAATTTTAGGACTGAGACAAATAGCTTAAATTTTTATATAGATTTGCATATAGTAATGATAAATGGCATGGTGACCCGATCCTAAATTATCAGCTAACATGGATATATGTCCCTTGGGCCCAAAAACTTTTTCATTCATTTGCCTTGATACTCTCAAAACATTCCATCAAACTGTAAATAGATGTCATGATTGTTTCACTCTTACTTCTGTGACTTTGCAGATCAGAAGCCACATGATTTTTCTACAGTAATTATGCACAGGCTTTGAGGACCAGAAGGCCTGTGTAGAGCTACTCGTTTCTGCTGTAGTAGTGTATGTAGTAGTGTGAAGAAGTTACAGGCAACACATAAACAAGTATGGCTGGGTTCCAACTTTATTTGTGGAGACTGAAATTTGTATTTCATATAAATTTAGGTATCATGAAATATTTTTCTCCTTTTGATATTTTTGAGCCATTTAAAGATATACAACCCATTCTTGGCTCACAAACTACAGAAAGACAGGTGGCAGACTAGATTTGATTCTGTGGTCTGAAGTGTGCCAGCTCCTGTTCTACATAGTTAAATCCACTGGATGGGAAAATCTGCTTTAGCAATACATTCTTAAATTCTTCCAGTAACACTTCTGTTACCATACTGTACCAAAGTCCTGGCTGATCTGATTCAATTTGTTAGCATTTGCTTCAAAATGACCCTAATAATACTTCTTGTCATGTTTTACAATTAGCTCACGAAAGTAAAGAGAAATTTCAACAGAGACTACTGAATACTACTTGTATTTGGTTGTGATGACATACTGATAAAATCGAAATAAAATTAGGAAATGAAGGAAACAAACTGTAACCCTGAGTCTACCATTGGTTATGTACTCTGATAAAATGAAAATAAAACTGGGAGATGAGGGAAACAAGACAATAACCCTGATTCCTTCAAGTGCTCACAACTCTGGAGCCCATTTCTTCACCTACTTATCACAAGGAAGTACTGAGAGGTCATATCATTATAGTAATACAAATAGAATTACAAGTGAGGCAGAAACACTTTAACATTGAGAGTGATAGATGTGTTGCCATGTAGTGGTGATTGTACCTCATTCTTCTTAATGGGAGCATACACTAATTTGTCATAATTTTAAAATCTTTACTTAACTATTACTAGCCATTTTTTTAAATTTTGAGACAGCCTTGCTAGGTAGCCCAGAATGATGTGGATTTCACAATCCTGCTGCTTTCTTGCTGGGAGTACATGAATGTGCCATCATACCCAGATCCAATACATCACTCTTGAGGACTATTAAAAGTCAAGGATCTCACTTCATTTTCCACAATCACTTTGGATTTTTATTGCCTTCATGCTTTAAACAATTTTATCTTCTTGCTGTTGTTCACTGCTAATAATACTTAGAGATTATCAAAGTGTATTATGCATTCTTTCTTATCATTACTCTGTGATAGCAGAAAGAGTTTCTCTGTTCATATATCCTCAGCTCCCAAAACAGTGTCAATGTTTGGGTCTCATAAATGGGTTCTCTCATATACCTTTTAGAAACCGTAACTTAGAAAGCTCAATAAAAGCGTTAAATGCAAAAAAAAAAAAAAAAAAAAAAAAAAAATGCTGGATTACAAAGAGAATCTCCTTTATTTATCTTTACTGAAATAAAAGTCTGCTCATAGATTCCTGACCAATCTCCGAACTCCAATTTAAAAAATATGTATGTATGTATGTGTGTGTGTGTGTGTGTGTGTGTGTGTGTATATGTGTGTGTGTATATATATATATATAGTTGTTTTTGTTTTTAGAGGTAGGATCTTACTCTAGCTCAGGCTGATGTGGAATTCACTATGCAGTCTCAGGGTGGTCTTGAACTCACGGTGCTTCTCCTACCTCTGCCTACCAAGTGCTGACATTAAAGTTGCCACCACGCTCAGCAAAAGAATTTTTTTAAATATTTTATTTATTTGACAGAGAGAGAGAGGAAGAGGCCAATAGAAAATGAAAGAGAGAATGGGAACACTGGGGCCTCTAGCTACTGCAAACGAACTCCAGGTGCATGTGCCCCCTTGTGCATCTAGCTTACATGGGTCCTGGGGAATTGAACCAGAGTCCTTAGGCTTTGCAGGCCAACACCTTAACTGCTAAGCCATTCCCCCCAGCCCAGCAAAAGAACTTTTAAGTAATGCATACTATTCAGACTATAATTAAAGATTTAAAACTTATTTTGTAAAGCAAGCTTTATTTGTTGTCTGAAACAATTGTCTTCATTTTTAATTTATAGCAGAAAACTCAATGGATTTTTTTATAGCCTGTTTCAGTAAAATTCCTTGTGGTTGCAAAAAGAATCACATATTTTGGTAAATTTAGACAGAAAACATATTTGTTAGATAGATTCTGTACTGTCTTGTGGAATTTACACATATAGGGGGAAGGAACAGGGATAAAGCTGTGTGTCACTATCATTCTCCAGAGTAGAGCCATTGATGGACCCTCCAGTCATGAATCTGGTACATAGAATTATTTATCTGACTCAAAAAATTCATTTATTAATTTTTTAAGATACAAAATTTAATCCAAATTGCATAACAACTTTTTCTTTTGCAATTAGAGGGATTTGGAATTGCAAATTTGAATATATACCTGACTACCCATTGACATGTAAACAGTTTAAATTACATATATAGTCAGTATATAATGAAATTACAGCATAGGGATTAAGAGAGTAGATTCTTAAGCCAGACCTGCATGGTTTCATTTCTCAGTTCTACCATTATATATGTGTGGAAGTTTATGCAAGCTACTCAGTTGCTACTATTCACTTTCATTATCTGTATAAAGGAGAAGAACTTCTGTAAAAAACAACCACAACTCTCACTGGCTTGCCACAGTAAACATTTAGTTCTTGCTCAGATACTTGTATATGAGCTGCTGGCTCAGCTGAACTTGGTTCCAAGTAAAGAGTAATGGAGTTGAGTTTCCTGTACTGTGAAGTAGGGGAGTTGAATGTCCTAACTGATAAAGCTCTCTGTCTTTCTTCTATATTTTAGCACATCATTTGTGTTAAACTAAAATTTTATGATTCTAAATAAGACCTCATATAAACTCAAGACCTCCTCAAAAAGGAATTATGATAAGTATAGAATAACTAGTTATCTGTTCAAAATTGTTTAATTTACCCTTGTTTCCTTTTGAACAGGACCACGGAAGTAAAAACAAGAAAGTAAGAGCACAGCATACTTTTCATCAGTCCACAGAATCCTGATATTTCTCTAATCTCATCAAACACAGAGGAATGACCACGTTGGCAGATGGCCACAGAGGATGTCAACTATTTTTTGGAGGCAAGCAATGAAATATTTATAGCCTAAGTTTTCTGTTACTATGTAAATGCAAGGAGAAATAGCTTGGATTTTAATGGAACTAGTCCTTTTTTAGCATAGCTGTTTCTTATCTTTATAAATTTTCTTTAGCACTGTTGTATCTCAGAAATTATATTAAAATGTATATATCCCTAATACAAATTATATCCTTTATAAAAATTAAGTATATACCTTACACAAATTAAGACATTAACTCCCTAAACATAAGACAGATTTTAGTAACATAATCTAAATACCCATATTTGGGGCTGGAGAGATGACTTAGCAGTTAAGGTGGTTGCTTGCAAAACCTAAGGACCCAAGTTCAATTCTCCAGTACCCATGTAAGCCAGATGCACTGCATCATTTGCAGTGACTAGAGACCCTGGCACACCCATTCTGTCTATCTGCCTCTTCCTCTCTCTCTCTCCCTTTCTCCATCAAATAAATAAATACCCATATTTGAAAATAGGGCTCTTATGCTTATTTTGGATACATATCATATAATTGACAATACTAAATGTATTAGGAGATTAGATTTATTTTAGAATTATCTGCACTATTTATGGTTGGATTTGTTTTAGTTTAATTACTTCCAGCATTTTTTTTTCTCTTACCTTTAAAAAGTATTTAAAAGTGTTCCAGAGTATTAGGAGAACATCCAGTTATGTCCCTCATAGCTTTATATGTTGTGAAAATCCTACATCAAAGTACTTTCATTGGCCTTCTAGGTAATTTCATGGCATCTATTGCTTTTGGATGAGTACTTCAGCAAGGGTAGTAGACTAGTGTACTCTTCAGAATTGAAAATCATTACGTTACCTTTAACAGGAAAATTTGCCTAGATAAAAAAAAATTGATGATACTTAAAAGAAGTATAAGCAGTGTGCTACCTTCTTCACATTCATGAACAAATAAACTCAATTTGGACTAGGAATCTGGTTTAGTAGGCAAAATGCTTTTGCCTGCAGGAGGACCTAAGTTCAGAGTCCCAGTACCCAAGTAAGACACTAAGAATGGTAGCTGATGCTTCTTATCACAGCTCCAGGGGGCAGAAACAGTGAATTCTTAGGACTCATTGGCTACCTTGTCTAGCCATTTAAGTGAGGTGTAGGTTCAGTCAGATACTATGTTGCAAAGAATAAAGTGGAGATAAATCCAGTTAAATCCCTGATGCAGACCTCTGCTCTTCACCTGCATGCACACACATGTATGCACACCCTATCACACACAAACCCATGCACATATGAACATGCATATATACAAGTATGCACACACACAGATACACATGCATAAAACAAAATAGAGTAGATGAAAGTGAAATAAAAATAAACTCTTAAAAAATTCAAAGAAAATTGAATGCTTCAAAGGATTTTATATAAGCTTAGAAACTCTAGATATGTTCAGAATTTTTTAGTCTTAATTCAGATCATAAATTCAAGGTCATCTAGTAAACACTGCTGCTTTAAACTATGCATAGAGAAATGTTTTCTGTGAGAGAAATGCTTTCTATAAGTAAAGGAGACTATAAATTCTTTAAAAAGCACAGTAAAAAGCTTCAAGTTTTCTTTCAGTAGCTAGAATCAAAATTAATTTCTGGTTTTCTTTTGGGGGAAATTTCATCTGATTACATCCAGTGTATTCTGAAACTTTCAGGACAGCAAATCCTGTTCAGCAAAGAGAAGCAGCTATGCTGCCCTTTCTCACAGTTCTAAAAATAGCACCATCATGAAGTCACAGGGCTTCATAAAGCCATGCAGTGGTCCCACTGGCTGTCTTCTGGCAGAGAAATACCTGGACCCTTCTGAACTGCTAGAGATGTCTGTCTTCTATTTGAAAGTCTCTGCAAAGAAACAGATCCCAGAGCTTCCTTCAGCAATCCAGTTTAGTGTTGTAATGCTCAGCATCAGGGTCTTCTCTTTTAAAGTTCTACATACTGCAACCTCTTTTCTCAGAATTCCACTTTAAACATTGTATCTTTTCTTAGTTTAATTGAAGTATTTAACTATTTTTACAATATTAAAACATGCCTCTTGTTTAATTAATAAAAAGGGTTCATAAACCATGCTTCTATATGAACAACTCATCAAATTTACAGCTATATTTCTTTTTTTAAACTCATTGAGTTACATTTATTCTTGAGCCACTCTGGCACATCAGTTTCAGATAGCTTTAACTTATATTTCTTCCATACTACTAATAATCCAACCCTTTGATAAATTTTATTCCCTTTACAGCCAGAATATTAATAAGCCACAAAGACTAAGGACTCTAATCCAAAGTGTTATTTCATTTATTTTCCACAGTTTTAGGACTATTTGCCATTTATAATTGTAAAACTTTGGGGTATGACTAGGTAGATGGCTCAGTGGATAAGAGTATTTGCTGCACAAGTATCAGGACGTGAATCCAATCCCCAGAACCTGCATAAATAACCAAACATGCCTCTAACTCTAGCACTGAGGGGAGTGAAGACAGAAGGATTGCAGCTTATTCACAATATGTTATCTTTTGACCTATACTTAATGTAATCAATCAAATAAACTTTTGATAACTTGTTACTGTGTGAATTGTAGCACTAAACCTAAAGTCTGTGCTTGATGGGCTGGTAACAATAAACTCAGCCTGATCTAGTTTTAAGGTTTTCCCCCATAATCCTTAAGATTCATTTTCATACCTTTTCCATACTTTCTCCTTGTATGAGTTTAAAAAAAAAAAAAAACTCGGGCTGGAGAGATGGCTTAGCAGTTAAGGCATTTGCCTGCGAAGCCAAAGGATCCCAGTTCGATTCTCCAGGACCCACGTAAGCCAGATGCACAAAGGGCACATGCATCTGGAGTTCGTTTGCAGTGGCTAGAGGCCCTGGCATGCCAATTCTCTCTCTGTCTGCCTCTCTTTCTCACTCTCTTCTCTCTCTCTCTCTCTCTCTCTCTCTCTCTCTCTCTCTCTCTCCTGGCAAATAAATGAATAAAAATTTTAACAAAAAAAAAAAAAAAAAAAATCCTCATGAAGTTCTTCAGAGATAAAGCATATATCCTCATGGGTTATAGTTTTACCTCACCTCTGGGGGCCTGTTTAGCCTTGTCTGGCTATAGCTCTAGAGACAAAAATGGATGGGTTCTCCAGTACCCATGTAAGCCAGATGCACATAGTGGCACATGCATATGGAGTTCATTTGCATTGGCTAGAGGCCCTGATGTACCATTCTCTCTCTCTCTCTCTCTCTCTCAAATAATAAATGAATAAAATTATTATTATTTGTTTTTTGAGGTAGGGTCTTGCTCTAGACCAGGCTGACTTGGAATGCACTATGTAGTCTGAAGGTGGCCTCAAACTCATGGCAATCTTCCTACCTGTGCCTCCCAAGTGCTGGGATTGAAGGCGTGCGCCACCATGCCTGACAAATAAAATTATTAAAAAATAAAAATAAAAAAAGAAAGAAAATGGATGGGTTCTGAGGGACATCATCACAACAGCAGGAAGTAAAGTTTAGATATACTTAAGATATACAGTAATGAGCAAAGAAAACGATAGGTACTATGTATTATGAATAGTTTTTATAACAGTGAAATAACCTGTTTTACTGAAGGAAATAACATTGTGAATAGTTCTTTTGCCCGCAAATACCTACATTCCTAGAACAAGGATAGAGAATGAAATTGATCTGGTACTTGGAGGATTTGTCATTAATAGGATTAATTAATTGTAATTAATAGGATTTTCTGAGAGTACAGAATAATCATCTGCTGGTAATTGTAATGATCTACGGATAAGGTAAAGATTGTTTATGGAATTTGGTTCATTTCATGTTTTGTATGTCATTCTTATAAGTAATATGTATATTCTGAAAATGTGTCCTGGACATGTAAAGGCATAAACAAAAACAGAAAACATGAGGTTTAATAATCCCCACAATGGAGGCAATTAAATGAAATAGTCCTGTCTTTTAAGAAAGCATTGTTTATTTCTATTACCATTTAAAAACTACCTGAAAAGTATAAAACAGGAATTCCAGTATACTTAACTATTCAGAAGGAAATTTTCTCATGATCCGTGGAGCGGTGTCTTTTTGATTCTGAGTCTTGAGAAGAGACTTCTTGACAACTCCAAAAGATTTGAAAGTATATAGGATAAGTTACCCAAGATAATATTAGCTACCATTAGTACAGATAAGTTAAATTAATTCTGTGAGATGAGCTTACTTCTCTTAATTTTCCAGCTTCAGTATTTTCCTGTTTAAGGAGAAACTGATTGTAATTCAGTAAAGGAAGAGTGAAATAAAATGAATCACAGAAAGGCTATGTACACAGTGTTCTAGGCAATGACCTTTTCTCTTTTGGGTATACTTAAAAGCCAGCCAGAAGTACTGCGGTATTTTTTCCCCTTAAGTAAAAGTAAATCTCTTGAAATTTCTAACTTTAAAGTCATACGGAGTATTCAGTGAGAATTGTCAGCCTCAGTAAAATAAGTAGTATTTGTGTATGTAGTCAATATAGAATGTTATAAAAAGAAATTAACCAGTGTGTAATAAGCTATTCTATCCTCAGAAGTTCTTTGTGACTCAAAACTGATTTATATCCTTGGCAAACATGTAATTTTGAAATTGTTTATTGGATGGACTTTTCCATGAATGGTTAACATCTGTGACTGACTTATGCTAGAATTATGTTATCAATGTTTGTTTTGTTTTGTGTTGTATTTATGCAATTCATAGTATTTGTATGTGATTTCAAAAACATTTTGCTATAGTTGAAGCAATTTTATGTCAAAGATAAAAGATGAAACTGATTGGAGCTATATTAGCTCTATGTCTCTGGTAATCATTATTTTAGTTTCTATTCACATTTGCACCTCTTCAAATAAAAACCCATCAATCATATAATTTAGGGCCAGATTCTGATCACAAATGCATAGGATAAATTCCCACATACCCTTCTCCACCAAAAACAAAACAAAACAAAAAAAAAAAACCTTCAGTAACATTTGCAATTAAAATCTGCCCTTTCAGATTGATTTTACCAGTATCAAAGAAATAAAGTCCACTGTCATTTGAGGATATAAAATTATCTGATCAGCATGTATTTTGTATAGAATCAGTGCTCTTATATTTCTATAATCATCATAGCTCTAGAGAAAAATATGATTCTTGTTATCACTGTACAATCACACACACTAATGAATTACATACAAAAAGTGAACATGACCTAAAAATAGGTAAGCATAAGCTATAAAAATTTTATATTTTTTCCATGAAAATTTGACAATCTTATTAAAACTTAAAGTAAAATAAAATATGTCATATAATTAAACAGTCTTGTTTGGGTGTTTATGTTTTTTTTAATTATCAAGTAATCAACAGAACAGTTGAAGATAAAATTGATATTTAAATTAGAGCTAAAGAAAAATAATTTAATTTATGCACAGTAGTAGTTTTTGACAGTGTGTTTTAAGAACTTGTTAAAAAATAAGCACTGACTAAGCATTTTTAGGGGTTCCAGTAGTCAATATTGTACCATCTTACCTCAAAAAAGTAGGTAGTTTAGTATGACAAAAGCACTCATCACTTGTAACTGTGCACACAGAAACTAAAAGTTTAGCTTTCAACAATATGATCCCAAAGAAGAATGTTTACTTGTACAACCTTTTAATTGTATTTCAGAATTATAAGTGAACTTTCATTGAACCTGCCATAGTACTGGAAACATAATAGGTTTTCAATGAATGTTACAAGAATAGGTGAATATTCACTCATGCTTAGGATTGGAGGTTAGGATAGATGAAGTATGATGTGCAGGGTATAATAACTGTTTCTATAGCTAAACCATTTCTTTTGGAAGTTGTCTCATTTTCCTTCACATTCATTTCTAAGAATGTCTCGATTGCTCTTTTGATTTCTTCAATGACCCATTCAACACTCAATAGTATATTGTCTAATTTCTATGAGTCTGTATGTGTTGATTCATAGTTTTATTCCCTTCTGAACAGTTAGAATGCAAGAAGTTATTTAAATGTTCCTATATTTGTTACAATGCATTTGTGTGTTAATGTAAGAATTTTATTGAAAATTCTATGGGCTACTAAAAAAATGAGTATTCTGCAATGTTTGGGTTGAATGTTGTATAAATGTCTATTAAGATTAGTTGAACCATTATGTCTCATTTCAGATGTTTCACTTTTATCTTTTATGTGGATGTTCTATCAGTTGGTGAGCATGCAATGTATAAGACATCCACTATTAAATTTTGGTAGGTCAGCTCTGTGACTGTAACCCTAATGCTATTTGTATTGTGAAATTGGGTGCGTCTGTATTTGGTTTCTATATTTTTGGATTATAATGTCCTCTTGATGGACTGTGCCTTTAATCAATATGTAGTGGCCTTCTTTATCTCTCTCTACTTACTAGTTTGGGTTTACCCCATTTTGTCAGATATTAGAGTGAAGATACCTGCCTATTTCTTAGCTCCATTTGCTTAGAAAATGTTTTTCCAACCTCTCATCCTATGTAAGGTCGCTTCCCCCTTTTATAGTATGTTGGATTTTTTGGAGACAGCAGTAGATGAGTTCTGCTTTTTGCATCAATTAGCTACTCTTGTTTCTTTTTAATGCATAATTGACACCATTAAAATTCATATTTATTATGTATTATTTCCTGTGTTGATTTAGTTATTGCTGGGATTTTCATATTCCTCTCTTTTTTATTAAGTATTAATCAGTTGTGGTTTATTCTTCCCTTTGGCCTCATGGATGTGTTTGTTGTCTTTCTCCTTAGTCCTGAGAAGTCCGTCATGTGTCTTCTGTAGAACTGTAGTGCTGATCATAAATTCTTTGAGCCTGTTTTTATCATGGGAAGTTTTCATTTCTCCCTCACCTAGGATGAAAACATTAAGTATAATATAGAATGGTTTGGCAGTTGTATTTCTGAATTGAAATACATCATTCCAAGCCTTCTAGCTTTTAATGTTTCTGATGAGAAATCTGCTCTTACTTTTATGGGCCTGTCTTTTTTTTTTTTTTTTTTTTTTTTTTTTTTTTTTTTTTTTTTTTTTTTAATGGGCCTGTCTTTTAATGTGACTTGGTGTTTTTCTCTTGCTGATTTCAATACACTGTCTTTGTTATGTATATTTTAGTTTAATTTTGATAAGGGGAAGGTGTTTATTTGTGATGTCTGTTTGGTATTCTAAATGTCCCTTATGCCTAGATTGGCATCTCTTTCCCCAACTTAGGGAAGTTTTCTGCTATGATTTTGGTGAAAATGGTTCTAAGTCTAGAATGTGACACATTATCTTCTTTTATGCTCACAATTCTTATATTTGGTCCTTCTTACTATCCTGAATATTTTAAGAGTCCCATTTATCTTTTCAGTGTTAGAATATTCAAATTCTTCTACCTTGTCTTCCAGCTCAGATATCCTTCATTCTTTTGGTAATACTATCCATAGTAGTTTTCATTTTCCTGTGTTTTTCATTTCCAGATTGGTTTTCTTCAGTATGTCTATCTCCTAATTGAATTCATATTTTTTATTTTTATCTCCATCCTTATGTCAACTATTTTTATATTTTCATGAGGTTAATTCATAAGGTTTTTTCCATTGATTCGTTTGGATATAATTATTTTGAATTCTATTTCTGGGATTTCTTCAACTTGAATCTTAGTGGAGACCATTAATGAATGATTAATTTAATTTTTTCTTCTTTTGGTTTTTTTGAGGTAGGGTCTCGCTCTAACCCAGGATGATCTGGAATTCACTATGTATTTTCAGGGTGGCCTTGAACTCACAGCGATCCTCCTGCCACTGCGTCCCAAGTGCTGGGATTAAAGGCATGTGCCACCACGCCCGGTCTGAATGATTAATTTTTGGAAGAGTCTTGTAGCGTTGTTTTTATCCTATTTTTGTAATTTCTTATTTATTTATTTTAATTGTCCCTTATTTGTTCAGAAGAGGGTCTTGAACTAAGTAAAAGTAGCTAAGTTGTCAGAGGCTTATATTGTTATATCCTTGTTTTAAAGTTTTTAAATGTGCAGTTCTTTCATATTCTTGTTTAAACTTTTATTCGGCATATATTTTAATAGCCATTGTAAATGGAATTATCTTCTTAATCTCTTCTCCTAATAATTCCCTTTAATCGCATTGAAAGGGTGCTGTTGTTGTGTACATTGGTTTTGTATTCTGAATCTTTATATTTTAATATTTTTACATGTTTGAGAAATTGAGGGAGGGAGAATATACACACCAGAGCCTATTGTCACTGCAAGCAAACTTCAAAAGCCAGAACCACTTTGTGTGTCCAGCTTTACATAGGTACTAGGGAATGGAACCTGGACCAGCAGACTTCTCAAACAAGCACCTTTTTTATCATGGGAAGTTTTCATTTCTCCTTTACCTATGATGGATAATATTAAGTGTATGCTAGGGTGCTTTGGCAGTTGTTGTCTTTCCAAATTGAAATGCATCATTCCAAGCCTCCTAACTTTTAATGTTTCTGATGAGAAATCTGCTCTTACTCTTATGGGCCTGCCTTTTAATGTCTCTAGCTCTGTCCTGCAGCTTTAGTGGATTTATTTCCATGCTAAGTTCTAAGTGTTTGTAGGCAGAGTCTAGAATTTTTAAATAAAAGATTATATTATCTCCCTCCAATGACCATTTGAATTGTATTTTAGCCTTCTTTTTTTTTTTTTTTTTTTTTGGATTTTCAGGGTAGGGTTTCACTCTAGCCCAGGCTGACCTGAATTCACTATGCAGTTTCAGGGTGGCCTCGAACTCCTGGCAATCCTCCTACCTGTGCCTCCCAAGTGCTGAGATTAAAGGCGTGCACCACCACACCCAGCTTGAATTGTATTTTAGATGCCTTCTATTTCTTTTTCATACCTAATTGTTCTGAACTGGATCTGTCAGTAGTACATTGAATCAAGTAGTAAAGTAGTCATACTTCTTTTTTTCCTGATCTTCAACAAATTAGAACTTTCCAACCTGTTGTCCTTTCAGATTGAGTGCTGGGGATTAAACACATTCTAGAAATTCTAGGAAAGCACTCTACCACTAAACTATATACCTAGCTCTATGTGGGCCTTTATTTACTGTGTTGAGGTATATGTGTTCTATATCTAATCTTTTCAGTTACTGTAAAAGTATATTAAATTTTGTTAAATATTTCCTCAGCATTCACTTGAAATAATCTTATGGGTATTTTCCTAGTTTCTACACAATGCCTTGTATCACACTATTGATTTGGTATGTTGAACCATCCTTGAATCTCTGTGATAAATCATACTTTGATATGGTACAGAATCTTTTTAATATGCTGTTGAATGTGGATTGCTAGTATTTTGTTAAGAATTCTTTTATCTGTGTTCAACAGAGATACTAACTTATGGTTTTGTTACTAATTTCTGTCTTGTCTGGTATCAATATAATTGTGGTGGAGAGATGGTTCCACAGTTAAGACACTTGCCTGCAATGCCTAACAACTGGGTTTGGTTTCCCAGTAACCTCATAAAGACAGATGCACGAAGTGGCATGTTCATCTGGAGTTCATTTGCAGTGGCTAGAGATCCTTGTGTACCCATTCATATATTCTCTCTCTCTCTCTCTCTCTCTCTTGCAAATAAATAAAATATTTTTAAAAATATAATTATATGTAGTCTTTGTAGTCTCCAGTAGAATTCAGTAATGAAGCTACTAGGTTTGGGACTTTTCTTTGATGGCAGACTTTCATTGCTGATTCATTTTCTTCACTATTAACTGGTTGTGATAATGAGTCTGAGTTCAATGCTCATTCTTTTGTAGAATGATCTGTATCTTCACCTACTACACATCTTTCTGTGCTCCAGAAAAAAAAAAAAAAAAAAGCTTTCTTTTTCTTCTCCATTATATATGTTCATTCTGTATTATACTATGGTCCATAAGGGCAATTTCATAGTAGTATGTAATATATATTGAGGATATTCATTCTCATACTTTTCTGTTGTTCCCTTTCTCCTGGCTTCTGTTAATTCCTTTGTTTCCCTAGTCAGGTTCACATCTACTTTCATGTCCAGATAGATAGACACATACATACATGCATACATACATACATGATAGGTATTATACATATATATAATATTTATGACTAATTAAAAATAAATAACATACATATTACATATGTATTTAAGTAAAATCTAGGAACAAATAAAAGAAAACAGATGATTTTTGTCAATATGAGACAACCTTAATTTATTTCAGTTAATATTTCAACCATGAAAGTATTATTGGTGAAAACTGCTGAGCATTATACCCATCAAGATTGTTGGTTTAGGGCTGGAGAGATGGCTTAGCGGTTAAGGCACATGCCTGCGAAGCCTAAGGACCTGGTTTGATTCTCCATTTCCCACGTAAGCCAGATGCACAAAGGGGCACACATGTCTGGAGTTCATTTGCAATGGATAGAGGCCCTGGCACACCCATTCTCACTCTCCCTCTCTCTTTCCCTCTCTCTGTCTCAAATAAATAAATAAAATCTTTACAGAAAGAAAGATTCTTGGTTTTAAAAACAATAGAAACCCATTCTGCCTAAAACTAAAAAAAAAAATGTTTTAGGAACTTATCACAGAGCTGGCAGACCTATATGGATTCTAGAAAACCATGCTTCATAAGCCAGAAGGGAGCCAAAAAAGACACAGGCCCACCAGTGCCATACCACAGTAAAATTCATTTTATTTATTTATTTATTTGTTTTTATTTATATTATTCTGATTTTACATTCATAGTATTGGTTCCATTGTCCTCCTCCCTGTCCTCCCACTTTCAAAGAGACCCTCATCAATGGAGAATGTGGGTCATGCATTGTGAGGTTAGTCAAGAGTTCTGTGGGTGTAGGCCCCAGTCTCTGTGCATAATGCCCCAACTCGTGACTCCAACAATCTTTCCGCCCCCTCTTCCGCGAGTTTCCTTGAGCCACTTTGGGGTTATTTTAGTTCTGTTATAGTGATGAGGTTTTGGGAGCCTCTGTGTCTCTGGATATCTGGCTTAGTTGGAGTTGGATGTTCTCTGTGTTTATCTCCTTCAGCCTTTTTCTGGTGTTGTGATCACCATGAATGCTGAACTCTTGCCCTTCCCCTGCGTTGTTCTATGGTTTCAGCTGGGGCCCTGGTGAGGTGTAGTTAGCTGATCGTCCCTTCAGGTTCGTTGTCCACCTGAAAAAAGATAAGCAAATTCTCCAACTGAGAGAAAAGTTAGTACTAGGTAGAAGGGATGACCATCTATGTTTTGGAGGGAATTTTGTATGCGTTGGCTCTCTTCTAGCCCACATTTGGTGGTATCTTGCTCTTGGAGACTGAGCTTATTTTTGTACCTGGTTTTGACTTGTTTCCCAGTTCCAGCAATGAGTTACATTCCACTGAGTGGATCTGTTAGCCAAATCAAGAGCAGTTGGTTACCCACCATGGCTGTTTGCCACTACTGCACTTGTATGAGCATTACGTCAAGTTGTTTCCTGCTGGGTATCTCAGCAAATTCATTTTTAAAATTTGCTGAGAGGAAATATATATTGGTACCAACAGGGATAAATGCACTCACTACCAGAAGGTGCCACCCACTCTGAACTGTGGTGTTCTCCCCTTAGTTAATCCTTCCTTGAAATACCATCAAGTACTGAGGCATTTGATTCTAAATCCCATCAAATTGACATTGATGATTAACCATCACAGAATCAAGTAACCTTCAAGAGTCATTCAAGTTCTTCTAAAATTTTGTATTGTAATGAAAAATAATAACCATGCAGAAAGTATCAGAATGTTTTTTGATTTAGTAGGTGGTAAAGGGTAGAAGAGAAAGAAATTATGAAAATTTGAACATTTATCTATTAAAATTTTTAAGAAATAACTAAAATACAATGGTACACTTAAGACTCAAAGAGAATCATAAAAGATAGGAATAGACACAGTATGGGACTAGGGAAATGGGTCAATGTGGAAGGCACTCGCCCCAAGCTGGAGTACCTGAATTTAATCGCCAGACCCTACATGAAAAGCCTGAATCCATGGCACTCTTCTGTAATGCCTGCATGCTGATGCTGGTAAACACGGCAATGAGTAGCAAACCATGAATCCAGAGCAAGAAACCCTGGCTTAATGAGGTGGACAGGGAGGACCCACCCAGAAGTTCTTTTCTGATCTTCACATGTGCACCATAGCATGCAACATACACACAAAGTAACTAGTGATTTTAAAAAAAAGTATGGCCAGAAAGATGGCCAAGTGGTTAAGGCACTTTCCTGCAAAGCCAAAGGACCCAGGTTGGATTCCCAGGCCCCACATAAGATATATGTGCTAGGTGGCACAAGCATCTGGAATTCATGTGCAACTGCTGGAGGTCCTGGCATGCCTATTCTCTGTCTCTCTGTCTCTGTGTGTCTCTCTTTCTCTTTCTCTCTCGACCTCTTTTTCTTTCAAATGAATAAATATTTAAAAAATTTTAAAGAAGTAAACAGTTTCAGAAAAATTAACAGTATGATACCAGTGGCCTTTCAAAATAAAGTATATAAAGAGTTGATTGCTCAATATAGTTCTAATAATTGGAATAAAATTTGTATAATGCTCTCATAAAAATAAACTGGATTAGATGTTTACATTTTTCTAATTACATCATTATTAAATAATTTCAAATACTCTTAAACGTACAGAACATAGTAACTTCAGTAACTTTTAATCAAATTATATTACATTCAATTCTGATGTCTTGCCTTTTGTTTCTTTTTGTTTTGGTTTTTTGGTTTTCTTGTTTTTTTTTGTTGTTTGTTTGTTGTTTGAGGGTTTTTTGTTTGTTTATTTGTTTGTTTTGCTTGCTTGCTTGCTTTGAAATAGGATCTCATGTAGCTCAGGCTGGCCTACAAGTCCTGCTCCTTCTGCTTTTCTACCTCCTAAATGTTGGGATTATAGGCATGCACCATCATGCCTGGTTCTTCCGTTAAACAAAGAAAACACATTAGTAACAAAACCAGTCAGTCTCAAACACCTCTCCTGTTCTTTTCCCAAGTTAGTCATTATTTATTCAGAAATTAATGTATCAATATCAATATATTTATCTTAACTGCATATTTATGATATGCAATGCTATTTAAATTTAATAATTTTTTAATTTGAAATTATTTTATTCTTTAATACAGATATTATTTAAGAATATGGTTGTAGGTATTCTGTTTGGAAATTGTAGCATGCATAAATGTATAATTTGGGGAAATTATTTGCTTTTGAGAAATGAAATTTTATTCATCACCTAATATATAATCACTTCCATTAGATCCTAAAAAATAAATTATATTTTCTGTTGATGGTTTTATTTAGCTGTCATATATTTTTTACTACATGATTGTTGGTTTACAAGAACATTTATTTCTTTGGTTTTCAACATCATTGTTTATATTAAATGCACCTTTTCAAACTGCATTGCCAGTTGTATTCTTTAATGTATTTATATGAGAGAGAGAGGAAGAAGCAGATAGAGAATGGGCATGCCGGGGCCTTTGGCCACTGCAAGTGAATTCTAGACATATGTGCCACCTGTGGTTCTGGCTCACATGGGTCCTGGGGAATCAAACCTGGGTACTTTGGCTTTGAAAGTAAACACCTTAATCACTAAGCTATATCTTCAGCCCTATTGGATTTTTTTTCTTTACAACTTTAATATATTAGTTCAGTTTTTCATCCTGTGTCAGTGTTAAAAATTGTGTAGCAACATCAAATGGGTAGACAAATGTAAAGTGATTTTGTCCAAATGATCTTGATCAATAGCTGTGTAATTTCATCTTTATCTGTAGAGGCAGTAACTGACAAGGAGAGGGCATTCATACTGGGGAGTAGTTCCCACAAGACTTGGAGAACTTATGGAAATGATGCTGGTGGACAGATTCTTCTGTGTGTCCTTGGAACAGCCTCAAGTTTGAATGCATAGCACCTGTCATTATTTTGCAATGATCAAAATTAAGTGATTTTTCTTCCTCTTAATGGAAACTTAAGTTCTCAGTTCTGACTGTCCCTGTACAAAGGGGCTATCCACACTTGGAAATGGAATAATCATCCAAGAACTATAGGAGATAGATTGAACTAGCAGGATGGGATAAGCCCTGTTTCCTTCAAGAGGATGTGACTGGATTGAGTATCAGTGACAGAAACCTGCCACTCGGCTCTTTTTTCTTTTTGTAAAATATTTTATTTATTTATTTATTTGGGAGATAGATAGTTATATATTTATTTGGGAGATAGATATGGAGATGATTAATAGACAGACAGACAGAAAGAAAGAAGAATGGGCATACCAGGGCATCCAGCCACTGCTATGAACTCCAGATACATGTGGCACCTTGTGCATCTGCCTTAGGTGAGTACTGGGTAATCAAAGAACCTGGGACCTTAGGCATTACAGACAAGTGCCTTAACCACTAAGTCAATCTCTCTAACCCCTCTTTTTGCTTTTTGATACTGGATTAACCAATGTATGTTGGGCACACAGAAAGTAGACTTTTTACCTGCCAGTGAAAACAAGGGTATAAATTTTGTTAATCATTTTCTATTCATCATATCATCTTATTAGAATTAAGACTCTTACATCACTACTTTGATGGAGCTCATGAAAAGGTTTTATATAAAGCTGAATTTGCCTTCAGTACTCTTTCTAGGAATGGTATACTACCTTACTAGGACCTACAAAAGATTCTGTAAAAATTATTTCATCCAAATTTCACAGGATTTGTACTTTTAAAAAAAAAGAATTATTGCCTCAAAAGTGTATGTGGGAGGAAGATTCTGAATTTCTTGCAATAATATCTCATATGGATTCCTCTTTGTTCAACTTTAATGTATTTTCCTGAGACAGCAATATTTTTTATTAGTTATGGACATACTTACTATGTAATCAGTACATGCTCATTCCATTCTTTCCCTCATCCCTACTCCTTTTCCAAAGGGACCTTCCTCGTTGGGGATGCAGGTCATCCTCTTGGGAATTGTGGGTCATGCATTGTGGGTACAGCTGTCAGTTAATGGAGAAGAGGCAATGTCTCTATGTATAATGTCCCAACTTGTGGCTCTAACAATCTTTCCACCACCCCCCCTCCACAAAATTACCTGAGCCATGTTGGGACTGTTTTAAGTCTACTTCAGTCATGGGCTCTTAGGAGCCTCTGGATCTCTGGTATGGTAGGTGTTGAAAATCCTCAGTGTCTATCTCTTTCACTCTTTTTTAAATTAGGTTTTAAATTTTTTTATTAGTTATGTAGGTAGTGTGTATACAGCCACTTTGGTCCCATCTTTAGCCTCTTCCCTTTTCTCCCCCTGTCTGAAGGGACTCTCCTCATTGGGGAATGTGGGTCATGCATTGTGTGGGTAGCCATCAGTTATGGGGAAGAGGCAATGATGTCTCTGTGCATAATATCCCAACTTGTGTCTCTAACAATCTTTGCACCCTTTCTTCCACAAATTTCCCTGAGGCATGTTGGGATCATTTTAGGCCTACTTCATTGTTGTGATCTGGGGAGCCTCTGTGTCTCTGGATCTCTGGTTTGGTAGGAGTTGATTGTTCTTTGTGTCTGTCTCCTTCACCCTTGTATTGGTACCAGGTTTAGCAAGAAAGCAGCACTCTTGCTCATTTTCCCCATTACTCTATGGTTTCAGCTAGGGCCCTGGTGAGGTGCAATGGGCTGATTCTCTCCTCAGGTTCTGCATCCATCTGAAAAAGAGAAGCCAATTCTCCAATGGAAAGAGAGGTCAGTACCAGATAAAAGGGATAACCATTATTATTTTAGAGAGAATTTAATAGGTGTAGGCCCTCTTGTACCCCACAATTGGAGGGAGTTTGATATTGGAGAGCAGGCTCATTTTTTGGATATGGTTCTGACTTGCTTCCCAGTTCCAGCTATGGGTTCCTTTCCACTGAGCAGATGTGTTAGCCAAATCAAGAGCAGTTGTTTACCCACCATGGCTGTGTGCCACTATTGCCTTTGTGTGAGCATCATTGTTTGCTGCTGAGAAGCTTAGATCACTCATTGTTTGGACAGTTGTTGGTCACTTTCCTTCAGTCGCTCATGTAGCATCTTCTGGCACTAGACAATCTAAATGTCTGGAGACTGACTCTCTTCCAGATTCCCACCAGGCCACTCCATGTTGTGTACCAACAGCATATGGTGTCTTCAGCAGTAGCGTCTTACCACTAACCTTTGTTGGGTCATCAAGTACTCTGACTGAAATCTGTCTTCTTTTGGGAAACCTTGTAGGTCTCTCTGATCAACAGCTCATTGTGGATGTTGACCATATGCTGGTACGGGGAGTTACAGGCCAGCACCAAGGGAAAACAAGGAAGAAAAAGATAAGTAATATAGAAGAGAATGAGAAAAGAGGTAGAAAGAGAGAGAGAAACAGGAGTAGCTTAAGGTTAGTCTTCATCACACCCTCTCCAGGGCCTTGTGAATCATGTGTTCCTTCTAAGGACTTGATTAAGGTTCAACCTTTTAGTCTGTCTGTCAGGATATAGGACGTTATGGTGCCATTTCCATTTGGGTCCAGTTTTGTGTGTCCCTCCCCACCCTTACCTTCACCTCCCACCCAGGCAGATTCAGGTTGGGATCCACAGATGAATGAGACCATGTGACGATTACCTTTCTGTGATTGGGTGAGTTTGTTGAGAATGATCTGTTCCAGGTTCAACCATTTTTCTTCAAATTTCATTGTGTCATTTTTCCTTACTGCTGTGTAGAATTCCATAGTATATATAAACCACATCTTGGTTATTTATTCGTCTCATGATGGACATCCAGGTTGATTCCAGTTCTTAGCTATTATGAATTGGGCAGCCATCAACATGGTTAAGCAAATCTCTCTGAACTGAGACATGGAGCTTTTAGGTTAAATGCCCAGTAAGGGAATAACTGGGTCTGTTGGTACCTCTGTAGTCATCCTTTTTAGGAATCTTCATATTGCTTTCCATAGTGGTTGTACCATCTTACATTCCCACCAGCAGTGAATGAGGGTTCCATTTCTCTACAACCTCGCTAGCATTTGTTGTCATTAGATTTTTTAATGTTTGCTATCCTTACTGAGGTAAGGTGGAATCTCATAGTTGTTTTAATTTGCATTTCCCTGGTGATTAGGGATGTTGAATTTTCTTTCTTTTCTTTTTTTTTTTTTTTTTTTTTTTTTTTCCTTTTGTTTTTGTTTTTCGAGGTAGGGTCTCTCTGTAGCCCAGGCTGACCTGGAATTTACTATGTATTCTCAGGGTGGCCTCGAACTCACAGCGATCTCCTACCTCTGCCTCCCAAGTGCTGGGATTAAAGGTGTGCCCGACTGAACATTTTCTTAAGTGTTTCTTAAGTGTTTGCCATTTGTATTTCTTCCTCTGAGAACTCCCTGTACAGTTCTCCACCCCATTTTGTAAGTGGGTTGTTTGACTTTTGTTTAGGTTTTTGAGTTCTTTGTAAATTCTAGAAATTAGGCCTCTGTCAGTTGTATAGCTGGCAAAAATTTTCTCCCATTCTGTGGGCAATCTATTGGCTTTGTTTATTGTATGTTTGTCTGTGAAAAAAACTTTGCAGCTTCATGAGTTCAGTGAGGCTTCAGAGTTGAGAGGCTTCATTGTTGAGTGATTGTTTAATTTCCTGAGCTACTGGGTTTTTTTTTCAGGAAGTCTTTTCCCACTCTATGTCATGGAAAGTTCTTCCTGTCTTTTCTTCCAGTAATAGCAGAGTTTCTGGTCTTATATTGAGGTATTTGATCCATTTGGATTTGATTTTTGTTCATGGTGAGATGTGTGGATCGAGTTTCATTTTCCTGCAAATGGTTATCCAATTTGTCCAGCATCATTTGTTGAAGATGCTATCTTTTTTCCAATCTCCATTATTATGGCCTTTGTCAAATATCTAGTAGCTGTAGTTACTTGACCCATTGTCCAGGTCCTTGATTCTGTTCCATTGGTCTGTAATCCTGTTTTTATGCCAGTACCATGTTGTTTTTATTACATACAGCTTTAGATCCTGTATGGTAATACCTCCAGAGGTGTTTCTTTTGCTGAAGATAGGCTTGGATATCTGAGGCCTTCTGCCATTTCATATGAATTTTGAGATCATTTTTTCTATCTCTGTGAAGAAAAATGTTGGGGTTTTTATTGGTATTGCATTAAATCTGTATATTGCTTTTGGTAAAATTGCCATTTTCACAATGTTAATTCTGCCTGTCCAGGAGCATGGGAGTTCATTCCATTTTCTCAAGTCCTCCTCAATTTCTTTCTTGAGTGTTTTTATGTTTTCACTGTAAAGGTCTTTTATATCCTTGGTTAATGGTATTCCAGGGTATTTTTGTTGTTGTTGTTGTTATTGTTGTTGCAATTGAAAATGGGACAATGTCACTTATTTCTTTCTCTGTATCTTTGTCTTTTGCATATAGAAAGGCTATTGACTTTTGTGCATTGATTTTGTATCCTGCTACTTTGCTGAAGGAGTTAATCACCTTTAAGAGTTTTGAGATGAAGGTTCTCGGATCACTTATGTATAGAATCATGACATCTGCAAATAGGGCTAACTTAACTTCTTCCTTTCCAATTTGTATCCCTTTCATTTCTTTCTCCTGTCTTATTGCTTGAGCTAGTTCTTTTCTGCATCTGTTGAAATGATCATGTGGTTTTTGTGATTAAGCTTATTTATGTGGTATATTGCATTGACAGATTTCCGTATGTCGAACCAACCCTGTGGGTGGCAAAACAGGGAGAGCATCAGCACAGACCAGGTGGCATGGAAGGGCAAGTACCCAGTGGTGGGGAGAGGGAGTAGGAATGGAGGAAAGGTGCCAGAGGGAGGGAAGAGAGATGGTTGGCGAGAGGAAAGATGACAGGAGCTTGGGCCCTGGTCTGCAGCGCGGTGGCTGGGACAGGTGCTTGATGGGGTCTGGGGGTGTACTAGACTTCTTGAGAGCATGAGTATCAATGGATCCCCTACTGTTGTCCTTCTGCACCCTCCCATTGGAGGTATGTTATGACCTGCTGGCTCTGGAACCTTACAGATCTTGTGTGTGGTAGTTTGAATCTACAGCCACAGGTGGCAGTGTCACTGGGTGGATCTTAAGGTTTGGTGGTGGGTTTGAGATTTCAATCTAAAGATATGTAAAGTGTGCCTAGCAGGAGTTCCTGAGGTGTGTGTATGGCTTTTGGTTTTTGCTCTCTCTGCTTGGACCTGTGAAGGCAGGCCAGCTTTTTCTGCCATTATGGAACTTCCCCTAAACCTGTAAGCTTCAATAATAAATATCCCTTCCTCCATAACTGTGCCTGGTCTGGAAGTTCATCTCAGCGAACCTGAAGCTGTCTGCTACAAAAGTGGTACTAGGAGTGGGGTGAGATGAACCTGACCATGTGTATGTTTGTCTTTTGGAACCTTTGTTTTGGAGGAATGGGCATGGACTTGGTGCTTGCAACTGAAGATGCCTCTGGAGTGGTAAGCCAAGTTTTATGGACTATTCTGATGAGTTTGAGAATGCTAAGTATTGAACTTTGAGGCTTGGCTTATGAGCCTTGTAAGGGGAAGGAAAGACTGCAGAGGACTTTGCTGGAACTGGGTTACTGGTATAAGGGATGGCTGTGCACTGCTACCCAGGCCCAAAGTGTTTGATCAAGGTTAAATTTGTAATGGACTGATGTGCTTGGCTAAAGATATTGAACTGAGAGATTTAAGATTTTAAGTTGAAAAACCTCAAGCAGGTTAAAAGCACTGGAGACTGGTTTTACTTTACTGGAGCTGCTATTGTCAACACATTAGCAATCTTAAGGAAGGTGGCCCAACTACTTAACATTAAAACAATGGAGAAGATTCCTGAGGAAAGACTGATAGAAATGCAATCTCTTTTGGAAAGAGTTGACTGGAGAAGGAACCTGCTTTTCAAGGCTATGATTTATTTTGTCCCTGAATTAAGAATATGGCTATGTCCTGCACACCTGGTATTAATTTTGGAAGCATGAAAAATGCATGGAGTGGTCATGTATTGCACATGGTTCCAGGAGCCGCTGCTGATATGCGGCATGAGGCAGGGCATGAAGACCCTCAGGAATAGGCTGGAAGAACCTTTGGAAGATGGACCATGGTTTGCATGGAGACCTGAAAATGTTTTGTGATACCAGGACTGTGCAAGGGCTACCATAGAGTGCACTGTGGGCCTGGGATGGAAGTTTTCCCTGGCAACTCTGCCCAGCTGGAGGGGCAGAATTGGAAAACCTGGAGACTGTCAGTCTCTGGTTATATTGAACTTGAACTGCAGAAGTTTGATGATTGCTGATGGTGGCTCACTTTGCATTGTTCTAGTCTCTCCTTGCTATGCCGTATACCAGTTAAAAATGTTTATTCTGTGTCTCTACATGTTGACAGTACTTAACTTGTTTGATTTTACAGGACTCACTATCTTAAGGTGGTCAAGACTATGGGGACCTTTGAAACTGGACTAAATACAATTTACAATGTGTGATAGTTTTAAGTCTATTGGTGGGGGGCAGGGACAGAATGTGGTATTTTGAATAGATGGCCCCAAATATATTCAGTGTTTTATTAGTTTTAATTTGCATCTGCAGCCACCTGGCTGGAAGCAGTGTCACTGGGCGGATCTTAAGGTGTGGTGGTGGGTTTGTGATTTCAATCTAAAGATATGCAAAGTGTGCCTAGCAGGAGTTCCTGAGGTGTGTGTGTGGCTTTTTGGCTTTGGGATTTGCTCTCTGTTTTTGGTCCTGTGAAGGCAGGCCAGCTTTTTCTGCCATTATGGTATTTCCCCTGGATCTGTAAGCTTTAATATATATCCCTTCTTCCATAACTGTCCCTGGTCTGGAAGTTCATCTCACCAAACCTGAAGCTGTCTGCTACACCTGGTATTACCTCAGGTGCTGAAGCTCATTAGGTGGATGCCATCTTGACCCAAAGTCGAGTTGATTTTTTATGAGTAAGTCTCTTAAATTAATTGATGGATAAAATGAATTAGCACCTATTATGACTATGAATATATTTGATACTGTCCTAAGCCCTTTGATTGGTTTTTTTATACTAATCTCTTCATATTGGATTCTTTTCCTGTTTGTTGTTGTTTAGAAATGATTATTTGTTCCTCTTCTGATTGTAGGCTCAAAGCCCTTTATGTGGCCAAAAGGGACTTTTAATCTGAAGTTTTGTGGGTTTTTTTTTATCTCCAAAAGCTTTTCTTGTAATTTACATAATCACTTTGCTTCCATGTTCCTGACTTTTCATTTATTCTGAGATACCTTTGGCTTTAAAATCCTTCACCTATAACTCTACTTTCTCAAACATACTATCTTGTGCTTCCTTCTCTTCTTTTTGAAGATTTTCATAACTTATTTTCCAGTCTTTGTTCAGTTGGACAACCTTAGAGTGAATTTCTTTACAGCATTCTGGTTTTTTTTTTCTTTCATTTTTTATGAATGTGGTGTTGCTTTTTATTCCATAACTGTTCTCCATTTCCTCAATGGTTGATTTTATTCCTAATTCTTCTCTTTTCTATTTATCTGATAAATGTAACTCAATAATCCGGAGATCACTGGTTCCTAGTGTCTAAATACACATAATAAATAGAATACTAGAACTAAGAGAACAGTAGTTTCTTTATATGTGAGCAGATAGTATATAAGCAGGCAACCCTTGGATGAGGTGTATGTGCATGATGATATGTTTTGGATTATGTTTTACAACCCCAAATATCAAAGTGCTGATGGGGCTTAAAATAAGGGACTAAAGTCTGTATCTTGAGCATTCTGTAGTGAGAAGAACTGACAATTTTATCTTCTGACTTTTAGTTATTTTGGTCTCACATGACTGCTAGTATCCATCATAGTATGTCTGTGATGTCAGTCTCCCTAGGTTTTCTCTAGTACATTGGTCCCATGCACCTCTCTCTATTGCTGTCCTTTATCATTCATCACCACCTCTAGCTTTCTTCCTTCTGAAATTGTTACATTCTATTTTCCATGATAGATAACCTCTCCGCCCTTTTCCTTGGTTTTCTTTCCTTTAGAAAAAAGAAAAATTCTGGCCTGGAGAGATGTTTTAGTGGTTAAGTTCCTTGCCTACAAAACCTAAGGACCCAGGTTCAGTTGCCCAATACCCACGTAAGCCAGATATGCAAAGCAGCGCATGCTTCTGAAGTTCATGTATAGTGTGGCTGGAGGCACTGGCATGCCCATTCTTTCTGTCTCTAACTGCCTCTTTCTCTCTCAAATAAATAAGTAAATAAAACATTAAAACAAAAAAATAAGAAGGGCTGGAGAGATAGTTTAGTAGTTAAGCCGCTTGCCTGCAAAGCCTAAGGACCCATGTTCCACTCTCCAGATCCCACATAAGCCAGATGCACAAAGGTAAAACAAGCACAAGGTCACATGCCCACTAGGGACTTCAATTGCATGGCTGAGGCCCTGGTGCACCAATACACACACACTCTCTCTAAAAAAAGTAAAATAAAAGCCGGGCGTGGTGGTGCACGCCTTTAATCCCAGTACTCCGGAGGCAGAGGTAGGAGGATCACTGAGAGTTCGAGGCCACCCTGAGACTACATAGTTAATTCCAGGTCAGCCTGGACCAGGAAAAAAAAAAAGTAAAATAAAATAAATATTTCCTCTGTGCCATTTTAATGAGATCTCAAGAAAGAAAATAGGAACCAGTCTAACCTATCATTTCATAATAGAAGCCCATGTTAATAGTTTTGACTGCTGTTACTGTTATTTTCTTTAATTTAAAATTTGTAATTGATGTGTTGATTTCTTCTTTAGAGAATAATTTTTTGTGTCTATGTGGTGTACTCTATTTTAGTCAGAAGACTAGTTTTATGACCCTCCAGTTAGTAGCTAACCTAAAAATTTTTTAATTTTTGGATTTCATTTATAGTTTCTCTGCTATTTGGAATATAGTCAATTTTGGTGAGTATTCTAAGGACATTTGCTGAAATTTCTGTTTTCTATTACAGTTATGTACATTTTAGTTAATTAATTTACTGTAGAATATTTGACTCATAACTGAATGTAAGAAGTTACTTTCCCAAAATAATTATTTCCATTTGTTCATGTTCTCTTGGAATTTTAAATAGCTTTTTTAAACATTTCAGTGCCATTAGTTGCAAAAAATTCATAAAATATACATCCTCAGCACAGATCTATACTTTTTAATGAGCTTAATTCATTTTGCCTATGCAATATATTTGGCATTCATTTTATAAGTATACTAGAATATTACTATTCTTTATTTTATTTGGATTACCAAAGAAAAATTATATGTGTTAAAATATTTATGCATTATGGGATGGTTAGACCAAGTCAGTTAACACATATATTACCCTATATGCTTATTTTTGTGATAAGAACAGTTAAAGTCTACTCTCCTAGCAATTTTCAAGTGTCTTTTCTCTTCCTACATTTTTCTATATGTACATATTAAATCTTTCTTGTTTTGATTCTAATTCCCATTTAAAGTTTTACAATATATTTTCCTTCTACCATGTCATTATCATCTTTCAGCTTCATGAATAAAATTAAATAATTTTCCACTTATACTTCTATCACTTATCTCTGATCCACATATTACTACTTTGTTTAAATTTAATTTTTACTTTTAGATAAATATTTTATTCTACATGAATTTTGTAGCATGTACATTGCTTTCATATCATGTTAATTTAGGCAAAATGCAAAGATTTGCTTATTTTATTGCCAATACTACACAATTGTAGTGATATTTTCCATATTATTAACTAATATTTTTCAGGACGGTTCTGGATTACAAGACTGAAATAGTTTCGTGTCTTTAAAAATGAATGCTGAGGACTGGGGAGATTGCTCAGTGGTTAAAGGCACTTGCTTGTTCAATTCATGTTCAATTCCATGTTCAGTTCAACTCATGTTCAAATCCATGTTCAATTCCCCAGTACCCATGAAAATCCAGTTTCACAAAGTAGCACATGGATGTGGAATTCATTTCCAGTGGCAGATGGCCCTGGCATGCCCATACTCTCTCAGTCTTTCTCCCCTGCCTAAAAAAAAGTAATAAAAGTATTTTAAAAGTGAATGCTGACGCTAGTCTAGTATTATAATTCTTGAGTAGAAATCATTTCAATTAAACTAATTAAATATAATTAAATATTAAAATTTAAAATTATTAAAATAAATTAATTAAAATTAAAGATATGCTGCTGTCTTCTGTTTCATATGATTGAGACAACTGAGGCCTACTTTTTTGGATTTTGCTTTTCATTTATTCCTTTTTTCAATTTGTAAGTATCACTATTCTGAATATGTGTTGTTTTCTTATAGCTCCTCCATTTATTTTGTATCTACTCAAGTTATTACTTACTGAACCTCCTGGATCTATCTTCTGTATAATCAGGATTCTCTATGGAAACAGAGTCAATGTATGTGTACACAGAAGGACATAAAGGAATTGCCTCAGGTGATTGTGGCATTCTAAGGACAGAATTCCTTCTTCCACATGCTTTCAGGTGAAGATGAGACCTACACATACTATGAGAAGGATCTGCTTTACTTCAAGTTATCTACAAAGTTACTTTTGGTGCCCTGTCACCTCTAAACTTCCTCAATATCATGTGTGGTATTTTGTTTCTTTCTTCTTTACTTAACATGTGAAGTTCATTAATATTATTGTCATTGGGTGGGTTATTGTCATAATCAGAGGTCAAACATTTGCTAGGACTCATTTTGAGGTTTAGTGTTTAGTAAGATTTCATTAATGGTCTATGTATGTGTACTTGAAAGGAATTCCCTAGATTTTGGTATAGGTGTCCATATATAGTCAAAAGCTCAGGGAACAGTGCAGAAAAAAGCAAAAAGAATGTTAGAACCAAATAATTGGGAGAAGTGCTGTGTGATACAGGCATGATATGACCATAGCTGCTGCATTCACAACTTCTTAGGGGCTGTTGTAACCTACACAATACTCTCACAATATTGGACCCACCAATATCCTGTCATGGGTGATGGATGTGGGAATGATGTCTCCATCCCTCCCTGAGCAGTTATAGGCAGTTAATGGTGGCTAGGGCAACAAGAGACCTTTCCTGCAGTGGTATAGACACTTGAAGGATCCATGTGTCATGGTCAATAGTACCCCACCCATTCTCAGTGCAGGCAACCCTACTTAACCTCAGTGGGTCACAACCACAAACAAGAAAAAAAAAAAGATCAAAGTAAGAGAGGGATTGATTGAGCAGAAGGGTTCACTAGAAGAGGTACAGGGAGAGGAGTCAAGTAGTGGAAGGTGATTATGATCAAAATATATTATAGATGTGTATAAAAATGTCACCAAAAATAAATTTGAATAGAAAAAATAACTCAATTTTGTTCAAGCCTATTTTCTTACTAATAGTATCTGTGTAGTCTTGGGTTTTGGTATGGGTGTGTATATGTAGATACAAGTCTATTTGGATTTTTTATTCCTTTTGCAAATTTATATTCTTTTCAGTACGCTAAAATAAGGTCTTACTTTAAATTTTTTTAAATGCCACTTCTCTTTTAATACTCTGAAATATTTTAATTTCTTATATATTTTTTTTCTTAGGTTTTCCAAAGACAAAACAATTAGATAAAGTAGAGGGGTATATAGGAAAGTATCTGTTTTGGAAATTGACTCTATTTGGATGGCTGGGATATAAATGATATTTCATATCTTTCTGAGCATTTGGTGGTGGTGTTTTCAGTATGAGGTATGTCTGATACTGGAAATACCTCAGATATTATCTGTCCAAACATTGTTGATTTGGTATGACTTCTATATTCTGGTTTTGAAATTTGATGTAACATGTAAAGCCTCTGTTTTTGGAGACTTTTTATGGCTCTTTCAATTTTCTTCTTATCTCTGTTATCTCCTCGGTGAATTCCTGAGTCCTGTTTCTTTTAATTTACTAATGATTTTTTTCTACCATATCCAAAATAAAACTTATACTATCTATAAGATTTTCCTTTTAGATTAATACATTTTATTTCTAAGAATTTTTGCATTTTTCTTTAATATCTATTCTTTTCATTTTAGCTTGTTTTGTAATTTCTTCTTACAGAAATTATTGTTTTCCTTTATTTCTCTGGTGATCTAAGCCTATTCTGTGATGGCTGTATATATTTTTATATATTTTTTTATTTTGTGTTTTTCTTTTTTCCTTTTTCTGAGTCTGCAATTCTGTTATTTTCTTAGCTTCAGTTCTCCTCAAGTGCATTAGATGTTAGAGTACAAGTTTTTCCTAAAGGAATTTTTTTTTCTGTTTTTGTTTGTCTGTTTGTTCACTGAGACAGTGGGAATTTGGTTTAAGTTTTAGGAGCCAGAAATTGTCTTCCTTTTCTGCTAAGGTGTTATTTTCAGCCCCTTACAGTTTAGGAAATCATGCCTTAGGACACTGTTCCATGCTTTCTCAGACTACTGTCTTTTGCCAGGTAGTCCTTTAAAGTCTGGCTGCTGCCAACCCTGTTGTACCATGTCTACAGTGTCAACCTTCTCACTGTTTGTGGTCGGCCACATGGCAGTTTCAATTTTTAGTACAGCTCTTTCTTTCTTTCTTTCTTTCTTTCTTTCTTTCTTTCTTTCTTTCTTTCTTCTCTTTATTTTTTGAAACACATTCTTACTACATAATTTAGGGTAGTCTAGAACTCCCTATGTATTCCAAGCTGGGTCTGTTCTATCAATCGTTATATTTTGGCCTCCTAGATGCTGGTTTAAAAGCATAGGCTTGGCCTGCAGAGATGGCTTAGTGGTTAAGCACTTGCCTGTGAAGCCTAAGGACCCTGGTTTGAGGCTCAATTAAGGACCCACGTAAGCCAAATGCACAAGGTGGCACATGCATCTAGTGTTTGTTTGCAGTGGCTGGAGGCTCTGGCACGCCCATTCTCTCTCTATCTGCCTCTTTCTCTCTCTGTCTGTCGCTCTCAAATAAATGAAAAATAAACCAAAAAAAAATCACATAAAAGCATAGGCCATCAAACCCAGCTAGATGTCTCTTGATTTTTATCTTTTGATCTTATCTAATAAATTATCTATAATATATATATTATTCATAAATATATTTTGGATCATGGAAGTTCTGTACTTCTTGTAACATCTTGACCAAAGCTTCTGTTAATACAACTTTCACATAAGAATTTGGAAATTAGGATCTGAATTTTTGTCAGACATACCATATTGGTATATACAAAGTTTCTTCTACTACTTCATTTGATGTGCATATACAGTTCCTTAGAACAAGAAGATGAACATCAAATTTATACTCTGGAGTCTTGACTCATAGACATAAATGAAATGGGTTTAAAATCTGATGGCATTAGTATTTGTTTTCTATATGATTCAACTTTTCAAAGCCTTTGTTTCCTCACAGACATGTCTAAAGGACTAAATGTGGTAAAATATAATGCACAGACATATTATAGAAATTCTAATAAGCCTTCCTTAACTTTGAACAGTGGAGCTGTCACTTTTTTGTGGAATACATGCATATAATTTCATTTAAGGTATACACCTTGGTATGTGTGGCATATTAACTTTGGATTCTGAAATGAAAGATGAGGGTTATTAACCATGCACACAAAATAGGTTTTATACTTTGTGATATAAATTATACTTTGAATATTAATTTCAAAGGAAATTTTGACTATTGAATTGTTGTTTTTTTTTTTTTTCATTACAGACTTACTTTTTAAAATGTTTTTATGGGCTGGAGAGAAGGTTTAGTGGTTAAGGCACATGCCTGCAAAGCCTGAGGACCCCAGTCCGATTCTCCAGGTCCAACATAAACCAGATGCACAAGGGGATACACCTATCTGGAGTTCATGGCCCTGGCGCACTCATTCTCACTCTCCCACTCTCTCTTTCCCTCTCTTTGTCTCTAATAAATAAATAAATAAAAATAAAATCTTTAAAATGTTTTTATTTGTTTATATTCATAAGCAAGGAGAGACAGAGAGAAAAAGAATGGGAGCCAGGCATGGTGGCACACACCTTTAATCCCAGCAGAGGTAGAAGGATTGCCATGAGTTCAAGGCCACCCTGAGAATCTAGAGTGAATTTCAGGTCAGCCTCGGCTAGAGTGAGACCCTACCTTGAAAAAAACAAAATCATAATAGTAATAAGGTTAGCACATAAACATAGAGCTGCTCTGTTGCCTTTTAACCCATTCTTAGCACTCTTCCATCCCACCCTCTGTTCATTGCATTTACTAATTTCTTTTGTGTCCTTCTTTCATTTGTTTATATAAAACACAAAGCAATATAGATTCAGGTACATTCTCTTCCCTTATACTATTGGTAGCATATTTTATAATGTTTTGCACTTTTTTAGTAAACAATGTATATAGATGTTTTGAGCACTTTGTTTATTACTATTCCATTACTGTCAGCACATGGAGAGCTTCATTCCTTTGTTGAGTTTCATTATCTTCCATTCGAAGTCTAAGCTGAGCTGGGCATGGTAGCGCACACCTTTAATCCCAGCACTAGGGAGGCAGAGGTAGGAGGATCGCTGAATTCCAGGTCAGCCTGGACTAGAGCATGACCCTACCTTGAAAAACAAAGAAGTCTAAGCTGTAGTTAACCTGCATCTCATGGAGAGACACATGAGATACTTTGTTTTTGTTTTTGTTTTTTTAAAAAAAAATACTTTATTTATTTGAGAGAGAAGGAGAGAGAGAGAGAATGGGCATGCCAGGGCCTCTAGCCACTGCAAACGAACTCCAGATGCATGCGCCCCCTTGTGTATCTGGCTTATGTGGGTCCTGGAGAGTTGAACTGGGATCCTTTGGCTTTGCAGGCAAACGCCTTAACTGCTAAGCCATCTCTCCAGCCCACATGAGGTACTTTGTTCTTTAACCAATAAAAGCACTAGTCCATTGAATGACCTTAAATATTTTCATTATTATATATATATGCATATTATAAAATAAGTTTACAAAGATAAATTAGTGAATCAAAGAGTAAGTGCATTCTTAGGGTTTTTTTCTTTATTATTTGAACCATGTCAAAACAACAAGATAGTGGGAACATCAGGAATGTAACTGAAAAGTTTATGTGTAGTCAGATAAGGATTTGATCTTAGATTCTCTTGGCAAGTGGCTTTGGGCAGTATGCTTCTCTGTAAACAATAAAAAGTAATCCCTATCTCAATTGAGTGATTTTATCTGATAGAATTGTATGAGATAATTCGATTTTCACTTTCCTATCTTTACACCTGAGCGATACCAAGATTATTAACTTAAAAATGGTCACACTGTTCACATACTAACTATCCCATTGTGTTTTTCCTTTTTAGGGATGGTAGGGTTTATTTGTTTTTTCTTCATTATTATTTTTGAGACAATGTCTCACTGTGTAACCCAAGCTGGCCTTGACTTCACAATCTACCTGCCTCAGCCTCCCAAGTGCTAGGATTACAGGTGTGTGTCTCCATGCATGGCCTTTTGATTTTTTAAAATACTTTTATTTATTTTTATTTGAGACAGAGAGAGAGGGAGAGGAAAGAAAAAGAGAGAGAGAGAATGGGTGCACCAGGACATCTAGCCATGGCAAACAAACTCCAGATGCATGTGCCACCTTGTGCATCTAGTTTACGTGGGACCTGGAGAATCAAACCTGGTCCTTAGGCTTTGCAGACAAGTGCCTTAACTGCCAAGCCATCTTTCCAGCCCCCTCTTCATTTGTAATCATATAGTAAACTGACATTTTCCTCATTTTAATGAATTAGTCTAAACTTTTATGTGCATTGATTTGTATAACTATTCCCATAGTCATGAGACAAAATACTAAATATATTTTGAATTTTGATATAAATTGGCAAGGTACTCTCCAAAAAGGTTGTATACCAACCCTGCAGTCTCCTAACAAAATATGACTGACTTATTCCTCAACACTTTGGCAAAAGATAAGAGTTAATTATCATTTTGCGATGTTTTATTGTTACAACATTCCCACTGCAGAGACACAAGTAGTAGACTAGGTTCACAGCAGCTGTCTGGTACCTTCTTCCCATGATTAAAGTATGTAAGCCTAAAAATTCGAAGCTTAGAAAAAAAATAATTGCTAATTAAAGGCCTCACATTTTAATCGTATTTTAAAGAAGCTACTTTTCTCCATCTGCTCTTTGAACAAATGAACAGCTTAGTTTACAGCACTCTGTCATTCAAAGTAACTAAGAGATAACTAAAAGAAAACAGTCATTACTTGTTTGAGGGGATCATAACTGTTCTGCACTAAGTGTACATATAACTTTTCATTTCTATTCTGTATCCTGCATAATGTGAAAACATTGTAAATCAAAAATGATTAAGATGGTCTTACATTTCTGAATTTTCATTTGCAAACTTACAAAGAAGAAGAATGGTAGAGGGGATTGACAAAAGAAAATTGAAGTATTTAAACATTTTCTATATTTATTGTAAATGTAAATCAATCATACATAACAAAAAAACATATTTATAAACCATTGGCCTCATATTCTTCTAAAAGTAGGAAATGTTACAGTAAGATCACAATCTCGGACTTCCCTTGCATAATGAGAATGCCTGAACAAAGTTGCACATATCTTCACATCCCAACTGTTGAAGGCCGTGATGGTGTACTCCCATTTATTTTATGTTTATATCTGGCATTTCATGTTTATGTCTGGCATTTTTTTCTTTTCTGATGGTTCTTTTTTAGTTAAAAGTTTGAGTAATTTAAACAGAAGTAAACAACTGCCATATCAGAGTACTTTGAAATAAATAATATTTCATTTAAAAATTTTCTCTTTGTGCATTTAGTTTTATCATCTTCTTTAAATATGGTTTGAGGAACAAACACAATTTTTCACATCAGAATCTAGGTGTCACACCATCATTTATTTGAAAGATTAGTTTTTCTCCAATGAAATGTCTTGGCAACCTTGATGGAAATAAGTTACCTATGAATGGGCTCACTTCTGGACTTCTAATTCCATTCCATTTATCTTCATAATTATCTTTGTATTGATTGCTGTAGCTTTGCCATGTTTGACAAACGGAAGCATTGTTGTTCATGTTTTTCAAGACTTTAGTTCTTCTGAGTCTCTTATTTCCAAGTGAATATTAAGATCAACTTGCACATATCTGAAGATGTTACCTAGGATTTTGACAGATTGCATTGGCTCAGTAGATTGATTTGGGGAATACTGCACTTTTAACACTATTAGGGCTAAAGGCCATGACCATGAAATTGATACCTTTATACTCACTTGAGTTTGTAATATATGTTAATAATGTTTAAGTGAAAATTTTCACATCCTTTATTAAGTTCATCTCTAAGTATTTTCTTTTAATATTATCTCAAATAGAATTGTGTCATTTCCTTTTGAATATGTATTTTTTGTTTCAGTTTTTCAAGGTAGGGTCTCACTCTGGCCCAGGCTGACCTGGAATTCACTATGTAGTCTCAGGGTGGCCTTGAACTCTCCATGATCCTCCTACCTCTGCCTCCCGAGTGCTGGGATTAAAGGTGTGCACCACCACGCCCGGCAAATATGTATTTTTTTTATTAACAACTTCCTTAAATTTAGACAATATCTCATGGTACTTCCCTCCCTCTCCTCACTCTCCCCTTTGAAACTCCACTCTCCATCATATCCCCTCCCTCTCTCAATCAGTCTCTCTTTTCAGTTTGATGTCATCATCTCTTCCTCCTAGTATGGTGGTCTTGTTTAGGTAGTGTCAAGCACTGTGAGGTCATGGATATCCAGGCCATTTTGTGTCTGGAGGAGCACATTGTAAGGAGTCCTACCCTTACTTTGGCTCTTGCATTCTTTCCACCACCTCTTCCACAATGGACCCTGAGCCTTGGAAGGTGGGTTTGAGATGTTTCAGTGCTAAGCGCTCCCCTGTCCCTTCTTCTCAGCACCGTGGTGCCTTCTGAGTCATCCCAAGGTCACCACCATCTGAAAAGAGAAGCTTCTCTAACCAAAAGTGAGAGTAGCATTAATATATGGGTATGAACATTAAGAGAAGTGCTTACTGGGCAGTTTGGTGAGCATAATATATACATTTAGCCAGACACCAACAGACATTATATACCCCTAGGGCTCATGACTACCCCTGTTGTAGGTTTTCAGTACCAGGCATGTATTCCCTCCCATGGAGCGGGCCTCCAGTACAATTAGAGAGCGGTTGGTTTCCCCCATAACAGACATGTCACTATTGCACCCCTTGGCTCATTTGGCCTGGCTGGCCAAATTTAAAGCTTGAAATGGTCAGTGTTGAGTATCTTCACTGGTGTTTTCTCTCTCTCCCATTGAACTGCATGTAGCGTAGCTTTTTCCAGCTTTCTGTCAGCTGGTCCACATGGAGGAGGCTTTCAGCTCAGCTCTAGCAGGATGTCTCAGTGACCTTGCAGCCAAGTATGTGGAGTCTTCAGCAATAGGGTCTTACCATCTGTGTCTTTTTCAATCTTGGTGATAGTTCCTTAACACTTTACATTATACAAAATCATGTCATCTGAAATAGATATAACTTTATGTCTTCCATCCCAATCTACATGCATTTATTTCACCTTCTTTTCTAATTTCTCTGGCCAGAAACGTTAGTACAGTATTGAACACTCTGACATATGTAGGCATTCTTTTTAGTCCTTCATTCAACATTCTTTTTATCAATATTTTATATCTTGAAACAATCTAATTGTGTTTGCCTTTAGTTATTGCAGCACAGCCTCTTTTAGTTTCCTGAATATATTACATTTACAATCAGTCCATTAAAACCCTTATTAAGTCTAACATCTGGGGCCTTTCTTAAGCAATTTCAGGCCATCGGTTTCTGGTTAGTGTGTGTGTGTGTGTGTGTTGCTGTACATTGGGTAATACTTTCTCATTATTTTTCTTTTCTGTCTTTGAGTCAGAATTTCATATATCATAAGCTGATGTCAAACTCAATATGTAGCCTAAAATTACCTTGAACTTCTGATCTGTTCTTGGACCACAGGAATGTACCACTATGCCTGGTTTATATGATGCTGGTGATTGAACACAGGGCTTCATACATGCCAGGCAGGCACTCAGATCCTTAGCCTCACTTTGCTGGGGTTTTTTGTTTTTTGTTTGTTTGTTTGTTTGTTTGTTTGTTTGTTTTTTTGAGAGAGAGTGAGAAAGATGCAGACAGAGGGAGAGAACAGATGCACCAGGGCTTCCAGCCACTGCAAAGGAACTCCAGATGCATGTGCCCCCTTGTGCATCTGGCTTACATGTGTCCTGGAGAATTGAACTAGGATCCTTTGGCTTTTCAGGCCAACGTCATAAGTGGTAAGCCATCTCTCCAGCCTTTTGTTGGGTTTTTTAGGGGGATATTTTTTTATTTATTTATTTATTTATTTATTTATTTATTTATTTAAAAAAAAAAAGGAGAGAAGAGAGGGAGAGCACAAAAATGAGCATACCAAGGCCTGTAGCCACTGAAAATGAACTCCAGATATATGAGCCATTTTGTTCTGGCTCTACATGGATACTGAAGAATCGAACCTGGGTCATTGAAGATTGCCTGTAAATGCTTTAACCGCTAAGCCATCTTTCCAGCCCCCTTGTTGTTTTTAATATATTTTATTTATTTATTTATTTGAGAGAGGGAGAGAATGGGCACACCAGGGCCTCCAGCCACTGCAAGCAAACTCCAGATGCATGCGCCCCCTCATACATCTGGCTCACATGGGTCCTGGAAAATCAAAGTGGGATCCCTTGACTTTGCAGGCAAATCCCTTAACTGCTAAACTCTCTCTCCAGCCCCACCCCCTTGTTTTTGTTTTTGTTTTTTTGTCTTATTATATGATATGATATTATATTAGTCTTATAATATTAAATTTGACTATACACCAGGTACACACCTTTAATCCCAGCACTCAGGAAGTAGAGTTAGGAGAATCAATGGAAGTTCACGGTCACCTGAGACTACACAGTGAATACCAGATAAGCCTGGTCTCAAGCCCTTCCTCAAAAATAAAATAAAAATCTGACTCTACTGGTTAGTCTTCTTTTTATATTACCACTAAAAAAATGGGTTTCATTCTGACAGTCTTCTACATACATGTCATTATACTGTCTTCTTTTTCATCTGTTGCCTGAAAGCCATCTTTCATCTTTCCTACCTTTTCTTGCTGAGCCCCTTCATGTAATTCTATTTGTCAGTTCTTGATATTATATCCTGTTTATTGGAGTCTTTTTTAGAAAATCATTGCCTATGTCTGAATCTTGGGAATATTCACCTATATATTCCTCTAGTAGTTTTCAAGATTTCAAGTCTTACATTAATTTGAAATAAGATATGGTGATGCCTTCAGTATTGCTCTTTCTGCTCATATTTCTTTGGTTCTTGAATTATGCTTCAATATAAATTTTAGGATTTTTTTTTTTTTTTTTTTTTTTTTTTTTCAAGGTAGGGTCTCACTGTAGCTCAGGCTGACCTGGAATTCCCTATGTAGTCTCAGGGTGGCCTTGAATTTACAGCAACCTCCTACCTTTGCCTCCCAAGTGCTGGGATTAAAGGCGTGTGCCACTACACCCGGCATGTTACCATTTTGACAATTAATTCTGCCAGTCCATGAGCAAAGTAGGTCTTTCCATCTACTAGTGTTTTCTTCAATCTTACATCTGCAGTTTTCTGGAGGAGTCATTAGGATCTTTTAAGAACTGGTTTGTGGCATTTCCAAACAGGGTTTTTTTTTTTCCTATTTATGTCTCTTTTAGTTTATTTCTTTCTCTTACTGTTCTAAGACTTCAGGCACTACATAGAATAAGAGTGGTAAGAATGGACACCTGGGATGAACTGGGATGAACATTCAAACCAGACACAGCTTATGAGAGGAAGGATTTATTTCTGCTCATAGATCCAGGAGAATTTAAACAATGGCAGAAGAGGCTGGCCCCCTTTCACAGATCCAAGCAGAGAACAAAATACTAGCCATCACCACAAGCAAGCACAAACAGGCGGCAGAGCTCAGACTGTTCTGCATACCTTTAGGCTTTAATTAGATCTACCTTCAAACACACCTTAGTGCTTGACCACAGGATCTGTCCCCAGTGTTACCTCTTCCAGCCAGGCAGCTGAAAATCCATGTTTTAATAAACCACCTATGTTTATGGGGGATATACATTCACACTACCACAACACCCTTGACTCATTCCTGATTTTAGGGGAAATGCTTTCAGGTTTTCTCCATTTAGCATAATGGTCCCTGTATTTTATAATGGTGAGGTATGTTCCTATTATTCCTAGTTCTTTGGGGGCATTTACTGGCAAATAGTGCTGACCTTTGTAATAGGCCTTTTCTGCATCTATAGAGATGATCATATGATTCTGTCCTTATGTCTATTCTCATGTTATAGTACATGTATTAACTATATCAAATTTAGCTGGTATCCCTGGGATGAAACTAACTTGGTCATTGTGTGTGATCTTTTTAATATTTTCTTGAATATGATTTATAAGAATTTTATTGAAAAAAATTATTTGCATCTATGTTCATTACCAGCACTGGTCTATAGTCTTTAGTTTTCTTTTTCTGCATGTGTGTCCTTATCCAGTTTAATTTCAAGGTAACTATGGCTTCATAAAATGTGTCTGATATTCCTTCCCTTTCTATTTTGTATAACAGCCTAGTTGTTGGTTGGTATTAACTCTTCCTTATATATTTGGTAGAATTCAGCAGTGAATCCTTCTGATCCTGGGCTTTCCTTTGTGGGAAGATTTTTTTATTATAGTTTCATATCTTGTTGCTTGTTGTAGATCTAGAAATTCATATATTTATTCTAGAGTTCCAGGTGGGGTTTGATTGGTTGTCAGCTTGTGTGTTTGTTTTTGAAATATAAGATTTCCTTGTATTCCCTTAAGGTCTACTGAATTTCACTGAAATCTAACATTCCCTTTTTCATCTCTAGTTTTGTTAATTTTCATATTCTTGTTCTTGTTCATATTCATATTCTTGTTTGGTTAAGTTGACTAAGGGATTGTTAATCTTGATTTTCTTTTTTTAAAATATTTATTTGCAAGGACAGAGAGAGTGAGAGAGACAGAGAATGGGCATGCCAGGGCCTCTTGCCAGTACAAATGAACTCCAGATATATGAGCCACTTTGTGCATCTGATGTGGGTACTAGGGAATTGAACCATGGCTATCAAGCATTGCAAGCAAGTGCCTTTAACCACTGAGTAATCTCTCCAGCCCTTGTTAATCTTTTTTTATTCAAGAGCCAACTTTTGTATTTCACTACATCTGTTATTTCATTCTTATTTCTTTGCTCCTACCACTTTGGAGTTTGGCTTGTTCTTATTTAAGACCTGTGTCTCATTGTTAGGTTATTTGTTTGGGATCCCAGAATTTTTAATGTAAGGACTGATAGCAATAAGCTTTCCTCCTAGAATTGCCTTATAAGTGTATGCCAAAGATTCCTTGAGTTGTTCTTTTATTTTCACTTGATTATAGGATTTTTCAAAGTTTATCCAATTTCTTCAGTGAGGTACTGTTCATTTAGGAGTATATTGTCGGGGCTGGAGAGATGGCTTAGTGATTAAGGCATTTGCCTACAAAGCCAAAGGATCCGGGTTTGACTCTCCAGGACCCATGTAAGCTAGATGCACAAGGAGGCACATGCATCTGGAGTTTGTTTGCAGTGGCTGGAGGCCCTGGCGTGCCCATTCTCTCTCTCTCTCTCTTTTTCTTTTCTCATTTTCTCTCTGCCTGTTTCTCTCTCAAATAAATAAGTAAATAAATGAGCCCAAAAAAGAAGTATATTGTCCAATCTTCAATTATTTGTATATGTTCTGTAGCTTATCTTGCTATTGATTTTTAGTTTTATAAAGATACAAAAAAATTGATTCTTTAGTATTTGTTAAGATTGAGCTAGAATATGGTCTCTTTTAGAGAATGTTTTATGACTGCTGGGAAAGTATGTGTATGTCATTTCTATTAGATGGAATATTCTATAGACATCTGTTAGGGCTATTTGATCTATGGTGAAGTTTAACTTAGAAGTTTCTTTTTAATTTTTCATTTGAAGACCTCTCTGAAGATAACAGAAAAGTATTGAAAGCACCTAATATTATTGTATCAGATTCTATAAATATTTACTTGTTTGTTATTTACTTATTTCAAATTACAGCCCCAGTCTTCAGTACATATAAATCTATACTTCTTACATATTTGTTTTTTAATTGAGAACTATATTATATGAATATATTACAAATTGGTCATATTCTTAATAGGATGCTCTCTTATGATCCCTCTCTCCCATGCCCATTCCACTGGGACTCTCCACAATGGGAATATAACCAATCACTTTTGGGTCATGAATATACCACTCAGTCTGTGTGGCACAACAGTGCCTCAGAGTATGACTTCCCTACCATGTGGTTCTTGTTTTCTTTCTACCTCCTCTTCCACAATGTTTCCTGAATCTTACAGGGCATGTTATAAGTCTCTTTTCATGTTGAGCTCTCAGCAGCCCCTGAGTTTCTGTTTTGATGCATTTTGAGTTTCCTCAGTGTCTACTGCCATTTCCCCAGAGGAAGTTGTTGGGTTAGTACTAAGAGCAGCTCTGGTATTTAGTCTCTTACTTCCTCTGTAATGTTTTATGGGTCTTGGCAGATGTGATAGAGATGGCTCATCTTGTGCTAGTCAGTCAGCTTTCTTTTCTTGTCATAAGGACTAAAAGGTCTTGGTTCTCCCATGTATTGTTCCCTTTATTTATTAATAAAGCAGAAGCCTGCTTTATCTCTTCTGACTAAGTTTGGTTGGAAATCAGTTTTATCAGATATCAAGATAGCTATACAGACTTGTTTAAGGCTTTCATTCACTTGATAGATCAAGTTGCATCCTTTGACTCTCAGTCTCTGGGTGTCTTTGCCAGTAGGGTATAGTTTTTGGAGGAAAAAGACTCCTGGATCTACTTTTTGTTGTTGTTTTTTTAATCCTGCCAGACTATCTATATCTCTTTATAAGTGAGTTGAGTATATTTACATTTAAGGTTGTTATTGAAAGATACATATTGTAATTTTATTGTTTTTCTGTTCAACTGAATTATTGTTCATTCTTTCCTTTCTCCCCTATTGACATCAGAGGTTTCCTATTTTACTATGTTAAGTATGATAGATTGCTTTCTGCCAGCCTTCTATTTCTCCCATGAAATTTATTTTTTCCTGTACTCTTGTGATGAAAACTTTCTTCTGCCTCTATGTACATTATTCCTACACTTTCTACATTTTTGGCTTGGTGGTCTTCTACTTCTTCAGTCATGCTTGAAATGTCCTTTATTTTGTGTCAGCTTTTAAGTTTAGCTTTGCTGGATAATAGCTATCTTGGTTGGAGTTACTTACTTTCAGTACCTGAAATGAATCATTCCATGTTTTCATGGGTTTTGGAGCTGTTGTTGAAAGATCTGATGTTACTGCCTTTTTAAGTGAGTTGGTATTTTTCCTTTCCAGGTATTTTTAAAATTTTTTATTTATTTGGAAGCAGAGAGCAACAAAGAGAGGGGAGAGAGAGAGAGGGCACGCCAGGGCCTCCAGCCACTGAAAACAACTTCCAGATGCATGCACCAATTTGTGCATCTGGCTTTATGTGGGTACTAGAAAAAATGAACTCAGGTCCATAGGCTTTTCAGGCAAGTGCCTTAACCTCTGAGCCATCTCTCCAGCCCCCCTTTCCAGGTTGTTAATATTGTTTATTTGGTTCTTCATTTTGACATCTTGGCTAATATGTTATAGAGTGGTTCTTTTCTGGCTCTTTCTACTTTGGAGTTCTAAATGCCTCTTGTATTTGGATGTCTATTTCTTTCTCTATATTGATTTGAAGAATTTGCTGCTGTACTTTAATTAGGTTAATCTTCTATGCTATTATATTTTATCATAGTTTTTTTTTTCTGTCCCACCAATTTTAGGCTTGTTCTCTAGATCATGAACCAGAGTTCTTGGACATTGTCATGCATGCTTATTTTTTCCCCTTATTAATGTTTGAACATGTATTTCTTCAATCTTGTTCTTCATCCTGAATATCCTGTCTTCTGCTTGGTTGTTTCTATAGTGATTGTTTCAACACTGTTTTTTATTTGGTTCATTCCCATTTCTATTTGTTATTGTTCTTTTCAAAAATTTAGTTTTTTTGTAAGATTTTTCTTCCATGCTCACTTGAATTTTTCATCTGTATTTCCATTCTTTGTGTGTGATACATGTGTTGTGGGGATGGGCCAGGGTATGTGTGCACATGTGGAGGCCAGAGGTGAACGTCAGGTGTGTTCCTCAGTTGTTCTCCACATTATTTTTTTAAGATTTTATTTTTATTTATTTATTTATTTATTTATTAGAGACGGGGGGTGAGAATGGGCACACCAGGGCCTCTAGCCACTGCAAACTCCAGACACATGTGCACCTGGCTTACGTGGGACCTGGAGAATCGAACCAGGGTCCTTAGGCTTCACAGGCAAATGCCTTAACAGTTAAGCCATCTCTCCAGCCCCACATTATTTTTTAAAACAGCATCTCTCAGTGAAATTGGAGCTCATCAATTGCACTAGACTGTAAGCAAGCACCAGGGATCCTCCTATCTGAATCCCTAATGCAGGGATTACAGGTTCACCACTGGCCCAGTTTTTACATGGGTGCTGGTAATGGGAACTCAGATCCTCATGTCCACAATAAGCACTTTGCCAGCTGAGCCAACTCCCTAGGCTTTTATATTGCTGATCTTCTCATTCATTTTCTGACCTTTTCTCCTGTGTTGCTGATTTTCCTCCAGATCTGGATTGAATTCATCTGCTTGTTTCATGTCTTCTCTGAAGTCACTGATCAGTTTTACTACTTCTCTTTTAAAATCTTCACTTGACATTTTAACTGTTTTATTCGGTACTTAGGGAGTTATGGTACTTAAAAGACGTGTGCTGCTTTCCCTCTTCGTAGTTTCTGTGTTTCTTTTCTTTTCTTTTCTTTTCTTTTTTTTTTTTTTTTTTTTTTTTTTTTTTTTTTTTGGAGAGAGTGAGAGGAACACAGAGATGGGCGGGCGCCCGAAGCGTCTCAGCTGCTGCGAATGAAATCCAGATTTGTGCGCCCCCTTGTGGTCAAGTGCAGCATTGCGTCAGTGCATCTGGCTAAATGTGGGACCTGGAGATTGGAACCAGCGTTCTTGGTGCCTTAACCTCTAAGCCATCTCTCCAGCCCAGTTTCTGTGTTTCTATGTTATGGTTTGTACATCTGTTGGTTTGAACATTTCTTCCAGCCTACTCTTTTTTTCTTATTAAGAACATATTTTGTATGGATACATCATGTGTTGGTACCATCTTTTCCCTCCTCCCTGGCCCCATTTCTCTATGATATCATTGGCGCCTTCAGTTGTAGGACTAGACATCCTTGGTGAAGATCTCTCAGTTTTCTGTTTTTTGCTTCTTCTTCTTTTTTTTTTTTTTTTTTTTTTTTTTTTTTTTGCATTGTGGTCTACCCATCTTGGGGAAAAGTCTTATTTTATTAAGGAGGAAGGAAATATTTTTCCTTGTAGAATCTTCAGTGAGTGTTCCATTTTAAATGTAAACTGGATTGGTGGAGGATAAGGTTATAACCATAGATGTACAGATATGGCCATTGCAAGAACATCAAAGGTACCTGGGGAACTAAGAGGTGGAAAACTGGGAGCTCTGGCCTACTTACTCCACTTGTGCTTACTCTTCAGCATAAGGGAACTGGGGGCTGGGGAACTAGGGCCTCGAAGCTGGGAAGCCACAGTCAAGAAGCCAGTTCCCACAGTATCCTGTGCACCCTCTGGCACAGGGAAACAGGGGTTTGACAACCCTGGAGCTGGTCAGTCAGGCAGCCAGAGGAAAATGCCTGCTTTTGCAGGACACACCAGGACCAGAGTGTAGTGGGTGGTGGGGCAGGAACCAGGAGCTCGGGCCTACTCTTTCCGTGCATGCACCCTCTGGACCAGGGGATCTGGGAGTTGGGGACTCAGGGGCAAGTCAATCAGGAAGGCAGAGCAAAAGGCCTGCTTGAGCAGCATACCTGTAGGGTCCAGGAAGCCCCAACTCAGCAGCAGGAGTACTGGGACCAGGGAAGTGGGAAAGGAACCAGGATCTCTGGCCTACGCAGTTGGTGACCCAAGGGTAGCTTCCAGCCTACTCTTGAGGGCTCAATCTCTAGCACCAGTAAATGAAGACAAAACACAGCAACATCAGACCATGAAAGCTTTAGTTGGAAATCTCCTGTTATACAACCATTGGCCATAAATTAAAAATGGGAAAATTATTGTAGACGTGCCATGAAGTTATAAGTTACCTAGAGTAAATGAGGAAATAGTAAAAGAAGCAGGGAAAGAGAAAACAGAGAAGAATCAACATTAAATAAATGAAAGCAAAATATGGAGAATATTGTGATGGAGAGTGGAAAACTAAGAAATTTTGAAAAGATAAGAAAAAGGAAGAATAAAAAAATCCCAGTAATGAGAAAGCTTGAAAATAATAGAAATATCTAGGAAGGGAAATAAAAAACTGAGTTTTAAAAACTAAAACAAACAAGAAATCTCGGTAAGAACTGGGTTCATAAGGTTGGTCTTAATTTCCTTAATCAATTTGATGATAGGATACTGTTTCACATGTGCCAGCTCAATCAATATAATTAATATTTCAATTTTTGTCCAGTTGTAAGGAGAACAGATTCTTACAGGAACTGTATAAACTATATTGCAATGAACATCTAATACTGGTAACTGATGATAAGCCTAGAAATTCTTATTAATCCAACAGTTTTAATTACTCGTTTTTATCTTATTTATTTGAGAGATACAGAGAGAGAATGGATGCACAAGGTCCTCTAGCTGCTGCAAACAAACTCCAAATGCATGCACCACATTGTGCATCTTGCTTTACGTGTGTACTGGGGAATCGAACCCAGGTCATTAGGCTTTTCAGGCCAGTACCTTAATTACTGGACTCTCTCTCTAGCCCTTACTCTTATTTGTGAAAGAATTAAACACATATATATTTGGTAAACTTGTGTTTTTCCTATATTTCTTTTGATGTAAGGAAGATTTTATTTATGTGAATACTTATTTTTCTTTCAACCAGTTAAACAGAACTCATAAAGAAGTCATTTTGATAATACAATGCAGAGGTAGGAAAGCAGCATACATTTCTAACAGATAGGTTTGACTTGCAGCTCAAGGGCCACTTGCATCTCAGGATAGCTACAAATACAGCCCAACACTTTGTAGATGACAACATCATGTTGCAGTGTCCAAAACTGGACACTCCTGATTTGTAACATACATACACAGATACAAATAGAGGTCTGAGGTTTTAATTCATAAATCTTTAACCATGAGTCAGGACTATGAAATACAATCATCTAAATCAAATAGCTCTTGTCTTTTTTCTGCTTTATATTAATCTGTATTATGTTACTTGCTTAATAGGGGCTAAAGCTTTTTACCAGTATTTGGGGGAAAGACTTACAAGGATTTATTTGCCATGATCTGTAGTATTTTTGAGATGGTGAACTACATATTAGAAGAAAGTCTGAGGAGATGTCTGGCTTAAGGTAAGGGCCTAGAGAAAAAGGACTTCACATAGGCAGACTGAAATTTTGTCAGAAGGACTATGTCAATAGTTGTCTACCTAGTATACAGGCATTCTCCATTCTAGGCTCTCTGCATCCTGCTCCAAGCTAATATGAGGAAATCATCACTTAAATCCCACTACTTCCTTGCTCAGATCCCTTTTGTTGTTGTACATATTCATGGCCAACAAATACTAAAGAGAAGCACCTATAAGGATCTGGTAGCATAAGTTAAAGCTGCTCAAGAGCTCAGGATGTAACTTAACAATACAGTGCTTGCCTGGCATGTGCAAAAGCCCTCGGTTGAATTCCCAATACCAGAAAAACTTTCTCAATACAGAAAAACTGGGGGTATAGCTCAGGGGCAGAAAGACGTTTACAAAAGATTGATATCCCACCGCTGGAGAGATTGCTTAGGTGGTAAAGCACTTGCCTTGCAAGAATGAGAACCTGAGTTCAGGTACCTAATATCTGCATAGAAGCCTGACACAGCAGCATACACCTGTAATCCCAGCCATGGAGAAGAGAAGGAACCCTCAGCCTATTGGCTAGCTAGTGTAGCCTAATCCCTGAGTTCCGAGTTCAGTGAGAATACCCTGTCTCAAAAAATAAGGTGGAGGGCCTGGGAGATAGCTCAGTGGATAAAGCACTTGCTGTGCAAATTGTGAGGACTAGAATTTGGACTCCCATGTAAATACCAGAGAGACCATGTGGTCTGCTTGTTATCTTAGCTCTCTGGAGGCAGAGCAGGAGATCCCTAGGGCAATGTGGCTAGTGAGACTAGCTGAATTTGCAAAATCTAGGTTCACCTGAGAGACCTTGCCTCGATAAATGTAGTGGAGAGTGATGGAAGAAGACACTCAAAGTCAACCTCTGACCTCCACACACAGGCACAGGCACACATGAGCATCTGCACATACATGCACCCACATGCACAAACACATGTATGCACATTACACCACTCAAAAATAAGGTATAAAGTAATGCAAGAAAATACCTGATGTTGACCTCTGGCCTCACATGTATATGCATATGCCTACACATATATGCATACACATACATGCACACACTACACACACATATGCATACTAAAAGTTTACATTGCATTCTTAAACATTTTTTCTTTTATTACTTGTTTTCTTTGCTTCTTTTTTCCTTAGTGAAGAACAGAAAAATGATATTTATTTGATATGAGCACAGTGGAAAGAACAAAGAGGTCTTAGTGTGCCTCCCCTAAATCCTTCAGGTTCCTAACATGAAATGTAAGTTTATATATAGAGCAAGAGGTATGCATGCATATCTAAGCAGTTCTAGTCAAAGTGTAGTCCTTCTCTTGGTTATCTGGTCTCCAAATTCCTACACGGAATCTGACAAGTTGTCATTATTGTATAAAACCTCATTCAGGAAGACAAATTCCTCCTCTTGTTGGCACTAGGATTCAGCTTTCTTTTTCTTACCATGAGGTTTCTGGGGACATTCAATTCCTTGTGGTGTCTTTTTTTTCAGTTGTATGATAGAGACACAGTTGCAGTTCCTGGGTCTGAAATAAATATCATAAACAGAATACAAGTAGGAACCAAATTTAGAAGATAAGTAATTAAACTTGCTTTTTAGTAACTTTTTGAAGGGCAGGCACAAGCAACTCCATTTTGTTGTTAGAAGCAGGATCACACTATGAAGGCCAGATTGTCCTCAAACATACTGTCGATCTACTTCAGCTTCCCAAATGCTAGAATTACTGACAAGCCCTACCATGTCCAGTATGACTTCATTTAAATTCTGTCAATTCTGGCTACATTCCTTCTTACTTCTGAGTATCGTTCTCTGAAGTCATCACTGATGAACAAACTTGTGGTTTGATCTTAGTTGACCCTTGTCACTGGGATGATAGGCACCTTGGTTATTCTAACCCAATGTTATAAGGGTGACAAATTTCAAGGAGGGGCTGGAGAGATGGCTTAGGGGCTAAGGCGCCTGCCTGCTAAGCCTAAGAACGCTGGTTCCAATGTCCAGCGGTTCCAATCTCCAGGTCCCACGTTTAGCCAGATGCAAAGTGAGGCAAGGGCACAATGTCGCACTTGCCCACAAGGGGGCACACATCTGGATTTCGTTCACAGCAGAGGAGAGACTATTGGTGTGCCCATTTCTGTCTCCCTCTCCGTCTATCTCTCTCTGTCTCTCTCTTCAAAAATAAATAAACAATAATAAAAAAAATTTAATTTCAAGGAGATAGTGCCAGTAAATCTTGTTTGCCAATTTTAAGCAATTAAGACATACTGAAAGGGGTGGCTTTTAGGCAAAACATTCGTGGGGTCCATTCTGTCTATTCTGTGGGTGATGTCCTACCATCTCAAAATACCCTTCAGCTTCTTTTGTCAGAAGTTGTTTTCTGCACACCTGTCAAGGCTAAGGGGTTGTTGCCAAAGAGGGGGCAGGAAGCTTTTAAGAGCCACAGGACACATAGAAAAATCCTGAGATACACCCCCCTAAACTAACTGAGATTATAATAACCCCACTGTGAACACCAATAATTGTACTGAGGAGGACCTTCGGAGAAGTGTGGCGGGTGGGCTGTGGAGGAGATATGAGTATAACCTATGTTAAAAAACAAAAAGAAGAAGCCGGGCGTGGTGGTGCACACCTTTAATCCCAGCACTTGGGAGGCAGAGGTAGGAGGATTGCCGTGAGTTCGATGCCACCCTGAGACTACAGAGTGAATTCCAGGTCAGCCTGAGCTATCACACATACATACATGAAAGAAAGAAAGAAAGAAAGAAAGAAAGAAAGAAAGAAAGAAAGAAAGAAAGAAAGAAAGAGAGAAAGAAGAGAAAGAAGGAAGGAGAGAAAGAAGAGAAAGAGAGAAAGAGAAGAAGGAAGAGAAAGAGAGAAGAAGAAGAGAGAGAGAGAGAGAGAGAGAGAGAGAGAAAGAGAGAAAGAGAGAAAGAGAGAGAGAAAGAGAGAAAGAGAGAAAGAGAGGGAGGGAGAGAAAGAGAGAAAGAGAGAAAGAGAGAAAGAGGAAGGAAGGAAGGGGAGGAGGGAAAGAGGGAAAGGGAAAGGAGACTGGTAATTGAAATTTTGGATATTCTTCCTCCTTCATTGTATTGGGGAATCTCAGCATTGCTGTCACAAAGCCAGGACTTCAAGTATATCAATAGAAAAGCCCTCTAGTGCAGCATCCATGCTACCACAGTGATGTTAATTGAACTGAAAGAACTTCACTACAGACATGCAGCATGGTGAAGTCACAGAATGGCCTTTTGATATGCTTCATTTTTTCCTCATTAAAAGATTAATGATTTTTTATTAAGTGATAACTTTGTATGGCCATCTCATATGTTGGTACCATCATTTCCCTCCTCCCTGTCTTCACTCCACTGAGGGCCCTCCTTAGTGGGATTGCTGCTATTCACCATGGAGTTGTGGGTTTTCAGTTGTGAGATCAGTCAGTATTGGGGGAAGTGGGCAAATGTAGATTTTTTCAGAGATAGTATTTGGGGAACTTAATGAAAATACTTTCGATGTGTATATGACCTCCAAGATTCATTTAAGGACAAAAGTAAATGATGATTTTTTTTTTCCCTTCCTGGTCATTGTTAATCAAGTACACTGTACTATGCTGGATGTCTCTTTTATAAAATGTAGAATAAAGTCAATTACAGAAGGTAAAAAAAAAAAAAAAAAAAACTTTTTTTGTTTTCTTATACATCAATAACCAGATAAAGATCTTAATTAAGTGAAATGAAAACTTACAAATTTGATAATTAGTTCCCTTGTAATCTCTACTGAAATCTTAACTCACACACATATTGAGATGAGAACTCAAAACATGCTAGCACAGACCACAATGAATATACTATGGAAGGAGGATAGAAAGGGGAAATTATGGGGATTTGGGAACAGAAAGAAGCCCCTCACCCAGAGTCTGATCGAAGCCACTCCACTAGCTAGAAGCAAGAATCCCAAACAATTACCAAAGCTTAAGGCCTTTCTTCTTCCCCAGCTGAAAACCTGTAATTTGTTAGGCAATTCATCAGAAATAGTAAAAGGAGATGTCCTAAACTTCTTACACAACCCTAATGACACCTGGTTTTACCTTATCAGATTATAATCCCATCTAAGGCATCTTTGTAGCTATCCTATAATCTCATTTATCACAAGAAAGAGACAAAAGCAAAAAAAAAAAAAGTTTCCTGGCAACTTTTTAAGATGTCACTTTAGAGCTACCAGAATGGTATGGCTAATAATTTGCTTACAATTTTCCCTGGGGGGTCTACACTCACATTTGGCATTTGGGTATGTCTTACTCTTTCCCTGTTCATCTGTCTTTCTCTTAAACCCAAATCTTAAATGTTAAAATTGTTAAAATGTTAAATTTTTTAATCAATTGTGACCTCTTTGAGAAGCTTTTGGGCATACTTTTATTCTTTTAAGTGTCTTTCTATTTTTAATAACACCATAACCTTGATTCAAAGTAACTACTTCTGAAATAATTCTTTTTTTGTAGTAAAGCCCTGGGATCCTAAACATCTAGGAGAACTCCTTGGTCTATTGAGAGTGACAATGTGGAACTGTGTCATCATTGACTTACCCCTGGCGTTTTGAACCCCAGAGAAAACACAGAAATTGGATTTTTTTAAAGAAAGGGTTTGCTTTTCATTTACTAAAATGCCTCCTACCCGTGCACACTGTAATAGGACAGTATATTCCAGAAGCCATTTCTTTAAAAGAGAATGAGGTAGAAAGGGACTACAAGGTGTTTTTAAGTCTACCCAACACCCTAAGAACAGCTTATAAATTTAAGTCAAACTGCAGGTTTTTAAATCAAATGACATAGAATACTGAAGATAAACACTGTTTTTAGAAATGTTTTGTCCTTTAAAAAGTATTAGTTCTCTTCTAGTAAGAGTTCATGAAATACAGATCATCTAGGACCTTAGTAAGCACCTAGAATAAATACAACAGGAGGATTCAGCATCTCAGTTTCAAACGTACAAAACAGCCATCACAGAATGTAGAATAAGACCAAGTTTCTCAGTATACCAAAAAATATAATTATCTATTTAAACAACAACAAAAAAGAAAGCTATGTTCAAGAAAGGATGGTGAAGGGAATGCTAACATTTTACTACAAAGAAGGAATGGGATATCATTTTTCAAAAGGCAGAAAATAAAAAGCAAATTCTTATGGATATTTGATGCTGAAATTATTACATGCTGTTGGTTATATATCTATAAGAATTGTATGCCGGGTGTGGTGGCGCACGCCTTTAATCCCAGCACTTGGGAGGCATGGGTAGGAGGATTGCCGTGAGCTCGAGGCCACCCTGAGACTACATAGTTAATTCCAGGTCAGCCTGGACCAGAGTGAAACCCTTCCTTGAAAAAGAAAAAAAAAAAAAAGAATTGTATATTCATTAAATGCATCTGAAAACTAAAACAATAAAATTTTCTATGTATCTTATTGTTACATAGCATTACATTTTAAGTGTCATAAGAATATTTATTTTACAAGCATAAATGTTGAGTTTAATGATCTAATGAACAGAGACCCTAAATTTAATATTGTCCTTTCCTGAACAATTCTGATTTTATCTTGATAATTTTACAATGCACATCCACCACAAATTAGACATTGAAATAACTAATCTTATACGGTTATACATAACAAAGTGTATTATCTATTTGCAGTTACTCATATGTCAATTCTAAATATAATTATTTTCATGGTTACAAAAATCCCAACAGAGATCACAATACCCTTGTTCTCAAATAATTCAATAGAACCCCAGTGGCTTTGTAAAGCACCAAAAGCCTTCCCTGTCAAGTGGCAGATACCCAAATAGCTTAAAGCCCATCATACAGATAGCATAATCGCCCAAAAGAGTTGAACAGAACTAAAACAGCTCGGAACACTGAAAGCAATGCCAATCACCAAATGCATTCACTAGCAGTGGCTCAAAAAGAACCCAAAGTGCTTCAAAAGAGCCACAGATCAATGAGAAAGGAAAGTCTGAGTATACCAACTGGGAAGAAACTTACCAAGGATCAGACTTTCTTGAAAGTCCAAAACCAGGTTCCACTATTTATTTTTCTGCTTCACCAAATAGATGTAAATAGAAGCTAATGCTAGTTGACATGGGAAGATAAGAAAAAGTTCCCAGAATAAAGTGATTTCTACAGCTGTGTGACTGTTCAATCTTTTCTTTCCATCAAGTGTCAATTTGCTGCAAGTAGCTGATACCAAAAACATGTCTTTTCTCTTGTAATGGCTCACCAAAAGTGTTACCAGAGTTATTAAGAGGAGAACCTATGCCCTGGCATCCCTACCAAGGCAGGTTCTGCACCTATGCAGATAAGCCAATTAAAGATAAAATTAGTAGTGAAGAGCAGAAAAGGCGATTTGTTCAATGTGGCCACATTGGGAAGATGAACAAAGAGGTCCAGTGATCACTTCCCCAAGTCCACTTCCATGCCTCATTATTTTAATATACTATTTCAAATAAGATTATCACTTCAATTACTTGACTCAGTTCTTCAACTAAAACTGATGATTTCAGAAGATGCTTCATGTTTATGCTGGGCTTTTCCATGCCTCCTGATGGATACCTATTCTCATTTAAACATCCCAGAGTTACAGAATAGATTTTAGATAATTTTTTTTCATATTTAAGACCCTTGATTATCCGGCCATCATTGACTTCTTATACCTTGTTGTTTCCCTGCATTAGTCATCAGATAAATCCATCCACAATAATTTATCATACCTACATTATGTCCTCTAGGCACTGCTTTCTAAATATGTCTAACTGTATACTACCCATATGTGTTTGGTTTTGTCCATTCTCCCTAATTAGGATACTTTTATCCTCACTTCTGTATATTAAAATATAAGTCTTTTAGGATTAATTCAAATATTAGCTTTTCCTGACTGTACCGTTCAGGACACTGAATTCCTGTAACATTTACTTGATGTTTATGATGTATGTGTACGTGATTGATTATAATTGTATAATTACATGAGACTAAATTTTGCATGTGAAAATTTAAAATACTAACCCCACATGTACACATGTACATCAAATTCAGATGTGCTTACTTTGATGATCTCTTATTCTTGTAATGGTCTCATGCCTACTGTTAGCTAACCAAATGGCCATTGATAAATTTTTCTAAGTAGTAATGTAACATTATTAATCTTAAAATTTACCCATGAAACAAATCATATTTTATGTTAAAGTATAGTTAGACATTACATTTTAAATGTAGAGAAATTATAATAGTTTGCCAAATTGAGCTGTTAATAGGACATTTATTATAAACTCGTAAAAGCCCCTAGAGGCTGGGGAAGTGGCTCAGTTGGTACAGTGCTCGCCACACATTCATGAGACCTCAGTTTGGATTCCTAGCACCCATGTAAAAGCCAAGTGCCATGGCATGCACCTGTAATCCCAGCATGGGGAAGGCAGTAACAGGAGGATTCAGATGCCTACCAGCTAGCTAGGCTAGCCGCATTCATGAGCTCCTGGTTCAGAAATCTGGTCTAAAATGTAAGATATTACAATTGAGGAAGATACCTAATGTTGACCTTTGGCCTTCTTACACATGCATCCACACACATATCCATGCATGTACAAGCACACACACACACACACACACACACACACACACACACACACACACATACATACATACATAAACACACGAGTAAAATCATCTGTGGTCAAAATAATTTGGAAAAATACAATGAATCAAATGTGGTTCTTCAAGTGTACATTGCATTTCTGTAAGAGCATACCTTTCCATGCATAGCCATTTGGTAAATGGTATTCTGCATTACTCCTAGTTATGATAGACTGTGGAATTGCATTGAGTCATGGATAAATGAAAATTTGTGTGGTACTTGTGTTGATTCCCCAGTTACATGGGCCTGAGAAAGCAGACCCATGGAGATCCCTACTAATTTGTCTAATTGTTTCTTCCACTATGCTTCCACATACATATAATAACATCAATCAATCTTTCATATAATCATAGAATTCCACTATGTTCTGAATATTTTAAAGCATCATGGTACTTTATGTCTTCTCAGCACTATGGTGCCTTTTAGATCATCCCACTGATCACTGCCAACTGAAAAGGAAAGCTTCTCTAACCAAAAGTGAGAGTAGCATTAATATATGGGTATGAATATTGAGTAAAGTGTATATAGAGAAGTTTGGTGAGTAAAAGATATGCCTTTAACCAGACAAGAGCAGGCATTACGCTCATAATGCCCATTACCTCCCCCACCATAGGCTTTTGATTAGGTTTACAATACCAGGCATGTATTTCCTCCCATAGAGCGTGTCTCCAGTCCAATTAGAGAGCAGTTGTTTTCCACCATATCAGGCATTGTACCCATTGGCTCCTTTGGCCTGTCTGGCCAAACTTGAGGCTTGCAGCGTCCACTGCTTTCACCACTGATGGCTTCTGTCTTCCATAAGGCTGCATGCAGCTTTTTTCTAGCTTTGTGTTAGCTGGTCTACTGGGAGAAGGTTTTCAGCTCAGCCCATTTGATTTCTCAGTGGCTATGCAGCCCAAGCATGTGGAGTATTCCACAACAGGGTTTTGGCAATAGGCTGTAATAATTTGGGAGCATCAAGAACCTCCCTGGCCAACAACTCCCTAGAAGATATCCCATCGCTGGCACTGAAAATTTTCTAGTCTATGGCTTCTCGGTGTGCCATTATCCCAAAAAAATGTAGGTTATCATGTAGCTTATTCACAATATCCTGGATTTTGATTACCTCTCCCCCCACATTCCTTTTACTCAATCTCTTCCCCTGACCTCACTTAGGCCATTCCACCCACATTAATCTGTCCATCTACTTACATATATACAATACCATCTCCTTAAGTCCACCCCTCTTCTCCCTCCCTTACAGCCCTTTTCTAGCTTACTGGCCTCTACTACCAATTTTTACTCCAACTCACACACAGGTCTGAACATTTGTAACTAGGATCCACACATGAGAGAAAACATTTTGCTTTCTGGGCCTGGGTTACCTCACTTACTATAATCCTTTCCAGGTACATCCATTTCCCTGCAAATTTCATAAATTTATTTTTCTTTACCACTGAATAGAACTCCATTGTGTAAATGTACCACATCTTTATTATCCATTCATCTCTTGAAGGACATTTAAGCTGGTTCCATTTCCTAGCTATTGTGAATAGAGCAGCAATAAACATTGTTGTGCAAGTATCTAAGGTAGTAAGAAGAGTCCTTTAGGATATGTGCCTAAGGATGCTATACTTGGAATTTAATCACTTAATTGTGTTTCTTGACAGATAATTGATACAATAGTGTTTAGAATTTGCTTTCAACTTTGACCAGTGCCCCTGAAACTTGGCATCTTTTTTCATTATTTTTGTTGTTTTAAAATTCCATCATAGCTCAGCCTCCTTTTATTTTTCTTGGATATTTTTCTTTAAGGAGAAAAATGTGTATTTGTTCTCATAATGATGTAGCATGAAACCAAAATCAATCTCATTATCAGGTTATCTGATCCTTTGCCTAAAGGGCTTGAAAGATGGAGCAAATACCATGAAACATCCTACTTATTTAGTTAGGAAATGAAGCAGGAGTTGAGCTGAAGTTTACTTCTCCTATAACCAAAAAGGAAATAATTATCAGCCACATTAAGGTCTGTAGGCATGAAGAAAAAGACTTTGTAATAATGTAGCAGTCAGGTTTGCATTGCTGAAAGAAATCACCTGACCAAGAGCACTTGTGGGGGAAAAAAAGGTTTGTTTTGGCTTATGGACTTGAAGGGAAACTCCATGATGACAAGGGGAAACAATGGCATGAGCAAAGGGTGGACATCATCTCCCCCCCAATATCAGGTGGACAACAGCAATAAGAGGGTGTGCCAAACACTGGCAAGGGGAAACTGGCTATAATACCCATAAGCCTTTCCCCAACAATACACTGCTTCTAGGAGGTGTTAATTCCCAAATTGCCATCAGCTGGGGATCTAGCATTCAGAACACCTAAGTTTATGGAAGACACCTGAATCAAACCACCCTGGCCCCCATAAACTGTAATGAATAAAAAGTAATGAATTCATCCAACTTTAAAAGTCCCCATAGTTTTTATCACTCGCAGTGATGTTCAAACATTCCCGTAGTCCTAAGTCTTTTAACTGAGCCATAATACCAAATATAAACCAAAAAACATAATAGCACAGACTAAACATTTAGACTGCAAAAGATGGTATGGGTATAGCAAAGAAATATTCAACCAATACAAGATTTAAACAGGGCAAACATCAAACTGTAGCTCCAAGTCCAGCAACTTTAGTCAGTGACAAGTCTCCAAGTCCAATAATTCTAACCAGCAACAAGTCTCTGGAGTTCCAACTTCACCCCTCTAGCTAGGCTACTCACAGTTCTGGAAAGCTTCATCCAGGGTTGTCAGCTCTCCTGAGCAGGCATCTTCATGGTTCTGGCATCTTCACTGGGTCTCCACTGCAACCCACAGTCCATCCTCATGGCTCCATCAGGACTCCACATAGGCAATCTTGCTTCACACTGCCCATGGCCTCTTCCAAAACACAAGATTGTGCTGCAAATTCAATGACCCTCTCTTTCCTGCCTTTTTCATGCACCACAATACCAGATGAGGTGCCAATTTGTTGATCCAGGGGAGAATAAGTTTGAAAAACAGGACACTCCTTCAGCATTCAGTCCCCTTCAAAAGATTGCATTCTTCCTGCTGTTCTAAATCAGGTCAGCTGGTCTAATCTTAATGGTTGTAATCTCTCATACAAATGCAGTTGAATGGGCAGAAGTTTTGACCCAAACATTTCATTTCATGTCTATGCCATATCCCTCTGCTCGAGACACACCAGTCCATTTCTACACAATGCAACCCTGCACAAAGTCTCAGGAAATAGACATAAACAGCAAGCCTCTCACACCAACTGCTTGACCAGTCCAGGAAAAGCTCTTTCTCACCCTCATAAGCCAAACCTCACAATCCATAGTTCTTACTGCATTCAGATCTTTCAGTTCTGACCAGAATAGTCCATCAAGCTCTACTTACAGCACTGCAAGGCATCTCTTAGGCCATTATTTAAAATTCATCCACATCCTCCTGCAAATCAATTCCAAAAGCCCAAATCCATACAGTCAGGTGTCTAGCACCAACAATTCCCCTCCTCTGGTACCAACTTTACTGTTACAGTCAGGTTTGTATTGCTGCCAGAAATCACCCGACCAAGAGCAGCTTGTGGGAAAAAAAGATTTATGGGGAACAACTAAATCAAACCACCACAAATGCCTATGAACTTATTTAGAATATCTATTTTCATTCTTATATTTTTTTCTGACTTCAAAATATTTTGTTGTATAACTTTATATAAAAATGAATTTTAAAAAATGAACTTTGGGCTGGTGAGATGGCTTAGTGGTTAAGTATATGCCTGTGAAGACAAAGGACCCAAGTTCAATTCTCCAGGACCCACGTAAGCCAGATGCACAAGGTGGCACATGCATCTGGAGTTCCTTTGCAGTGGCTGAAGGCCCTGGTGCACCCATTTTCTCTTTCTCTCTCTTTCTCTCTCTCTCTCTCTCTTTCCCTCAAATAAATAGAATAAAATATTTTTAAAAATAAAGTGTATTCCTTTAAAAAATGAACTTTGTGTAGACCAAGTAATTGTTATTTTTCCTTTATATGTTTGTATATAAGTAATAAAATAATTGCATTGATCTCATCTTTGCTAATTAAGCTTGATAAAATTCATTTGAAAGTAATTGGTTGATGGCACATACCTTTAATTTCAGCATTCAGGAGGCAAAGGTAGGAGCATCACCATGAGTTTGAGGCCACCCTGAGACTACATAGTGAATTCCAGATTAGCCTGGACCCTACCTTGAAAAAAAAAAAAAAAATAAGTAAATACATATTTTTGGAAGATTTCAAAGTTTAGAGCCTAGATATCAAAGGGTATAGTGCTGAGGGCTCTAACATCATCTTTTATGCTCAGTGGAGAAAGAAGCCAAATGAGCTTCTCCCTGTGCACACCCTAAAACCATCTCAGTAATTGTATATTCTTCCACTTGTAACAACATTTACAGAAACTCTGTTATAACTGTTATAAGGCCACATTCACTGCATGAAGTAGTTGGACTTGAAAATTATGGTAATAGCATTTGCCTACTTTCTAAGTTTGCCAACTATTTTTTATATCTATTATATCCGTTATCTCAGAAATGTTGGAGGGAGGAGGCTAGGGAGATTGCCCAGTGCTTAATAGCTCTTGCTTAACAAGTCCGATGGCCCAAGTTCAGATCCCCAGAGCCTGTGTAAAGCCGGATACTAGTAGCACTTGTGTCTGTATTCCTGTCATGCCTACAGTAATAGGAGATGAACTCAGGAGAATCCCAAAGCTTGCAGGCCAGCTAGCATAGCATTCACATTGGCTAACATGAAGAAAGACCCTGTCTCAATAAAGGAGGAAGGCTAGGACCTACATCCTGAGTTTGACCTCTTACCTATACATGCACATCATGGCACACATACACCCACATTGACATACACCATACATACACATTACTCAACACAAATATTGGAGGAATGCCTGTATGGTAGTTAAGAGTCCATCTCCACCTACCTCCCTCCTGACACACACACGCATGCGCGCGCACACACACACGCACACACACCCCAGGTTTAGGTCAAATACTGTATCTTACCTCACTGGATGCAACAGTGTTCAGATGGACTAATCTGGGATTCCAAATACATTTCCTATGAATTGGTTGTAGTATCAAAGCCACACTTTGTAGCCTTGACAGTTTTGAGTGTATCTGGCTTGCTTTGGTTACATGTTTTTCCCTTGACTTACCAATGTAGCAGAGTGAAGTGAATATGTCATTGTTTTGGTGAATGGGCCCACCTTAACAGCTGGGGTGAATTGTCCAAAGAACAATCTGTGTACAGAAGTAGCCAGAGAAGATGGCCAAAACAAACCACAGCCATTCTTAACATCTCCACCTTGCAGATGAGGGAGTACACACTAAATGATCAAAGTCCAAGCCTAGCTGTCCTCGTATAAACCATTCAGCCTGCCTTAAAGGAAAAGGAAGCAACAATAATGGATGAGAGAAGTCGTTGTTTATGTCTAATTTATCTTCTGAAGTGGAATGAAGCATGAGTGTTTGCAGGCAATACCTGAACCTGCCCTCTGTGGTGTGGTCAAACAAGACATTTGTAGAAAAGATAATGTTGCAAACTTTTGCATATGGAAGTGCGAAAAGGTGTGGTTGGTATAATCCTCATAATCCAAAATTAGAAACTTGGAATTACTAAGTGAAAATAGTTGACATTTATTAACTATTGACTGTGTCTGATATTTTGCTGTCTTTGACATTTAGCTCTATTCATTTAAGCTTCTCAAGATTCCTGGGAAATGAAAGATTTCATGGAAAAATTGGAAGCATAAGCAAAGAAAGGCTTAAAATCTAGTCTTAAAGTATACACTAGAAAGAAGGAGAGTCAAGATTTGAACACAGGAAATCTAAAGCTCCTGCCCCCATGGTACCTCTTTTTGTTTATTATTGTTGCCACTGGCAATAGTAATGTTTGGGGAACTGTCATGTGCTAGCTGGCATAGCAGATGTCTGTCTGGTACACTATAAAATTACTTAATGGCAATTCATGTGCAGCCCATAGGAATTTATAAAGTCTAATTTTCTGGGCTGGGGAAAGACTCAGTGGGTAAAGAGTTTGCCACATAAGCATGAGGATCTGTGTTCAGATCACCAGCACCCACATAATATTATGGGTGTGGTAATGCACACCTGAAATCTCAGTGCTAGGGAGAGTGAGACAGGAGAATTCCTAAGGCTTACTGACTAGCTACTCTAGCCAAATTGATGAACTCTCAGTTTAGCCAGAGGCCCTGTCTCAAAGAATAAGGTAGAAAGAAATGGAGAAAGACACCAATGTCAACTTCTAGCCTCCACGTATTTGCTCACTATACCAATGCAAAAATAATTTTTCACAAAATTATTGTTAAAGTTATTTTTGTACTTTTGTTTTATTTTGTTAAAATTATACATACACATCATTGTACAAATCAAGTAATCCTACTCGGCCTGTTACAGAAAAACATCTGTCTTCTTTCTGCACTTCTTCACCCAGTGACCATCCCCCACAGACAATCATTTTCCAAGTCGTTTTATCTTTTGCTTTTGGCATTTATTGCTATAGTTTTAGATCTTTTATATCTGCTATCCCATCACAATAATCATGCTTTCTTCTCAATATACCATAAGTACATGGTAAACATTTACAGTTTTTTTTGTCATTCTCTAAACAATATGGTATAACTGTTTGTTTACATTGGATTTTGTATCATAAATAATCTAGAGAGTATTTGAATTTTAATAGAGGATGTGCATCATTTACATGAAATGCTATGCCATTTTACATACATAAGAGAGTTGAGCATCTATGGGTTTTTCAATAATACAGGAACCTCTTACTATACTGAGATGTAGTTTTATCATGATGTTAGTAAGTTTAATGTTCAATTACACATAGTATTAAAACTACATAAGTTCAGTTTCATGGCTAAACCATATCATCTTACTGCTTTCCCTAAAAATTAATAATTGTCCTATTTTTAATTTACTTGGTTCCCTTCAGATGTATTTCTGATTCAACTAACAACTATGTCCCACAAGGCACAGATCTTTTTCACTGTCACCTGGGGCTTCCTTTTGTCTTTGCTTTGAGTTGGACCTCTAGTTTTTCATGTCTTTTCTTTCTTGACTTACTCTCTCATTTTGAGGAAACATTTATACTATCAGATTTGATCTTATATGCTGAAAATATCTTTATTCATCACTACTATTTGATTGATGTTATAAGTAAGTATAGAATTGTTGTGTGGATTAAATTTTCCTCTGAATATTTTTGGCCTCCTCTAGCCACTGCAAATGAACTTCAGTCATATGCACCACCATGTGCATATGACTTACATGGGTTCTGGGCAATCGAACCTGGGGAATGTGGGACCCTAAGTTTTGCAGGCAAGCATCTTAGCCACTAAGCAATTTCTCCAGCCCAAAGCTTACTTTTATTCCCACTTTTATCTCATTTCTAAAAGTAGCTGAGCATGGTGGCATATACCTGCAATACTAGTACTCAGTAGTTTGGCAAAACAATTATTACTTTCAAGCAAGTTTGAGGCCAACCTGGCCTATGTTGTTCTACCCTGTCAAAAACAACAGACCAACCTCAGAGTACAAATACCTTATATAAAACATTGTAATAGTTGCATACACCTCATATATGTTTACCTGTATACTTTAAACAATGTCTAGATCACATCTAATGCCTAAAACAATGCCTAGGTAAATATTTGTTACATGGTACTATTTAGGGGATCGTGATTTTAAAAGAAAGAAGCTTGTACATGTATGCTCACTACAGATACTTATTTCCCAAATGTTTTCAATATCTTGTTGATCAAATCTATAGTATGGAACCTGCACAAATGCAGGGCTGATTGAATGAATGCCATCTCTTAACTTTTTAATACAATCTTCAAAAGCTATGTTAGTATGGTTTTGGAAGGAACCATCTTTGCTAGAAAATGATCCTGTTGATTTTATCATTCACTATGTAGTTTCTTTATGGTAACATTTATTAAATTTGAGATAACTTCCTTTAAAATGGATTATGTGCAGAAAGTTGAAAATTATAGAATCCAACTTCTTTACTATAGCGTACCATAAGATTTCAGGAAATTTCTATTTTATGTATCATATATTTTATTTTTAAATGCTTTTAGTAGAATCTAGACCTGCTTCCCTCACAGAATATAGGACTGTTTACAATTCAGTAAATCTGGTATAATATCTAGAAGCCACATATTGTAGTTATCATGCTTTTATAGTCAGGATATATAATGACATGATCAAAAAATTTTCAAATCAAAACTTGAAAACATAGTTTTAAATGTTAAAGGAAAAAATAGATTCACCAAAAATAGACCAGTGTTCTATGTACATTTTATGAATTTACATAATATATATATGAAATAATTTAACTTATGTTTTGTGGTTAAATACAGAGTCAGAGAAGTCACTTCCCTAAATTCATCTCATTGGTAGGTGACAACACTAGAATTTGAACCCAGGATTCACTTCAAAACTAATATCTCAGAAGCTGGAATATTTGATTTCTATATTCAGAATTGCATTTAAGGTCCCCAAGTTTTGGTCAGAGAGGTCAAAAGAAGGATTATTAACAAATATTATAATTGTAAAATCTATTATTTTTACATTGTCCTACTCCACTCCCCTTTCTTAAATTCTTTTAGAACTCCTAGATGTCTGTGTAGATTTAAGCTTCATCATTGTAGGTCTCTAATACTGAAAACACTGTTAAACTAGAACTGAAATTAACTTCTTTCACAAATTTATTTTTCTGGTGCCTCCACCACTAATATTTCCATGCATAAAGAGTAACTTGATTGTAACAAGTTGAAGTTGTTACTTTTATGAATTAAAATTGAGTCAATTCAGGCTGTAAGCTAAGATTTTTACCCCATCTCTTGCATCCTTTACTTTTACTCTTCCTTATGCTCCTGAGGAGAGACTCAAACACCACCTGGAATCACTGGGTAAGAAACACTTCGGTCTCCTTGCTAGCATATCTTCTGTGATGGACCCTTGCCATCTTTCCAGGTCCTTCCTCAACCTCTGTTTTTCGTAATCCTATGATTGGTTACCTCAGCACAACCTTTTCAACCCCTTTCTTGACTAGTGGCTTGTATCTTGTTTCTTTTGCTATCTCATCATATGTTCCTTCCTATGTGTCACATTTTCATGGTACATGCTTGATGCAAAAGAATATGGTTATATTCTCACATTCTTAATATAATGTGACTGTCATCATGAGCTCCAATAACTGAAGGTCTGACTGCCGCTTTTCATGCACTGACATGATCCTGTGAAGATAGCAAGGAATGTCACGTGAATAGCCTGCTCCATTTCTGGAAGTATGTGTAGATACATCAACAATTGAACATCTCTGGAAAGGACACATGAAACAGTCTCTGGGGAAGGAAAGCAGAAGCTGGAGGATGAGTTGGGAGAAAGATTCTTTACTGCTGTTTTATATCTCAAATTCTGTGTCATCTAAACAACCGAACCAAAAAATAAGTGTAGTATCATTATAAGGCATTTATAGTTGGCTTCTTCAATCCTTCTAGGCTGCCAGATAACATTATTAGCTACATCCAGAAAATGCTCCTTTGGCAAGGCCACCTCTTCCCTTTCTGCTTCCTGACCTGCTACTGTGTCATCGGACTTTACTAATGGCTACATGAAGCCTCCAACTGATTCTGACATTCCAAAATTTTTTCTTCCATTAGAAGGCTGATATAATATATATATATTAGATGGTAGCTATTTTACTAACTAGCAAGGCTCAGATAGTGAGGTCCTCAGTATACTCTTTTCTCTGCCCTTTGGCCAAACCAAGTCTGTATTTTGGGGGACCTAGTAAATAAATAGTGATGATTATAAAATGAAAGATTTTATGTATAGGAAGAAATCATTAATAAATTTTAGTTGTGTCACTCATAGAGATTCGTCAAGTCTATATTTAAAACTTCTCAGTTGTACAGTTAATTACAGATAACTTCCCTTTTCCTCTGATCTAGGTAGGATCCGATGAAAATTCATTTGTCTCTTTTAACCTTATCACAAAAAAATTATCGTTTTGCAATAAAAATGCTAAACTAATTGTTAAAAACATGTTCCTTCATTTACATTTTTCAGAATTTTTTATTAAAGGTAAGTTAAACATTATTGGCAAGAATACCATATTAATAATGTTGTGCCTTCTCAAAGTAGTCTATCAAGAGGGACTGAGTAGAAATTTTTAATATAGTAAACAAGCAAAATGGTATAGAAATGTGAAGAATCTAATGTGAGTTTCCAGTTACCCTTGCTTTAATTTCATACTAATCAGACAATGTGCATGTGATTTGATGCTTAAGATAGACTTAGTATTAGTAAACAGTGAGTGGTCCTTTTAAATTGATTAGTTTCTTTTGAGTTTGTTTTGAACAATTAGTTGATAAAATCAAGTTTCTGACTTTTTTTTTTTTTAGAGAGAGACAGAGAGGGAGAGGAAGACAGAGATGGGCTAAACGTGGGACGTGGAGATTGGAACCACTGGAGATTGGAACAAGCATTCTTGAGCTTAGGAGGCAGGCGCCTTAACTGCTAAGCCATCTCTCCAGCCCAAGTTTGTGACTTTTGAAACTGAAAAAAAATGACAGTACTATGCTCTGTGAAGAGACTTTATTAGTTTAAATAATTTCATGCAGGTATTTATTTAAAACATAAAACATAGCATTTACTGCTGTGCCTGGTACTGAAGGTGTTTTCTCAGTATAAATCTTTATAACTTTATAACAACTGAGGTAGGGCTACTATTGTCAGATTTGTAGCAACTAGGGTATTGAGACCCAAAGATGGTAACATTTTCCAGGTCATACAGTAAGCAGATGGTAATGTTTCCTGCTGTCTTTTGGAAGGCCCTACTTGAAGCAGGCTACCATCATATCTACCATATGTGCTTGAAGCTGATTTTAACTCCTTCCTCTGTCTGCCCTTGTCTCTCTATTTTTCACCACACCATGGTAGGTCTTAATTGTGACAATACTGCGAGACATAAATATGTGTAACTCTGTGTAAGTGTTGTGTGTGTATGCATGTACATATAGCAGAATATTTAATATGCCTTGTGGAGTTAGAATTATATAATCACAACCTCTGTAGGTTAAGCAGTCAGAGTACTAAAACCTGTATTATGACCTGTGTGAGGTATAAGGTTACATTGCAAAATATATGGCTATATAAAACACTTTACATGTATGTATTTCATACTACTGTTATTTTCACCTTGATATTTTATCTTGATTTTTTTTTTTTTTTTTTTTTGGTTTTCCAAGGTAGGGTCTCACTTTAGCCCAAGCTGACCTAGAATTCACTATGTAGTCTCAGGGTGGCCTCAAACTCACAGTGATCCTTCTCCTCTGCCTCCTAAGTGCTTGGATTAAAGGTGTGTGCCACCACTCCTGGCCTTTTTTCCCTTTTAACTTACAAGGTGTAGTGATGGTAAATCTTGGAACATGGCAGTCTTTTAAATGGACTATAATAGAAAGAAACCTTACACTAAGCTATTTAGGATCAGGTCCCAGTACTCAGTGGCTCCACTGCAAAGTAGGGGGTTGATGGCTACTGACCTGTGGTTGTGAAAACACTATCTCAGTACTTCACATTGTGCCTGGCATAAAGGGAGTACCTAGGGGCTGGGGAAATAGCTTAGTGGTTAAGGCATTTGCCTGTGAAGCCTAAGGGCACTGGTTCGACCCACATAAGCCAGATGCACAAGGGGGCACATGTGTCTGGAGTTTGTTTGCAGGGGCTGGAGGCCCTGGCGTGCCCATTCTCTCTGTTTCTCCCCCCCCCCAAATAAATAAATAAAATATTTAAAAATAATAATAATACCAATAAAGTGAGCACCTAATAAATACTTTTGAATAAATATCAAGTAAAACGATGTTGGAAGAACTGAACAAGATGCAAAGGATCCAACACATTGACTAGTAGACAGCAGAAATACAAAAATTATACTGCTGTTCTTAGCACCAATTTTACAATTATTAAATATATTTCCTTGGAGTATGTTAGCAACCATGAAAACAGATTGCTCTAGAAAAGATGATATTCTAAAGAATGAAGATAATGATGCCCTAATCCTTTTGTTCTTTGTCAGAGGCTAATTGATAGTTAGAAATAAAAAAAATATATTAGCTGTCATTATGGAATGATTCTGAGCCTCAGTCTCTTAATTGACATGTTGTGTCCATGTTATTACATATAGAAGCGGCACTCCCTCATTGAGACTTGCACAGGCATAGAGCCTCTAGAGACTTGCTGCCTCCCTTACACTGCTGGATCTCACAGTGTTTGTGAGTTGTCACAGCTTCTCTCTGAAAAGTAGGCCTGGGCTGGAGAGATGGCTTAGCGGTTAAGGCACCTGCCTGCTAAGACTAAGAACCCGGATCCAATCTCCAGGTCCCACGTTTAGCCAAATGCAAAGTGACATAAGGGTGCAATACCTGTGGTAGTTTGAATATATGTCCCCCAATATATTCAGTGTTTTATTAGTTATAGTTTGCATCTGCAATCACCTTCCTAGAGGCAATGTCACTGGGGGCTGGTCTTAAGGTGTGGATTTGAGATTCCATTGTAAAGATATGCAAATGTGCCTAGCAGGAGTTCCTGAAGTGTGCTGTGTGACCTTTTGGCTGTAGTTTTTGCTCTGTGTGCTGTGGTGGCTGGTTGGCTTCTCTCTCTCTTCTTGGCCCTGTGGAGAGCAGGCCAGCTTCTCCTGCCATTATGGAACTTCCCCTGGATCTGTGAGCTTCAATAAATAATATCCCTTCCTCCATAACTGTGCCTGGTCTGGAAGTTCATCTCAGTGAACCTGAAGCTGTCTGCTACAATACCACACTTGCCCACAAGGGGGTGCACACATCTGGATTTCGTTCACAGTAGCTGAGAGACTGCTAACACGCCCATTCTCTATCTGTCTCCCTCTCGCTCTCTCTGTGTCTCTCTCCAAAAAAAAAAAGGCCTGATGCTTGCTCTCACTCTTGTCTGTGGACTTAATTTTATATTAAATATGGAAAGTATCTGATGTTTCTGATATCTGTAGTTTAAAATTCCAGTGCCTTTAAATAGTTAAAATGTTTAAACATGTCATCTTTATAGACTATTTCTATTAAAAATAGTCATCAACAGACTTGTTTGATGTAAGGTTGCCAAAAAGCTTGGTTTTGTAAAATAAAATATTTTCAAAATATAAATAATAATAATCAACCCATAGCCACTATAAAAATAAATAGTAATGCAGAAAAATAGAATGATAATATAACCTTGGAATATAACTGTGGTAGTCTGAATATATGTCCCCCAATATATTCAGTGTTTTATTAGTTTATAGTTTGCATCTGCAGCCACCTTGCTGGAGGCAATGTCACTGGGCAGATCTTAAGGTGTGGTGGTGGGTTTAGGATTCCATTGTAAAGATATGCAAAGTGTGCCCAGTGGGAGTTCCTGAAGTGTGCTGTGCTGTGTGGCTGGTGGCTTTTTTTTGTCTCTTGCCTGGTCCTGTGAGAGCAGGCCGCTTCTCCTACCATTATGGAACTTCGCCTGGATCTGTAAGCTTCAATAAATATCCCTTCCTCCATAACTGTGTCTGGTCTGGAAGTTCATCTCAGCGAACCTGAAGCTGTCTGCTACAGAAAGTGATACCCAGGAGTGTGGGGTGAAATGAACCTGACCATGTGGATATTCATCTTTTGGAACCTTTGCTTTGGAGGAACAGGCATGGACTTGGTGCTTGCAACTGAAGATGCCTCTGGAGTGGTAAGCCAATTATTATGGGCTCTTCTGATGAGAGTTTAAGAATGCTAAGTGCAAACGTTATTGAACTTCGAGGCTTGGCTTATGAACTTTCTAAGGGGAAGGAAAGACTGCAGAGGACTTTGCTGGAACTGGGTTACTGGCATAAGGGATGTCTGTGCTCTGCTACCCTGGTCCAGAGTGTTTGATCAAGGTTAAATTTGTAATGGACTGATGTGCTTGGCTAAAGATATTGGACTGAGAGATTTAAGATTTTAAGTTGGAAAACCTCAAGCAAGTTAAAATTAGAGGCACTGAGACTGGTTTTAGGTTACTGGAACTGCTATTGTCAAACACATTAGCAATCTTAAGGAAGGTGGAAGAAAGGTGGCCGGACTGCTTTACATTAAAACAATGGAGAGGATGCCTGAGGAAAGACTGTTAGAAATGCAAACTCTTTTGGAAAGAGTTGACTGGAGAAGGAACCTGCTTTTCAAAGCTATGTTTTATTTCGCCCCTGGATTAAGAATATGGCTGTGTCCTGCATACCTGGTATTAATTTTGGAAGCATGAAAAATGCATGGAGTGGTCATAAATTGCACACAGTTCCAGGAGCTGCTACTGAGATGTGGAATGAGGTAGGGCATGAGGCCTGTATAGGCTTTGGAAGATGGACTGTGGTTTGCATAGAGACCTGAAGATGTTCTGGATATACCAGGACTATGCAAAAGGGCTACCATGGAGTGCAATGTTGGTCTGGGATGGAAGTTTTCCCTGGCTACTCTGTCCAGCTGGAGGGACAAAATTGGAAAACCTGGAGACTCTCAGTCTCTGGTTATATTGAACTTGAACTGCAGAAGTTTGATGATTGCTGATGATGGCTGAGTTTGCATTGTTCTAGTCTCTCCTTGATATGCCTTAAAATGTTTACTCTGTGCCTTTACATGTTGAAAGTATTTAACTTGTTTCATTTTATAGGACTCAGTATCTTAAGTTTGTCAAGACTGTGAGAACCTTTAAAATTGCACTGAGTACAATTTACAATGTGTGATAGTTATAAATCTATTGGGGGCCAGGTGCTAAATCTATTGGGGGTCAGGCGTGGAATGTGGTAGTTTGACTTTATGTCCCCCAATATATTCAGTGTTTTATTAGTTTATACTTTGCATCTGCAGCCACCTTGCTGGAGGCAGTGTCACTGGGCAGATATTAAGGTGTGGTGATGGGTTTAGGATTCCATTGTAAAGATATGCAAAGTGTGCCCAGTGGGAGTTCCTGAAGTGTGCTGTGCTGTGTGGCTGGTGGCTTTTTTTCTCTTGCCTGGTCCTGTGAGAGCAGGCCGCTTCTCCTACCATTATGGAACTTCCCCTGGATCTGTAAGCTTCAATAAATATCCCTTCCTCCATAACTGTGTCTGGTCTGGAAGTTCATCTCAGCGAACCTGAAGCTGTCTGCTACAGAAAGTGATACCCAGGAGTGTGAGGTGAGATGAACCTGACCATGTGGATATTCATCTTTTGGAACCTTTGCTTTGGAGGAACAGGCATGGACTTGGTGCTTGCAACTGAAGATGCCTCTGGAGTGGTAAGCCAATTATTATGGGCTATTCTGATGAGAGTTTAAGAATGCTAAGTGCAAACATTATTGAACTTCGAGGCTTGGCTTATGAACTTTCTAAGGGGAAGGAAAGACTGCAGAGGACTTTGCTGGAACTGGGTTACTGGCATAAGGGATGTCTGTGCTCTGCTACCCTGGCCCAGAGTGTTTGATCAAGGTTAAATTTGTAATGGACTGATGTGCTTGGCTAAAGATATTGGACTGAGAGATTTCAGATTTTAAGTTGGAAAACCTCAAGCAAGTTAAAATTAGAGGCACTGAGACTGGTTTTAGGTTACTGGAACTGCTATTGTCAAACACATTAGCAATCTTAAGGAAGGTGGAAGAAAGGTGGCCGGACTGCTTTACATTAAAACAATGGAGAGGATGCCTGAGGAAAGACTGTTAGAAATGCAAACTCTTTTGGAAAGAGTTGACTGGAGAAGGAACCTGCTTTTCAAAGCTATGTTTTATTCGCCCCTGGATTAAGAATATGGCTGTGTCCTGCATACCTGGTATTAATTTTGGAAGCATGAAAAATGCATGGAGTGGTCATAAATTGCACACAGTTCCAGGAGCTGCTACTGAGATGTGGAATGAGGTAGGGCATGAGGCCTGTATAGGCTTTGGAAGATGGACTGTGGTTTGCATAGAGACCTGAAGATGTTCTGGATATACCAGGACTATGCAAAAGGGCTACCATGGAGTGCAATGTTGGTCTGGGATGGAAGTTTTCCCTGGCTACTCTGTCCAGCTGGAGGGACAAAATTGGAAAACCTGGAGACTCTCAGTCTCTGGTTATATTGAACTTGAACTGCAGAAGTTTGATGATTGCTGATGATGGCTGAGTTTGCATTGTTCTAGTCTCTCCTTGATATGCCTTAAAATGTTTACTCTGTGCCTTTACATGTTGAAAGTATTTAACTTGTTTCATTTTATAGGACTCAGTATCTTAAGTTTGTCAAGACTGTGAGAACCTTTAAAATTGCACTGAGTACAATTTACAATGTGTGATAGTTATAAATCTATTGGGGTCAGGTGCTAAATCTATTGGGGTCAGGGCGTGGAATGTGGTAGTTTGACTTTATGTCCCCCAATATATTCAGTGTTTTATTAGTTTATACTTTGCATCTGCAGCCACCTTGCTGGAGGCAGTGTCACTGGGCAGATATTAAGGTGTGGTGATGGGTTTAGGATTCCATTGTAAAGATATGCAAAGTGTGCCTAGTGGGAGTTCCTGAAGTGTGCTGTGCTGTGTGGCTGGTGGCTTTTTTTTCTCTTGCCTGATCCTATAAGAGCAGGCCGCTTCTCCTGCCATTATGGAACTTCCCCTGGATCTGTAAGCTTCAATAGATATCCCTTCCTCCATAACTGTGCCTGATCTGGAAGTTCATCTCAGCGAACCTGAAGCTGTCTGCTACAATAACCTTCATATTTTCTAGTGTGAATTTATCTGAATTTATCAAGATACATTATGCATAGTGTATGTCTATGTAATTATGACTAGGAACTTCAATGCTTCATTTGTTGTTATTGTTGCTGTGTTTGTTTGTTTTTTCTTTAATATTTATTTATTTGAGAGAAAGAGTGAGAGGAAGATAGAGAGACTGGGCACACCAGGGCCTCCTGACACTGCATACAAACTCCATATGCATTCACTACTTTGTGTATCTGGCTTACAAGCACACTGGATAATCAAACCTGGAGCCTTAGGCTTTGCAGGCAATTGCCTTAAACACTAAGCCATTTTTCCAGCCTGTGTTCATTTCATTTTTGAGGCAGGATATAATTCTAGCCCAAGTTGACTTGGATCTCACTCTGTAGCCCAGGCTAGCCTCAAACACCTGGTGAACTCCTACTTCAGCCTCCCACATGCTGGGATTATAGGTATGAGCTATCATGCCTACCTGCTTCTTTTACTTAGTTATATAATGTAACATTTGTAATTTAGATAATTATCATTCACATCACTATTTTAATGGTTGCAAAATATTCTAGTTTAAGGATAGAACATAAAATATCTAGCCAGGCATGGTGGTACATGCCTTGAATCCCAGCACTTGGGAGACTGAGGTAGAAGGATCACTGTGAGTTTGAAGCCACCCTGAGACTAGATTGAATTCCAGGGTAGCCTGGGCTAGAGTGAGGCCATATCTTGAGAAACCAAAAAAAAGATAAAATACCTAAATATTTTTATATGATTGCATATTTGGAATATTTCCAAGTTTTTTCTTTAGTAACATGACTTCAGTAAACATCCTTGTACATGTGTCTTTGTGTTAATAACTGGTGTGTTTCTTTCAGACAGTTTCCAAAATTAAGTAACCTTATTTCTTAAATAAGCCACTGAAAGGGTTCCATGGCACAGAACTTGAGGAAGTACTGTCATTTACCAGCTATAGATACTTGTACCAGTGTCTTAGAAATCAAACTTACTTACTCTTTCTTAAAACAATATCTGTCTTCAGGAAGATGACCATGGCAAAGGCAGTTTGAGGATTTGGTGAATATAGGAACACTAAATTTAGACTTACACATACACAAAAGCAGAACAAAACATACAACTATATGTCAAATGCCAATAAACACATTTGAAAATGCTAATTTATGGTATATACTTTAAAAATTAAGTTGGTGGGGTTTTTTTTATTAAGAACATACTTTGTATAGATTCATCATGTGTTGGTACCATCATTTCCCTCCTCCTTGCCCTCATTCTGCTTAGGGATCCCTCATGGGGTTGTGGGTTTTGTGTTGTGGGAGCAGCAGTCAGTATTTTGGGGGGGAGGCAATGCCTCTGGGCATGACATCAACCCATGGCTCTTACAATATTTCTTTTTTTTTTTTTTTTTTTTTTTTTGGTAGGGTCTCACTCTAGCTCAGGCTGATCTGGAATTCACTATGTAGTCTCAGGGTAGCCTTGAACTCATTGCAATTCTCCTACCTCTGCCTCCCGAATGCTGGGATTAAAGGCATGTGCCACCACACCCAGCTGGCTCTTACAATATTTCTGCCACCTCTTCCACAAAATTCCCTGAGCCTTGATGGGGTGAGCTCTTAGAAGCCTCTGAATCTCTACTTTGGTAGGTGTTGAGTATCCTCAGCATCTGTCTCCTTCACCCTGGCGCTGATTTTCAGGCTCACCATGGAAACAACACTCTTGTTCATCTCACTAATTCTGTGGTTTCAGATGGGCCTTGACTGAGATGTGAGGGGTAGTTTATCTCCTTGGGTCCCAGTACCTTCTGACAAACTAAAACTGATTCTACAACGGAGAGTGAAGTCAGCATAGGTTAAATTGGATAAGCATTATTAATTTAGGAACAATTTGATGGATGTAGCCCCTCTTTTAGCCAAAGACTAGTGGGAAATTGACATTGAAGAGCATAGGATTCTGACCTGGTCTCCAATTACAGATATGGGTTCCTATCCACTGAGAGGCTCTCTTAGCCAATCAGAAAGCCATTGGTTACCCGCCAAGACGGTGTGCCACCATTGCACTGGTGTGTACTTCTTGTCACGCTGGTTGCTTCTGAGTAGCTTAGACCTCTGCTTGCTTACACTATTGTTTGCCACTTCACCCTAGTAGCTCAGGTAGCACTTTCCAGCACTAGACCAGCTAACTGTTTGGGAACTGGCTCTTTTCTAAATCCCACACTCTCAGTGTTCTGTGTCAGCAGCATATGGTGGCTCTAGCAATATGGTTTTACCTATTTCCTCAGGCAAGTAATCGAATGCTTTGACAGAAGCCTGTCTTATTTTTGGATACGTTGTAGGTCTCTCTGATCAACAGCTTAATATGGGTAGCACCAATTTCTGGTACTGGGAGTTACAGGTCAGAACCAAAATTCCGTTTAAGTTTAGGCTTCATCCCCTTCATCAAGGGCCCTTCTTTTCAGACACTCCCTCTATATTTCTGTTGAGGGTTAAATGGTAAATTAACTTTAAAAGGAAATTCATTCTTAGGGTCTTCTGTGAAATTTGTTAATAAATGGAGTAACTCATCATGGAAAATTAGGAAGATATCCCATGATAACTAATGACAGAAAAACTGCAAACTATTATCAGATATGATTCTTATTCAAAGGAATACAATAACAAGTTAGTCCTAACAAGTAGAATTAACATTACATATAAAAAGCACACAGGAAAAATAAATCTGAATCTTAGTGATATATGGTATTTTTTTTTGCTTGTATATGTGCATAATGTGTGCAATATGTGTGGGCTGTGGGTGGGTGGGTGTATGTGCACGTGCGCACATGTTCGTGTAGTATATGCATTAATATTGCTCTTGTGGCACCCCATGTGCTCACCTGTGGTAGAGTGCACTCACTTGTGGTGACTGGAGCAAAACAACTGATGTTCCAATCCATTGCTCTACCACACATTCTTGTATGAGAGCCAGCACCTCTTACTGATCCTGGAGCTTGCCTTTTCTTTTGCAAGTTCCTATGAATCCTAGATCTCTGCTCCCCTTCCAGACTGGGGTCCACCTACACATGGACACCCAGCTTTTTAACTTAGGTTCTGGAGATTTGAACTCAGGTGGTCTTAAGGCCCCTCAGGAGGTCATGCTTGTTCAGGAAGCACACTTAACCATTGAGCCATCCTTTGAACCCCAAGTATATTTTTATAGTTAAGAAATCCTTGGGGTAATATAGTCAAGTCCTTTTATTTTTGTGATTGAAAAGACAAAAGAGCAAACTCTTAAGTTTGTCAAGAGCCACACAGTTTTTCCTATATACTTTTAAGACATTTAAAGAGTAAATTAAAGGTTATAAAAAGTTATTATTAGCAATGGTAACTAATTACTGAGCACATACTATGTATAGGATTATCTTCTCTTTAAATTTTTCACTTCTCATCATGTCTCCTTGAGGTTCTGTATATAGTGGAAAGAATATGAGTCAGGCAGTTTAAGACACATAACACTCTATTTTAATTGCTCTTCTTGAGAGAGGATCTTATTTTTTCCTGACTTTGCTGATGTAGTTGTACATTGTGAAATGATTCAGTCAAGGTTATTGCCATATCCCTCACCTTTCATTCTTAACAGCTTTTGCAATGAGACCTGAAGTATACTTTTAGTCACTATAATAAATGTGTAGTATGAAAGAAGGCCTTCCATTACTGTTTTCCATAATGCATATGCTAATTTATATTCACACTAGCAATATGCAAGGGTTCCTAGCAAGTGTAAGGTGATATTGTGGTTTGCAAAGGAGATTCATAAGAGTAATAATTAGTAGAATTGTATTTGACAATCAACTGAAGCAGGTAGAAAAAGCAAGAAGATTGCAATGTCAATCTTAGAAATAGAATGGCAAATTTTAATATGATATATGGCAATAAATAATATATTTTATTTCCGAGAGGAAAAAGTTTTTTAAAAATGTAATTTGTGACATGAATCTAGCTTATCCCCTGGTTTTTGAGACCACTGCATCCCTAAATTAATTTAAATTCATTTTACATTTATGAAATTTATTTTTGATTTTCAAATAAAATCTGACTTATGAAAACTGTACTACAAAATTCTAAGCATAAGAAACTCTTCTACATTATTACTGAATTTCTTATGCTCTTTAGGATCTTTATATATCCAGTTGTTTTATATTAGGTGATATAGTTCCTGGGCATTTTGTTATGATATATTTTTTATAAATTTGTAAAGAAAACCAACATTAAGCAAAAATTGACTGTTCCCATTGGTATTGAAAGGTACATGAATGGAACAAAGTCCTGAAGCCATGAGAGCAGAAGAAAGAATGCTTAAAAATCAATTTAACACATTTAGTTCTAAATGGCCCCCACAATTTTAGCCTGGCGCTTTTCTGGAGGATTGTGAATAATTTCTAGGCAAGTTATATGCCTCAGAAAATGCCTCAGAACATGAGTGTTCCTAGCCAGTCATTCATCCTCAGAAAGTAGTCTTTACATTGTAGGGTATTGTTTGACATACCAGAGGGATGAAACCTGAGTATCACACTTTATCCCAAGAGCCATCTCAAGAATCAAGTCTTGATGATAAAATAAATTGTTACCAATACAACAATTCTTTGTAGATTTTTTTCTTTACTATTGATTTATTTTTACCTTGTTAGGTCTTTATATTTTTATTTACCTGCAGAAAGAATTATGAATAAAAATTATAGTCCCAAGAATGAAATAACTATTTCTCAAAAGTTGTGTTCAAATGTTGAGCATTTAATCAAGTGAAGTCATATTTTTAAAGCACTGATGTATTAAATATATATATATTTAATTGTGTATTTTCAGTTGTTAAAGCAACAGTTTTATTTTCTCTTATTTTTATTGATTTGTTTGTTTGTTTTTATGGAGGGCCTAATGTAGCCCAAGCTTTCCTTGAACTCCTGATCCTTTGCCTTTGCTTCTCATTGGCATGAATCCATTGAACTGGGCACGTGGCTGAATCCCTCCCTTCCTTAAGTTCTTAAGTCAGGTAGTGACTGCCTAAAGAGCAACTCTTATATCTACTATTATCTGTCTATTTCTCCTGTTTTTCTTCATAACTCTTACTGCTAATACATATTACATGTTTTATTTTACTTAATTTTTGAAACTATTTTTATTCCCTGTTTTGGACTGTGTGCTTAAAAAAACAATTAGCTTGAATAGTCTAATTGATTTTTGTTTATTATTTGTTCCATCATTACTGTATTTTCAGTCCCTAAAAAGGTAGTATATACACAACTAGCACTAAATAACTGTTTTTTGTTTGTTTGCTTGTTTGCTTGTTTGTTTGTTTGTTTTGCTTTGTTTTGTTCTGTTTTTCAAAGTAGGGTCTCATCTAGCCCAGGCTGGCCTCCATCTCCTACTTCTGCCTCCCAAGTGCTGGGATTAAACACATGCGCTACCACACCAGGCTAATTAGTCTTATTTAATTACATTCTTATGTAAATTTTCAGGTTTTTTAAATTTCTAGCTGCCTTCTGTTTTTCTTATACTATTTTTCTTTATTTATATTGCCATTGTTTTTCCAACTTGTCCACTGTGTGAAACATTCTCCACACCTAGAACTGCTCTTCCATAGTGATTAACATCCTTTGACTCCACATCACTTGTCCTGGGAATCCCTTTCCAATGGTCGTGGTTGCTACTACTACAACCTACTTCTTTTTTTTCTTTACATCCTACTTTAATGAATTATATTTTCAATTTTTAAAAATTTCAGGTACTTGAAATTTATTCTCATGAGAAGTTATACAAGTTCTAATATCACAAGGTGCAAGCTTGGATGCAGAGCGTTAGCTGAAGAAGGAAGTCAGGTTTGTGTGTACATGTCAGGGAAGGAGAAAACTCATTTATAAGGTGCTATTTGTGGCTGACTGTGATACATGAAACACTGTTTAAAAGCTGGCATTTAAAAAATTATTTTTCTGTCTGTGTGTGTGTGTGTGTGTGTGTGTGTGTGTGTGTACATATACATTACACACATGGGTGGGTGTTTGTGGCCAGAAGAGATCAATCTTAGGTGCTGAATGTTAGAACTCTGGTCCTCATGCTTAGCAAGCAAGTGCTTTATTGACAGTCATCTTCCCAGCCTCAACACTGACATTTGAGTATCTCCACTGGTGATTTCTGTCTCTTCCATTGAACTTTATGCAACATAGCTTTTTCCAGCTTTCTGTCAGCTGGTCTGCATGGAAGAGGTTTTCAGCTCAGCTCCAGCAGGATTTCTCAGTGACCTTGAACCCCAAGTATGTGGAGTCTTCAGCATTAGGGACTTACCATCTATTCCTGGTGGGAAACCAAGAGCCATGGCAATGACCTGTAATGTTTTGGGGGCATCAGGGACCTCCTTGGCCAACAACTCACTGGAAGGTATCCCATCCCTGGCACTGAAATTTTTCTAGTAACAATATATGGCTTTTGGCCATTCCATTGTTCAAAAAAGTATGTTTCCATATGATTTATTCATATCCTCTTAGATTTTGATTAGCTCTCCCCCCATCTTTCCTTTACTCAATCTCTTCCCCTGACCTCACTTAGGCCTTTCCACCCCCATTAATCTGTTTTTCTACTTACATATATAGAATACCATCTTGTTAAGTCCCCCTCCCTTTCTGTTCATTTCCTAGCCTTGGATTCCAGGTTACAAATCAGTCATCCTCTCCTAAAATTCAGAGGCATTGAGGGTGTCTTTGCTGGGGAACTAGCCATTGCAGGAAGTAGAGAGGTCCCCTCAGTGCTAGATCCCAGAGCTGTTCTTTGTTCTGTTGTTGATTTTTTTTCCAAGGCAGATTCTTTCATATTTTGCTGCAGTAGATGGAGATGTTTTTCCTCATACAGACATTATGTTGATTCCTCACTTTTCAGCCTTGCTCCCTGTCTGTGTGGGAGGGCTGCAGATGTGTGTGTGTATTTACATGTATATGGAATCGTGTGTGTGCAGGTGCCTTTGGAAGCCAGAGGTGGACATTAGGTGTCTAACTCATTCACTCTCCACCTTGTTTTTTGAACCTGGAACTCACCAATTAGGGTAAAATAGCAAGATAGCAAGCACTAGGGATTCTATGTCCCCTAGGTGCTGGGGATCTGAATTCATGCCCACATGCTCACACAGCGAGCACTTTACCAACTGAGTCATCTCTCAAGACCCCTCACTGCTGTCCTAAAAGAAGGCTCCAAGCCCCTTCTGCATTTATTTTTTCTTTTCCAGCTTATATAATTTATTTAAATTTCTCATCTGTTAGTGGCCCATCTTCCACTTGTTGTGGTATTACTTTTTTTTTAATCCCTGTGATGTTATTTTAGTGGGTCCTAACAGAAATAAAATGTATGCATTGTGCATTCCATCTGTAACTGAAATCATTGAAAGTTTTAAAGTAGAAATCTATCATCTATCATTTTACAAAGATCCCTCTGGATGCAGTTTGAATTATGGCAGTATCAGCTAAAATACTAGATTCACTTTTATTTTCCTGGTATTTCTCCTGCTTTCTTTTGTATTAAGTAGCTTCTTTGTGTACTTTGTTGAAAAGTTCATCATTAAAGAAGCATGTATTGATGACAGGCAGTTGTATAGAGATCTTTCATAATGCAGATCATGTTCTTAACAAGTTTATCGCTACAAATTTAAATTATAATGTTACCCATCTTAATTACTGTGCTAGCATATGTGAAATACCCTTTTCAAATAGACTTGTAGTTAAGACAAGTTGTTTACATTTGTCTCCCTTAAAACATAAACTAGCATATATGGAACTTATATGTAATATGGGTTATTAGGGACTTGTGTTTTGCTGAGAAACATATTTGTTTCTCATTCTTCACATCCAGTTTTGTTATCTTTAGGAGAAGTGTTAAACCCATATCCTAGAACATGTAATAGATTTCAAAGAAAGAAATACATTTATGGCAAAGACTAGTTGAGGTTTCAAATATCTATAACCATATGATTATAAATACAAGAAATTGTAAAACTGGTATGCATTTTTAATAATTAAACCTTTCATATAAAGAAAAAAGATTATAATTTCAGCTATAGTATTATCATATCCATTTGCTGTTATTGTTAATGGAATTTATAGTTTCTAAGTACTGCTGCCTACTGCAGGAGTTCTCCCTAAATTACATTTTCTTTTAATTTATTTTCAGTATATGTCATTTTTATCTATTTCTGACTGTTAAATAAATAAAGTAAACACATACATACATGCATGCATGCATGTAAGAGAGCAATAAAAATAAAAGACATTTTATTAAGTAAATAACACTTTTGAAAGGTTTTATTCCATATGTAAAATAGAGGAGAAGTTCATATTTAGGGCATTTTCTCTTATTTTTTTAACATAGGAATTATTTTTAAAGCCACGTTATACTGTGGGTTTTTTTTCATAATTTGAATCTCATTGTTATTTGTTGGTGGCTCTGTGGAAATCATCGTGCTTTTTTCTTCCTCTTCACAGTATTCAAAGTAGTCTATGTGACCTAGATATTGAAAATCAAGGTAGAGTGTGTGCTGCATTGCTGATATTTACTATGGAAACTCAGAAACATTCTGCTTCTACATGCTAGAATTACAGAGTGCACACTGCTTTATATTGCTGGTATTTTCAAAGGTCTCTGATAGTCTACACAATCGTTCTAAAGGCTAGTATGAAAATACTGTTGAAATTAATTTCAAATAATCATATAAAAATAATTCTTTGATAGTCTAGTTAGAATGCAATAATAAATAGTATTGCTTTGCTTCTGTATCATCCAGATGAGACTCATTATAATTTTCTCATTTTTAACATATATTTAGAATTATAGTTATCTAGTAAACTTAAATATCTAACCTCAACAAAGAATAATTACTCTGCTGCCATTTCTTAATTTGGAGAGAGCTCTGTTAAATTTTAAAAAGTAAAATATGATCTAGAGCTTACATTATAAAATTATATTCAGGTTAGGTTAACTTTTGCTATATTTCAGACTACTATAGAGTCTGTCTTGCAAAAAAAAAAATGTTTTTTCCATTCAAGAAGCTTCTCAGTGTCTTCCATAGTATCTTCCAGTATGGAGAGCTATTTCATTCTTTAATACTTCCATGGGAAAATGAAAGAAAGAAAACAAGAAGGAAAGCATAGAATAGGTTAAGACATCTGCACAGGTAACTACTTTGAGGTTCAATCATGTATGTATTAAAAGAATTATTTTTATTTTCTCTTTACCTGTGGCAGAAAATTCTAAAACAGAGGAAGTGATATTGCATCACAATCCCTAGCAGAGAAAATTAAAATACAGGAATACTGAAGATCAGACCTGTAGTTTTATGTCCTTTCATTAATATCATTGCACCAAACTAATTGATAGGTCTCTTTGTACAGCTAGAGAGAGCCACCAAGTTTTAAGCAGGCTGGTGCTTGGAATCAAATCTGAAGTATGGAGAGAAGCAGAAATAAGTAAGAAATGTGTGTGTGATAAACTGAACTGAATTAGTTGCAAGAAGTAAACAATAAATAAATGCATAAAAGAGACCCAAAATCAACACTTAGAACAGTATGAGATGTAGCAGCATATCAATACCTGTGTGGCATGTGGGAATGAGTGACCCACAGGCTCTGGAACATCCTAAGTTGAAGAGTTAACCTAGTTCTGATTTGTCTCTAGCTCCCAGTTCAACTTATTCTTTATTTCTTCCATATGAATGTAGATGGTAGAACAGAGCTATTCAGTTCATGGTGGCTGGAAAGCAAATGTTTGCAGTTGCAGGATTTCTGCATTTATTCCCTCTGGGGGCCATCCTATGACTCCTGCCCATCTTAAGTGTGTGTGATCCCATCCACTTAGCTAATCCTCTCAGGAAATGCTCTCTCACACACACACACCCAGAAGTATGCTTTGTTAATATCCTAGGCATTTTTCAATCTAATCAAGTTGAAAATCAAGATTAACCATCATACTATACTTACATTTAAAGGCATTCACTAATCCTGTATTTTAAGCAGCAATCACCAGACACTAAGAGCATTGTGGCATATTTACAGCAATTATATTCTAGTCTTACCAATTCTTGATAAAAGGTCTGAGGTGAGTTGGTCTTGTCTTAATAAATGAAGCAGGATATTGTGAGAAGAGATATAGAACTACCAGTAGCCAGGAGACCTACATTTTCTATTGCTAATCGGCCATCAGATAACTCTAAGATGTTAAGAAAAGATGATTGTCTTCTAAAGAATGAGACAACTTTTGTTTCACAGCTATATTATGAATAACTAATTTTTTAAAACATCAGTTTTATGATCAGATTTGGGAAAATCCAGGCTTAAAAATTTAAGCAAAATTCTTTTGGTTTTTCAAGGTAGGGTGCGCTCTATTGAGGCTGACCTGGAATCCACTCTATATTGTCAAGATGGCCTCAAACTTAGAGTGATCCTCCTACCTCTGCTTCCCAAGTGCTAAGATTAAAGGCATGAGCCACCACACCTGGCAAACATATGTCTATGCTCAGTGTTAGAGCACTGGACACTCACCAGTTATTAAAACTCTCCAAACAAGTAGCGCTGTCAAACTGTCTAGGGGCTCTCCATGTCATTATTTTGCAACCCACAAAGAATGACAAGTGCAGACACCTCAGAAAAACAATTTAAAGAATAAACAAAGGTTTATTAGAAATGAAAGTGAAAGTAAAGCTCAACTGCTCCTGAGTTAGGAGGGACCCAGAGTTGGTTAGCTACCTAGCGACTTGGATCCGGGCTTTCTATACCCCCCATCAGGATGGATTTGACTGGTTACTCTAAATGTATGTAGGGGCTGCTTATAGGCTGATGAGTTAGACAAAGGATTAGTGACGTTGTATGTGTGGACCAGCTAACCAGCTGGGAAGTCAGTGTTAAGTCTGGGCTTTTGACCTGTTGGAAGTCAGGACTTAGGACTTTTTGGATTTTAGTTCCTTGACACAGCTTTCTGGACATATAAAATCTCTGCTCACCAACTCTATCGGACCCTACAGTTAAGTGCTTACTCTTTTGGTGCCTATAACCTTAAGCAGCTGCCTATAAAACAGGGACTACCTTGCTCCTAATCCGTATCCATATGAAGGTTTCTGTGTCTCTGCCACATACATTAAATGATCCTCAGAACACAGTACTTATAATTCTGAAATTTTATAGTAGATGACTTTTTACATTAAAATTTTAATTAAGTCTTATGAAAATGGTTTCACATTATGGTATAGCCATTTTCAGGGAACTTTGATTTTAAATAATCTATAAACATTCAGAGAAAGAGAGGAATTTCTAACCAAAGAACTCCATTAGAATACATTGGTCAAATATTTTTGTTTATATTCTTGAGATGCTAGGTTTCAAACATAGGGCCTTGTGTATGTAGGCAAGCACTTGACCACTGAGCTACATCTATAGTCCTTATTAATTTTTTTTTTATTAAAACTAACACATGTGGGCTGGAGAGATAGCTCAGTGGTTAAGAGCACTTTCTATGCAAGCATAAGGGCCTGAGCAGATTTGAGAGACCATCTGAGTTTGATCCCCAGGACCCACATAAACAGCTGGATGTGGCCACACATGTTTGTAACTCCAGTTCTGTAGAGAGCACAGAGCAGATAGAAGGAAACATGTAGTATGAAAGCTGAACAAGACTAAGTGGAGTGAAGATAAGGGAGGGAGGACAAAGGGTGGAGGAAGAAAGAGGGAGAAAGGGAAACAAAAAATAATTGCTTATAGCTGAAGAAATGTTAGCTGTTAAGGCACTTACCTGCAAAGCCTAAGGACCCAGGATCAATTCCTCAGTACCCAGATAAGCCAGATGCACATAGTGGCACATGCAAGTGGAGTTTGTTTGCAGTGGCTAGAGGCTCTGGAGTGCCCATATTTATTGGAGTGCCCATATTCATTCTCTCTTTCTCTCTCCCTCTCAAATAAAAAAATACAGGTAAAATATTTTTTAAATAATATTCTGAAAACATCATAAAGAAACTTAATTCTTTGTATGCTAATAAAAAATTTTAAATACTAGCAAGTTCTAAGAATAATAAGAGACTGTACTCAAGTAATAACAGGCAAAACAGCAATGGAGAAGGATCCCCCACACTCCTCCAGCCACCTACCACAGGCATGACCATTCCACCAAATGTGCACATTACATGTGCATACACAATACCACATCCCTATATATGCAAAACTAAATAAAATTAAACTGTAATGTGTGACTCAGAATAAAGATTTTTATGCCATCATATTACAATAACCCTTCTGAGGTCTACATAAAATACTCTAAAATCATGTATAATTCTTAACTCCAGAAAATTAAATAACCTTCTACTCTAAGAAAATAATAACTAAAGAAGAAACCATTTTTCCAAAATAGGAGCACTCTTGATTGTCATCATTTAACTTAGAATCAACAGTGTAGTTATTCTTCTAGCATAATCTTCAAGAATGCTTTTACATTTGGCAGTGTAGTATCTTTCTGCTATTATTAAAATGTAAATAATGGAATACTTTAATTTCTTTGGCAGTAGAGTAGAATGTAGATTACTTTTTGTTTCCTCTTAAAGGAAAATTGACTGCAAAAAATACTTGAGGGCTGGAGAGATAGATTAACAGTTAAGACACTTGCCTGTGAAGCCTAAGGACGCACATTTGACTCTCCAGGTCTCATGTAAGCCAGACACACAAACTGACACAAGCACACAAGGTTGCACATGCACACAAGGTGGCACACATGTCTGGAGTTCCATTGCAGTGGCTGGAGGCCCTGACACACCAATTCTCTCACACACTTGCTCTCACTCTCTTGCATAAAATAAAGGCCAGTCTGTTGAGCTTGCCTCAAAAAAAATGTATTTGAGCACAGGAGTCGTATCGAAAGTTTCTTTCCTGGTCAAATTCAAGGCAGTATGAGTATCAAAAGAATATTGACAATAATGAATTATAATTTAATGAATATAATAATCAGTTTAGGTCTGTCAATACAGATGAATGTTGTTGCAAATGAAGCTCAGTGGTAAAGCACTTGCCTAACATGTGCACGTCCCTGAGAATAGTTTCAAGATATTTTCCCTTAGTACTTGTTCTTTTTAAAAAGCTAGGGCTGGAGAGATGGCTCAGGGTAAAAGTCTTATCACATAAGCATTGTGACCTGAGTTTGCATCCCCACTCATGTAAAATGCTAGGTGTGGTGGTGTATGCTGTAATCCCGGCATTTGGGAGATGGAAATGGAGAATCTTTGGGAATCACTGGCTAGTTAGTATAGCCAAAATGGTGATCTCTTGGCTTAGCAAAAAATAAGATGGAAAGAAACTGAGGTAGGTACCCAACATTACCCTCTGGCTTCCACGGTACATACCTGCACACACACACACCACTAACATTTTTAATTTTTTTATTGACAACTTCCATAATTATATGAATAATTCCCTCCCCCCCCATTTTCCCCTTCACAACTCCATCATATCTCCTCCCCCTCTTACCTAGTCTCTCTTTTATTTTGATGTCATCATCTTTTTAATTAGCCCTACCTTTCTTTGGCTCTTACATTCTTTCTTCCACTTCTTCCACAATGGACAATGAGCTTTGGAAGGTGTGATATAGATATTTCAGTGCTGAACACTCCTCTGTCACTTCTTCTCAGCACTATAATAATGCTTTTTGAGTCATCCCAGAGGTCACTACCATAAAGAGAAGCTTCTCTAATCAAAAGTGAGAATAGCATTATTATATAGGTATTGACATTGAGAAGTGCTTACAGGGTAGTTTAGTGAGCATAATATATGCATTTAGCCAGACACCAACAGGCATTATCCCTAAGGCTCATGACCTCCACTGTCATAGGTTTTCAGTATCAGGCATGTATTCCCTCCCTTGGAGCAGGCCTCCAGTACAATTAGAGAGTGGTTGGTTTCCCCCAGAACAGACAGGCCACTATTGCACCCATTGACTCATTTGGTCTGGCTAGCCAAACTTAAAGCTTGCAGTGTCCACAGTTGTTTATCTCCACTGATGACTTCTCTCTCCCATAGAGCTGCATGCAACATAGCTTTATCCAGCTTTCTGTTAGCTGGTCTATAGGGAGGAGGTTTTCAGCTCAGCTCCAGAAAGGTTTCTCAGTGACCTTGTAGCCCAAACATGTGGAGTCTTCAGCAGTAGGGTCTTACCGTCTTTTCCTAATGGGAAACCAACAGCCTCAGCATTGGCCTGCACTGTTTTGGGGGCATCAGGGACCTCCCTGGCCAACAACTCACGGGAAGACATCCCATCCCTGGCACTGAAATTTCTCTAGTAACAATCTATGGCTTCTGGATGTTCCATTGTCCAAAAAAGTAGGTTTCCATACAGGTTATTCATACCCTCTTAGATTTTGATTACCCCTCCCCCACCCTTCTTTTACTCAATCACTTCCCCTGACCTCACTTGGGCCTTTCCACTCAGTAATCTGTAATCTGTTCATCTACTTACAATGTGTATATATATATATACAATTTCTAAAAAGAAAATAATTTGACATTGGGCAAACAAAAGATTCTCCCCCTGGTCATATTATATTTAATGTAAAACCCATTTCATGTGCTTCATGATGTTATGTTATGTTATGCTATGCTATGCTATGCTATGCTATGCTATGCTATGCTATGCTATGCTATGCTATGCTATGCTATGTTGTTATGTTAGACTGTAGCATTTCTACCAAAATGCATTCCTAAATCTAAAAGTTCAGAAACATCAAGCTCAAAATGAAGCAAACTTAACAAGTCATCCTATGTCTTTAAAAAATAGTTAAGAAAGACTAAAGCTGAGTAGAGGCCCCATCTTAAAGGAAACTAAAGATACTTAACAATTGAATTTAAAATGTGATTACAGATTTGACTCCAGATTCACAGGGTTGAAATAAATGCTATGAATTGCTTTAAAGGGCATTATTTGAATAGCTATAAAAATGGAGTCTGGTCTGTGGATTTGATATATTTCTTGATTTTTATCATTATATTGTGGTTTTGAAAAGAATGTCCATGTTCTGAGACATACACACCAAAATGCACTACTTAGGAGTAAATTGGCACATTGTTCTAATTTACTCTCAAAGATTTCAGAAGAACAAAATTAATTACACAGGAAGAATAGAATTGGATATATACGTCATCATCCATACATACATGCATACATACATGTACAACATATGTATAGGAAAAATCTAAACATCTGAGGAATATGGATGATGAGAAATGAAAGTTTGTTGTCTCATCTTTGTAACTTTTCAGTATATGTGAATTTATCCTAAAATGAAGAGTTGTAATACATTTAAACCCACTACAAATCAAAGTCTGTTTTGCTATAATAGGCTATATTACGCTATTCATTCAAGGAAAATCGTGCATATAACACCACCAAACTTTACACATTTATTCCTGACTTTTTATACAAATAAAATAAATACACTTGGCCTGGAGAGATGGCTTAGCAGTTAAGGTGTTTGCCTGCAAAGCCAAAGGACCCAGGTTCAATTCCCCAGGACCCATGTTAGCCAGATGCACAAGGGGGCGCATGCGTCTGGAGTTCATTTACAGTTGCTGGAGGCCCTGGCGCACCCATTCTCTCTCTCTCCCTCTTTCTCTGTCAAATAAATAAATAAAAATAAAATATTTTAAAAAATAAACTTACAAAACAACATTGGAATAACGTACTTCTTTTCCTTTAAGAAAAGATTACTTGTAGCATATTTGTGAACCACATTACTTTATTTACATTAAATGTACCATGTGAAATCAGGATGTTAATGTTTTAAGTGAGTGAATTTAGAAGATATACAATAGACAGCTACTTGAAAAGAAACACAAAACTTCTTTATCTATTCTCTCCTGAACATCCACATTAAATCATCCTTAATTCTGTGCATTACCTGGTTTATTTAAGTATAATATAATCTTCATCTGGGGTCATTTTTCTGTATATTTTAAACTTACTTCCTCAGGAAAAATTTATATCTTTTTAAGAACAGGTAAATGTCTAAGCATTTACAGAAATAAATAATTTTTGCAGTTTTTAAAGTCCTTCAAAAGCTGGATCTAGTGGTACACATCTTTAATCCTAGCACTCAGAAGTCTGATCTCAGAGAATCCCCATGTGTTCAGAGCCAGCCTGGACTACAGAGTGAGTTTCACATCTGGGCTAGAGTGAGACCCTCCCTCAAAAAAAGCAAAACAAAAAAAAAAATTCCATCATAGACTACATTCATGTATTGAGTAAAACTTACTAACAATATTATTCTTTATTAATGACCATTATAGAATTAAAGCAGAGCTTTTATTTACAACTGAAAGGATTCAGCATCAATATTGGCCTATTTTTTCCATGAACTTTTTTTAGCAATCAAATGTCTCACACCAGCATATGAAGCTACATTTGTACAGTAACATATTTTTTAAAGAGACACTCATGGGCTGGAAAGATGGCTTAGCAGTTAAGGCACCTGCCTCCTAAGCCTAAGAACGCTGGTTCCAATCTCCAGAGGTTCCAATCTCCAGGTCCCATGTTTAGCCAGATGCAAAGTGACACAAGGGCGCAATGCCGCACTTGACCACAAGGGGGCGCACGCATCTGGATATCGTTCGCAGTAGCTGAGAGACTGCTGGCGTGCCCATCTCTGTCTGCCTTCCTCCCTCCCTCTCTCTCTCTCTCTCTCCAAAAAAAAAGAGAGAGAGAGACACTCATTTGTGCTGTTTCTGTAACCTGAATATAAGGTTATATTATATCAATAACCACCAGATGGAGAAAAAGAACACTCTAGGAAGCTAGCTATAAATACTAGATTAATTCCAGAATTCAAGATTTTACTAAAGATTCCTTAAACCATCTAGTATTTTTGAAGAATATTTACAACTTAGAATTTTAAAAAGAATACAGAATTTCTAGATGAATTCTGTCTATTGTATCACAGTTTTATCATCTTATATTTAATATGAGAGCCTTTTGTTGGTTCTCCAAACTCCTAACTTACAGAATTTTTTTGTTTATTTTTATTTATTTATTTATTTATTAGCAACAGACAGACACAGAGAGAAAGAGGCAGAGAGAAAGAACAGGCACACCAAGGCCTCCAGCCACTGCAAACAAACTCCAGATGCATGTGCCACTTTGTGAATCTGGCTTACATGGGTACTGGGGAATTGAGCCTTAAACCAGGGTCCTTAGGCTTCACAGGCAAGCACTTAACCACTAAGCCATCTCTCCAACCCACTTACAGAATTTTTTTTAAAAACTACATCTGGAATAGAAAAGTGAATTTTTTTTTTCTATCAGTATGTGTGTCACATTCAGTGACTTGCCTATAAAGTTTTACATGTTAAATTTGTCCTTGTGTTGGTTGGTGGAAAACTCTTGAAATGAGCCAGCCTTTGTACATATATGCCAGATACTAAGTGATCTAAAGTTGTTTCAAGGCAAACACATTGAACCATGACAGCATACATACCTCTATGTATTGTAATGGAGGTATGCAATAAGAGTTCCAAACACATACTAGGTAGTTGTGGAAAACAGTGGTTTTGACAATGAAAGAAGAGATTACAAAATATGAAATGAATTTTATGATTCAAATCAGCTTATTCCTAATTGACAAAAATCTTTTTAAAGTCAGGCATGGTGGCACATACCTTTAATCCCAGTACTTAGGAGACAGAGGTAGGAGGATCACCTGAGTTCGAGGCCACCCTGAGACTACAGAGTGAATTCCAGGTCAGCCAGAACTAGAGTGAGACCCTACCTCAAAAAAAAAAAAAAAATCAGCTTATTCCTAATTGAGAAAAATCTTTTTAATAATATCGATTTATTAAATGTCCATGACAATGTTAAATGTTAATAAGTACAGTCATTTATATTAGATATCCAAAGTAATCATGATTTTAGTTCTTAGAAATTATCTTATTTCTTCCAATTGTTGGGCTCTGTATGGTTTACTGAAAGCCAATTCAGGCCCATACAATTCACACATATCACTGACTTTCAGAAGGACTCAGGGAAGAGTATGGGTTTGTTACCACTAGAACTACAACTCAAATTCATAGTGTACTAATAAATGATTGGTGGTCACTGGCTCCATTCTTATGTGTCAAGAAGTAATAAATCATAATCATGAGCCCTTATCAGTAGGAAAAACAGTAATGACACATAGCTTTTGAACATTACCACAGGTGAATATGAAATGTTGAACAGAATGGAAATTGCCAAAAGGAAGGAAAAAAAGGAAAAACTGAAGGTGCAGCATAAAGATGAAAGAGGTTAAGAAAAGTAAGCAGAGATGGGAGTTAAAATGAAGTGATTGAAAGATGGTGTAATGGATTCAAGAAGTTTGAGAACTTTGATAGTTAGCTGTTAAAAAAGATGAAAAAAGACTGAATTTATACTTGAAGTTGGGATGTTGGACATCATTCTTACTTTCAACAATTCTTCCTCTGATTTTCTGCCAACTCTGTTAGGGAAAAATAATTTAACCTAAGCTCTTGTACTTAGCTCTCAATACTTTAATGAAGACTTATGCCCTTACTTTTACTTACCTGCTGCAATAAACATATAACCATATATGCTCTTAGTATTTATCTAAATTTTGGAAGAATGATGTTCTGAGATGGCAACAAAATTGAATTTTAAGTTCAGTAAGAAAGATTTTTAGTGAAAAATCAGTTCCATAATGCCACAAGAAAGCAAGAAAGCCTGTTTTTAAATAGACTTCAAAATTCAAAGCTTTCAGAGACCAGAGAGGCAAATTAAATTTGGTAAGATTTCATTTGCTTTTGTTTCCACTCATGATTTTGGGCGATTTCAGCCAATTCAGAGTATAATAACTCTTGAACAGTAAGAATATTGCAGTATGGTGAGAAGCACATATTGAACAACAAATAATAGCCAAACACAGTGATGATCCTGGCCGATTTAGATCATTTAGAACTGTAAATCAAACATGTTGTCTTATGCTCACTATTGACAGGATAAGCTTTACTAATATCATTTTTGCTCTCATTTATCTTACATTATAAATTTCCAAGAAGAGTCCATAAGACTGGATCATATAGTTAGAATCTGCAGGATTTTGAAATTTTGAAATGAATAGTATAGATATGGATGATAGTTTAAATTTTAAAATGGATAGGTTTCTATCTGTATGCAAACTTCTTATTCTTGAGACTGTGGGATGAATCTAGTTTTATTTGATTTCAGTACTGATATACTATAACGTTTGGTAGGGCTTGAGTGACTTATTAGATGCCAGCTTGCCAAACTCAGAATGTGCCACAGATTAATACATTACACACAAGCCTATTTTTTTGTTCCAGGCTAAATAAGTACATCGGTAGACATACATAAACACGGGTGTGGTGGTTTGATTCAGGTGCCTTCCATAAACTTATGTGTTCGGAATGCTAGGACCACAGCTGGTGACATTTGGGAAGTGGATCCTCCTGGAAGCGATATATTGTTGGAGGAAGGCTTATGGGTTTTATAGCCATCTTCCCCTTGCCAGTGTTTGGCACACTGTCCTGTGGAAGTTGTCCCTCTGATGGTTGGCCAGGAGGTGATGACCAGCCTCTGCTCATGCCATCATTTTTCTCTGCCATCACAGAGCTTCCCCTCAAGTCTGTAAGCCAAAATAAACCCTCTCCTCCAACAAGCTGCTCTTGGTCAGGTGCTTTGTGTCAGCAATGCAAAGCTAACGGCAACAGTGGGCATGCGTGCTTCTGTGTGGTTTCTACTGCACAGTTTTGGGGTGAAATTAAGTTCTGATTGTGTATTGTCAAAACGTTGACAATCCCCAATCATGCTATCTTTTAAGATGCAAAAGACCCTTGAGCAATATTAAACAATATGAGTCCATGTTCTGTTTTTCTAGTTTAAGGTTTTGACTTCATGTTTTGGTTTGGGAGTTGTTTTCTTTGGTTTTGTTTTTTCTAACTGCTATAAAATATAGTGAGTTGACAAATGCCTATTGAACACTCTCTAAACATGGCATAAAATCTAAAATACAGGCTGAGGAGGTGGCTCAGCTGTTAAAGGCACTTGCTTTCAAAGCCTGCCTGTCTGGATTGAATTCCCTAGTCCCCATATAAAGTCAGATACACAAATTAACATATGCATCTGGAGTCCATTTACAGTAGCAAGAGGCCCTGGCACACCTCTCCCCTGTGCCCTCTCCCTGTCTCCCTTTCTTACAAGTAAATAACTAAAAACATCTAAAATCTAACATAGTATTACATAGAAGAAAATTGGGGCTTAGCTCCCATTGCTGACCTTCCATTTAAATGTCTTCCCATAGTAGGAGAACCTAAAGGTGATTCATTTGTTCCATTACTCTGAAGGGAGAGAGGGTTGAATATATCAGAACTCTTGGGATACTAAGTATGGTGGTTTGATTCAGGTGTCCCCCATAAACTCATGTGTTCTGAATGTGAGATTCCCAGCTGGCGGTAATTTGGGAATTGAAGGCTCCTAAAGCAGGTGTGTTGTTGGGGGCGAGTTTATAGGTGTTATAGCCAGCTTCCCCTTGCCAGTGTTCGGCACACTCTCTTGCTGCTGTTGTCCACCTGTGTTTGCCAGGAAGTGATGTCCAGCCTCTGATCATGCCATCATTTTCCCCTGCCATTGTGAAGCTTAACCTCAAGTCTGTAAGTCAAAATAAACCCTTCTTCCCAAAAGCTGCTTTTGGTTGGGTGCTTTGTGCCAGCAATAAGAAGGAAACTGCAACACTAAGGAAAAATGATGTGTAAATTGGTACAATAGATACAGAATAATGGTAGTACAGGTTCTGCCATCCTCTTGAGCCATGCATGCTTCATACTCTCAAAGACTCTGGACATTGTACATGGGGGACACTTGAACCAACAAGGTAAAAACAGCTTGAGAAATACAGCAAATCCTCCTGTCAAACCTGTTTTTGGATTGTTGTGACTAGCATCCTGCCTGCCATATATACCTATGACCATAGGATTTTTACATTCGTGGGGGTTGGGGGAAGGATACTGGAGAATCAAACCCAAGGCCTAGTCCATGGTAAACAAGGATTCTTATTAGACTACATCCCCTAAAGTGTTTCTTCTTTTTACTCCTATTTGTGTCATTTTCTCAGTATCAAAGTGTTACTGTTTAAAATAATTGATTATCCAAGTTAGTGGTTTTAGTTTTAATTTAACCTTTTAGCTCATGTTATTTAATACCTTCTGTGCATATATATGATGATAAATATTCATTGTGGTGGTCACAACCTTGGACTTCTCTCATTTTAGCATCCTTTCCAGAGTATAATACATGGTATTAATGAAAATACTGTAAGTACCAAATCCAACACAACATGGTTTGATAACATGTCATAGACTAGTACTGAATCTTTAGTAACTTTATACAAAAGAGTTTGAAGAAGATATACTGCTTTATATTTTCCATTCTTCTATCAATCAAGTGTCCTTGAAATTGTCCAATTAGTAACATTACGCAAGCACATTCCAGGAACTTCTATACCAAAACCACATGTAATCTGTAAAACACTATAATTTCCAAAGGCCCTGGTATCTTTTTTAATATTTTATTTATTTGCATGTGGATATGTGTATATGGGCATGCCAGAGTCTCTTACTGCTGCAAACAAATGCCCACTCAGCTTAATGTGAGTAGGGGAAAGCCAGGGAGGCTTTGCAAACAAGTGCCAAATCATCTCCCAGCTAGACCCTGCTATCTTTCCCAACAAAAGAAGTCTCCTAGGCAGAATGGCATCCTCATGTTGCTTACTTAAAACTTCTGAAGCATGCTGGATTTGACTTATGGAATCTAGGGTATTTAGCCTAAAAGACACTCTAGGTAGGCTTAAGAATAGAATCATGAACCAGGCGTGGTAGCATATGCCTTTAATCCCAGCACTTGGGATGCAGAGGTAGGAGGATCACCATGAGTTCAAGACCATCCTGAGACTACATAGTGAATTCCAGGTCAGGCTGGGCTAAAGTGAAACCCTACCTTGGAGAACCAAAACAAACAAACAAAAAAATGGAATCATGTAAAAAGTTACTAAACTATAAGGAACATGTTCAAAACTTGGAACAGCCATAGGTAGCAGGTATCCACAGATTTAAAAAAAATTATATTACTTTTTATCTTACATTTTCATGCCATTTAAAATGTCTATTAGCTCAGGTACAGATATCAATCTCTAGGAAATGTATCTCTATTTCTGCTTTGATAATCCTCTGAATTATTTAGTGGATCACTTCCACCAATGTTAGCTTCTCTAAACTTAACCATTCATGTTAAACTGAAAAAGAGAAGTATATCTGCGGTTGTAATGTAGGAGTTTTCATGCTTGGCAGTATTGACATCTTAGAATAAAGAATGTTTTGATAGCCAGGTGTGGTGGCTGGCTCATGCCTTAATCCCAGTGCTCAGAGGCAGAGGTAGAAGGATCTCTGTGAGTTTGAGACCAGCCTGGGACTACATAATGAATTCCAGGCTGCCTGGACTCGAGCTAGATCCTTCCTTGTAAAAAAGTAATAAAGAATGCTTTCATACTAAGGGTTTCCAGTGCATTGCAGGATATGTAGCAACATCTCTAACCTCTATCTGCTAGATATCAGCAGCACACACACATATATCCTCATTATTATAATCAAAGCCGTCTTAATGGAAAGGTCCCAAGAAAAGAAGCTGGCCCTGTTTTTTTTTTTTTTTTTTTTTTTTTTTTTTTTTTTTTGGTTTTTCGAGGTAGGGTTTCACTCTGGCCTAGGCTGACCTGGAATTAACTATGTAGTCTCAGGGTGGCCTCGAACTCACGGCAATCCTCCTACCTCTGCCTCCCAAGTGCTGGGATTAAAGGCGTGCGCCACCACACCCAGCTCTGGCCCTGTTCTTTTACTTCCTCTGATGCTGGCTACATGAATGCATTCTGTAAAACCTCATCAAGTTCTACATATTTAACTTACATACTTTACTTATATTTCAATAAAATCAATTTACCAAGAAAATTATCTTTCTTAATCTCTCAGTGTTTTTCATAGTCTATTATAATGATATAATTTTGTTTTTTTTATTGCTTCCCCTAAGTTATTTTCATCAAAAACATAGGAAATTCTGAAAGCTTAAAAAAGACTGAAAGAATATGCCTTGGTAAGGCCTACAGTCATTGATTTAGCTTCCATCCTCTGCCTTTGATATCTGTGTATACTTATTGTATAAATACTCTGCATATGTTTATACATATATACAGATACTCCATATCATCTTCCTTCTTCAAGAAGAAACTCAACAATAAAGACCTGCAGGAAGGAAGGGAAAATAAAGATTGTTTGTACTTTGAATTATAACTTTGCTTCAGAAATTTAATGAGTTGAATGAATACATATTTCTAAGGCTATCATGGGAGTAAATGAAAATCTATCATTTTATCATTAGACTTGAAAATATATTCTCCCTATGGAGCAATAAGCTATTATTACTAAGTTCAGTTTGGAAGTGCATCTTTGAATAACCTTCCTATATTTTCTTTTGTAATTTAGAGTATTTGCAAGGAACTATATAGATAAGCATGTGAATTGGCTTTTTCTTTTAATGCACTCTGCAGTATTCATTAATTTATGCATATTTTACTTTTAAAACGTAATGACTTATATGAATGAAATGGTTTATATGTTAATTATGAACTATTCTAAGTAGAGATAAAATAGTAAAAAGTCAGTTTAATGAAATTTTAGTTTCTTAATAAACTTCAAACTTGACCTGGATCATACTACTGTTTTACATTAATTTCCAAAATTGTTGCCCTGGTTTAAGAGTTAAGGAGAAAGTCTCTCCAGAATTGGAGAGTAACACCTCATTTACTGACTTTAGGCTTCTCTTTTACTGCATAATAAGTTATTACTTTGCAAGTATGAAGGCATAATTAAATTTTTTTCTCTTAAGTAGAATGCATAATTAAGTTCTTTATCAGGAAAGTTTCAATTTTTTGTACTATATCATAAATAGTACATCAGCTGTGTAAATAAAACTTTTTTCCTTACTAGAAATACTGAAGAATTTTCTATTCTTATAAGTAAGAGAGATAGCTCTGGTCCTGGTGGTGCACACTTTTAATCCCAGCACCCAAGAGACAGATGTAGGATGATCACTTTGAATTCGAGGCCACCCTAAGAGTACATAGTGAATTCCCAGTTAGCCTGGACTAGAATAAAACCCTATCTCAAAAAAAGAAAATAAGAGATTTTATTTTGTCTTGAAATAAGTCATTAGTTCTAATGAACACATTTTTCAAACTATTCACTTTATCTAAGTTTGTCATAATGCAGCTCCCAAATGCTCATTACTATAATTAAAGTTCATTTAGAGTCAGGTATAGCTGAGACATGTGATATAAAGATATATAGGAAAATATTTATACTTATATAATTAGGTAATTGCAAACATAATTATTGCCTTTTCTATTTGGAAAAACAATTATTTTTTATGGCTGAACCTTCCTGCGTATGTTATTAGTGCAGTTTAAGTTGCACATCTTATTTTACCAAATGAAAGGATTTTGGAGACATTGAGTTACATCATTTGAAATTATAAGTAAAGATATGAAATATTTATTCTTTATTTTTTATTACTAACACTAAAGAAGATATGTCCTTGGGAAGGGTGGAATAATATAGTCTGACTGACATCTGTTTTACTACATTTTTAGAAAGTACTAGAATTTTCCTTATATAAATACTAATATTCAGTATAAAAACCCTCAAACAGGGGCTGGAGAGATGGCTTAGTGCAAAGCCAAAGGACCCAGGTTCAACTCCCCAGGACCCTTGCAAGCCAGATACACAAGGGAGCACATGGACCTGGAGTTCGTGTGCCATGCTGGAGGCCCTGGTGTGCCCATTCTCTCTCGTTCTCTCCACCTACCTATTTCTGAATCTTTCTCTCCCTCAAAAAAAAATATTTTTTAAAAAAATCCTCAAATAAAACAGAAGCCAACTGAGTAACAAATCATGATCAAGATATCCATATCCAGCAGCATATCAGATTAATTACTTTGATGGACTGTGGCAAGACAGATGTGGTTCGTTTTGTTTATAGATTATATCCACAATGTGGGTTCACAGAGACCAACAAATGCATAAAGAAATAAGCCCCCATGAATAAGGACAGAAATGGCAACTTCTAGATTTTAAATTGTCCCCAATAACTATAGATAGTAAAATTAACTCATATAATTTACAAAAGCAAATATGAAATATGTAAAGATCGTGCATATTTCAATTTACAGTACAAAATACTTGTTTAATTTTTTTGGGGGGAGGGGGGTTTGTGAGGTAGGGTCTCACTCTGGTCCAAGCTGACCTGGCTCAGGGTGGCCTCGAACTCTTGGTGATCCTCCTACCTCTGCCTTCCGAGTGCTGGGATTAAAGGCGTGTGCCACCACGCCCGGAATTGTTTAAATTTTTTTAAATATGGATCTCTTAATCAGTGACTAGTTAGGAAAGCAAATTATTCTGGGTATTTTATATGGTGGTGTAAATGTAAAATGTGGGCTGGGAAGATGGTTTAGTGGTTAAGGCGCATGCCTGTGAAGCCTAAGGACCCCGGTTTAGTTTTCCAGGTCCCATGTAAGCCAGATGCACAATGGGGCACATGTGTCTGGAGTTCGTTTGTAGTGGCTAGAGGCCCTGGCGTGACCATTCTCAATCTCCCTCTCTCTGTCTCTAATAAATAAAAAATAAATGTAAAATGTCCCACATAGTCTCATAAGTTTTGGATACTTGGTCCATACAGGGTGACAATTTGAGAAAGTTGCCGAACGGTTAGGAGGTGGAACCTTGATGGGGTATGTATGTCATTGAGGGCAGGCTTTAAGGTAATATAACCAAACTCTAAACCAAATCCATAGACTTTGACTGATGTTGATGCTGTGGAATGTGATACCCTCTTGGATATTTGTTCTTGTGCTTTCTTCACCATGATGAAGCATCCACTTGAAGTAAGCCAAAAAAAAAAAAAAAGAAAAAATTTTTTTTCTTCCCATAAGCTACTTATAAGCAAGTTGGTTTTTTTCTTTTTATTTTTTATTTTTTATTATTTTTTGGAGAGAGACACAGAGAGAGAGAGGGAGAGGAAGACAGAGTTGGGTGCGCCAGCAGTGTCCCAGCTGCTGCAAACAAAATCCAGATTTTTGCTCCCCCTTGCAGTTAAGTGCGGCATTGCGCCCTTGCGTCACTTTGCATCTGTATTGGTCTGGAATCATAGGTCTTCTTCATGGAGGGTGGCATCTGGCACCAGGAATGAGGTGAGGAGTGGGAATGGAGTATCACAGTTCACACAACTATTGAAGGGGAGATCCGCTGTGCTTCCAGGTATGTGGGGGTCACCATAGAAGTGGTGACTTTTCCTGGAGATGTGTCTATGACAAGGACTCAGGATGTGGGCAGAGACAGCCAGGAGTGGGAAGTCTGGTGAGGAGGATCAAAACTAGCTTGGGCAAGTTTCTCCCAGGTGCCAGATGCACCACCTCTGGTGTCCAAGTGAGGAGTGTCATTGGGACCTGGAGATTGGAACCAGTGTTCTTAGGCTTAGGAGGCAGGCGCCTTAACCGCTAAGCCATCTCTCCAGCCCTAAGCAAGTGTTTTGTACCATCAATGAAAAGTTAGCTGCAAGCTAGAGAGATGGCTTGGCAGTTAAAGGTGCTGCATGCAAAGCTTTATGGCCTAGGTTCAATTCCTTAGCACCCATGTAAAGCCAGATGCACAAAGATGGTGCATGTGTCTGGAATTCCTTTGCAGTGGCAAGAGGCCTTGGAGTGCCATTTCTCTTTCTCTTTCTTCTCTTTCTCTTTGCTTGCAAACAAATAAAATATTTTCTAAAAGTTAACCACTAGCAGGGCGTGATGGCACACACCTTTAATCCCACCACTTGGGAAGCAAAAGTAGGAGGATTGCCATGAGTTCAAAGCCACCCTGAGACTAGAGAGTGAATTCCAGGTCAGCCTGGGCTAGAGCAAGACCCTACCTAAAAAAAAAAAAAAAAAAAAAAAAAAACTTAACCACTACATTTTTTTATTTATTCATTCATCCATTCATTCATTTTGAGTTTTGGAGCTAATGTCTATTGCACCAAGCTGGCCTGGTGACAACAGACTTCTTGGCAGCAATGATGGAAGCTAGGAAAAAATGAAATGTATTCTTTTTAAATTTAATTACTTGTTTTTAATCAACACGTGTTAATTGTACATTTGGATCTCACTCTAGTCCAGGCTGACCTGGGATTCACTATGTAATCTCATGATTGCCTCAAACCTTATCTGTATTTTTGATGCCTAACAGCTTCTCTGTAACCACTTGTCCTTCCTATCTTTTACTGATTACTTTTATACTCTACTTTGAGATTAAGTTTTTAATTACTGTGCCAAAATGCAATATTTGGCTTTTTGTGGATTATATCACCTAATATAATGCTTTCTCTTTCAGTATATTTTGCCACAAATGACACTATTCTTAAATTATTCTGAAATTTGAAAGGAAGCGAATTGTTGAAAATTCATTGTAGGGGCTGAAGAGATGACTTAACATCTAAAGTTTGAGGGCTTTAAGATTATTTTCTTGTTAATTTGGTACATTCCTTTTATTTGTTCTTGTTTTTAGTGTGAAAACTTGCAGTTATGTCTTGTAGTTGCCTGTTGTGTTTAATAGCCAGATGCATAAGGTGGCACTTGTATCTAGAGTTCGTTTGCAGTGCCTGGAGCCAATGGCTCTTTCTCTGTAGCTCTCTCAATAAATAAATAAATACTATTTTTTACAGTAGTTAATTTGCAGGTCAACATCTGTTTTAGATTCCCTTTTGTATATCTTTTTGATATAAATAATGAATTAATATCTAGTGATATTTCTGAACCATGAACAATACATGCTCCCAAACATTATCTAATTTATTTCAGAGGTGTTGACTGTATAGGTCATTAGACGGGCTTAATAACTAGTTGGTCAGTTTGACTCATTAGTATCTATCTTGAGAGTTATTAAAAGATCTGGAGGGATGGCTTAGCAGTTAAGATGTTTGCTTGGAAAGCCAAAAGACCCAGGTTCCATTTCCCAGGACCCACATAAGCCAGATGCACAGTGCACAATGTGGCACATGCATCTGGAATTTGTTTGCAGTGGCTGGAGGCCCTGGAGCTCCCATTCTCTCCCTCTTCCCCCCACTTTCCTCTTTCTGTAAAATTAATTAATTAAAAATAAAAGTAATAAAATATATCCCAGTTAATCATTAAAACAAAAGCTATAGTAAAGAGTAAAGTCTTCAGTTGGTGCCAGTACTTAGAAATAAATCTTGGGGGCCTAGAGAGATGGCTTAGCTGTTAAGCGCTTGCCTGTGAAGCCTAAGGCCCCTGGTTCAAGGCTGGATTCCCCAGGACCCACATAGCCAGATACACAAGGTGGCACATGCATCTGGAGTTCGTTTGCAGTGGCTGGAGGCCCCAGCATGCCCATTCTCTATTTATCTGCTTTTTCTCTGTCACTCACTTTCAAATAAACAAATAATAAAAAATTTAAAAAGAAATAAATCTTGTTATTCTGTGTTGGTTCCATGGATATTTTTCACTGACTTTAGGTTGATTTACCCAGAAATAATATTGCTTAGTGCATTATTTTCCAATGTCCTTAAAGCCTCTGAAGACAATTTCATTATTTTGACCATGAATTCATTCCCAATTTCTAAGAGTTTTTCTCTACTGAGGATTCTTGAAATCCAGATGTAACAATCTGATATATTTAGTGTTAGTATCGAGGTCATTGTCATGTTTTCATTCTTTTTTTTTCTGGTGTTTGCATTCTCTTTTTAAGTACTTTTAAGTCATCAAGGAAAAACTAAAGAATCCCAAGGACATTTACATTAAAAAAAAAAAAAAAGATAGGGTTGGAGTGATGGCTTAGAGGTTAAGGCACCTGCCTCCTAAGCCTAAGAATGCCTGTTCCAATCTCCAGCGGTTCCAGTCTCCAGGTCCTACGTTTAGCCAGATGCAAAGTGATGCAAGGGTGCAATGCCGCACTTGACCACAAGGGGGTGCACGCATCTGGATTTTGTTCGCAGCAGCTAATAGGCTGCTGGCACACCCATCTCTATCTGTCTTCCTCTCCTTCTCTCTCTGTCTCTCTCTGTGTCTCTCTCCAATAATAAAAATTAAAAAAAAAAAAAAAAGATAGGGGCTGGAGAAATGGCTTAGCAGTTAAGGCATTTGTCTGCGAAGCCAAAGGATCCCAGTCCTCTTCTCCAGGACTCACGTAAGCCAGATACGCAAGGGGCATATGTATCTGGAGTTCGTTTGCAGTGGCTAGAGGCCCTGCCATGCCCATTCTCTGTCTATCTGCCTGTCTCTCTTCTATCTCTCCCTCTGCTTGCAAATAAATAAATAAAAATTTAAAAAATTAAAAAGTTAATCCACACACTATAAGGAAGCATGCTATACAATGTTTAGTTTTGACCATGTAGACTTACAATGTAACTTCAGTACATGTTTTCTGTACTAACATGTAATATAGTGCCTGAAGATGATATAAACAGAACATTTCACTATGTCATCTAGTAACAAAAAAGAAAAGCTGGAAACTGATGGTACTTTGTGTGAAAAGGAAACTAATTTTACTATAATTTCTAGACATTAACATATTACAACCATAGCTGTGATGTTTAAATGTCAAGTACAGTGAGAAAAAGTTCTTCTACTCCCTTTTCTTTGCTGGACATTGAAAAACATCTCACAGTCCTTCCGTATCACCGTGAAACTACCTCTTTATTCATCTAGGTTTGGTAATCTCCATAGTATGAATGTTTATAATTCATTTGCTTATTTCCTAGTTAATAGGAATTTACCTGTTTTGTAATGTTCACCCTAATGATCAATAAATACTACAGGGACTAATATTTTACTTAACTCTTCCTTTGTGCATGTATTTGATTACTTATCCTATATGTATTTGATCATTATTTTATGGAAAAGTTGTTTGTTTAATATTTTTTTACTAGTTATGTACATAATATATATATAGCCATGATGGTACCATCATTAGCCTTCTCCCTGTCTTCCCCCCATGGGTAATGTGGGTCTTGCCTTATGGAGGTAGCCATCAGTTATGCAGGAGAGGCAATGACTCTGTGTATAATGACCCAACTCATGGCTCTAACAAGCTTTCCGCCCCCTCTTCCATGAATTTCCCCGAGCCATGTTGGGTTTATTTTAGTTCTGTTTCAGTGACAAGGTTTTGTGAGTCTCTGTGTCTCTGGATATCTGATTTGGTAGGGGGTGAGAGTTATTTGTGTCTATCTCCTTCGCCCTTGTGCTGGTACCAGGTTCACCAATAAAGGAGCACTCTTGGCCATTTCCCCTATAACTCAATGATTTCATCTGGTGCCCTGTTGAGGTGTGATGAGCTGATTCTCTCCTCAAGATATGCATCCATCTGCAAGAGAGAAGCAGATTCTGTAATGGAGAGTGAGGTCAATGCAAGATACATGGATAACCTTTATTATTTTAGAGAGAATTTAATAGGTGTAGGCCCTCTTGTATCCCACTATTGGTGGGAGCTTGATATTGGAGAGTGGGCTCATTTTTTGATATGTTTCTGACTTGTTTCCCATTTCCAGGTATGGGTTCTGTTCCACTGAGCGGATCCGTTAGCCAAATCTAGAGCAGTTGGTAACCTACCATGGCTGTGTGCCACTACTGCACTTGTGTGAGCATCACGTCAGGTTGTTTGCTGCTGAGTAGCTTAGACTGTGAGTTGCTTAGACAGATGTTGGTCGTTTTCCCCCAGTCACTTATTTAGTGCCTACTGGCACTAGACAAGCTAACTGTCTGGGGACTGACTCTTCCAGATTCCATCCAGGTCTCTCCATGTTCCGTCCAAACAGCATATGTTGTCTTCAGCAGTAGGGTCATCAAGTGCTCTGACAGAAATCTGTCTTCTTTTGGGAAACCTTGTAGGTCTCACTGATCAACATCTCATTGTGGATGTTAACCACACGCTGTTATTGGGAGTTACAGGTCAGTGCCAAGGAAAGAGAAGGAAGAAAAAGTATAGGTGATATGAAAGACAAAGAGAGAAGAGAGAGAAGTGTTTGTTTTTGAGGCAGGGTGTCACTCTAACCCAAGATGACCTGGAATTCATTCTGTAGCTCCAGGCTGATCTCCTACCTTCAGCATCTAGAGTGCTGGGATTATAAGCAGAAACTACCCTGTCAGGTTGGAATTTACAGTTTGAAAGTATACAAATGGTTTTGTTTTATACAGATATTGATTTTATTAGTAAATAAATATTTTTATCCTTTTATTTGTATTTTCTGATTACCATTAGGATTATTTCGTTTGCTTATTATCCTTTGTGCATATCTTTTTCAGTCTTTCTTTGGGGGTTGTGAAGACCCTTTGATATTTTTCCAATTAATTTGTGGGTATTATAGATTCCAGATATTAATACTTTTTTTTAAGAGAGACAGAGAGAGACACAGAGAGAGGGAGAGGAAGACAGATAGAGATGGGCCCGCCAGCAGTCTCTCAGCTGCTGCGAATGAAATCCAGATGTGCCCCCTTGTGTTCAAGTGCGGCATTGCGCCCTTGCATCACTTTGCATCTGGCTAAATGTGGAACCTGGAGATTGGAACCGCTGGAGATTGGAACCAGCGTTCTTAGGCTTAGGAGGAATGTGCCTTAACTGCTAAGCCATCTCTTCAGCCCCAGATATTAGTACTTTTTGACTCATGTATATATCGTATATTCCCTCAGACTATGACTTTTAAAGGATATATATCTATATTTATTTATATATTTGCAAGCAAAGAGAGAGAGTGAAATATAGGTATACCAGGCCCTCTTGCCACTGCAAATGAACCACTTTGTGCATGTGGATTGAAGCAGGTACTGGGGAATCAAACCTGGGCCCTCAGGTTTTAGAAACAAGCACTTTTAACCAATGAGCCATCTCCCCAACTCCTAAAGTTTTTAAAAAATATTTTATTTATTTATTTTGAGAAAGAGAGGGAGAGAATGGGTGTGCCAGAGCTTCCAGCTGCTGCAGACAAACTCCAGATGCATGTGCCATCTTATACATCTGGCTTACATGGGTCCTGGGGAACCAAACCTATGTCCTTTGACTTTGTGTTTGTTTGTGGGAGTACTCTTCTGTTAAACCATTTGCCTGTTTCTCTACAGTACTAAAACGTTTTAACATTTATTTTAATAATAGATAAATAATTTTCTTGATTTCGCATATTAGCTTTATTTCCTGCTAAGCTATCCTTTCTCACTGGTTCTAGTTTTTCATTTTGAGGTTTTTTGATAAATTACCTTAGTGACTTCAAGTCCTGAAAATCTTATATAAGAGGCATATTCAAGACCAATTGAATTCTATATAAACATCTGTGGATGGACCCATTTCTATCAACCTTTTTCAGAAGATTTTATCTTTCCCTAATTGTCTCCCATCCAAATTCAGTTTGTACCCTTCCACATCAGGTAGACTTGAGATATTTCCACAGTTTCTATTGTACACTTCCCTCCACACTTAAAAAATGTATTTATGAGCAGTCCTCTGCCTTAAACTTGATTTACTCTAACTCTTATGTGAGTCTGGGGAATGTTTTGAAAGTAGAATATCTCTTTGTGACATAAATCTTTTCTGATCCGTTGTATAATTATTGTTCTTTTTCATTTATATGAGCATTTATCAGTCATTTTATTTTTCATAAGTCTATGTTTGTGCCTCTCACATATTAAGTATTTCAGCTCAGATTATTTCTGTTCCTTCTCCCTTCTCCTCTTAAGCCTATGTTGTACATATTTTAACTTCCTACAGAGCTTTATTACAATTAAGATTCTGTTGTCCGTGTCTGCAGTACCTCTTACCTCCTGTGTTATGCCCACCCATCCTCAGAACCTTGGCTCTGTTTTACATTGATTTTCTTACATGTTTAAAAACTTTTAATTTTGAAATAATTTAAAACATCCATAATACTTGCAGTAGTACAAAGAAGTCATTGTACAGATTCAGTCATTGTTAGAACTCTGCCATAGTTACATTGTCATTCTCCCTCTCTGCCTCCCTCTGCATGTTAGGTGGAGAGACAGAAAGAGAGAGAGAGTAAGAGTGTGTGTGTGTGTGTGTTTGTGTGTGTGCACGCTATGTGTATTTTTACAACAATTTGACACTAAATTGTAGACATTACATGATCTGTCTTGCTTTTGCTTCTTTGGGACTTATGCTCAATAAATTAAATTGAAGTCCAACTCTATCCAGTGTTCACTTGTCCAATAAGTCATGTACAGATCCATAAGGTCCCATTTTGTATTGGGCCATAAAATCATGAGCAGTGACTTCAAATTGCCTTTCAATACTACTGTCTGTATGAATGACCACTTTTTAAATTTGTAAACACATATTTGGGAAGTAACATATCTATGGTGCCTTAGTATCGCAGTTTGATCAGGCGATCTATTCTTTATGATTTCAAATGTTCTAAACCATTAAGATTTTCTTTATGGCCAGTTATTTTTATTTCTTTCCCAATGATTTGTATAGTGCTTACTAGAGACCAGGCACTGAAAACTTTACAAATTTTTCATTTATTCAATTTTTTTCAACAACATGATGTGGTAGCTACTATTACTATCTGGATTTTGCAGATGAGGACTCTGAGGGCCAAAGATATAGCATGTTCTAAACCATGGACAAATCAAGTAACATTTAGGATTTTAGTGCTAGCAACATGCAACCAGAATTCATGTGTTAACCAGCATGCTATACTTTTTCTAAAATTCTTATAGATTTATATAGTTTCCTGTGTACCTCCAACAAATTGATCATGTTGGTTGTATAGTTTATATGTCTCTATTGACTTCTTGCCTAGTTGATTTATCAGTTTCTTCTTTTTGTGTGTGGGGGGGTATAAGTGCATCCATGTTCATGTGGGGGTGCTTTTGTGAGTACACATGTATGTGGAGGACAGAGAACATCCTCAGGTATCATCTTTGAAATGCTTTCCCTCTCCTTTGAGACAAGGTATCTCATTGGCCTAGAACTCACCAATTAGGCTAGACTGGATGACCTGCAGTTTCAGGGACCTGCCTGTCTCTATGTGGTTGTAAATGTAATGTAAAATGTCCCCCATAGCCTCATGTTGTTTGTGATTAAGCCTCATATTTGATTCCTGCCTAGTAGAGCTTTGGGGAGGTGGAGTCTTGCTGGAGGAGATGTGTCACTGGGAGCAAGCCTTGCTATTTTATAATTTATCCCACCTTACTAACACTAACTAGTTTGCTCTTATTGCCTCCCTCCTATTGATATGTGGTGAAGTGAACCAGCATCCTGCTTTTGCCATGCTTTCCCCATTATGAAACTTACCCTCGAAACTAGAAGTGAAATAAATCCTTTCCTTCCATGTGGTTCTTTTGGTCAAGTGTTTTGTCCCAGCAACAAGAGGGTAACTGCTACACTCTATCAATTTCAAATAACAAAATATTTACTATGAATATAGTAAATATTTACTATGATTCTCTCACTTTGTGACAGGTATTATTAGGATATTATTAGATAGATCTACTTGAGAGTTTTAAGTGTTCCATTTAATAACCTTTAAACAAATAAAAATAAAATTGAGATCCTGAATGACTGCATCATTTCAATATGAAATCCAACTCACAGTCACAGTATTTAAATGTAGAATATATTTTATACAATATGATCTAAACTGATGGCCCATTGATGGAAAAGATTAAAGCATAATAACTAAACATTCATAACTAAACATTTGTTTTAACTTGGGTAAATATATAAGTCAAGGGCTTTAGATAATTGATATATTGATTTTAATTAAGTTTATAAATTGGTGTCAGTTGACTTTATACTAATAAGGTGACATTAAATAATTTTTTAATTTTTTTCACTTTCAATAATAACAAGAATTTAAGGAAAATTGCAATATGATCTCAATGCAGTGCTATTTAAGATTTTAAGGGTTTTCCAGAGGAGAACCTCATTCTTAGTTCTTAAGAGACTGATATTAAGCACTGGGGAGATGGCTCAATGGTTTAAAGTACTTGTTCTGTAAGCCTGCGGACAATACCCACATAAATCAAAATGCAAAAGTGATGCACACATATGTAATCCAAGCATGCCTCTGGCAGTAAAGAGCCTCTGTCTCAGACAAGGTGAGAGGACCAACACCCTAAGGTTGTCCTCTCACTTCCAAATGCATGTAGTGGCAGGTCCTACATAGATATAATCGTCCTTTTTCACCAGCTTATCAAGTATTTTGTTAAGTTTCTAAAATAGACCAAGAAAGTATGATTGACATCATGATTGGTTTGGGGAATCATACAAATAATAAGAGCAGAGATAATATCCCATCTGCTTTCAAGAGGAAATAAATTTGGTTAATCTAGTGATTTAAGTGGAGGAAAGCTAAGAAAGTTTTTTCTGTAGTTTATATCATGGTATGTTCTTCAAGTAAACAAAGGCAACATTGCTGGAAAGTTATTCTACATCTAGCAAATGTCATTATCAGAAAGTAACTGCCTAGGAGTAGAGTGGCTTTAATAACTTAGCATATTTATATACAAGCAGCACTTATGTCAGAGGTGCTATATATCTGTGGCACCAAAGCTGTTGTCACAGATGCATAAGAATGTCTGTTCTGAGAACATTGTCAGGTTTTTTATAAGCTGTATTTCCTGATACTTTGTAAAACAAGTTTTCTCTGATCATTCTGTTACCTATCCCAAGAGTATATAATCTCAGTAAACATATTCACTATTGAACTTAAAATTGTAAAGTCAGTTTTATAAAACATTTCTTGCTTTTCTTGCTTATAGATAAATAATAGGACCAGAAAGAACATCCAGTTCACAGGAGATTCTTACAGGATTTCCAAATGTTACACACAGCATTCAAATTTTCCAAAATCTATTTTAAAACTCTATCAAAAATAAACATGCACACCCAACAGTGTTACAATAAATTGTAACACCTTCAGGATCACAAAACAAAAAGCTGAGTTATATTTTCATGAACTGATGACTAAAGCTTCCCTACTAATTTTCATGTGAATGAATTTTTTTTGTTTTAAGTTTATGGTTTGCCTTTTTTAAAAGGTTGGACCCAATATTATATATTCAAATTAAATTAAGTGAAGAAGAATACTGTTAGAGCCTACGTATACCACATTGAGTAAGTGCATACAGGATGTGTGGGCGCATCTGTTTGCCATGAATCTTACCATTGCTCAAAAATGTTGCAATGACAAGTTATTCTGAAAATATTACATGAAAGGAGATTTTCTTGCTTAATTTAAGTTTGCCTATTTTTATATTCATGAACATAAACTTGAATAATGATTAGATACAATCATTCCATTTTGGAACAAGGTTTTCTTTTCCTTCAGGCTTCTCTACAATTTTAATAGCAGAAAATATCAAATTAGCTATTTTTAAAATTTGTTGCCATGTACAATAGGTTCTCTGTAATAATCTTATTCCTATCAATGTTACAAAGCCAAGAAGAATATAGAAATTTATTCCTAACAAAGATGACTTCCAATGGTAATTGTCACCACAATCCTTTGATGTCATACATTATAGTAATCAAAATAACCTATTCTTATTGATGAATTTAGCTAAGCAATATTATAATTTAGCCTTATAAAATAACTTTTATTAACAAATACCATTTTGTATTTAACATAAGAGAAGCTTCTTTTTTATTAAATTTTATTGACAACTTCCATAATTATAGACAGTAAACCTTCTTAGATTTCATTTGTCAGTGGAAACACTGATAAAATAATCAGAAACCACTGATCTGGTCCAATCTGTTACAAATTGAGAAATTAAAGTTCATTTTAAGTGTGGCAATGCTCAGTTATATAACTAGAAAATTGCAGGTAATAATAAACTCTCTAACTCTGAGTTAACTGCTCCTTCCATGATGTGTTACATCAGAAAATCCTTCAGAAAAAATGGATTCTGTTCAACCTCCAGTCAGTTTGGGTTGGATAAACACCTGAGGTTACACATCTTCTATATGTTTGTGAACTAGTCTGTAGTTTAAAATATTAGTAACAATAACTTTTCTACCCATATATTTCATTTTGAAAGGTGAGAAAAATGAATTCAGGCTAGAGCACATTACTTCTAAATCATATATCTGATTAATATATTTGGCAACTACAAACATAAGCTATAAACAAGGAATGTATGTGCGCTGAAGTAGAATGTAGGAAGTGGTATGACATACCTGTAAACAGAATTTAGGATGAGATTAATGAACAAATAACTCTTAAACAGAAGAACAGGTTACTCTTCTCATTTTATGCCCTAGGTATTCCTCATGCTTCTTCTACCTTATTCTTTTCCGAAGTATTCGTTAGAACAAGGACTATGCTCTATAAGTCTCTTATCTTTGGTTGTGTGGTGGGGGTGGGGTGGGCTGGTGATTGTACTCAGGGTCTTGAGCATGCTATGTAAGTGCTCTACTACTGAGTCTGTAGAACCAACCCTAACTCTTATCTCATGATTAAGTGCTGAGCCTGGAAAATGATCCACCCACATTTCCATTATCCTTTTATCTGTTGCTGGGCATCTAGACCATTTACAATTCTTATAAATAGAGTTACGGTAAATATGAATTTGCAAGTATCTTGGCAGTAGAGTATGGAATCCTTAGGGTATTATACCCAAGAGTGATATGACTGAACCCTATGGGATTAGGCAGATGCTCTTGCTGATCCCAGATCTTACTGTTTTGCTTTGTTTCAGAGCTCCAGAGATTTTCTGGTCTCTGCTCCATTACAAGACTGGGGTTACTTACATGTGTGGGCATACCCAGCTGTTTGATATGGGTCCTGGGAATGAAATTCAAACCATCTCTCAGGCCGCATTGGACCCTCCTCCTTACATTGAAGGTCCTTTAATTACTGAGCCATCTCTCCAGCCCTAAGCAAAGATTTCTTTTTGTTATAATGATTGCTATATGCCCTGTGCTCACAGAGCTTACCTTCTTTTTATAGAAGATAAATATCAGCAGGATAAACAGTAAAATATAAAGTATGCTAGGTAATGATAATACAGAGGAAGAGGCAAGGGGAATAAAAATGATCAGACATGGCAAAAGAAGATAAAGTTACTTAATTTCTTCTGCACTAGTTTCAATTCTAGAATTTAAAAAATAAAAAGAGGGAGATTTAAAGGGATACATTAAAGGATAGCTATTAAAGGGCCATAGTAAAAATTAGATGAGTTAATAACATTTGTATGTATAAAGTGTCCAACATGGTTTCTAGAAAATAGTAACATAACTCTAGTAAAATCCAGACATTTGGCTAAAATAACAGCATCATAGACATCATTTTTTAAACTTTTCATTGACAATTTCCATATATATATATGGACAATATGCCATGATCACAATACCCTCCCATCACCTTCCTTTTGCCCTCTCCTCTATACTTCCTCTGCTGAATCCCTTCTCTTTTTTCCAATTAGTGTCTCTTCTATTTTGATGTCATCAATTTTTTCCTCGTATTATATAGGTTTTGTATAGGTAGCATTGGCCACTGTGAGGTCATGAATATCATGGCCACTTCATGCCTGGAAAATAGTATTGCAAAGCATTCTTTCCTTCTTATGGCTCTTACATTCTTTCCTCCACCTCTTTAGCAGTGGTGCCCCAAGCCTTGGAGGATGATAGAGAAGTGTGAGTACCAAACAGTCCACTGCAATGCTCAGCACTTTGATGAGTTTTGAGTCCAGTGGTCACTACCATCTGAAAAGTGAAGCTTCTTTAACCAAAAGTGAGAGTAGCATTAATATATGGGCAAAAAATTAAGTATCATAGCCCATCTTTCTATCACTCATGGACTTCTCTTACAAAGAAGAATATACTTTCCAGTAGCTTTGAATTACCTAGATCCCTGACCTATGTCTTGCTTCTTTTTACCTTTTTGTTGTTTTTTTTTTGGGGGGGGGGGTTTAAATTTATTTTTTATTAGTTATGTATATAGTATGTATACGATGGTATCATCATTAGCCTTCTCCCTGTCCTCCCCCCATGGGGATTGTGGGTCTTGCACACACAGTTGTGCAGGTAGCGATCAGTTATGGGGGTGAGGCAATGTCTCTGTGCATAGTGACCCAATTTGTGGCTCTAACAGTCTTTCTGCCCCCTCTTCTGCGAATTTCCCTGAGCCATGTTGGGTTCATTTTAGGTCTATTTCAGTGACGAGGTCTTGGGAGTCTCTGTGTCACTGGATATCTGATTTGATAGGAGTTGAGTGTTCTCTGTGTCTATTTCCCCCACCCTGCTGTTGTGTTTTTTAAGAGAGTAGTATATATCCTAGGTGGGTCTAGAACTCACTATATGGCCAAGTTTAACCTTTAGTTCCTTATCCTCATGCCTTATCCTTATAGTTGTTAGGATTATAGGCATATGCTGCCGCACCCAGCTTTCCTTTTGGCTTTTGCCTCCATACACTCAAATCTAATATTCCTTTCTTCCTGAAGTGAATCATCACTCTTTGATAGTTCATTTTCTAGATAACATGTTAGCTTCTCTAGATGTCGGTTCATCATTTTCTATTTCAGGAATCAGACAAGCATCCACAGCTTTCTGTGGAAAGCATCACTAATGATTACTTACTTATATCACAAACTTCAAAGTTCTGACAAAATGAAACTTAGGTGTTTGCTTACCAACTAAAAATGAGTACAATATAACATACTTTATTAATAGATGTAAAATCTTTTATATTAATCTTCTGGAGTGGAGATCTTTTTACATGGATTTGGTGAAATTCCAGGTTTCCTGGTATTCTTTGCCTCTTTAACTCCTGAGCACTGAGCCACCACACCCAGTTTAGATTAACTCTTTAAGTCAATTTAGCATTCTGTGCTTACTTCTGTCATAGTCAGTACCATTCAAAGTTAACCTGACTGCCCAACTTCCTATCCTCTTCCCTTAATGCCTGTGCAGTAAGTTCCTTGAGTGTGGTTGGTGTTCTCCTCATGTTTCAGTTTTCAGGGGTCATCACAGTGCTTGTTCACACAGTTGGTGCTCATAAATATTTAAGATAATGTCAGGAGTGTCTTTGGTATGTAAAGATTATTGACACAGTCATTTAACCTAGGTCCCTTATCCCTTCAGCTGCTCTTTTGTCTCTCCTAGCCCCTCTTTGAGGAACAGAAGTCTTCAAGGATACTGTCATATCCTTTTTTACATATTCTTTTGTTCTGATATATCCCCCAAAATCATTTCTGGTTTCACAGTAATAACACTGTTGAAGAAAAGTGGAACTAAACACAAATAAAAACTCAGCAGGCTATCAGGAAGATCTACAGATAGCATTACCCTGTAGAATAACTGTGGTCCAGGATGGGGAATTTGCCATTACTTCTTGGTATAAAACTGTCTGTAATTACAAAAATGTAACTTCCATGCCAGGTTGCTTATTTATTTATGTTTGTTTTCTGTGACTGAAATTCTTAACACCTACTGTCCAGATCACAGTGCCTATGAAATTCACCAAAAAATCCAAAAGTTGTTCAATGGCTATGGGAACATAATAAAACATATTAAATGACTAAAAGGAATATTTTACCAAGGCTGAAAAGAGCCATATCACAACAATGATTAAAGCAATGCCTCTGTGAAAGCCAGGGGAAAGATGCAGTAAAAGTTACAAGGTATTGAATATATCTAAGAAAAACTTTGTGAAATTTGTTTGCTTATTTTCTAGAAGACATAATCTTTTAAATCCAGGATGGGAGATAATCAGTGGCATTTTATATATTTTTATAATGATTAATTCTTTGATTCCAAGATGAATTCCTGAGATAATAGTAATTTAATATTGCCACCAATGGTACTAAGAAAGCAAGGCAGAGGATTGGAGTTGCTTGGAAGTTCTCCATACATCTAGTAACTCAAGAATACTTTAATCTCAGGGCCAACACAGATTTATTAATAAAAAAGTGACAGTGGGGGATTGGAGTTACCTGTGTGCTTGGGGTTGTAAGTGGTTTGCTACTACTCCTACACATACTAATAAAGCATGCCAGTCTACTGAGAGCTTACCTTTTTCTGTTCTGAAGAAACTGAAGTATAGGCTAAATGATGAATAAAAATGAGTTCTACCTCTAACCAAGGCTACAGTGAATCCTGAAAGCCTTATCTCAAGATCCTTTCTATTCCAGAAGTTGGAAACCCAGATGCCTACAGATGCCAGACTGGTGGGATGAAGCAGGAGGCCACTGCAGTGAACTGGAAATCCAAGTCCTGTCCGGAGGAGCAGCTTCAGCACTGGTCCAGATAATTGTGGCAGGGCAGGAATGTTGACATAGTGTTACCACATTGTCTAGTTTCTCAGGTAAAGCAGGAAATTTAAATTTTCATGTCAAATCTTTACATCTAAATATTGTCAATTGGCTTATATTACTATCTATAATCCACATATAAGGCAAATACTTTTGTGAATGGGATTTGGTTTAAAGTTCATTTTACAACTAGTCATATATATGTACATATGTATGTATTATTTTATTATATATGACATGTAAATTAAATATATAATATGATATTTTATTATTATACATATCATATAATAACATTTATTAGGGACATTTTTAATTTTCTGCAAGTTTTGTTTTTAATACTTCCTTTAAGATACTTTTGTTTGTTTGTTTGTTTTGTTTTGTTTTTTTTCAAGGTAAGGTCTTACTCTGGCCCAGGCTGACCTGGAACTCTTGGTGATCCTCCTACCTCTGCCTCCTGAGTGCTGGGATTAAAGGCATGCACCATCACACCCGGCTCCTTTAAGATACTTTTTGCTTCATTTTGTGATTTTGAAATTTGATTCCAAATGCCCAAATTCTGTTATCTTTCGTTACACTTTGTCTACCACCCTCAACATTCCAGTGGATGGTAAGGTCCATGCTAAATGGAGTCTCCATAAGATACCACATGTGATTCCTAACAACAGCTATAGGTATTACTACTTACTCATTTTGTTTCTTATGTGTCAGTTCAATAACAGATCATATACTGCTTGTAGCTTATATGTTTTATGGACTCCTCTTTTCAAAATCTATACAAGAACACACTCTTCTTACTCTAGTTTCTTGAGAAACCTTATAGGTATTTTATTAGACCATAGTTATCCTTTACATATAATTATGTTTACTGTAGATTAATTGGATTTGAGTGATCCTAAATATTTATACATAATCAGAGATAGTATCTTTAGATGAGTTTCTCAGTGGCTAAGCAAAATAAGTAAGTAAATAATCCAGCCTTATAAAGGGCAATAAACTGTCTCAAAAGAAGATGTATACACACCAAAAAAATGTGGTAACTCTTCACTCCAGCTTGAGTATAATTATTGGAAAGACAAGCAAAAATAAGTGCCAGGGTAGATGTGGAACAAAGAGAACCCTACACAGTGTTAGTGGGAATGTAAATTAGTGCAGCCACTATGGATAAAAGTATGATGAGTCCTCAAAAACACAGAACTTCCTTATGCCTCTGCAATCGCACTACTAGGTATATATCCAAAAAATGAAATCAGTGTGTTAAAGAGATATTCCATGGAATATTCATTGTAGTACTATTTGCTATAGCTCAGATATAGAATCAATTTAAGTTTATATTAGAAGATAAATGAATTAAGGAAATGTGTTATATATGCACACTGGAATATAATTCAGCCTTTACAAAGAATGAAATACTGCCATTTGCAGCCACATGGATAAATCTGAAGGACATGATGTTCAGTGAAAGACAAATACTGGAAAAATCTCACTCGTGTGGACTCTAAGAAAGATATTTGACTTCATAGAAGTATAACAGTTGTCAAAGGTTGGAGTGGCCGTGAGAACAGGAGAAAGGGAAAGATGTCAGTCAGAAGGTACCTAGTTACATTTAGATGGGAAGGAGAAATTTGAAGATATTATGCAACAACATGACTGTAGTTACAGATAAATTACATTTTTGAAAAAAATATAGAGAATAAATGTTTTATGCTGTCATTACAAAAATGATAATTATGTAAGGTAGCATGTTTATTAATTAATCATTCCATAATGTATGTAATAACTTCATAAAACATGTTGTATATGATAAAAAATATATGGTGTTTTCTATATATCTAAAAATACATTTAAAAACTTAAGAACAGGGCTGGAGAGATGGCTCAGCAGTTAAGGTACTTGCCTGCAAAGCCTAACAACCTGGGTTCAATTCCCAGTACCCACATAAAGCCAGATGCATAAGGTGGTACATGCATCTGGAGTTCATTTGCAGTGGCTAGAGGCACTGGCGTATCCATTTATATGTCCCCCTTGCTTCTTCCCTTCTCTCTCTCTCTCTCTCTTTCTCTCTCTCTCTCTCTCTCTCTCTCTCCCTCTCTCTCTAAAATAAAATATTTTTTTAAAAGAAAGGAAGCAGGGCATTGTGGCACACACCTTTAATCCCAGCACTCAGGAGGCAGAGGTAGCCTGGGACTACATAATTAATTCCAGACCAGCTTGGGCTAGAGCAGGACCATACCTTGAAAATCCAAAAGAAAAAGGAAGAAGTCAATTTATTTTTAAAAAACAATTAAGAACAAATAATCTAGAAGTTGGGCATGGTAGCTCATCCTTGTAACCCCAACACTTAGGAGGCTGAAGATCACTGTGAGTTAGAACCCAGCCTTGGCAATACTGTGGGTTCCAGGTCAGCCCATAGACCTGGCCAAAAAAAAATTTAAAGAGTAATTTGGTGTTTAAGGTTGCTGGGGAAAAGGATAATTTACCTCTGTTTAGTATAACTACACAACTAGGAATTTGTATGCACTATCAAATGAAAAGTGCAAAACCTTTTTTTTTCTTATTTATTTATTTATTTGAGAGAGAATGGGCACACCAGGGCTTCTAGCCACTGAAAACAGAACTCCAGATGCATGTGCCACTTTGTTCATCTGGCTTACATGGGTCCTGGGGGATCAAACCTGGGTCCTTAGGCTTTGCAGGCAAGCACCTTAACCACTAAGTGGGATAACCTCAGCTATCATGGAAGGAAAAATGTGGTTTGGAGCATATACTTGCATTAGACAAATATAATTGTGCTGGTGGTGGGTTGGAGGAGTGAAGCCTGACATGTGTTTCAGGTCTCTTACAGAGGATGTGTCTGAAATGTATGTTTTGGAAGAAGTTGCCTAGCCACCCAGCAATGACAAGAACCAAGTGGAAATAATAACTGGTGTGTAAAAATGGGGTTATCCAATCTCAAAGTTTTTTTAAAAGCTGAAAGATAGAGAGAGAGAATGGATGCACCAGGGCTTCTAGCCACTGCAAACCAACTCCAGATGCATGCACCACCATGTACATCTGGCTTATGTGGGTTCTGGGAAGTTGAACTTAGGTCCTTAGGCTTCTCAAGCAAGCACCTTAACTACTAAGCCATCTTGACAGCCCTTACATCATAATTTCTTGAGGAGATAACATCTGGTTTAAATTGAGTTGTCAGAAGAAGAAAGTGCAATAGAAGAAAATCAAGTCACAACTCAGTTCATCCAAAGCCAATTCAGAGACTAATTTTCATACTTAAAAGAAGCAACAAAGCTGGGCATGGTGGCCCATGCCTTTAATCTCCGCACTCGGGAGGCAGAGGTAAGAGGATCACTGAGTTTGAGGCCACCCTCAGACTACATAGTGAATTCTAGGTCAGCCTGGACTAGAGTGAAACCCTACCTCAAAAGAAAAAGCAAGAAAAAATTAAAACATTAATTTATCAGTCATATCCCTCAAAACACACATAATGTGCAAAAGCACACTTTAATCTTCTTTTTTTTTTCTTTTTAAGGAAGGAAAGGTTTATTTCAGTTTGCATGTCCAGATCACAGTCTGTCATTGCTGGGAACACATGGTAGCAGGAGTCAGAGGCACCTGGTCATAGTCCACCATAAGGAAGCAGAGAGCAATGTATGCTGGTTCAGAACCAGCACATACATACATGTGTGTATGTATGTGCATATATATATTTATCTATATTTATATTCCAGGACCCTAGCCTATGGAATGGTATAATCCATAGTTTATGAGGATCTTGCCACCATAATTAATAAAATTCCTCACAGACTTCCATAGAGGCTAACCTAATCCACATAGTTCCTAGCAGGTGATTCTAGGCCCTGTTAAGTTGGCAATCAACATAAACAATCACATTCAACCAGGTCTGACCCAGCATAGTACACAAAATCCAAAGAGGCATCCTTACGTACAGATCATGATTTATACAAAAGATATTAGAGCTTCCATTTTTTTGTGAGAAACAAGATACTGGTTTTATGTACATACCTCTTTGTAATCGTGTGTGAAAATTCCCATGTGTGTGCACATGTGTGCTTATGTGTGGAGGCCAAAGAATAATCTCAGGTCTCATTCCTCAGAAACCACCCACCTTTTTACTTCATTTTCTTTGTTGTTGTTGTTGATAATTGAGAACTTTGATATATGAACATATTATTGCATATTGTTCACATTCCCATCAGGCTATGCTCTTATGTCCCTCTCCCTCATTCCCATTTCATTGAAGTCCTCTTCAGTGGGGTTATTGGAATTCACTGTGTAGTTTTGAATACAACAGTCTCTATGAGGTGGGGAACAGTGCATCAGAATACATCTTTCCACCCTGTGGTTCTTATATTTTTTTTCCACCCCTTCTTCCACATTGTTCCCTAAGCCTTGGAGGGTGTGTTGTCTCTTTAGTGTTGAGCTTTCTTCAGCCTCTGATTTCATGCTTTGATAAGTTTTGAGGCTCCTTGGTGTCTACCACCATCTTCCCTGAAGGAGCTTCTCAGGCTAGCAGTGAGAGCAGCACTCATACATAATCTGCCTCTTCCTCTGTAATGTTTTCTGGGCCCTGGCAGATGTGATAGAAATGACTCCTCTTGAACTAGGCAGACAGCTTTTTTTTTTTTAATTTTTTTTTTTTAATTTTTAGAGAGAGAGAGAGACAGAAAGGGAGACAGATAAAGAATGGGCACACCAGCAGTCTCTCAGCTGCTGTGAACGAAATCCAGATGTGTGCACCCCCTTGTGGGCAAGTGCAGCATTGTGCCCTTGCGTCACTTTGCATCTGGCTAAACGTGGGACCTGGAGATTGGAACCGGGTTCTTGGGCTTAGGAGGCAGGCCCAGATAGCTTTTTTAACTTGTGGTACTGGTAGGTCTTGGGTCTCCCCATATTCTCTGCTATCTGTTTAAAAACCATATCTCTAGGCAGAAATGAGAGTAGCATGGATCAAAGTGGATAAGCATAACATTTAGAAGACTTTTTAATGGGCATATCCTGTCTTTTTTTTTTTTTTTTTTTTGAGTCAGGGTCTCACTTTAGCCCAGGCTGACCTGGAACTCACCCTGGGGCCCTTGGCTGGCCTCAAACTCACGGCAATCTTCCTACCTCAGTCTCCCAAGTGCTGGGACTAAAGGTGTACACCACTGCACCCTGCTTGATTTGCATTATGATTACTGCAGGACTGTGTATGAAATAAATACATATTAAGTCTGATATATAAGATCTGTCCTGGAACCCTGGTGTCAGTGAAATAGAGATAGTTTTGGTATCACATTCTCTTTTCTGCTTTAACCTGGGCTTTAATGATGCCACATAAATGAGAAGGGTCTCCAGGAGAGAGGAGGGAAAGATGTGAAATACACCAAGCATAGTAATACTGAAATGCTAAATCTGAAAAAGAGAAGAAAGTGTCCACTTTTTACAATACAAACTATAAAACAAAACCATGACCACATGATAGATTTCTATAAAAGAAAAAATTATCAGAATCTTGGAAGCAAGTAGAACCTTTACTGTTTTGTAAAAGAAACCCCCTGAATGAATTTCAAAAGTTTAAGAAACACATTGAAGAATGTTCCAAGGGTTCTAAAACTAGGATAATTATCAAGATGAGTACAGCTTTATGAACCAGACTATTTCTCTCTAATTTATTTTACATTTTTAAAAGTTTTGTAGGGGTTGGGATTTAGTTCAGTGGATGAGCACTTGCCTAACAAGTGCAAGGCCCTGGGTGCGGTCCTAAGCACTGAAAAAAAAAAGTTTTAGAGAAAAACTATGTACACAGAAGGACTTAACATAAATAAATTAATGCATGGCTTTTGTCCAAAACTATGTTGAAGGTGTTATGTATGTATATGCGTGTTTGTGTGCACATGTGCATGTGTCTAACATGCCATAATTACAAATCTATCTCTGGTAATTAGGGAGTTGATTGAAGTAAAGAGCAAGTAAAATGGTTTAAGTAGAGTAAGTGGGTATATGTAATAGTTTATTCTGTTTTAAAAATTATGCAGCTTCTCAAGTTTCTATATAAAATGTACAGTTTACATATTTACTTATGTTTCAGGCTACATTATTGGAATTTTGAAGTCATGAAAGCATCATATGAACCAACCTGGAACACCTTGGATTCATATTGGAAAATAAAGAGAAAGCTTAAAGAATGTGGCCTATAAATGCGGGTAGTACCTGAAAGTATTAACTGACTCATGCTGTAAAAATAAGACCAATTCTAAAGAGTAGAGATTATTATAGCCCAAGTTCAAGTTTCAAGACAAAGTACAAGTAAAGACTACACTTCTCTCTCCCCACTTCAGACAGGTACCAGCATAGGTGAAATATGATCTTTCCTAGTTGGAAATACTCATTTTTGCCCATGTAAACCATGCCTAGGAATTAAACATTGGTTATTTAATGTAGATTATAATGGGAAACTGATTTTCACGATGGCAAATTTCAAGGACTTAGTTCCAAACTGAGCCGAAGCTTCCCAATGCATTTTGTACAGTCTGGGGAAAGCCGTGCTGCACTGGCCCATTTTTGAAGGCCATCATGCTCTGTACTATAAGGATATCATCTTACTGCTGATATCTTTGGAGCGTCCCAAGCAGACACAGAAAATGAATGGAGGCAAAGAGTGTGACGGAGGGGACAAGGAAGGAGGTCTTCCAGCAATACAAGTTCCTGTGGGTTGGCAACGTCGCGTGGATCACAATGGAGTGCTTTACATCAGGTGAGCTCTTACCTGTTATATGTGAGACTGCCAAGCTGGCAGCCCTAAGATTAAGGAGGTAGAGCCTTTCATTTTGAAGGAACAAAATATTGGGACTGATAGCATCTCATGCAAATTTGAACAAATGAACTCTGTGCTAGAAATACACAAGTAGTTTTATTCTACACTGTTTTGCAACATAAATTTCCTGAGATTGCCAAAGAGAATTTTTATGCATTACTTGGGTCTACATAAGGTATCATTTTGCTTTTCTGTAATAAGAATAAAGAAAAAATATGAAGATGTCTAAAAGAAACAGACAAGGAACAATATCACACTAACAGCAAAATGTAAAACACTGACAATAGACCCAATATTCCTTGACAGTATCACTCTGTCCTTCAGTATGCTTCCACTGGCTTTTCTGATGCTCAGGTTATCTATATACATATCTATATGTAGTTTTAGTTATTGGACTTGTCAATGCCTGGTCTTAACTAAACATATCTTCCTTGAATTTTTGGAACAATTTTTAAAGAACTTCCTGCATGTAATAGTAAAAACAAAAATGTTATGATAGAATGTTTGGACACTCAACTCTCTGGTTTAAAAAAAAGATAGATGGAATAAATGAACTTTTACAAGAAGTTTTAGACTTTATTAAATAATTGGCACCTACATATTTCTTTGTAGTTTTTTTCAATAAATACATGAAAGATTTGGATACCATAAATCTTACTTTGTGATGTAATTTTTAAAATTAGTAAAAATAGAATTTTTTAAAAGATACTACATTGCATCATTAATTATTGGTATTACTTTCAGTATGGCTTTTGTATCCTGGCATCATCAGAATTCTGCAGTTCTGCAAGCATATATTTATTTGCTAGATATGGTGGCACATGCCTATCATCCCAGCACTTGGAAGTTAGAGGCAGGAAGATCAAGAGGTCAAGACCAGCATAAGCTATATAGTGATTTTGAGGCCAGCTTGGGCTACATTGAGACCCTGTCTCAAAAAAAAATTAATAAAATAAATAAAAGCCCAAAAGAGGGACTTGTGAGATGATTCAGTGGGTATAGCTCTTGCCAAACAGGAATGAGGGCCTCAGTTTAGATCCCAAATACCTAAGTAAAAGCCGGGTTCAGAAGTATGTGCCTGCCATCCCAGTGCTGGGGAAAGTAGAGTCTGGAGGATTTCTTTGGATTGCTAGTTTGGTTGACTTTGGGAGCCCAAAGTTTAGCAAGAAACCCTGTCTCAAAAATAGGGTAGAGGGCTGGAGAGATGGCTTAGTGGTTAAGGCACTTGCTTACAAAGCCTAAGGACCTAGGTTCGATTCTCTGAGACCCACATAAGCCAGATACACAAGGTGGTACGTGCATCTGGAGTTCATTTGCAGTGGCTGGAGGCCCTGCCATGCCATTGCTCATTCTCTTATTTCCCTCTTTCTCTCACTCTCTATCTCTCCCCCTCTCACTCTCTCTCAAATAAATAAATATTTTTAAAAAATAAAAATAGGGTGGAGAACAACTGAGAAAGACACCTGATTTCAACCCCTAGCACATGCATACATATACACCTGCATACATGCATGTACACATACTATACATACCTATTCAGGTTAAAAAAAAAAAACCTACATGTACATCACTGAGGTATTTTTGTTTTATAAACACAATTGATTTCATGCCATATCTCAGAAAGTCAGTTCAGATAAGGGGTTATGTTTTGTGTAAGATGTTTCTTCAAGTAAATTTAATTCTAGTTGAAATTCCTTTGTCACATAAATTTCTTGTTTCTGTAATTTTAAGGCATTAAATGTGGTGATAGGATAAAAGAGTAGAGAATGTGGAGTTCCCTTGGTAAATAAATGGACAGTGACTCATGGATTAATCTTCTCAAAGTGTTCTTACTCAGCATAGTCAACAGTTGCTAGAAATACTTTGTTATTAGCATAACATTACAAGGTGTCAATGATACATGTTGAAGTTCATAGAGAAAATTTATGTTAAGCCTAGATAAGTGACTCAAAAGTCTTGATATTGTTTTTGACTTCAGTTTCATCCTTAGAAAATCATCTTTCCTCATGGCTGTGACCAAAAATCAAGTTGAAAAATCAAAAAGCAGGTTAAGATCTAAGAACCTGTCAGTTACCCTTATCATGATGTCCCAAGTTTCAGTAGATTTGATTGCCTGATAATCCTGTTAGTATGAGTTCTCCAAATCCAAATTTATATACTCAGCTTTATTATTATAAGCTAACTTTCCCAGATAAGACAAGACACTTTCAAATTAAATATACCAAACTAGCATGGGTCTGAATTGTTTTTATACAGTAAACAAATTATTACTTGAACATATGTCTGAAGTTAGCTTACCTGCTATTCCTCCCTCTTAAGTGTATGGTTTACTTATCACTTTTAGGGTAGCCCCCAGCTGTCTGTGCCCCTGAATGGCATTTAGGTCATACATAAGACTTTCCACCTGTTTTTTAAATCTTTTGAGCTTTATTTATACTTTAACACTCATAACTGTTCTTTAAATTGTTACTCACAAAAGCTAAAGACCTACAGCTGAAGGAAAGAACCTAACAAACAGATTGAAAGTATTTTTAAAGTCTTATGTACTCTTAATGCAATTTAGGAATTCTTCAGATTTAATTTTGCAATTAAATTCCTGTAGGAATCAATCCATACACTTTGTTTGAAGGAAAATATTGACTGCTTGTTTTCACCAAATTCATTGATTCTTCATGTGAAAAGATGAGTAGTATATTTTTGTCACCTTTGTCTTATTAAATTAATCAAGACTTCCAAAAACAGCTTCTTGCCCCTCTCTGTCGTAGCAGAACTCATGAGGCCAAGTTGAGGATTTTCTTTCAGATTTACGTTTGTGTCCAAGTCACTTGTCAATAAACAAGTTATGAATTGCATTTTAAATCTGATTCATTTCTAAGTTCAAAATAAGTATTGTTTTGGGTGGATTTAATCAAATGGCTTAAGTGGGTTTTATTAATAATCATAAATAAAAGATTTTTTAAACGGAAAGTACATATTTCAAAGCACATTATCCACTTAAGTTGTAAATTCAACCTGTTAATGTTAAAATGTCCTAAAATGCAATCTGTCAATCTTAAAATAATCCCCATTGCAAGTAAAAGTCAGACTTGTATTTATTGTCTAAAGTAAGACCTAATCTGTAGACCTGAAGTTAATTACTATGTAATAATTTTACTGATGGAAGAACCTGTCCTGTTTCCAGCCCCACCGCTTGTAAGGCACCTTTTGACCACCTCAAAAGTCAGTCGTTTTCTATCTTCTGTCAGCTCTACTTGGTTCCTCTCTCCCTCTGCATAGTTTGACTGTTTAGTATAATTTTGACTTGGACCACACTCATCTATCTTCAAAGAAACACACTGGTAGATTGGGGTCGAGGGGAGAAACATTCTTTCACACAGAGATAGCTTGGTTTTAGACTCCAAGAAACAAGGAAAAGCTTGTGTGTGATAACTTTTCAGATTTACCAACTGTCTTTTTGGAACCTTGACATGCTCCTAAATTTCAGTTTTTCTTTGAAGCGCCTTAAAAGCAAATATTGTAGTTTAAGATTGATAGCAATTACTTCTCTGTAGTTTTCTTGTTCCTTCCTTTCATATTTCTGTCCTTACTTAAGAATAGTGTTTTTCCCATCATTAGTCCATCCTTGGTTTTCAAAATACTTTTGTTGAATTTTCTATGAAAATCTGTATTTTTCTGAGAAATATCTTGGTTCAAAAGAAAGAATAGCATTAAAGGCTATAATTTAGTAGCTAGCATAATATTGACAAAGAAAATGCTTTTCCCTAGTGGAAAAATATCCTGTAAGGACAGTAAGACTATAAATTACGCCTTTTCATATAATATGTGCAATCAAAATTATTTCCTGATGTTTTTTCAAACTATTTTTACAGTCCCAGTGGTTCTTTGTTATCTTGCTTGGAGCAGGTTAAAACATACCTGCTTACTGATGGAACATGCAAGTGTGGCTTGGAATGTCCTCTTATTCTTCCTAAGGTAACCATTTCACAATAGAGCTACAGAACTTTTTTTCTTTTTTTATTATTTAGGTATTTTATATATTTCCTTTTCTCATTTGGCATTTCATTTTTATATTAGTTTTCTAATCATATATTCATTTCAGTTATTTTATTAGATATCTTTTATATATACATTTTATAATGCTTAAAGACTACAGAAAATAATTTGATTCATTTTGAAAGGTGCCAAGCCTATATTCATATTAAATATTTCATTGTACCTTTTGGTTAGAATTCTGTCTATGCTTAGTGTTTTATAGTGCAATACTTTTATTCACTAGTATAGTTGCTCAAATCTACAGTGTTGCTCTTAGCATGGATGTTGGTAAATCTGTCACAGATATTCCTACAATCACAAAGCTCCACCCTCAGAAAAAATATGACACTGTTTTACTACTTTACAATGTAAAGCAAAATCATTTAAGATGGTGGACTGTTATTTGATATGGAAATAGATTATTCTCTGATTATATATAATAGTGCTATTTTTAAATGAAGATTAATAAACACCTTTTTCCCTTTTATTTATATGTCACACTTTAAAAATGAGTTATGCATAGTAAGATTTTTTTAAACAGATAATAGATTTTTCACATCTATGAAGATAGTCTAGTAACAGAAGGAAATGAAAAAAAAGTAAGCATGTGTTAATATCATAGCTTTCCATTTTATTCTTTTAAACTGTACTTTATATGTTCTGCAATATTTTGACATCAAGAAGTATCTGAAATTGAAAACATCACATATTATGTCCTTCCACATTTTTTTGGCTACCTTAGAATTAGTATAATTTTCATTATTTATTTTGCCACTAAAAATTGTGAGCTCAGCAGATGTATTTATGAAGTTATATAAAGTTGTTTTCCTTAGATATAAAACTATAGAAAGTTTTATTCACATTCATGGTTTAACTTTTTTCTTTTTAAACAAGAAGATCTTTTTATTAATGTTTTCACAGACATATTCTAAATGAATGCTGTGCTTTTTCCAGGTATTTAATTTTGATCCTGGAGCTGCTGTGAAGCAGAGAACGGCAGAAGATGTTAAGGCAGATGAAGATGTCACAAAGCTATGCATACATAAGAGGAAAATCATTGCAGTGGCCACACTCCATAAAAGCATGGAAGCCCCACATCCTTCTCTGGTCCTTACCAGTCCTGGAGGAGGAACAAGTATGTTAATATGGCTGCCGGGTTAGGAATCTTCCTCTCACTCCACTCCAAGAGAAGGAATTGCCAAACATTTTTTCCATTCCACTTTTCAAACATATGTAGTGCTTTTAAGGTTTTGTATAGTATGTCATCATTTTTGTACAAATAGCAAATTTGTTCCAATTACCGTGGAGCTATTTTTCAAATTATCTTGTCCAGGTCACCTAGTTACAAAATCAAAATAAATATTATTTAGCAAAAAAAAAAAAAGTGCTATGTAGGTGAATAGACTCTACTTAGCAAGAAAAAATGTAATTGATTTTAAGGAAACAAGTATAGACATTTTATGAAGGGCTGGGTTTCATTGTGTAATATCAAGTCCTAAACATACCTTAACAACTTTTTTTTTTTTAAGGTAGGGTCTTGCTCTAGCTTAAGCTGGCCTGGAACTCACTATGTAGTCTTAGGATGGCCTCAAATGACAACAATCCTCTTACCTCTGCCTCCCAAGTGCTGGGATTCAAGGCATGCGCCACCACACCCAGCCATCTTAGTAATTTTGTCAGAAGTTAGAAATTATTCTTTTAGTCATTCAATAGCTATTTATTGAATATCTACCCAAATAGAAATCACCTGATCAACAAACACACTGTTCTTCCTAAAAAATTTTCAAAGTTCCAATTTAAAAGTGCACACATAGCTCATTGAATACTCATCTATGCTTCAGTTTGATTTACCAATTAACATTTTATACAGAAGTTGCAGATAGTGTCTTACTCACCTTTAAATACTTGCTTTGACATCAAGTAATGCCTTGTTAGGAAGGCTAGAACATTATGTGGTATTCCAAAATGTATAGCAGTGAAGGCTATTCTCCTTTATAACCACCATCTCATAATCACATTCAGAAAATTTAACATTGACCTAATTTTCCTTCCTAATGTTCAGTCTATATATTCAAATTAATTCAATTTTCCTAACTCTTTTTTAAAAATTAGATTTTTTTTTATGAATCTGGCATGTAATCAAAGATTGTACACTGTAATGAGTTGTCACATTTCTTTAATCTTCATCAATTCCCCAGGGTTTTTTTTTTCTCCATCTTTTATGACACTGAAATTTTTGAGGAGTATAAGCTTGCAGGTTAGAATATGAATTCCCTTCGAAAGAGTACAGTATAGTTATCACTAAAACAACAATTCAGAATAAAATGTACCTAAGTACTAAAGCATTTGTTGACAAAGGACAACTAATACTATTCTACAAAGTTCTGAAAAATAGGAATGATGAATGTAATATACAGTAGTCAGAGATGGCTTTCTGGAGAACTCAGAAAATAGTACAATTTAGATATAAAAGGGAATGAAGAAATTATCTTCAGTATAAGTCTAGATAATTAAGATACGATGTGGAGGGCTGGAGAGATGGCTTAGTGGTAAAGGTGCTGGCCTGAGAAGCCTAAGGACCCATGTTCAACTCTCCAGATCCCATGTAAGCCACACACGCAAAGGTGAGGCAAGCTCAAGTTCGCACATGCTCACTAGGCAGCACAAGCTTCCAGACTTCAAGTGCAGTGGCTGAGGCCCTGGTGCACCATTTTTCTTTCTCTCTCTCTCTCTGATCTCGCTTTCTCTCTCTAAAATAAAAATTTTAAAAAGATGTGATGTGGAAACTAACTAAAATGGGAGAGTAAATAAGTGTAAGTAAATTACAGCCTTGAATGTGAAGAACAGTTATACATCATACAGATATTTAAGGATTCACACTTAGAATTTGCATGAAGAGGACAGAGAAAGGCAGATTTGGCAGTTATTAACATAGAGCATTTTTCTACTTACTCATTAACCTTGAAGCTTCAACAGGAATAATTCAAAAAATTGTCCCACTAAGATACGTAAGAATAAAATGTCTTTAAGGAAACATTTCTTTTGACATAGTACAGTTTTTTTTTTTTCTAACCATATATATAATTTACTTGAGTGAGAGTTGAAAACACATGCAGATCTGGCATTACATGGGTACTGAAGAATCAACCAGGGCTGGCAGGCTTTGAAAGAAAGTGCTTTTAACAGTTGAGCCTTCTCCCCGCCCTAATTTTATGTTCCTTAATTGACAATTTTAATGCTTGAATATAATGTTGCTTGATCATCATTCCCTCTTAATACCTTCTTTTGTACCCCCTCCCCTTCTGCCTTCCACTGAACTCCTTCTTTCTAACTTGACCTTCTGTTTTGATAACTTTTTTTGTTTTTAGCCAACCTCCATCATCCATGTTGAAATGTTTATGAATTGAATATTGTGTAAGAGTCAGTAAAGGCCAGGAACTTAGAAAGGAACCATGAGGGGGTGGAGGATGGGAGCATAAGGGAAGGGTACAGGAGATAATGTAAATAGCAAGACAAAATACTGAGGATAAAAGACTAAAGTGAGTGTCAGGTGAGGGGGGAATGGAGAAGAAAGGAAGGGGAATGGAGGAGAAGAGGGAAGAGGGAAATGGAGGAGAAGAGGGGAAGGGAGAAAAGAGCAGGGGGAATGGAGGAGAAGGGGAAATGGAGAGAAGAGGGGTAGGAGAAAGCTGACCAAACCGAAAGACGGTATGAAAAAGCCATGGGGAAACCCACTGCTTTGTTAAATAATTAAATACAATTAAGAACAAATAGAAGAAAGCTCTGGTTTGGGCAGAGACTTCGTGTGGAGGTGGATAATGCTGCTTATAGAAGCCATAAGTTGGAACAAGGTACAGGTTTTAAAGTATAAGTTAACAGCAGCAAAGTAAAGGAATATTTGATAATAATAAATTATTAAATATTAACCACTGACTTGACTTCTAGGTGTAGCTATTTCCCTTTTTTTTCTATCTACCTTTCCATTGTTCTTGTACATGCTGTTATCTGTGCCAATGTCATATCATTGTATATCAAAAAGTTTTGCTCACCTCTATAGTCTGTCTGCCTTGTTTTTCTAAAGACCCTTGAAGAATCTTACCTAGGCCCTATGTCACACTTGTACATCAAGTTTAATTATTGAAATTAAGGATAAATGTTTAAGTAGTGTAGGCAGTGATAAACATATTCCCATCCCTTTTTAAATTGGAGTATTTTATTGATTAATTGCTACTGTTTTATTGTCTTCAGAAATAGCATTTTTTCCTGACAAGATATCATAAAGTTGAGGTGAATGTAATTAAAATTTCAGAAATATAACAGAGTAGGTTTACCTCCCTTTAAGTAAATGCATAAATATTTATTGCTTCTGTTTATTCTTTTAGAATGTCCACTTTGATACATGTACAAGTGTCTGGTGTGTGCCCAGCACAAATACAATGCCTTATGTATTTGAATGCATTACTTCTTTAATTAAAACCTTGTAAAATCTCCCTTAACAGGAAATAAGTTTCAGCTGAGTTTATCTTCTCTTCTGTTGTTCATTCCCAACATTTCATATATTACACACAATCATTATTCTATCAAAGAGCCTCTATGCTAGAATCAGAAAGACTACATTTCCCAAAGAAAAAATAAATATTCATTGCTTTCTGCTACTGCTAGACTCTTGGGTACCCTGGTTGAGAAACACTATCTTAGAAGTTTGTATTATGTAACCTATATACTGTCTTGCAAGTAGTAGAAGTATATTCATCTTAAAAGTGTAATTATACTTTTAAGAGTGTATATCTCTGATTGCAGATGAGTCCATCTGCTAATATGCTTTAAGTCTCAAAATGGGCCTGAAAAAATATGCAGTGTGATTGGTGCTGCTTTCATCTCCAGTACTTTAATAGACTCATTGGCATTTTCTCAGAGAACCCAGTGGAACCTAGCATTCTTTTCAACATCACTCTGTATACGGCCACCACAAAGTGATGGGATTTGTAATATGAAACCAGTATTATTTACTATCTTTGTATTAGAAAGCACAACTTCATAAAATACTTAAACATCCTTGGGGGCTAAAAAAAAATTAAGCCGAGGATTCTGACATGATAGAAGGAAAATTCTGTATGATGAGCCAACTTGCTTTTGTTACCTATATTCTGTCTGATCTCCAAAAGAACTGAAGGGATTCCGAAAAGCCAGAGAGAGAGAAGTGTTCTAGTGTCCAAAGAGAATACTCAATTGGAACTAGTATTGAAGGTTTTAGCACCCCAACTAAATTTTGCATGAGAAGTCTATGGTAATGAAAGAATTGCAGCCTTTTGCCTAAACTACCCAGCCAAATCAGCCAAAGCCAACTTTATAATTTAGAAATTATTTTAGAATGAGTGAGGATAAGCATGGTTATAATATAATTACCTTTATGCTTATTATCACTTCTGAGATTAGGGATCACATTCATTCCATTCACAAAAATAGTCCTACAGTGAAATTGTGGGAATAAGGAAATGTTACTGTACCTAACGTAAGAAAGTTTTAATAAGGTAACAGTGTTAATAGTTACAGAATAACACATTTTCTTGTAGAAATAGTAATTCATTTAAATATCATAGAAAAGATGCCACACAGATTGATTTTCTATTGCAATGTAACTGTGTTCTCAAAAACTTCATATCCAACAAAATAGTAAATTACCATTTTTATCTGAGTTTCAGTCTTAATTTTGCATATTCTAAATATTAGTATATTAGAGTAATGTCAGTATTTAATGATTTATATGTCCATGTTTTCCCAACACATAAGCAGTAAGGCCAATCAAGGGTAAATAATGAACATAATATGGCTTACAGAACCTTTTTCCAATTGCATAGGCTCACAGCTTTTGTTTACAATTTTCTATGCCCAGATGCCCTACTTGATTTCCTCATTTCCCTCCCTCCCTGTCAACAAAAAAAGAATTGAGACTCATAACAAAATTCTTTTTCTCTTTCACATCAGATGCAACTCCTGTAGTACCTTCACGGGCAGCCACTCCAAGATCAGTAAGAACTAAATCTCATGAAGGAATTACAAATTCTGTAATGCCAGAATGTAAGAATCCTTTCAAGTTAATGATTGGATCATCTAATGCCATGGGAAGGCTGTATGTACAAGATCTGCCTGGAAGCCAGCAGCAAGAACTCCACCCTGTCTATCCCCGGCAAAGATTGGGTAGCAATGAGCATGGACAGAAATCTCCATTCCGTGGCAGCCATGGAGGCCTGCCTAGCCCAGCATCATCAGGTTCCCAGATCTATGGAGATGGCTCAATCTCTCCAAGAACTGACCCTCTTGGAAGCCCTGATGTCTTCACAAGAAATAATCCTGTTTTTCATGGAGCTCCCAATTCCAGCCCTATTCACCTGAATAGGACTCCTCTTTCTCCACCTTCAGTAATGCTACATGGTTCTCCTGTACAGTCATCCTGTGCAATGGCTGGAAGGACTAATATACCTCTTTCCCCAACCTTGACTACAAAGAGTCCAGTAATGAAAAAACCAATGTGTAATTTTTCAACTAACATGGAAATACCACGAGCAATGTACCACCACAAACCACCCCAAGTCCCACCTCCCCCTCCTCCACCTTCTTGTGCTCTTCAGAAAAAGCCATTAACATCTGAGAAAGATCCACTTGGCATTCTTGACCCTATTCCTAGTAAACCAGTGAATCAGAACCCTATTATCATTAATCCAACCAGTTTCCATTCAAATGTCCACTCTCAGGTACCTGTGATGAATGTAAGCATGCCTCCTGCTGTTGTTCCTTTGCCAAGTAATCTCCCTTTGCCAACTGTAAAACCTGGTCACATGAATCATGGGAGTCATGTACAAAGAGTTCAGCATTCAGCTTCAACCTCCCTGTCCCCTTCTCCAGTAACATCCCCAGTGCACATGATGGGGACTGGAATTGGAAGGATTGAGGCATCGCCCCAAAGATCACGCTCATCTTCCACATCATCAGATCATGGAAATTTCATGATGCCACCTGTAGGACCCCAAGCCACTTGTAGTGGCATGAAAGTTCCACCCAGGTCACCAAGGTCAACAATAGGTTCCCCAAGGCCATCAATGCCATCAAGTCCTTCTACCAAGTCCGATGGACATCATCAGTACAAGGATATTCCTAACCCATTAATTGCTGGAATGAGTAATGTACTAAATCCCCCAAGCAGTGCAGCTTTTCCCACTGCATCTGCCGGAAATGGTTCTGTAAAGAGTCAGCCTGGTTTGCTGGGAATGCCTTTAAATCAGATCTTGAACCAGCACAATGCTGCCTCCTTTCCAGCAAGTAGTTTACTCTCAGCAGCCGCCAAAGCACAGCTAGCAAATCAAAACAAACTTGCTGGTAACAACAGTAGCAGCAGTAGCAATTCTGGAGCTGTTGCCGGTAGTGGCAACACCGAAGGACATAGCACTTTAAACACCATGTTCCCTCCTACTGCCAACATGCTTCTCCCAACAGGTGAAGGTCAAAGTGGTCGAGCAGCATTAAGAGATAAGCTGATGTCTCAGCAAAAAGACTCATTACGGAAAAGAAAACAGCCGCCTTCCACAGTGTTGAGCTTGCTCAGACAGTCTCAAATGGATAGTTCTGCAGTTCCTAAACCTGGACCTGACATGCTAAGGAAGCAGGGTCAGGGTTCTTTTCCCATCAGTTCAATGTCTCAGTTACTACAGTCTATGAGTTGTCAAAGCTCTCACTTGAGTAGCAATAGTACCCCGGGTTGTGGGGTCTCAAATACTGCTTTGCCTTGCTCTGCTAACCAGCTGCATTTTACAGATCCTAATATGAACTCCAGTGTTCTTCAGAATTCACTGACCCAGAACATACCTTTAAGAGGGGAAGCCGTGCACTGCCACAATGCAAACACTAACTTTGTTCACAGTAACAGTCCAGTCCCCAACCACCATCTTGCAGGTTTAATAAATCAGATTCAGGCTAGCGGGAACTGTGGGATGCTCAGTCAGTCGGGCATGGCTTTAGGAAACTCATTACATCCCAATCCACCTCAGTCAAGAATTTCAGCGTCCTCCACTCCAGTGATACCAAACAGCATTGTTAGCAGCTATAATCAAACAAGTTCTGAAGCAGGTATGGTTTTATTAGAAAAAAGTACCCAAAGGTACTAAACTTTTTTTCTACATTTTTTAAAAAATTTGTACCAAAATATTTATTATAAGAAATGTTCCTTTCCCCATTGTGAAGATTCTCTTCATTTCTTTAGTATTTATAATTTTATTTACAGATTGCTAGGGATTTTTCCATTGGAAAGAATACCAGTAAAGGGGATTATATATGTTTCTGTTAATTGTTGTCCATCTGTGTCATTCTAAATATTGTCTGACTTTCAATTGGTTCTATAACCATTGGACTACAAACTGCAAAAGAAGTCATAGAAGGCAAGTTTCCTGGTTCAAGGGGCATGTCCATGGTCTATACCAATATAAGCCATTTCCCCCAGCTTTTGTCTGTATTCAGGTAAATGAAAGTCATCTTGAAAAATGCAAAAGGGCAAAAAGAAATGTATGTTATTTTTCTTGCTGCTGAACAGAAAGAGATGAATGGATAGGAAAGGGTGATCAAAGTTGTATAAAGCAGGAAGCTATCTTCTAATGTGTTCCTCATCCTAGTTTGCTCTCCTTTATTATTTGTTGGAGAAAATTAAAAAATGCATATTGGCTACTTCCTTTAAAAACTAATAATTTAAGTTTTCTAATAAAAAAGGCTTGAAAACCTGATTTCCAGAATTTTTGATCTTGAAATTGTTTAAATTTTCTTATAGAACTAAACCATGATTTTTGTGCATTGACTTTAAGGTTTTGAACTCAAACTTAATGTAAATATTCATGTCCACCATTAATGTAGATAAATATATTTTGAAGTAGGCACATTAGAAAATGAAGCATGTTTTGTGCAATAAAACCCTCAAAATTGTTATAAAAAATGAACAAAAGTGCAAAAGAGGTAAATTCATAAGACATTTGAAAATTTCACCATAAAAGCACTAGAGAGAAAAATACTCAAAAACCGACACTGAAGATTTCAGATTTATGAAGAAATATCAGGGATGAAATAAAAGATGATTGCAGGGATACTATAATTCATATAATTTAAAACCGTCAGAATTTTAAAAATAGATTGTTTGGGACTGAGGATATATACAGCTCAGTGGTGACTCCTTTACCTACCATAAACAAGGCCCTGAGTTCAGTCCCCAGCACCACAAAATAAATCAACAAAACAAAAGTGCTACTAGTAATGAGAAAATTGGCCAAGGCTTTTGCCAGAAAGTTATCATGTAGATATGTATAGGCTGTTACAACACTGTATTGGAAGAGCTTTATAATCTGCATCTCTATCGCTGTTAGTAAAACCAAGTGTTCACCATCCTGGTGTTGCCAACTTATACCTGCCATGCTTCACAATTTGTGTTATGTGTTATTTGATGTCAGTATTTAATGAAGTGCACCTATAGGCTTAGAAGATATTTGAAATGATTAGTGCCTTAATATTCTTAGCTTAAGGAATGTCATGAAACTTTATGTTTGTTAGATCAATTAAAGGATGCATAAAGGGCTTCCAATTTCACTGCCTCATATGTTGTTTTAGCTAATACCACTAATAAACACAAAATTAATCTTATGCACTTAGAAGGTTAAAGCTACAGGAATTCTTAACTGTTTTAAAATGTACCACATTTATTAGCAGCATACCTTCAATCACTTTAGCAAAATATTTTAGTCTCATTATAGGGTTTTGATACCCTTTACCTCTGTTTACTTTATGTCAGGTCTAAGTTCATATATGCAAAGTATATATATTCAATAATGATGTATTTCAGTGCACCTGTGATGGGAAAATGCCAACATTTACTCATATTGTTTCTTTTGATTGCCAAATTTTTAGACTAATTTCAAATAGTCTTGGTCATTTATTCTCCTTTTCCATTTATCTGTGTAAAACATATGACCTGGACTGCTAGTGCTGGGGGTATCAAAACACATGAGTTAAGAATTTATCAATATGAGAAAAACTTTATCATTATAAGTAAACAGAATAAGAACGACTGTCTAGCAGTATTGTGGACATAACCAGTCATGTGTAAGCTAACATGAAGCATGTGCTTAAGAACAAGTTCAGTGGTAATTTTGAGAATAGTAGATGTAAAAATACTAAATAATAATGGATAAACTTAGATCTGATTGCAGCTGGTTATGAAAATGGGTTGATCTACTAATGAACTCTTTTGATGAGGTAACTGTTAAGGAGGTCTTCAGTGTCATGTTTCTTTTTGCTTTCATTGAGTTATGTCAACTAAATGTACTGTTGAAATTGCCTAGCATAAATACCTGTTTACTTTGACATTTGTTCATTCATCATATCATTCAACAGTGAAGATGGTCATTCAGAATGAAATAGTGACAGCTATCCCTGTAAGAGTAAAGAAAAACACATTTTAGTTGGGTTGTTTTGTTTTTTGGTTGTTTGGTTTTAAGACAAGTTCTCACTACATAACCCAGGCTGGCCTGGACCTCATGATCCTCCTGCCTCAGTCTCCTGAGTGCTGGATTTTAACATGCACTACCACATTTTATTCTAATATGTTGCATATAGCTATAATGGAGTAACTATTATGTGCCATGTTGTTTGCCTGTATTATTTATAATCCATGTAGTTTTCCAGAGTTCAAGGTATTAGCCTCATTGTATGGATGAGGAAATCAAACTTCAGAACTTAACTGTCCAGGAGCATATGTAACTTAATAAGACTAAACTCAGGTTCATTTGATTTAAAATCATTTACTTCACAGATGTCTAAACTCTTTATCTAAAACATTTAGTATCCAAAAATACTGTTTTCAATTTCAAAATTGTTTAAAGTATTCAATAGAGCACAATTAAACACAATAATATATAGAGACAAACCCACATTTGTAAACATTTAATGTACATTTAGATAAAAGCCAATTTTTTCCTCCTCTCTTTAGACTCTTATAGTGTATATTAATTAGGATGTTTTGTCAGAGCAGATGAAATGTTCAAAATTTCAGGAAAATTGCACCTTGTGAACCACATTTAGTGGCCTTTGTGTTAATTAATTGTCACCTAACTCAGATAAGGATAAATTTTGTAGTGGGTGATATGACAGTAGGCCTTCAAAAGATGTGACTGTGCTAGTTATGTCTTTACAAGCATGGCATCATGGTAAGGATGACACACCTATAGGTAATATGGTCCAGATCTGTTCTGCCAACAGAGCTTAAACACAAACAACCCAGGTAACCTGCTCCCCCAGTGCCTTGTCCATTCTCCTAAAGAGCACTTCAGAAATACTACATGACACACAATTAAGAGAAGTTATTTGCCCTTATCATTTGAAAGTGCTTGATTCAATAGGTAACTAATGTTCAAAATATCTTTGAAAGAGCACTTTTCTATCAAATATTGATTTTTTACGCCTGTGAATTCTTTATGTGTTCACACTGAAAATGTACTATAACTCGAATACACAAAATGAAGGCAAAGATTATAATTACCAGATAAAAGTACTACATACTTAGAAAACATTTCTTAAACTTAAGACTAAATAGGCTTTGCTAATTCTGTTCTTTATTTTCAAATTGCCTTTCCTTAAATGCTTCTGAATACTCTGTATTAGAATGTGTACAGGTGTCTATTAGCTTTTGAATATCAACTTGCAAAGCAAGCTTGGTTATGCCATTAAAATATTTAGACCCTAGCAGTGGCCACTTAGTGATGTTCTTCCCATGGTAAAGCAATGTTCTTGTGGACCTGGAAATCCATCTGTAGTGTGTATTTAAAACATGTTCAGTTTTTAAAGAAAGACAAATTTCATCACCTAATTTCCGGTATGATAAAGTTATTAAAATATTTGCACTATATTTTTCTATTCCTTTTTTCTAATAAAAAAAAAAAGACATTTAGTCAACTCTGTTAAACATATGACATTATCCTCTAAGGGAAAACAGTATGGGCTTGTGACAGAAGAGAAAATAATGCATTAACTAATAAGAATATAAATAAATATGTAAATAAATATATGTTCATGAGTATATATATATATATGTATGTATATATATATATATGTATATTTTTAAGCTGCAAAAGAAAGTGTTTTCTTTCAGCACAAAATATGTTTGAAACTCAGGGCAGCCATTGAAATGGTAGGTATAAGACAATGAAATAGGGAAACCACAAAAGAACACTTTGAGTAAAAGACTACAAAGTACTGAGTTTGAGAGTTTTGATCTATGTGTTTATTTATTCTTAGAACATATCACTGAAGAAAACAAAGGGAAATTATCATCCCCTGCATTTCCTAAATGGGGTGACAGGTGCAGAAATACTAAGAAATGAAAAGACTACAGAGCAGACAGTACTATGCCACCCTCTTGGTGTAGGAGGTTTGTGCAGACTTTAAAATACCACCCTCTGAGGATGTGGGAGGTTTATGTAGACTAAAGGAAACAGAGGCTCCCTGGAAGTTGTGACCACATTACTTATAGTTGCTAATGAAAGTACTTCTATCTGAAGTTTTTAAAACATAGATTTTATTGCCTTATTATGCACAGGGTTTATAAATTAAAATTGTCCTTTGCTCCTGTTATTTAACCAAACAGCAAAACTTTATAAAATTATGGACTGGGTGATTAAAAGTATGTCTATACTTTTAGTTAAATTTTTGCAAAATGAGCTGTATCTTTGCTGTATGATATTTTTATTATAGACAATGTCTTGCTTTATAAGGTCTCCTATTGGGGCTACAATATTTGTTTACGTATTCCAGGTTTAATATTTCATTGTGTACAAAAGAAGTTAAAGTATGTTTGACTTTAGACACTGAGTCTGTGTAATCAAGAATGATAACAGAACTCAGTGATATGTTTGCTGATTAAATGATCTATTTTGTACCTTGCAAAAAATAAATTGTCCTAGTGTACAAGTTGGAAAAAACTTTATTCTATTGTAACACATTAAGTTCATGTATACAACCACCATAATTTTTTCTGTTCTCTAGGAGATGCCTAAACTATATATACTAGAAGCACATAGTCCAAAAGGATTTAAGCAGTTCTGAAAGTATCCACATTCAACTCTCCAAAACTTTTACTCATAAAAAACGAGTGTAGGGGCTAGCGAGATGACTCAGTAGATAAAGTGACTGAGTTCAGTCCCACTCCTCATGTAAAGTACCCATTGTGGTGGTATGTGCCTTTAATCCTAGTGCTAGGAGACTGAGACAGGGAATCTCTAGGGATCACTAGCTGGCAAGTCTTCAAGCAGAACTGGTGAACTCCAAGCTCAGTAAGAGACCCTGTCTCAAAGAATGAGGTGGAAAGTTATTGAGGAAGCCTTCTGACACTGTCCTCTGTAGTCCACACTCATGCAGACATATCCATAAACATGGACATACATAAATGCGTGCATGCACACTATACACAAAAAAATGCTTTAAAGTATCCCTATAATGTCATCAAAATGGATTTCATTTCCACATGCATGTACTAAATAATTCAAGCATGTAAAATTCTCACATTCTAGGAATTTACCATCAATGCCAGCCAAGCAATGAGTAACTACAATTTACTCTTTATTATACTTTCAAATTCAAAGTAAAAACTCACCTTTTAAAGATCAGAAGTGAAACTAGACAACAGAAGTCTTAAGGAGTTGCTAACAGACTCCTAAATTTGGAAGTAGTCCAGGGAAGCCTAGAGTATCTAGTCAGGCCCCATGGGCACAGGTGTAAAAGAGCATTTATCACAGATACCCATGAGCAGGCGTCTATGCTGCACAACTCCCTAGGGACCCCTTTCCCACCACAATTTAATATTCCTTCAGCACAACTCCACAGACCATCCCCTGAAGAGTAACAGTTCTGAGACTTGATCCTAAATTAAGTGTTTTTCAACTTTTTTTATAAAAACTTTCCCACATTAAGAAATGCACTAGCATTAAAAACTCACTAGCATAAAAAAACCACAAAATATTTTTCCTTTTTATATTTTATGTATTAACAATTTTTATACATTTTTATAATGTATTTCTATCACAGTACCCTCCCATTACCTTCTCTTTCCTACTTCCTCATCCACCTCCAACTGAACCCCATTTTCTTTCCAACTAGTCCCGTTTCTACTGTGATGTCTTTTTCTACTTGCATGTGCATGCTCTACTGAGTTTAATTAAGGTTACTCGCATGAGCATGGGTGCAGGGGGAAGGGTGATTTACCAGAGAGCACATGCAACCTAACAGTGTCTACACACTGAACAAAGTTAGTCATTTTTAAATTTTTTTATTATTTATTGATTTTTTTATATTAAAATATTGTACTCTTGGACCCACTCACCCTGCCCCAATTTTGCTGAGGGTCCTCTTCAATGGTGGTTATTGGTCATTGTGGGGAACAAGAGGCCTCAGACAGTCTCTGGGGGAGGGAGCACAGTGTAGACATTTTTTAAATGCATAACAAGTTTTATGAAGGAATACTACATATTATGTACTTTGGCGTTTGCAATCTCTGTCTTATTTCATCTTGTTTTACCTAATTTTCCATCATAGTCATGATACATGAAATGATTTCAATGCCCACTAACAAATCATGACCAAGCACTTATGCATATAAGCTATTAGGAACAGTTTGCATTCTAGGAATTTAACACAAAATACCTAAGCCATACAGTAGTCTATTTTTCTTTTCCATTTCACTTGTCCAAAAACACTGGTTGTATACGAATTCAATTGATTTTGCAGCCTACCAATATGTCACAATAGTGTTAGACTTCATGAAGTAATTAATTCAGCATTTATTAAGCACCTAAGATATTGTAGTCAGTCTTAGCTCTATAAATAAAATAGAAACTAATGGGATGCAAAGTTGACTACAAATTCAGCACTCTGTTCATTAAATAAGATTAAACTATCACTTGTGATATTGATGAAGCATTTCAAATCATCTCCACACAAATATTAAGAAAAATATCTTGAAAAAAACATTTATTTGCCTAAACAAAAAGTGTTGTTACTTGAACAATTTGATACTTATAAAGTCTTTTAAAATCAATACCAGTAGGTTCAAAGGTAATTCTGTGTTGAGGGGATGAATATTATCAGTCACAAAAAAAAAAAAAAATGGTTTCCTGATTTCATTCCTTTACCACCATAAGACTGACCTCTTTGTTAACACAGATATAACTTGTAGACATCCATCGTATCTTGAGATTGAAGCTGCAGCCCTTTCTGCTTTCCTTCCTCTTCCCTGGCAGCATATCCTGCTACTCTTCTCCCATCCAATCCACCTCCTTTGTGCTTTGGTGTTGGGTCCTTTTCTCCCTTCATTGTGGAGAACATAATAGCCACTGGTCCTTAGCTAGAGCTTCCTTTCTATTGCTTAGAAAGAAATGCTAAGAATTTGTATCAGAATTCAAAGCAGAAAATAGAAATTAATATAATTTTTATAAATGTACATTACCATGTCCTATTACCAAAGCTTGAAAGTATTAATAAAGTCTTGTTGGAATACCTAAATTTCTTATAAAAGTCATCTTTTAATTTATTACACTATTAGTTTTAAAATCAGTCCTTTAATATTGAGGAAATTTCAGTATTTCAATGGGATTGAAAAGCACAATAGGGGCTGGAGAGATGGCTTAGCAGTTAAGGCATTTACCTGCAAAGCCAAAGGACCTTGATTCAATTCCCCAGGACCCAATAAGCCAGATGCACAAGGGGGCGCATGCGTCTGGAGTTCGTTTGCAGTGGCTGGAGGCCCTGGTGCACCCATTCTCTCTCTCTCAAAACAATAAATAAAAAAAAATAAAAGTAAAATATTGGCTGGGCCTGGTGGCACATGCCTTTTATCTCAGCACTCAGGAGGCAGAGGTAAGAGGATTGCTGTGAGTTGGAGGCCAGCTTGAGACTACAGACTGCATTCTAGGTCATCGTGGGCTAGAGTGAAGCTCTGCCTCCAAAAAAAAGAAAAGAAAAGAAGAAAAGTAAAGTAAAATGTATTTATTGGAGTCAATACTATATTTTATCCTAAAGGGTTTATTTTTATTAAGGATTACCACTAACCCTGTGTGCAATGAAAGTACATTTAGCAAAGCAAATGATAAAGGTTGGATAGTAACAAAATATTTTTTGAGACTTAGATTCTTAAATTTTATATATAAATCCTCAATTTGGCCACATTGTTTTGTTTGTTTGTTTGTTTGTTTGTTTGTTTGTTTGTTTGTTTGTTTGTTTGTTTTTTGAGGTAGGTTCTTACTCCAGCCCAGGCTGACCTGGAATTCACTATGTAGTCTCAGGGTGGCCTCAAACTCATGGCAATCCTCCTACCTCGGCCTCCCTAGTGCTGGGATTAAAGGCATGAGCCACCATGCCCGACCTGGCCACATTAATTCTGAAAAATCTTTGCCACAGTATTGTGTTTATTCAAAATTGGAGATCAAAGTAAAGTGATGACATTTTTAAAACTTGATTAGTCTGCTAGATATGGGCTTTTTGGTCCTTTTTGTATGCATAAGAAGACATGTAGTAATATTAACATGTAAGAGTGAACCATGTAAGAATTTAGCATGATAGGGACTGACTTCTCAAGGAATGCTAGTGATCCAAGAGATAAATCTAAAGCAGTAGAAATAATTCTGAAACTAAAGCAAATAAAGCATTGTAAGAATTGAATTAACAGTAAGAAATAGCCTTTTAAAACCCTTTCAAAAATTTTGCTGATGCTATTTCTGTATACACGCCCTTGTACATTAACATCTGAGTTGTGTGTGCCCTAGAATGTTTTATGCAGATGTCTACCCACTAAGAAAGGTAGCAGAGTCATTTCCTTGTTGAACCACGCCCTCTCCACCTCTGCAGGTCGAGGCTTGTGGTCTTATACTAGCTAAGTTTATTTAAGCAGCTTTCTTTCCAGTCTTCTCTCCTACTCTGAAAGCAATACAAGGAGAAAGAAACTGCTGGTTCATGGTGCCTGTTGTGAAATCATCTTTTTTTGATTAAAGGATTTTAACTTCCTAACTTGTTCCAGAATCCCAGCTGCCTTTTGATTATTTAACTGCAATGTTTAATGAATAATTTACTCTTTAAGAACTTTAACTGTCCCTTTTGTTAGAATCTTGACTGGAAAAAAAACTGCCTTAACAAAACACTTTCCTCGAGTATTTCAATAGAATATAAGGTTTTTATGCAGAACTATGCAATGAGTTCACCACTGTTCATGGTTAGTGCCTGTTCATGGTTAGTGGTTCAGAAATAAGTCATCTCCATGTTTCACTCCAGCTATAACAATTCATATAAATTCACATTCTACTTAGACTCTAGTCGTTAATGCATGACTTTAAGAACTCAGAACGTTGGGATGGATCTCTCCCACTGTGAAGTGACTTTTACATTTTATAATTTTCATAAATGTTTACATTTTCATAAGTGTTTTTTGGTTTTGGTTTTTAGGTTTTGGGTTTTGTTTTGCTTTGTTTTTGGTGTGTGTGTGTGTGTGTGTGTGTGTGTGTGTGTGTGTGTGTGTGTGTGTGTTGAGGTAGAGCCTCACTCTAACCCAAGCTGACCTGAAATTCACTATGTAGACTCAGGGTGGCCTCGAATTCATAGCAGTCCTCCTACTTCTGCCTCCCAAATGCTGGAATTGAAGGTGTGCACCGCCAATGCCCTGCTGATTTCTAACTTTTTAAATTACTTGGGAGCATTCTCAAATAACTTGTCATCTTTTCACCATCCCCTGTCCAGTATCCTTATTTCCTCACACTGAACCAGTACAATTTGGAGAGTCAATTTTCACTTCATCCATATCCACCCACACCACATCAAGTTTTCTAATTTCTAGACATTGAATGCCAACCATATGATCGACTGTGTTAGATTTTGGAAATACAGAGAGAAGTAAGTGACTCTTTAATGATTTAAAAAGATGAATTCAAATTATTTACTGCTTGGTTAAAGTGAAACGGTTTTAAAATGTTTTTACTTGTTTTTAAGGAGAGACAGAGAAAGAGAAAGAGAGAGAGTAGGCATGCCAGGACCTCTTGCTGCTGCAAGCAAACTCCAGATGCATGCGCCAGTTTGTGCCTCTAGCTTTACATGGGTACTGGGGAATCAAACCCAGGCTGTCAGACTTTGCAAGCAAGCACCTTCACTACAGAGACATCTCTCCATCTCTAAGTGATATGTTTAACCATGACAGAAGGAGCCAGGGATTGTAAACCACACACATATTTTCAGTCATATTTCTTTGTTTTAGGGAAACACACAATTTTTTTCCCCTTCATCATCCTTACTATCTCCTATTCTAAAAAATCATTTTATTTCTACCTAGAAGTACTGTTGTCAGAAGAAATTATTAGAATGCTTAAGCATTTTTCATGTAGAATAAACTGTTAAAGTTTATACAGTAAATCTTCTATTTACATTATACCATTATATAGCTATTTGTTTTTTAACTTTTTATTGACCACTCCCTTTTCCCCCACCCCAGTCCCCCTTTCACTGAACCCCTTCTGCTTTACAATTAGTCTGCCTTCTAGTTTGATACCAACATTATTTTTCTCCTATCTTGTACAATTAGTGTCAGCCACTGTGAGGTCATGAATATCAAGACCACTTTGTGTCTGGCACATAAGCTAATTCTTAACTATTTGTTTATTCATATGTATGTATAAGAAAATCTTATTTTGAAAGATGTGAGGAGATGCAAGTGAAATATTAATGTTGGCTTTTAAAATATTGAACATTTTCAAATTATTTTGTTTCACAAAATTAGCTTCAATGAGTTACTATAACATTTAAAATTCATAAAGGGTAATTTTTAAACTTTTTATTGACATCTTGACCATGATCAGGTCCACTCTCACCACCCTCCTTTGTCCCCTTTTACACATTTCCCCTTCATTGAGCCCCCAAGAAGCACTTTCTGTCTCCTTTGTACTTCTCAAATGCCAGACCAAATGTTACTGCTTATGTGGTTTTCTCTAACACCATCAGTTTTATAACTGTCCCTTTATTATCTACATCTATACATATAGATTGTTCAATAGCTTTTTAGCATGTTGCATTATAGTGAATATTTGCTAATATGTAAAATTTATTTCAAAATTCCCAGGTTATAATAAGTTATCAATAAATGTATATTTGAGAAAGCATAAAGAATAGAGATTTCTGTATTATCACTTTACCTAAACTCTGAGTTCCTGTAAGGGAAATAGCTGCGCTTTTTTTTTTTTTTAACTTGTATCACCTTTTCTATCCTATTGTCCAACAGAATATACCTGTTTGCTGAATATATTTATTGAAAATTAGAGAAAATAAGTGTCTTGATCTGCATATTATTTTTTAGAAAGCTGATACTATTCAACCTTTCTTGCTGGCAAGGTGAAAACATACCCACAGTAACTGCACTTTTTATTCTAATTCCTCAAGAATATTTTGATGGATAGCTTTTAAAATAATGTCATCCACAAATGGCTACTTCCTTGAATCATAAATATTGATGTTTCTCTGTTATAAAATAAAGTAATAAAAATGATCTGTAAGGAAAACTTCCATACACAAATGCTTACCACATATAAGTTAATATTCTGAAAATATGTTCTTTCTATGTTCAGAAGAATGGTGATCTCTACGTTTAAATATGTCATTATTATTTAGCAGGCAGGAAAATTTGACAGGAATAGCGATTACTAGTGAATAAGCTTTTCACTACCTTATTTAAGAGATGGTTTCTAGATGCAAATAATATGTTTTTTGTAGGTATGGAAATAGCAAAATTTTAAAAGCAATGAAATATTTAAAGTGTTGATTGTTTTGTGAAAAAAATCTGAATTAATATTTAAAGATTTGTATACTATATGCCTACCTCAGCATTTGGTATGTCTTCTTACCCTAATCTTTGTGAACATAGTCATTATTTCATGATAATATTTCATAAATATTTATATATTTTCAAAGAGGGTCTTTTAATGTCAGTCTTTAAATAAAACAGCTTTTAAAAAGCCAGACATGCCAGATGGGAAATATACAATCATTGCTATAGAGATACTCTGTAAGGTGTGATAGTATGTTGAGTTGACTTACTAATGTTACCACAACACCCCTACTATTGACTAATAATGTGTGTGTGTGCACATATATACATATACATACATATATACTTAGTTATTTGCAAAGACTTTCACACTTTGAAAGCCTTTTACTTATTTTTATTCTCACAACAAGAGTGATAGAATTTATTTTCTAAGGATGTCCTGGAAAAATTTGTTCTTTAGGAAAAATTCAAAGGCGGTTGGATATGGTAGTGTATGCCTAATATCCCAGCATTCAGAAGGCTGAGGCAAAAGGATCACAAACTCAAGGGCAATCTTGGAAATTGGGCAAAACCCACCTCAAAATAAAAAGTCCAATGGTACAGTCCTTCCTGTATTTAGAAAGACCTTGGTTTTATCCCGTTACACACACACACAATCAGTAATAAAGTGTATGCAGAAAGATTTTCATCTCTGTTATATATGATAATGGAAAGTTAAACTATAAATGACAAACTTTATCTGAATGGTTTGATACATAGTCATTTCAGACACTAGACAGTTAAAAATATAATTACAAAGTCTATAATCAAATTTTTCACTTTTACTGAATGAAAATAATAAAAATAAAAACCATATTATTACTACTATTACAAATATGGAAATATTCCTTTGTTTTTGGATAAAACAATGTCAGCATGTTCAAATGTAGTTTATTATAAAGGCACAGCACAGCAGTAAAGAGTTTCAATGATTTTAGATTTTGGGCAACACTTATTCATTAAACCATGTATAAATTTAATAGAATAAAAATTTTAAAGGCTTAACAGTATTTTTTAAATGCATATATTACATAAAACCATGAATCTCTTACATATGTGGGTGTTTATAGCTCTTTTTCAATAGAGTTTTTTTTACTGTCACACTTTTAAACATCTGTATCACTGATGGTGATTTCAAAGACTACATGTGCCTAGGCTAATACCCCAAGTGATGAATGTTTGGCTGATCTGGGTTAGGGCCCATGTATTGGTTAGTTTTGGGTTTGTTTTGTATTTCATTTCTCCAGGTAATCCTATTGTGTAACTTGAGTTCAGAACCATTAGTACAATTATAAATGACAAAGGAAATTGTAAAAGTGTTATATTAAATTATCTCAGTTTTAATTTTTGGCATAGACTTTAAAGAATAAGGTTGCTATTTTGGATGAAGACTGGTTTAATTTTAAAAAATGTAAATGCACCAGGCGTGGTGGCACATGCCTTTAATCCCAAAACTTGGGAGGCAGAGGTAGGAGGATTGCTATGAGTTCAAGGCCACCCTGAGACTATATAGTGAATTCCAGGTCAGCCTGGACCAGAGTGAAATCCTACCTCAAAAAACCAAAAATTTTTTTAAAAGTAAATGCAAATTATCTTTTTATTATCAAAATGACAATAATTATTAATCATTACTTTTATTCACTCCTAAAAGTAATGATAGGGTATTAGTAAGATAAGCACTATTGTGCACTGTTTATGAAAATGTAAATTAGATGTATATTGATCTACATCCCTTGAGGGTAGCTTAACAATAAGTATTTAAAATCTTAAAATATGTAAGGATTTGTGTCTCTGGAATTCCACATTCAAGAATAGATCCTTAGAAAATACTTGGGCAAAATGACAAAGATATATTAATAAGAATGTTATCAACATAGGTGTTTTTCATTATTTGCTTTATGTTTTCATGTACCTTCTAGTTTTAAGGGGTTTCTTTTGTTCAATAAAAGAAAGTACTAGGCTTATAAATAAAGGCCAAAAACTTTTTTATAAAATGTACCCAATTGAGTGAATGAACTACAAAACCTTCTCCTGTCTTCTTCACCTTGGCCAGCTGTGAAAAAGAAGCTGTGTGGCACTTAGTATGCCAAACCTTTTCAAAACATTTAGTTCAAAGTAAGTTAAGTCCTATTAGCAGATGCCAAGTCATCTATGATACAGTTAGTCCACTTCCAGTGAAGGTGCATGTAACAAACTGAAATATATCTCAAGAAATTGAGGAGTAGTCTTGCTTACTATCTGTAATAAATAACAGTTTCTTTTCTCTCATTTTAGGCGGTTCAGGCCCATCGTCCTCCATAGCTATAGCTGGCAGCAACCACCCTGCCATCACAAAGACAACATCTGTTCTCCAAGATGGCGTCATAGTCACCACTGCAGCTGGACCCCCACTTCAGAGTCAGCTGCCCATTGGGAGTGATTTTCCTTTTGTTGGCCAGGAGCATGCACTTCATTTTCCATCCAACAGCACTTCAAACAACCATCTTCCACACCCCTTGAACCCCAGCCTCCTCAGTTCTCTACCTATCTCTTTGCCAGTGAATCAACAGCATCTCCTAAACCAGAATCTATTAAATATCCTCCAGCCTTCAGCAGGAGAAGGCAAGTCTGAGATCAACCTCCACCCTTTAGGTTTTCTCAACCCCAGTGTAAATGCCGCTTTAGCTTTTCTCTCCAGTGACGTGGATGGGCAGGTCTTACAGCCTGTCCACTTTCAGCTTTTAGCAGCCCTGCTTCAGAACCAAGCCCAAGCGGCTGCCATGCTTCCCCTGCCACCTCTCAATCTGAACATCTCAGGTCCTTTGCAACAGCAAAGTACCCCTTTACCCTCATTAACGCAGATGACAGCCCCACCAGACCACTTGCCAAGTAGTCAGTCAGACAACAGCCGAGCTGAGACCCTTTTAACCAGTCCCCTGGGGAACCCCTTACCAGGCTTTACAGGCAGTGACACTACTTTTAACCCCCTACTTCTCCCAGCTGTCACTGGGGCCTCAGGATTAATGGCCTTGAATCCCCAGCTGATGGGAGGTGTCCTCAACTCGGCATCGGCCAACACCGCTAATCATCCAGAGGTTTCCATAGCAACCTCCTCCCAGGCAACCACTACCACAACCACTACATCATCAGCAGTGGCAGCACTGACTGTCTCAACACTTGGTGGGACAGCAGTGGTGTCAATGGCAGAAACAATGCTGAATATATCTAATAATGCTGGGATTACACCTGGTCCAGCTAAACTCAACAGTAACTCTGTGATGCCACAGCTACTTAATCCTCTACTGGGGACAGGTCTGCTTGGTAAGTTAAATTTTTTCACAAATTTTTTTAAAGAAACGTTTTTCTAATTCTAATTTCTCCTTTTTAAAAACTCCATTTTGTCACACTATTTTTTAGAAGTGTTTTTGTTTTGTCACAGCTAGCTTGAGGAACTAAATATAACAACTACACAAAACCATAGTTATACAAACATGAAAATGACTTTTTCCTTTACCCCTATTCTAGCAATACTAAATATCATTTTAATCTGCATTCTCTTATCTTCTCATTCTGATGCCACTTAAAACCTAAACCTAGCCTACCATCATTCTCTTAAGCCAAGTAGAGTCATTTTTAAATAATAAAGCATAGCTGTATCTTAAAAATAAATTTTATTTCAATTTTATTGGTATGGCATCACAGGGTTGGTATGAGCAGCTGCACTGTGGATGGGAACAATTTGTAAAAGTTTTCCAAGTGAACCTTTTAAATAAGCAGAACTAAATACTTGTCCAGCAAAGCAAGAACCAAGGTGTCAAAACACTTAAAAGCCAAAGTGTGCCCAAGATCAAGTTGTCATCCCTCTTGTTGATGCTACATTTCTTACATCAGAATTGTGTGTTCATTAGACCTTTGTGACTTTAAAACAAAGTCTTTCATGTATATTAACTTTAAAAAAAATATTAGGAAAACATATCAAGTAGATCTAACTGATGGGTACAGGTAACTGATAAGTAGAGAGATGGTATCCATAAAGCCTAGAAAGACAGGATAGTGTACATGAGTTTGTCAAAGGCACTTCCATATGTTAAAAACAATAATTGTTCATTATCCTACATTTTATGATCATCTTTATAAAATAACATTTTATCTATTCTTAAAGTCATTGTGGTAATCATTATACTCACATAACCTAAAAAGCATTACAGGTTAATATGTTTCCAGATATAGAACAATTTCTGTGATAGTGTTCGCAAAATAATTTCGGTACTTTTAAAACAGTTCTGAATTTTAAATATAAACTTAGTTATCAATGCTGTTCTTGGATATAATTAATAAAATAATATTTGTAATAACTTCACAGTGAATTATAACATATTATTAGCTTTCTTTACAATTTTAATTTGACGTGGCCAACCTTTTCTCCAAAGCAAAATGCATATTTCTAAAGTCCTTAATTTTATTTGGTAGTACTTATTGATGATAATGACATAGAACGAAAAATTTTTTAATGAGATCATATCATACCTACTCACTGTAATCATGATTGCTAAGGAGATATTTCAACCTTTAATTGTAGATGTTTTCATTAAAAAGTAAGGGAACAATTAACTCTTAAGCTCAACATTAATGGCTAGAACAAAGACTAAATAGTCTTTATATAACATAAAACAAAAAGCTATGCAAGATAAAACTAAATAACAAAGCTATTCATTTTTCACTAAGACTGAAAAAAATGAAAAAGTTACCCACCTGAGTTCAACTTGTAGTTTTTTTTTTTTTCTTTTTTCAGGAATTCACAGGTACAGATATTGGCATAGAATCTCTGAAGAATCACTGACTTATACTTTATGTTTTTCCAACTGTAGGTGATATGTCATCAATAAACAATACTTTGAATAACCATCAGTTGACTCATCTGCACTCACTGTTAAACAACAATCAGATGTTCCCTCCAAATCAGCAACAACAACAACTTCTCCAGGGGTACCAGAATCTGCAGGCCTTCCAAGGACAATCCACGATGCCTTGCCCAGCTAACAATAATCCAATGGCATGTCTGTTTCAGAACTTCCAGGTACTTTTCCTTCTTGGGCAACTATAGTAGAAAGCAATGTTTGGGTTTGTTTAAATGCTTGAGTTAGGGGAAAGAGTGAAAAAAGTCGGTTATATGCTCATTCATCTTTATTTACTCTAATTTCTCAATGTTAAATATTATTAAACATCCCAGACTTATAGAAAGGTAATTTTGCTTTGTCAGAAGCAGTACTACCTTTGGTAGTGTTACCCTCTTAAGCCTTCTTGTGTTTCACTTTGCTCTCATGAGTAAAACTCATTTTCTTTTCTTTTCTTTTCTTTTTTTTTCTCGTTTGGTTTTCTGAGATAGGGTCTCACTGTAGCTCAGGCTGACCTGGAATTCACTATGTAGTCTCAGGCTGGCCTTGAACTCTCAGTGATCCTCCTACCTCTATCTCCCAAGTGCTGGGATTAAAGGTATGCACCACCATGCCCAGCTCAAGACTCATTTTCTTAGCATGGACACTGACCTCTCTGGTAAGCCTCAGCTCTCACTCCTCTCCTACTGGCTTAAGAACATAGTCTTTTGGTTCTACAAAGCAAATAAATTCCTAATAGATTAAATAATTGGATAGAACAAGTAACATTAAATGAATATGGAATAAAATGGATAAGACTTTTAATAAGATTTGGAGTCTCATTGCATATTCTAGGTTAGCCTTGAACTTGCAATTCTTCTCTTCAACCTTTTAAGTCCTAGTGTTACAAGCATGCAACACCACACACTATAAATAATGATAAAATAGAGAAACTATTTAAGCAAGACACAAAACCTAAGTCAAAGAGAGAAGTAACAGACATAAAACTTTTTACCACTATATGGTCAAAGATACTCTAAATACAAATTAAAGGGAAATATAAAATGGCAGAAAACGTGTACAACATGTACCAAACATTACATAGTCTTACATAAATCAATATGAAATATATAAAATGTATTAAAAATTCTAATACCATTGCATCAGCAAAACATATCTATAGTACAATTCTACTTATGTTGAAAAGGAAGAGGAAAGGGAGGGAGGGAGACTAGGTATCTACCTACATGCTTTGCCATACTGAAAAGTGTCTATGAGGATGCTCAGTGGCACTGGTAACTTCTGAAATAGGAAATAGGCTTGTAGTTGATGATGACTTCTTTTTTTGACAATAATAAAATATTCATGTATATCTTATGTAATAAAATAATTCAGAAAGGAAGAAATTATGCATAACTATGCCAGCAAGAAAACAAGCTAAAGCCTGAAAACAGTCCACTAGACTTGGTCATTAGGAAATGGCAGTGACTTGGTAGAATGCAGTTTAGGGGGAAGGTAGATGCTGTAGCCAGACTGTGATGGTAGAATGGTGTATAGGATTTTGGTAATTAAAGAGTGGGGAATATTGCTTCAAAAGCTATACTATGAAGAACATAAGAGAAATAGGGCAGTGTTCCAAAGGAAGCACCAGGTTGAACACAAACTTAAAATGTAGGATCCATGCACTCGTCAATGCTAAAAGGAAGACCTAATGAGGCAAGATCCCTGAGAAGACTTGAGATCAGAACCTAACTGGAGAATTTTTAAAACAGGCATAATTGCTAAAAATTGTGTGAGATCAGGGAGCAGGGAGCATCAGAGTATAAGAAACAGTGGGAGCTCTTACCAGGAGCTCTATTTTCTGTTAAGATCATCTCTTAAGATTATAGACAGAGATGGTCTGACAATCATCTTGAAGAATTAGAGAAAGGGGGCTGGAGAGATGGCTTAGCAGTTAAGCATTTGCCTGTGAAGCCTAAGGAACCTGGCTCAAGGCTCAATTCCCCAGAACCCACATAAGCCAGGTACACCAAGTGACGCATGCATCTGGAGTTCATTTGCAGTGGCTGGAGGCCCTGGCACACCCATTCTCTCTATATCTGTCAGCCTTTCTCTCTCTCTCTCTCTCTCTCTCTCTGTCATTCTCAAATAAATAAATAAACAGAAAAATTTAAAAAAAGAATTAGAGAAAGATTTGAGTATTTGTGGAGAAAATGAGAGCTAACTAGATCACACAGTCATAGAAGGACAATAAGAAGCCCTCGTACATGATAGAAAACATGCACTCCTGTTCATAAGACACCCTTCCTGTGGATATGGACAAGGCAAGCAGTTGAAATAATCCAAGATTAGAATTGTGTCCAGCAAGTGTAGACAAGGAGATATTAGCAAAAGAGTAGTGAATATGCTGTTGGATACTTGGTTCTGGCTTAATACAGAAATATATAGAGACAGGAAGGGAGCAATCACTGGGTGGCAGGGAGAAGTCTGAGAATTATCATAAGGGAGCTGTGGGGATCTAATTTATCATGATATTCAGCAAGTATTCTTAAATTGGTATTTGTGAAAACAGAAAAACCTGAGAGACTTTTCCAAACTTCATTCATGCTTCCTGTACTAAAATTCTGAAGGGAGGCATTACCTCCCTTCACCTCTTCCCAACTGAGAGTCACTTCTGTAGTGAGCATTTTCATTGTTGGTACCATGGGGATATCCTTCAGCCAGTGACCTGATAAGATGGCGGAGAGAGATTGCTACCCTACCTGAAGACTTCAAAAATACAGTATCATATCAAAATATTATATTGTTAGGAAAAGAATTTATTTTATTTCATATTATGTTTCACTTAAGTGGAAACATCAATGAGTTAGAAAGCACTTTCAAAATCTGGTTCCTTGGTTTGCTTATCTGTAACTTGAACCCCAAGTTTCAAAGACCTATAACACCACTATGTCAGTGGAGTCATACCTAACCACATCTTGTGTCCAAACACTTCAAAAGTTATTTTTCTATAGAATGTTTCCCAATGATAAGTTTTTTTTAAAATCTGTTTAATTATTTCAACCAAAGAAATTAGACAAACGTAGTTAAGATTCAAGGTTTTTCATACCAGGGTGATTTTTTATTTCATGTTTGGCTCTTGTTCTTTCTACTTCCTTCCTTGTTAGATTGGTTTATCTCTTGGTAAATCTTAAAATTTATGGGCTCTCCTTACGGTCTTTAAATACCCCCCCTCACACTCTCACTGTTTCCTGTCTATTTATTTAAGGTGAGAATGCAAGAAGATGCAGCTCTTCTAAACAAAAGAATAAGCACTCAACCGGGCCTCACTGCACTTCCAGAGAATCCCAACACTACACTTCCACCTTTCCAAGATACACCTTGTGAATTGCCACCAAGGATTGATCCATCTCTTGGTCAGCAGATGAAGGATGGCCTCCTTATGGGTGGCCAAGGGGATGCCTCCGTAGATGCCATTTACAAAGCAGTTGTCGATGCAGCCAGCAAAGGAATGCAGGTTGTCATCACCACTGCTGTCAACAGCACTACTCAAATCAGTCCTATTCCAGCCCTGAGTGCCATGAGTGCCTTCACTGCCTCTATTGGTGACCCGTTGAATCTCTCCAGTGCTGTCAGTGCGGTCATTCATGGACGGAACATAGGAGTGGATCCTGACGGCAGACTGAGGAATGCAAGAGGGGCTCGGCTGCCCAAGAATCTAGACCATGGGAAAAACGCAAATGAAGGAGATGGGTTTGAGTATTTCAAGTCAGCAAGTTGCCACACATCCAAGAAACAGTGGGATGGGGAGCAAAGTCCCAGAGGAGAAAGAAACAAGTGGAAGTATGAGGAATTCTTAGATCATCCAGGCCATATCCACAGTAGTTCTTGTCACGAAAGGCCCAACAATGTCTCTACACTGCCATTTCTACCTGGTGAACAGCACCCAATACTGTTACCACCAAGAAACTGTCAGGGGGATAAAATTCTGGAGGAAAATTTCAGGTATAATAACTACAAAAGAACTATGATGAGTTTTAAGGAGAGACTAGAAAACACTGTGGAAAGATGTGCACACATTAATGGGAACAGACCTCGACAGAGTCGGGGCTTTGGAGAGCTGCTAAGCACTGCGAAGCAAGACCTAGTTCTAGAGGAGCAGTCTCCAAGTTCCTCCAACAGTTTGGAAAGTTCTCTAGTCAAAGACTACATCCATTACAATGGAGACTTTAATGCCAAAAGCATGAATGGGTGTGTGCCTAGCCCTTCAGATGCTAAAAGCATTAGTAGTGAAGATGACCTAAGGAACCCAGACTCCCCCTCTACAAATGAGCTGATACATTATAGACCAAGGACGTTCAACATGGGCGACTTGGTCTGGGGCCAAATTAAAGGACTAACTTCCTGGCCTGGGAAATTAGTAAGAGAAGATGATGTTCACCATTCATGTCAACAAAGCCCAGAGGAAGGGAAGGTATACCAATCTTTACTCATTGTCACATACTAACCTTTGTTCAAACACCAATCATTCTCTTTTGTTATCATCAATTTGGATTTGAATGTAACATTCTTCATTATTCTGAGTTCTCACAAGCTTCTGGAGCATAAAAATGAAGAGGGGATGGTTATAGTCACCAAAATGTCCTATTGACAAGGGGTGAGTTGTGAAGCACCTGAGATCCCACAAGGCTTGGTGTCTCTCTAACCCAAGAACCAGATTTCCTGGATTTTATCAACTCTATTTCCTTCTCTGTTTTTACCTAGTTCTTTATTCCATGACCAGAGGAGAAAAGCAACTATCAATGAATGGAGAAAAATATAGTAGCTGGAGGAAATCCAGGAATATGGCAGAAGTAGGGGTGCTCATAGGTGGCAGGAAGTGCCAGGGGACAGCTCCCCTCCATATGCTTACATGTGACATTTGATGCTGAGGAGTGGGCAAAATCTGGGCAGAGCTGGAACCATTTCAGACAGCAACAGGTAGCATCTGAGTTTACAGTGGTGTTATTTCAGGCCAAGTTCTAGGCTTTTGTAACATGTGGAAATTTTTAAGCTCACAGTCTGTTTCTACTTGATGCACTGATTATATAAATTAAATGAAAGCTTCTCCATGAAGCTACTATTCAATTTAGAAAAAATTAGTAGGGGTTTTCTGGCCTTCCCTCCCCTTTCTTACAAATAAATGGTAAAACTGCCTGCAAGAAATATGTTTAAAGTTATTAGAAACATTTTTGTTTGACCAGGAGAAAATTAGGCCAATTCCATTTATATGATGAAGAAATACACTTTTTCTTCTTCTTAGGTAATAAAAAATGGTATATGTCATTCTCTAAAAGAGTGTGTTATGTAGAGCTATTTCAGCTCTGCTCAAACTTTCACTGGCACTTAGGTTTAATAGCAGGAAATCAAAAGCATTTTTGTCAGCACAATAAAAGCACTGTCTTTCTCCAAAGGACCAGGAGGTCCTTAAACTCTTGCTTACAATGCCTAATATATACTTATCAGAATGCACACTGGGCCTGGTGTTTCTACTTTTGATAAGAAAATGAATTCCATACTCCTAGTCAAAAAACATTTTCTTCTTACGCTCTCTAAAGCCAGACAAACATCTGTTAGGTTGATAAAGCTAAATGTTTTTGACAGTTTGCTCAAGAAATAATTAGAAACAGCAAAAGTAGGCTTTCGTGATATGAATGAAATTGCTACAAATACTAGATACAGACATTGAATGCCTTACTATTTCTGTACCAATTAACCAAGGTTTTTTTCAGGTGACATTTCATAAACATGTAAAGAAAGCTCACGCACCTCCCTTAAGCATTTTCCCTGTGCTAAGTGCTATGTCTAGATGTCTTTGTATACCCTTATGAGAATAAAATCATGCATTTTGAGCACATTTCACATTAAACATTGGTTATGATTCACCTACATTTGAAAACTCCTGAGGTTGAGTTTCTTGAAACCATTATCTAAGACTCTAAGAAACATTTATTTTGGTTCATTTAAAAAGGGAGCTAGCTTTTATTCCTATAAAATAACTGTGTTTTAAAATCAAGAACTTCCTTCTGAAAATTTAATAATGTATGCCTTCATTGACTGTCACTGAAATTTTGTGTTCTTAAGTTAAAACCTTGATACCAAGATATATACTAGAAGAATGTTTTGGTAATCCAAAAACATAAAGTATGCATTTTGAGCTAAAAACTGAAAATATAAAATAATAATAGTACATGAAATATTTATCCGTTATTAAAAAACAAGATACAACAGCCTCAAAAGCTCTCAGGCACTTAGCATTTTTGAAAATGTCTGATTTTCAGAGACCACCTCACTTTTACACACACAAAAAAGAAAGTATTACTTTATAGAACTCATTTTTCTTCTGTAGTTCACCTCATTTAATGATGCCCACTTCTCTGATTTTAAAGGTGATATTTCAGACATATCTGTTAGACTTCAAGCCTAGCAGCCTTTGCCTGATTCATCAGTGATCCTGATTCATGGCGGAAAGATTAAGCCATGTGCAATATGGGTATAAGGGAAAGCATGATCTATTTGAGAAGCATATCTAGTAGCACACTTTTTAAAATTTGTCTTCTTATCCAAGTGAACCAATTTTGATGGGCGTTTTATTTGCATAGAACCCCTTGGTGCTCAGCAGTGTTGGATAAGAAAAAACTTGAGCATTAATAAGCAAACTTTTGCTTTTAGAAAGATAAGCAGTACCTGAGATTCCCTTCTATGTACTAAAATGCTTCACACTTTAATAAAGACTTTAATAAAGTCTCCAGAGAAAGAGACTTAATTCATAAACAACTTGTTAGTTATAGTAAAACTTTATCAATTTCATCTTGTTGTAATGGAAGGTAAGATCATTTCCCCTGGTATCTATCTTTGTAGTCTCTCAAAAGATTATTACTCCAAGCCTTCTTGTCTTTCATAGCATTTGTATGTGCAACAAAATAAATTAATCCAAGATATGTAAGATACCAACAGATAAAATCTATGTTAACTCAAATTTTCAAGTAGATTTATGATCTCTGCACTTCCACCTCCTCCCTACAACCAGTCATTTATTATTTTCAGTTACAGTCTTTTCCTAAGCAAGCCACTCCCAGTTCTTTCTGGAAGCAGACAAATAGAACAATCAATAATTAATAGATCACAGATTACTATATTCAACCAAACTAGGCAGCTCTTGTGTTTCATGTTGCATGCACAGTCTCTGCTCTAGATCAGAACACTAGTATCTGCCAATGGCTGAGATACTACATTGTCCTAAACTAGTATTCTAGCAGACTCCACTTGCATTATAGTAAATAATTTGGTCAGTTGATTATCTTCATGTTTGCTGAGGTATAATAGGTATCAGAATTACTGATAATTCATTAAATAGGTCTTTAGGTTTCTGAGACAATTTCTTAGATGTACTGAATGACTACAGCACAGAGAACAAGAAAGAAAGCAGAGCATTGCAGAAAGAAGGATAGGCTTTGGACATGCTGATGTGAGCATAATCAAGAGCTACAAGGTAATTAAGTGGGACTACACAGGCCAAGAGCTTGGTCTCCTCACCTCTCAAATGGGAATATTAATTCCTACTCAAAATTGTGTTTCAAAAATTAAATGAGACACCATACTCTGCCCAAGCAAGTAAATGGGACCCAGTGAAGATTAGCCTCTTTCCCCAGTCTCTATTTTTGTGTGTGTGTTTGTGTGTGTGTGTGTGTGTATGAAGTATAGGTGGTATATATGTGTGTGCATGTAGTGTATGCTCTTGTGAGTGCAGATGCATGCACACAGTGTACATGTTTTCAGAGGCTGGAGCAAAACATCTATGTCCTCTATATTCCTTTCACCTTATTTCCCTGAGACAGACTCTCTTATTGAACCTAAAGCACCCTGTTTTCTGGTTAGATGGGCTGACCAGGGAGCCCCAGCTGGCCTCATGTGTCCACCCCAGTCAGTGCTGGGGTTATAGGCATGCATGGCCATTCCCAGTCTTCTATGTGGAATCCAGCTCCAGACTTCTTGCTTCTGCATCAAGTGCTCTTAACCACTGGGACATCACTCCATCATCCTTTATTCTCTATTTAAGACAGTTATATTAATTTGGACTTCACTATTATAATGTAATTGATCTTAGTTATTGTTTATATATTGTTTGTGAATAGAGATTTATTAACCAGACTAAGGGTGAAGGGATCACAGGGTATCTACTCAACAATGAAATAGTGTGTGACTCTTTATGAACTTCAGCACATAGCATATGAATTGCATATCTGAATATAAATTAGTGTTAGCTATCAATGTCAAACGGTGTTCTGCCTGGAAGTATTTTAAATTTTTTATGTATTTATTTGAAAATAGAGAGAGATTAAGAATGAGAATGATGGAGCTGGAGAGATAGCTCAGCAGTTAAGGTACTTGTCTACAAAGCCTAATGACGCATGTTTAAAACCTCAGGACCCACATAAAGCCAGATTCACAGAATAGCACATGTGTCTAGAGTTCATTTGCAGTGGCTACAGGCCATGGTGTGTCCATTCTCTCTCCTTGAAAATAAATAAAAATATTTTTAAAGTTAAAGAATGAGAATGGACATACCAGGGTCTCTAGCCACTGCAAACAAACTCCAAACACATGTGCCATTTTGTGCATCTGGCTTTACATGGGTACCAGGGAATCGAACCCAGACTATGATGTTTTGCAATTAAGTGCCTTTAACCACTGAGACATCTTCCCAGCCATGGCAAGTCTTTTAAAAGTTTGTTGAGTGAAAATTAGCCGGGCGTGGTGGCGCACGCCTTTAATCCCAGCACTCGGGGAAGCAAGGTAGGAGGATTGTCGTGAGTTCAAGGCCACCCTGAGACTACATAGTGAATTCCAGGTCAACCTGAGCTAGAGCGAGACGCTACCTGGAAAAAACAAAATCAAAAAACAAAAAAATAAGAATAAAAAAGGAAAGAAAGAAAATTAAAGTATTTGTTCCCTCAATATTTCTAAACATGTCATTAAAACTTTCTTCCTCTACCTTTCAACCTCCTGCCCACCATCAGTATTGACTAGTAGTAATTTTTAGCAATGTAGGAAGGGAAGTTGGCCTGGATCTTATGTATATTCCTATTCCAATATGAAAGCTTTGTGACCACAATGGGAGTTTTGTGTGCCTTGTATTATACTGTTCAGGAGGTAGCATCTCTTTTTTCTCCTGGTTAGCTTATAATGAGGTTTGTTGTTAGGGATAGTTATAATTGTTCTAAATTTACCTGTGCAAGTTTCTTTCTGAACCATGAACTTTTGTCACTTGTGGTTTAATGACCATGAGTAAAACTTGCTATGTATCCATGACCAGACATGACCAGATCATGACATAGAAAAGGAAAATGGTACCCCTGGCACCACACATATCTGCCATAATGTGCTATGATTTTTTAAAATCTATTCAACTGTCAGAGAAAATAGTTATATTTATATACTTACTTTAGTAATTGTTTTAAAGTTAAGAAGATGTGCACTTTTTAAAAGGTATGATAAAATTTTTCATATGCCACTTTTGATATTAGATGACCTAGCCTAAAAAGTTGCTTCAAGTTTTTATTTTGTTTGCATAGATCAAATGCAAATGAAATGTTTCTTTTCAATGAAATATTTGTTTTTAGTTGGGTAGAGAGATACTTCTTAATCGCTGGGAAAACGTCCACAAGGAGCATCAATGGGAGAAAGCCCTTTCTAATAACCACATTTTGACTTTTTTCTACATGGCTATATTTGGCAGGTAGTAGTAAAAGTGCCTTTCTTAATAGTTGTTCAGAGCTGGAGGGATGGCTTAGCAGTTAAGGCACTGGCCTGCAAAGCCAAAGGACCTAGGTTCAATTACCTAGGATTCATGTGAGATACAAGGTGGCGTATGCATCTGGAGTCCATTTGCAACTGGCTAGAGGCCCTGGTGCACCCATTCTTTCTCTCTCTCTCTCTCCCTCTCTCACTCTCTTAAATAAATAAATGGCAAAAAAATAAAAAGCTCATAATCACATTTATTTTCAGGCAGCACAGTTTCTTCCTGTCCATTCAGCAGCAGCATGGACAGTGTGCTGCATGATCAGAGGTGGCTGTCTTCATGTTCTGGGGTTATACAATGCAACTTAAGAAGCTGAATCTGATAACCCACTTTGGGAGGGGTGGCCTCCTGTGATGTTTGAACATTTCACCTTAAGAGCATTTTCTCTGTGTTTGATTAGCAGTGGGAGATCATTTGTGTTCTTTGGTGCTAGAACCCTGTGTCAAAGTGTTCTTTGTCTTACCTACCTTCCCAACCACTGTAGGAAATGAATCCTTCTTTCTGTATTCAATCAATGTCCATAATGTTTGGACTGCATGTTGGCTGGTTGTGTGACAGGGCAATCAATGCTCAGGGTCTCCTTCAAAAGGAAGCAGAACCATTTTTAGAAGTAATAAGATAAAATCCAGCCCAACAAAGTCACTTCCTAGCCAAATTTGAAAGATAGTAAGAAGGAAGAACAGAGTAAGGCCAAAGCTGTGAAAATTAAGAAAAAAACCTCAACTGAGTGATAAGCTAGGGTGAGGCCATCAACTTTACTGGAGTCAACTATGAAATATCATGACCTTATTTTTCCTGAACAAGATTAAGCAGGAGGGGCTAGAGTGATGGCTTAATGGTTAAGGCACTTGCCTGTGAAACCTAAGGACACAGGTTCAGTTCCCCAGAACCCATGTAAGCCAGATGCACATGATGGTGTGTATGTCTGTAGTTTTCCATGGCTAAAGGCTTCATACATCCGTTCTTTATATATGTGTGCGTGTGTGTGTGTTTCTCTCTCTCTCTGCCTCATAAATAAGTACAAATAAAAAAACTTTAAAAATAATTTTTAAAAAGGATTAAGCAGGAATCAGAGGCCTGTCCTCCTTTATTCAGGTACCTAGACCTAGCCCAGATCAGCAGTTTACAAGCTGTAGGTGCAACTCTCCTATAGACGCAAAAATGGAAGCTCAAGTCTGAGGCAAAAATATACTTCAGTGACATGAATTTGAAAATACTGTCTCCTAGAAATTCAAGTTTGCCCAAAACTTTTCTTCTCTTATGTATTATGGCTTTATAAGAAATTTGTTATTACAGTAGAGTAGACTTACTCTCCTACTATAATACTGCTGTCTCAGATAGATAGGAAAAGAAGTAGCAGACCATGCCAGAGTGCTTCTGGCTGAGGTTGTAACAGTAAGGATCTGCTTAGCTCATCTGCATCATCAGGGTTTCATGTATGAGTTTTCTTTTACTGTTGTTGTTCTGTTGTTTGGAAAATTAGGTTTATCCTTGCTTTCACAAGTAAATCAACTTTTTAATCCTAAATTGATATTTATCATTAGTTCTAATTCTTTCAAAAATATTGAGTATTAAACTCAAGTTAGTAGTTTTAAGATGAATTTTTAATTTACTACTAATGTCAATATTAATACATAATATTTTTCAAAATAATGAACCCAGTGAATGCTTAATACTTGCTTATTGCTTCAGATCTTTGTTTTCTAGACATCAGCTAAAGCTGCATATTACCTATATTACTATTTAAATTTTTCTTCCAATTCACTTATAAATTTATTTAGTCACAGTTATCATTGAGCATTTATGTACTAAGCACTATTTAGGCTACTTTTTCAATTTAAATAACTTTTGGACTGGAGAGATGGCTTAGTGGTTAAGGCATTTGCCTGCAAAGCCAAAGGACTTAGGTTCAGTTCCCCAGGACCCACATAAGCCAGGTACACAAGGTGGCACATGTATCTGGAGTTCATTTGCAGTGGATGGAGGCCCTCGCACACCCGTTCTCTATCTGCCTCTCTCTCTCTCGCTCACTCTCTCTCTCTCACTCTCTCTCTCAAATAAGTAAATATATTTAAAAATAACTTTGTATTTTAAAGTACCATGTGTGGGTATTTTGCTATTATAAATTTACATAATGATTTAAAATTTTTTTAAGGTTTGTTAATGCTCCACTGACAGTAACTTCACTGGTGGTAAGCAGTGGTACTTTGGGAAAGACTACTTTGGTGTTTGTAAAGCAGCTTTGGGTTCATGGTCTTTTGAGATCTCAATGACCTGTTACCATGTGCATCTTCACCTTCACTTTACAGAGGAGAGAACTGGAGTTCGGAGAAGAGGCATTGCTAAGGACATAGGTCACAGGTAGTTCAGGCAGATGCAGCCCTGGTCTTCTAACTTAATCATTGTCACACACTCCCAGAACACTCTAGAAAGAAAAGAGAGCTTGAAGACAGATGTTTCATCTCTGTCATGAAATCTGTGGTGTGGCCTGGGCTCCATCCTTTGTCTTTGGTATGACAGTTTTGCCCCAGCACTGAATAGAAGAAAAGAATCAACAAAAAGAGATGTTGTCAGGATAAAAACATATAGAAAATTTTGACCTGTTTTCTAGTTAGCTGGTTCTTTTCAACAGTGATTTAGGATAAATTGACCAAGATCCTAATATATAATACAAACATACCTCATTTTAGAAGGTTAGTATAGCTTTATGAAAGATTTGTATCTTTTCTTGTTATAGACAGTATTGATTCTTCTTAAAATATTTTTATTTGTTTATTTGCCAGAGAGAGAGAAAGAGAGAAAGCATGGGCATGCCAGGGCTTCTTGTCCCTTCAAACAAATTCGAGATGCATGCACCAGTTTTTGCATCTGGCTTTACATGGGTACTGGGGAATTGAACCTAGGCCAGCAGGCTGTAAAAGCAAGTGCCAAGCCAAGTAAGGTGGCACATACTTTTAATTCCAACACTCTGGAGGCAGAGGTAGGAGGATTGCCCTGAGTTTGACACCAGCCTGAGACTACAAAGTGCATTCTAGGTCACAGCCTGGGCTAGATCAAGACCCTACCTTGGGAAAAAAAAAAAAAACGGGGCCTTTAATTGCTGAGCCATCTCTCTAGGCAGACTTTATTACTTCTGGAATATGCTACATACATGCTACTATGGTGATGCCAAATCAAAATTAAATTATCAAATGTTTAATATGTGCCTTCTGAACAAAATAAGCAACTAGAGATTCTACTTTTTTTCAGAAAAGCTCTTTTTTACCATATAATATTATCTAGCTTTATGAGTCGATATTCAACCCCACTGATCAAATTCTGAGACTATACATTGGAAAATTATGTCTAACGAACTTGAATAACTCTGGGGCTGGAGAAGATGGCTTAGCGGTTAAGGCATTTGCGTGAAAAGCCAAAGGACCCTGGTTCAATTCCCCAGGACCCACATAAGCCAGATGCACAAGGGGAGCGCATGCATCTGGAGTTTGTTTGAGGGGCTAGAGGCCCTGGCGTGCCCTCTCTCTCTCTCTATTTCTCTCTCTCTCTCTCCATCTTTCTCTCTCTTAAATGAATAAATAAATAAAATACATTTTAAAAAAGAACTTGAATAACTGAAATAGTTTTCAGAATGAAAAATATTTACCACACATATATTTATACATAAGGTAATATGTGAATTATAAATATATATAAATTTCTAGATACTTCTGTAGTCTTCAAGCACATCTACAGAGTTGTGCCATTATTAGTGACAGCATTACTATTTATATGAGACTGTGTGGGCAAATTATGACTAAAGATAAATTATAAAGTCCTCCTCCAATTTCTCCCAAAGTTAAGAATTAAATAACTTAGGAAGTCCTGGCTGATAATCATTACAAGAAACTAAGATTATAATTATAGGTAAAAGTATTAAATGTGTAAATTACTTGCTACTTTGGTGTAAATTTAATAAAAATATTTAAACTTTTAAGCATTACATTTATATACTTTTTTGTTGTTGTTGTTCTGTTTCCTTTCTTTCTTTCTTTCTTTTTTTTTTTTTTTTTTTTTTTTTTTTTTTGAGGTAGGCCCAAGCTGTCTTAGAATTCACTATGTACTGTCAGGGAGGCCTTGAACTCATGGTGATCCTCCTACCTCTGCCTTTTGAGTACTGGGATTAAAGGCATTCATCACCATTCTCAATTTTCCAGTACTTTCTTGATTTACAAGTTAATTTATAAGGGAATATTCATTAAATCAGTAATCATGATTTCCATTTGATGAGAATTTGTATTTACCTTATTCGCTAATACTAATTTGGGCGGGGGGGGATTTTTTTAAAGAGTTTCTTGAATGTTGTGCACATATACAAATATTTACCCTGAATTATTGTATACAAATATTTAATATTTATATGTGCATTTCACAATACAGAAAAATACTAAAATTCTGAGAATAATCACACATTTTCCTCTGTATACGTATGATCCTGTCTTAGCAGAAATGCACAGTGTTATATGACTTATTTACGTTTAATCTTAAAAACTACTACCATTGCTTTCTCTTTCAAAGCCAATGAATCATTTATAAATAATACACTTCATTAAGACAGTGCCTTAGTGCTTCAGAGGCAGATATGAAGAAACTATGGTAGATGAGTGTTTCCAAAATAAATTTTATATTACTGGAAAATCATTCAAGTATTAAAAAACTGAAGATCAGTTTGGGTTTTTTTCACATGTTATGTTGTCACAATAATTTCTATAAAGCTATATTTTGATTTTAAATAATTTGACCTAGTTTCTATACATGTATGTATATTGCATATAACTACATATATAGTTTTCATATATAAAATGAAAGTGTATGTCAGTGCTGGGTTGAGTTAGTATGGTGGAAAGAGGTTGAGTGTTCTGGAGTCAGAGCTAAGTTTCAATCCTCGCCATAATGCTTAAACCCAATCTCATCTGCAATACAAAATAATGTTAGTTTATAATATTGTCATATTAAATGATTAAAACAATGTCTTACACATAAAAATGCACAAAAAGAAGCCAGGTGTGGTGGCACACGCCTTTAGTCCCCACACTTGGGAGGCAAAGGTAGAAGGATCACCATAAGCTCAAGGCCACCCTGAAACTACATAGTGAATTCCATGTCAGCCTGGACTAGATCAAGACCCTACCTAAAAAAAAAAAAAAAAAAGCACAAAAAGTTTTTATTGTCACTATTCCTTATTTAATTGAAAAATAAAAACTGAGGACTTAAAAAGTAGTTTGGGGCTGGAGAGATGGCTTAGGGATTAAGGCGCCAGCCTCCTAAGCCTAAGAATGCTGGTTCCAATCTCCAGGTCCCACGTTTAGCCAGATGCAAAGTGACGCAAGGGCACAATGCCGCACTTGACCACAAGGAGGCTCACACATCTGGATTTCGTTCTCAGCAGCTGAGACACTGCTGGCGGGCCCATTTCTATCTGTCTTCCTCTCCCTCTCTCTCTCTGTCTCTCTCTGTGTCTCTCTCCAAAAAAAAAAAAAAGTAGTTTGACATAACAAGGTTTTAAAATTAAGACCAATAGGGTAATGTTACATCTTGCTTTGTTTCATGTGAACCTGACTTCTGTAACCTGATCATTCTTCTGAGATGTTTCATAGTAACAGAGATCTAATAGATGCAAAATGGCTTTCTTCCACCTGGCAAGAAATTCCTTTAAATAGAAATGGAAGCCTGGCCTGACAACCCATGAGCTACAATAGTCAAACTCTCTCAAAAAGAGGTGCAATTACTCAATGATTACATAATGCGTATAGCATCTTTTACACTCCATATGAGTGAATTCAAGATAGAACCTTACTTCTAACATGAAATAAGGAAAATATATCAAGGAACTTTATTTCTTTTAATGTATGGATACATTTTGCTTTACTGGGGCTCTTCTAGTCCTCCAAGAGGGTATGGAATGTGAAGTGTGATGGGAATAAAGATGTCCCTTGTTCTGGCACATACTGAATCGGGTTTCCCTGAAGAATTTGTGTATATGAGATATTTGGATTCTTTATGGCAAACACAAGACTACGATAAAGAATACATCTCCATTACTTGACTGAACAATTTGAAATGCCTGCAGTCGGACATGACAATGGAACATTTTATTCTTACTATGTGAGTTTGGAGAAGCCACAGAGAACTTATTTATAAATGATGTTCATAAGTGATTCATGAAAGTTTAAAGATAAAAGTCAATAATACTTTCCTTGTTTATAAGTGTTTATTTTCTTACCCATAAGGCATTTTCACAAACTCCAAGTTTTTATATAAAAGTGCTCAGTAATGAGGAGCAGACGAATAAGGGTTCATTTGGGTACTTGCCTTGAAGCTGTGTTTACACAGCAAGCAACACTGTTTTCCTTAGATTGATTTTTTTTATAGATCAATAAAAATAGCAAAGTTTTTCTAAAGGCATTTTTATTCACTGTTGCAAACAAGTTGTCCTCTTTATTGTTTATCTTGGGGTAGAAGCAGCAAAGGCTATACACACACACACACACACACACACACACACACACACACACACACAATCCCCAGCCCCACTGTGTGGCCAAACTGTGAGCACGGAGCAGACTTCACAGACTGGCAGTGATAAGGTAGGGCAGAAGGGGGCATACTACATACTCACAAGTATCACATGGTCTTAGCATCTTCCTGTGGCAGCAAGGACTACACAAGGACCCTAGCCCACTTGTTTCCTGGCTTCTGCAGAGCCTAATGCATCCTATGGAACAGTTGCTGTCCACTAGGCTGTGTCTAATACGATGTTTCATTTTAATGCTCATAGCAAATCTACCAGGAAGGTAGACATCATGGCATTTTTAAAGGGGAGGGGCGGAATAAGACTTAGGGCCAGGATTTATAATTTATATGATCGGGGGAATTGAAGTTTACTTCAATTCCAGGTTCTGAAAACATTATTTTCAAAATGTAGAAGATTTCAAAGCCAAACTGTCTTTCATTTCTACTAATGCTACAGACTCGACCATTCAGTGAACGAGGACAGAAAATATAACAGGATACTAAAGATTAAACATCCTTTTCCCTGTGCATCACTCACTGTCCAGAAAGAAAGTAAAAGTCGTGTTTAATAATTACTGGTCTGGGTAATGTGGTTTGGTCTTCATACCTTCACTCAGGTGGAGCCCGAGAAGTTGAAGACACTCACTGAAGGTTTGGAAGCATACAGCCGAGCCCGGAAAAGGAACAGAAAGTAAGCACAAAATTTTGTTTTCCATTTTGCTTTCCAAGGATATGATTCACTGGTTTTCCTTCAAAGGGTCAATGAAATCTCATTGATTTGGTTCATGTTATGACCTAAGTGCCATTTGATAGTTATCATCAAAGAACACCATGAGAGAAAAGCTGTGTTAGCTATTACAAAAAAAAATTTCTTAATAACTAATATTTACCTGGAATGTAAAATGTGCCTACTCATCAGGTCTCCCCTCCCTCCATCCTCATCACCCTTATTGGTTGGGAAAGAAAATATGATTAATATTTCTTTGAGTGACAAATATGTTCTGGAAGTTTAGTGAGTTCTGTCATTTTTAATTCAGGTAGTTTTGGGGGGATTGTACCCAGGTGCAAATGTAAAAATTTTGGTAAATTAACCTGAAAGTGATGCTAGTGATTTTTTTAAAACTTATTTTATTTATTTGAAAGAGAGAAAGAGGCAGATAGTGAGAGAGAGAGAATGGGTGTGCCAGGGCCTTCAGCCACTGCAAATGAACTCTAGACATATGCACCACCTTATACACATCTGTCTTACATGGGTCCTAAGAAATTGAACCTGGGTCCTTTGGCTTTGCAAGCAAGTACCTTAACCTCTAAGCCATCTCTCCAGCCCATGATGCTAGTGATTTTTTGTTGTTGTTGTATCAGGGACACAGATTTTAATATAAGTTATCTTTGGAATTATAAAAGAAATTAAATTTTGTATATTATTATGCAAGTTTTCCTGGGTCCTCATTTTCTAAATAAAATGTATAGATAAGTAGATAATATTACAAGCTATTTGGACGTAATGTGGGTTTATGTATCATAATTATTAAAACGTCATTGATATATGTGTTTCATGCTATAATGTCTGTATTATGAAACAACCAAGAACGATATATTAATCTTTATTCATTTGGAAGATGATCCCTACATTTCCCCCATAATCACACATAGCCTGGGTCTTTTTTGCTTATCTCAAAACATCTTAATTTTTTTCCTCAGTTTTTTGTATTTATTTTATTTTATGTATTTATTTGAGAGAAAAAGAGATGAAGGGGAGAGAATGGGTATACCAGGGCCTCTAGCCACTGCAAACTAACTCCAGGTGCATGTGCCACTTGTGCATCTGGCTTACATGAATACTGGGGAATGAAACCTGGGTCCTTAGACTTTGCAGGCCAACCACTAAGCCATCTCTCCAGCCCTATTTATTTTATTTTACATATATTATCCCCTCACTCCTGCTCCCATTTCCCTACAGCTCTTCTCAGTGGGGTTGTGAAAGCCTCAGTCTCTGTAGGGTAGCAGGAGAACCAGGCCTCATGGTATTCCTACCTACTCTGTGGCTCTTACAATCTTTCCACCACCTTTTCCACAATGTTCCCTGAGCCATGGCAGGCCTATTGGCAGTCTGATTTAGTGTTGAGCTCTCTGTAGCCTCTGGACTTTTCCTTTGATGAGTTTTGGTTGATCACCATGTCTGTCACCATTGTCCTTGAGCTGGTTGTCAGCCTAGCAGTAAGAGCAGTGTTCATGGTGCTGCTTCCTCTGCAATTTCTCCTGGGCCCTGGCAGATATGGTAGAGATAGCACATCTTGTGGTGGGCATTCAGCTATTTTTCTTCCTTGTTGATGGATGTGTTTATTCTTTTAATTATTTTACTTTATTTTCAGTGCTGGGGAGAGACCCCAGGGCCTCGTGCATACTAGGCAGGTGATCTACCACTGAGTTCATCCTTAGCTCCATTTGCCATCTTTTGAAAATATTAGTTCAACTGATGCTTGTATGACAAGTATTGTGTCTTGCATAATAGTCTTCAGGAATGATACCTGGTATCTATTAAAGTGCATGCTTTTCTCTTTTGTGGTGTTTTCAAAAATTCTCCCAGGGCTGGAGAGATGGCTTAGTGGATAAGTGCTAGCCTGTGAAGCCTAAGGACCCCGGTTGGAGGCTTGATTCCGCAGTACCCACGTAAGCCAGATGCACAAGGTGGCGCATGCATCCAGAGTTTGTTTGCAGTGGCTGGAGGTCCTAGTGCGCCCATTCTCTCTCTGCCTCTTTCTCTCTGTGTCTGTCACTCTGAAATAAATAAATGTAAAAAATATTTTTTTTAATTCTCCCAGGAGCAAAAATTTATAAGTCATAAGATCTTGGGGAGACTCTTGACCTCAATAGGCTGTCTCATACAAAGATAGCAGCTGAAGCTGGGCGTGGTGGTGCATGCCTTTAATCCCAGCACTTGGGAGGCAGAGGTAGGAGGATCTCCAAGAGTTTGAGGCCACCCTGAGACTACATAGTTAATTCCAGGTCAGCCTGGACCAGAGTGAGACCCTACCTCGCAAAAAAAAAAAAAAAAAAAAAAAAAAAAAAAAAAAAAAAAAGATAGCAGCTGATTTCCCTGTATCGAGGTTTTCTGAAAGGCAGCAGGTTAGCAATGGTTGTGGTGAGTGCTGTCAGTGGTTCAGTAACTTCTGATGAGGATCATAGAGATCTACCTCCTCTGCAGAGGTAAATAGAATGAGGCAAGTAAGATACACCTGTAGTGAGGCAATTGTACAATATTCAATACCCATGTCTTTGATATAAAAAGATCCTCAGGGCCTGAAGAGATGGCTCAGTGGTTGAGGTGCTTGCCTATAAAGCCTAACAATGCAGGTTCAATTCCCCAGTAGCTACATAAAGCCAGATGCTCCAAACAGCGCATGCATCTCAAGTTCATTTGTAGCAGCTGGAGGCCCTGGCACACTGATTCTCTCTGTCACTCTGTCTCTCTCTCTCTCTCTCTCTCTCTCTCTCTATGTCTCTTGGCTTGCAAATAAATAATTTTAAAAATCCTCAAAATATTTCTGTCAATAGAGTCTGCTCTTGTCTTTGATTATGTGCAAAGCACAGTTGATAACACAGAAGCAAGGTAACTCCTCCAAATATTTAGATACAATGAATTGGATTTTCCCTGTTCATTTTCAATTAAGCAGTTTCTGAAAGGTAATAAATAATCCCTGACAATTTTAAACATTTTATTAACAATTATAATACATGTACATGGAGTATTTTCATCATAACTCTCTCCCATTACCTTCTTTTGTCCCATTCTCCACCTTTTTCCACTGAACCCCTTCTTCCTTCCAACTAGAGCACATATCAATTTTTAATGGTTTATTTAAATCCAGTTTACTAACTAGAGGAATGACTTTCATGGCAAGTAATCATAAACACTATACAGACTGGAGAGGTGAAAGAAGAAAATGTGAAGCAAAAGTTAGGAAAATGCAGCTTTATTTATCATGTTATTGTCTAAGCAGACTGGCTTGCCTTGCATATGCCAAGTAAAATGCCTCATATTTTGCAAAGCCATTGTAGTTATTGCTTTTAATTTTATTCTTCCAATCACAAGATGAGCTTTAATTTCTGAACCCATTTACAGTGAGGACCCTCAGACCCAAATAGCTTACATAATTAGTTGAAAGTTACATAATTGATCAATGATATATTGAACTAAATCACATACTTACTCAGTTTCTATTCCCCAGGACCCACATAAGCCAGATGCACAAGGTGGTACATGCGTCTGGAATTTGTTTGCACCTCGGTTGATTCCAGTTGTTAGCTATAATGAATTGAGTAGTTAAAATCATGGCTGAACAAATATCTCTGTAGTGAAGCATGTAGTGTTTAGGATAAATGCCCAGTAAGGGAATAGCTGGGTCTGTTGGTAGCTCTATGTTCATCCTTCTCAGGAATCTCCATATTGGTGGTACAAGTTTGCAGTCCCACCAACAGAGGACGAGGGTTCCTCTTTCCCCACATCCTTGCCAACATTTGTTGGTGTTAATTTTTTTTTTAATGAATGCCATCCTTACTGGAGTAAGGTGGAATCTCATAATTGTCCTAATTTGCATTTCCCTAATGGTTAGGAATGTGAACATTTTCTTAAGTGTGTATTAGCAATTTGTATTTCTTCCTCTGATAACTCCCTATTCAGTTCTCTGCCCCATTTTTGGAGTGGGTTGTTTGATTTTTTTATTCTTTAGTTTTTTTACTTGATTGCAAGTGGCTAGAGGTCCTGGTATGTCCATGTTCTCTCTCCCTCCCCCCCCACCACTCTCTCTGTCTCTTTGTAATAAATAAATAAATGAAAATTTAAAAATGCAAGATAGAGACTGAAAATTTCTTGGGCAGGGGGTGGGGAGAACAATCAGAAGAGGTCCAGTAAGACAAGAAGAGCAACTTCTCCATGGGGCTGCCAGTTTGGAGTCCTGGTGACTGAGTGATTATGCAGAGTGTTCATTCATGAAGGGAAGAATAAGATAAGGATGTAGAAAGGGAAGGTAGCAGATTATTCACTTTTCTTTCTAACCAATATAAAAAGTTCCTGGAAGATCACAACAGAAGAATTTTATGAAAATGACTCACTATTTTGTAGATTAAGGGGAAGAAGAGGAAAGGACCAAAAAAAGAAAATGCTATTTGGTGCAAGAAAGTAAAGAGATTGATTTTTGGTTCGAATCCTATATCTGCCACTTCTTAGCTATATGTCCTTAGGTATGTTGGGCTTAAACTTCCTGAGCCTAAATTCTTAATTTCTAAAATAGGATATTAATTCTTACCTAAGGACTGTTATGATACAGATAATACAGAAATCCTTATATACAGACTTTCATATATAAAGGTGCAAGTAAAAGAAACAAAATTTTAATATTTTTGCCAACAAAACACTCTAGGATCATATTAAATGTTCAGAACTTTGTGTAGTCATTTTAATTATTAAGATTTTAAAGTGGGGCTGAAGAGATGGCTTACCGGATAAGGCATTTGCCTGCAAAGCCAAAGGACCTAGGTTCAACTCTCCAGGCCCCATGTAAGCCAGATGCACAAGGGGGCGCATGCATCTGGAGTTCCTTTGCAGTGACTGGAGGCCCTGGTGTGCCCATTCTCTCCCTCCCTCTCTCTCTTTCTCTCTGCCTCTTTCTCTCTCTCAAATAAATAAATAAAACATTTTTAAAAATTTTTTTAAATTTTTTTAAAGATTTTAAAGTATACTGTACAATAAATACATATCTGCAAACTGACATATTAATTACATTCTAATCACATAAGAATTAGTAACTTATTTAACACATTATTCAGAATAATTTTGTACTTAAAATCAGAAAAAGCATACTTAGAAAAAATTCCAAAGCTTTTAGATATGTTATCATGTTATCATTTTAACTTAAAGGGGGGCTAAATCTTCTGTTTATATGTACAAAGTTTTTTAAAGATTTTATTTTTATTTATTAGAGACAGAAAGAGAGAAAGAGAGAGAGAGAGAGAGAGTGAGAAAGAATGGGCACGCCAGGGACTCTAGCCTCTGCAAACAAACTCCAGACACATGTGCCACCTTGTGCATCTGGCTTACGTGGGACCTGGAGAATCAAACCTGGGTCCTTAGGCTTCACAGGTAAATGCCTTAACTGCTAAGCCATCTCTCCAGCCTTATATGTACAATTTTTTTTTTTTTTTTTTTGTTTGTTTTTCAAGGTAGGGTCTCACTCTAACTCACTATGTATTCTCAGGCTGGCCTCGAACTCTTGGCGATCTTCCTACCTCTGCCTCCCAAGTACTGTGATAAAAGGCATGCACCACCACGCCTGGCTATGTACAAATTTTTTTAGTGACCTGATATCATATAAACCTGGAAAGTGATGAAGCCATACTTTGAAACCAATAAATGCTCCATAGCTTGTTAATTTTTTAAATTTTTCATACTTTCTAATGGATAATATTTTCTATAGGGTTTTAACTTTCAAATATTGCTCAGTTTTGTTGTATTCTACTTGAAGTGAGTCACAAACATTATAAAGTGACCATCTTGTACAGAACTATGCAATTTCTCAGTTAGTTCCCTCTCCTGGTATCATTCTGTACCTGGCTTTTGATATATATTTTTTATCTTATTTTTTATGAGAAAGAAGGAAGAAGGGAGGGAGAGAGAGAAAATTGGCACACCAGGGCCTCCATCCGTTGTAATAGGACTCCTGACATGTATGCCACCTTGTGCACATGTGCAACTTTGCGCTCTTGTGTCACCTTGTGAGTCTGGCTTAAGAGGGACCTGGAGAGTCAAATATGGGCCCTTCTCAGCCTTTACAGGCAAGTGCTTTAACTTGTAAGCCATCTCTCCACCCTATATTTGTTCTTTATAATTAGTGAATAATGTGTGCCAACATAGCTAATGGAGATAAGAAGGTGCAATTATCTCCATTAAAAACTAGAAATGTGATTATACTAGCGTCTATTGCTTAATCAAGTATAGTTTAGAGTATCCATTAGTAAAAATGTTTGTTAGTAAATGTCAGCAGGGAATGGAAAATACTAACAAAAACTCCATAGGGTTGCCCTCAGGACAGGAAAACTAAACTTTGGCTAATGGTTCATTTCCTGAACTCATAGAGCATTCTTCTCTCCTCTTAACTTCATTCTTCCCTGACACAAGACTGTGAAAATTGTTCTGCACACTGATATATGGGGAAGTCAGTGTTTACTTCCTGATTCTCCCCATGTGTTCAAATAATGTCATGCACCACGTCTGTGCATATCTTTACCTTCCAAGTAGTCCTTTCTTCTTCTATGAACTGTTTATTACAAGCAAAACATTTTGCTTTGTATCTTAATACATATTTTTACAAATATTTTTAATAACTTGCTGAATACTGAGATGACAAAATTCCTAAAATTCTAATTTTTCACTTAATAAGTAATGGTGTTGAATCATTTTTATACTTTCATGGTAATGTTATATCTTTTCATAGATAAGCAAAGCATTTATTGAAGTTATTTGTAATTAAGTATGTTTTCTTTATTATATAATTATAAGTGATTTTACTCATCTACCTAAAAAGTCAGAAAGTATTATACAGCTATTAAAATACCTATTTCATAAGATTGATATGAAGATCAAATGAGATACTATATACAAAAATTAACACAATTCTTGGCACATGGAAAAATTTCAATAAATACCTATTTTGTCATTAAGATTCAAGTTAAGAGAAACAGTGTTCTCTGATTTTTTTTGTTTATTTGTTTGTTTTGATTTTTGTTTTGTTTTGTTTTTTGAGGTAGGGTCTCACTCTAGCCCAGACTGACCTGGAATTCACTCTGTATTCTCAGGGTGGCTTTGAACTCATGGCATTCCTCTTACCTCTACCTCCCAAGTGCTGGGCTTAAAGACATGTGCCACCACGCCCGGCTACTCTGATTATTTTTATTGAAATATTTTAGCTTTTTTTTTTTTTTTTTTTTTAGCTATTTGGGACTTTTTAGGTATAATCCATTTCAATCCCAGAAATTCTTATTATCAAAATGCATAAAACAATCTTTAAGCTTTTTTATTTTTTTTAAGTTTTTTTTTTTTTTTTTTTCGAGGTAGGGTCTCACTCTGGCCCAGGCTGACCTGGAATAAACTGTGTAGTCTCAGGGTGGCCTTAAACTCACGGCAATCCTCCTACCTCTGCCTCCCTAGTGCTGGGATTAAAAGCGTGCACCACCACTCCCGGCTTATTTTATTTTTTGAGAAAGAGAATGAGGCAGAGAGAAAATTTAAGTCTAAGCCAGGCATGGTGGCTCATACCTTTAATCCCAGCACTAGGAAGGCAGAAGTAGGAGGATCACTATAAATTCAGTACCACCCTGAGACTACATAGTGAATTCCAGGTCAGCCTGGTGAGACCATACCTAAAGAAACCAAAAAAAACTTTAAGTCTAACAGTGATTAATCATAACATCAAAGCAGAAACCCAGAGGCTACAGAGAACTTAGCACTAAGCCAGAATGTAAATAGACCCACCAAGGCTCAGGGACTATTGCAGAAGAAAGGCTGGGAAAAACTGCAGGGGAGAAGAAATTTCCTGAAGCACACCTCCCCCCAATACACACACACACACACACACACACTCTCTCTCTCTCTCTCTCTCTCTCTGATTGAGGGCTTAATTACCCTACACTGTATACCAACAACCCCACTGAGAAGAACCTTCAGGGAAAGTGGGTCTGGGGGAGAGGGGAGTGTAACTAAAACCTTTGTAAAAAAATTAATTTAAAAAACTTAAGTGTATACTTCTCAGTACACAAGGCAAACTAAGATTAAACCTATTTAATGCACTATACAAAGTGTGTTATTGTTGGACAATTTTAGAATACATGAAACCATTGGAACCCTCACCAAATAACCCTGAAAAGGAGTCACAACTCAACCTCTGCCAAACTTCAATGACTGGAGTGTACTGGGCTTGAGTGCCTTCACAGTTACCCTGGATCAGCTTAGTAAAGTCCTTAAAGTAACTCCACAAGATGACCATAGTCGCCTAAAACTGGAATGGGTAGATCAATGAAAGACAGTATATGCATGATGATATACATACTGTGCACAAGGCAAACGGAGTAAAGAGTTTATATTACATCAACTTGAATAGTGCTCAGAAATGGTTTAGTAGTGCTAGTGCACACCTTGAATCCCAACATTTGGGAGGCAGATGCAGGAAGATTGTGAGTTCCAGAGCAGCCTAGGCTACAAAATGCTGTCTCAAAACAATAGCAGTAATGATGGGAAAAGATGAGATGTACATCATGACTCTCTTTGTATGCACATAAAAGGACATGAAATAATACTAGGTCTTGATTGTGGTTATGTCATATACAATATAAGAACAACCTATAAGCTGGGAAGGCATATGGGAGAGAATGTGATTGGAAAAAGTATACAAATAGAAATACCAGATTTATTTTTTCATAAAAAAAAACAACAGAAACATGTAAGCTATTAGCAATTTATGTTGGGGTTGTTATTTTATTCTGTAAACTTCTTGGCATTTTTAGCTTTCTAAGAATAGAAATAACATAAAAGCTACAAGGCTAGATTATGCAGCCAGAAAAAGTGGGAGATAATAGTGTTGACATTGTCTTTAGAATTTGATTAAAACCAATATAGTAATCTTTCAGTTGAACTGACTTAAATGCACATTTGTTTCCCAAAATCCATAGTGCTTACTTTGGGTGAATATATTTAGCAAATAAATGCACACTTTATGTGCCTAGAAGTGTAATACTCTGTGTGGAAAAACTCAGAGTTCTGTAAAGTGCAGAAAGAAACAAAATACATGAATTGTCAGGTCACCATGCACTAAGTATAAAACCTAGTAAAGCCTACATTAGCTGAAAAGTGTTATCTAAAGGCATTCCACTGAGGTTCTGAAAGGTTTTTAATACTTTTGTAGCCACACTAACTAGGACTGTGAGCCAAATTCTCCAACAACTTTAAATTTCCAGCCTCCATGTAGATGCCGAGATTGGAGTTAACTTTTGGAAACCAGAAGCAACAGGCTGTGGTTTAAAAAAAAAAAAAAAAAAGTTTTCTCTTAATTTTCCTGACAGGATAAATGATCACCTTAATATTCAGAAGATTTGAGGGTAATTTTTTATATGTACAAAGGAGGAAAAACAAGTAAGCACTCACAGTAGGCAGAGTCCATGACCACAGAGAAGGGCAGTGTGGATTTACTCGATTGTAGTAGTTGGCAGTATAACAGCCTCATAGAGAAAACGTTCAAAGATGACATATGGGGCTGGGCAGATGGCTCAATGATTAAGGTGTTTGCCTGTAAAACCCAACGATTCCCCAGTAGTCACGTAAAGCCAGATGCACAAAGTGGCACATGTATCTGGAGTTCATTTGCAATGGCAAGAGGCCCTGGCACACCCATACACTCATTCTCTCTCTCCTCCCCCCTCCCCCTCTATCTCTCTTCCCTCTTTCTCTTTCTCAAATAAATAAATAAATAGTTTAAAATTTTTGAAAAATGGCAAATGCATTGTACATTATTCATAGCAAACATAATGGTATGTTGAGTAGAGAGCAAAAGTCAAAGAAATGATAAATACCCTGAAATCATCATAGTTTAGTTGTCCAATAGTCACACCACTTAAGTTTGAAAATGGTGTGGTCCAAGCCTCCAGCATTATGCATGGCAAGGTAGTAAGCTGTTCCTTACACGGAACTATAAAGTGCCCCACAATTTCAGCCTTCACTTGCTTAATTCCACAAGCCAGGATACTCCAGAGAGGGCAGAGGGAGCACCCTAGTGGCCAGAGCCTGTAATTCACTCCCTGTGCCCTCCAGCCACACACAGCCTACAGACACAATGTGCAGCACACTGAACCTGAGAGGATACGTTGCGTTCCAAAGCAGCGATCCTCAAGTTCACCAGAATGTGGAAGCATGTAGAAGGTTGTATGATCCATTTCCCGACTTCATGTGCTCAGTTGTTTTAGTTTTGTTACTTTACTCATCCGTATTCAGTGTTGAACCCCAGAGTGATGTTTTGTCAGCTGCATTGTCCAAATGCGAATATAAATTGAGTTTCTCTGATGGAATTGGTACTTCTGTTTTCTGGTTAGGGAATTAAATTGAGATTTTTTTTGTTAATTTATTAATCTGGCATGTTTTCATTAATTCCAGAAGTGGAAAACTGAATAACCATCTAGAAGCTGCTATTCATGAGGCCATGAGTGAGCTGGATAAAATGTCTGGGACTGTAAGTTGATTTATTTTTCCATTAGACTATGTTTCTTTGGAAATGAATTATATTTAAATTTCTTTAGCAAAGTCTCTTGCATACTGTCAAGAAACTTACAAAGTAATACTAAATTACTAGGCTAGGGAGAAAGCCTTAGCAGTATTAACTATGTCTTTTTTCTGAGATAAGTAATTTTTGTTTTCCTACATAATATTCTTTTAAAATGTAAGCAGCAGTATTCTGCATTTAGCTCTGTGAACACCAGTGGCCTTTACTATTACCAAAATAGTTAATAATGCAAATTTTATTCCATCCATTGTGCAAAAGAAAATGAAACAACGTTTTGCTCAAAAATCAAGTGTATATTGAATCCCCATTTTCCTTCTGCTACCTTAAAATTAAAATAGTTGGTACAATATCCTGTTGTTAATATATATTATAAACTCTGAATTTGAAGTAGTGTCAGGCTGGAGCGATTGCTCAGTGATTAAGGCACTTGCCTACAAACCCTGACAACCTGAGTTTGATTCCCCAGTACACACATAAAGCAAAACACACAAAGTGGCACATGCATCCTCTCTGTCTCTCTGTCTATCCCTGCCTGCAAGTAAAATTTTTAAATATAATAAATAATAAATAAGTAGTGCCAGCTGGGTGGGGTGGCACCTTTAATCCCAGCACTCAGAAGGCAGAGTTAGAAGGATCGCCATGAGTTCGAGGCCACCCTGAGACTACATAGTGAATTCCATGTCAGCCTGAGCTGGAGCAAGACCCTACCTTGAAATACACCCCCCCCAAAAAAAAGTAGTGCCTACTTTCTCTTTACATTTTTATTGAACTATTTATATCATAGTGTTAAGTGTATAAGTTTTTATGATTCTTCTCTAGTTCATACATGGGTTCATATGAACACATAAAATATAATTTTATCAATCTCTCAAAAATATGAAATAGTTGACTTATAGTCTTAATAAATACTTCATAAAAAGTCATTTATTTTGCCGGGTGTGGTGGCACATGACTTTAATCCCAGCACTTGGGAGGCAGAGGTAGGAGGATCACCATGAGTTTGAGGCCACCCTGAGACTACATAGTGAATTACAAGTCAGCCTGGGCCAGAATGAAACCCTACCTCGAACAATCAAAAAAAAAAAAAAAAAAAAGTCATTTATTTTACCTGACTCTGAGTCAAAGTTAGCTGAATTCTAACAACCCATCCAATGACTGCTTAATAATGGATAAAGTATTAGAGTTACAAAATGTTGGAATTGGTGTTGGCCTTCTCAATATTGTGATCCAGCTTATCATTTCACAGAAGGATTCACTGAGTCCCTAAAACATTGAATTTCTTGATGGACTTATAGGAAAAATCTAGACCAGAGGTTATAAACTCAGTGTCTTTTAAGGCTAGACAAATAATATCTATAAGCAGATTGGGTGTCAAGATAACTGCACTTCCAGTGAGCTAAGAATTGCCAACTAAGATGCATCGGTTAGAGTAGACTACCTACCAGCTCCCAGGCTTAGATATCCAATACAGCAAAGGCTATTGCTCACTTGAGTCTGGTTGAGAAAGGGGTTGTCCCATATAGTCACTCAGGGGTCTAGATTCTTTCTGTATCTAGTACCCACCATTTCACTGGACCTTGTAGTATTCCATATATCTATGAGCTCATCTCAGAAGCTTATCAATTTTGACTTCCATTGACCTAGACCACTTAAATGTCTATTTTAACTCCAGTGGGTTAGGATATGTATTAAACAATATGTTTTCCCAGAAAGAAAAAAAAAGAGATGGGTTTGGCCATCATCTCACTACTACTTTCTGCCTCGGGACATTTGGTTTTTGTGGTCATCAGGCACTGGAGAGCAACAAGGCAACATGGGGCGTGCACTCCATCCGGAGGCCCATTCTCCTTCATGCTGCAGCAGAGTTGAGCCTTGTGGGAGGCTATGCTGCTGCTGCAAGATTTCCCCAGCTCTACTGAGAAGCCAAAAGTACAGAAATAAAATTTCTCATGTCACAGTTACCTTATTGTTACAAGACAAAACTTGACTAGAAGCAGTTCATAGAAGAAAAGGTCAATCTTACAGAGTTGAGGAAAAGTTTTATTATGGCGAAAAAAGCTGGAAGCTGGCTTACATCATCACATATCAGCAGCAGCAAGGGAGTGTCAAAAGTGAATTAACTAGCAAGGGGGTAGGACTGTCAAGTCTCAAAGTCTACCCTAGTGACAAACCTCCTCCAGCAGGGTTCCACCTCCCGTTGGTTTAACCAGCTGAGGACCAAGCATAAAGTTTAATTACAAATACATGAGGCTATTTGAGACATTCAAACCACCACATTTCACTTTTGCAATTATTTAAAAAATATTATACACTATATGGCTAAATTAAAAACCTTTTCAGGCCACATTTGGTCCATAGATTACTAATTTGCAGTTGTAGATGAAAATATTGCTCTTCAATTATATAAACCCTTTCATTTATGGCTTTTAGTTATGGCTGTTTTTAAATATATTTAGAAATGTTTTAGGGGCAAGAGATAATTTAAGATAAACATTATCTTAATTATCTTAATTTTTTAAATACTGTTTTTATAAAGCATTTTACATTCAACTAAAAAACAGCCTTTTCTGTTGTCTAGGTGTGTGTGTATGTATATGTATGTGCGTACACATGCGCTTGTATGGATAAAGTATTGTGGGGTATGTGTGGCATTTGCACATGTGTGTGAAGATGCACAAGCCCAGTACACATACACACATGTATGAGACCAGATGAGAACTTCTTCCTCTATGGCTCATTTGCATATTTCCTTTATACTGAGTGGTCTGCGAGCCCCAGCAATTCTTCATTCTCCACCTCCCAACAGGACTGGGTTTACAGACACACAAAGCCGTGCCCAGCTTTTAATACATGAATTGACCCCAGGCAGTCTCATACCCTAATGCCTAAGTGGCAAGTGCTCTTTGCCACTGAGCCCTCTTCCAGCCCCTGTAGAACACATAATTGAGACAGCTGATGGTGGACCTCAAGAACTAGTTGTACACTTCTCTTTCTAACTCTAAATTCTATGATATTACTGAAACTGACCTGGCAGAAGTGTTTATACCATGGAAATTGGCAACTGCTACAATGAACTTGTATCCAAATGCAATTGTTAGACATTTGCTTGACTGCTGTCTTGAGTCCCCTGCTCTTCTGGGTCTTACTTTATGCCTTTCCAGTAGCAGCCATGTTACAATTTGGGGCACCTAATTGCCTTTCTCCTGCCCCTCAAAATATACTATCTAGTGCATGGGTGCTGAGCACAGCCTTGGTGCTACTCATTCTTGCATTAGTATAAAATAACGGGTTGTGTCCATATTTCTCCTCAGCTCACACAAGCCAAGACCTGCCAATTGATGGTAGTAGTATTCTGTTTTCCATGCAGATTCTTCTCCCAAACAAACATCTTCAGCTACATGTGCATTGTCCTAAGATCTTTGACATTTCCTTGTAGTTGTAAAGTAAGTAGTGTGAGCACATAAGAAAGCAAGCATGTTTGGTATATGCTCACCTTCCAGGAAGTGGTGAAATTGGTCTCTGGCAGGAAAGGCTTTATGTTTATTTTAAATGGGCCACAACTGCACCTTGCTCTCCTCTCACTTGCTTTTCTCCAGTTCCTCCCTGTGCTCCACTGTTCAGTAGCACCCCCAAAGTGCTGCTCTGTTTAGGTTCTACTACTGCTCATCCCTGTGGGCAGAATGAGTTTGGGTAAAAGAAAACTTGAACTCCTGAGGATATCAATGATAAAATGTGAAGCCACAGTGCCTCCTACCCTGTTCATTGTCAGAAGTCTGATGATGTTTGTGATTTCAGGCTTCCTTGTTTTCTCTCCACTTTTTCATTTCCAGGTTCACCAAATCCCACAGGGAGACAGACAAATGAGACCCCCCAAGCCCAAGAGGAGGAAGATCTCCAGATAACAGAGACTACTCCTCCAACACGCAGTGTATATCATAGGAGCATTCACAAATGCATCTGTATATAGGTGTGTTGATATGGCCACTGTTATATCAATATTTAGACTATGGCAGATTGCTACACCATGACAGGGTGCTAAAAGGGACAATGATAGAGAAGTGTTTTGATCAGGAAGGATAATGAATGCTGGAAAAAACTAATCAAAATCCCTGTATGATGAAAGTGATAAATGGTCAAGAGATTACTGAGAAACTCTTTTTCTATAATACTAAAATTGTGATTATAAGAAATAGTCCAAATGTTTCTGAAGAATTTTCAATGTTGTATATAGAAAATACAGAATTTCATGGTGATATAAGAAATGTAAATATTGTACAATATTGTCATGTACAAGCGTACCTAATGCACACTTTATCTTTTATTGTTCAAAGAAATAGTGTACAAAACTCTTTGGTTTCTATGGAGTACACCTACCAGAGACTACCAGTGTAAAGTGATAAATAAAAATACAACCTAAATGCTTTTCTATGATAATGTAAAAGATGCTGTTTTTGTATTTAACAGCAGAGAAAAGGCATGATGATGTAATATCTGAATCATGACACACACTGCACACCACTGAGTGTCCATTTATATTGTCTATCTGGAACGAACCTTGCCTGGAAGCACTGGACTCAATTTTGGGTATCTAAGAACTTGCAGCTTTGTAAATTTCTTAAGGGATCAAGAAGGCTCACAGGTCTAAATTAAGAATTCAGAAACTGCAGCCATTTGTAACAGAATAGGCTTTATTTAAAAAAAACTTATATGAACTATTTTACTCAGTCATTTATGTAGATTATATTTAATTTTACTCAATAATTTATGTAATTAATATTTGATAGCCACCTATTGAACTAGATCGCTTACCATCAATGATTCTCAAAATTAAGATTTTTTTTCTGTGAATAATATCTGACAAAGCAAAACTTTACATCTCTTCACATGGAGGCAAATGCTGCACTTTAAAACCATAACAGAGGTAAGAATGATTATAGTTAAGTTTTTTGTAGTGGCAAAAATATAAAAGCAAATTTCATATCCATATTAATTCATCAGTATTACTTATCCCAGAAGTTAAGGTGGCTTATAATAGTAATGGTAGCTTTTTATCAGTATTATATAACATATCAGATTTATTTTATTTAAAGAATTATTTATACCATTCACAGATTCTTATATATATATCATTGTGGCTGAAATGTACAAGTTAAATATATTAACCAAGCTATTTATGTTAAGAAAAATGTGAAACAAACGTAGAGAGAAAAATACTACATTACAATTATACAAACCCAAAACTGTGAGCCTTTGTAAAGTACAAGGTAATTAACAAGAAATGTAGCACAACATAATTTTCCATCTTTTTTCACAATTCTTGTAATGGTGGTATTCCTTATCTCCCAGACAGCTGGCAGAGTTTCAGGCCATGTCAATTAGAGATTGTCAAAGAAGGGATCCATCATTCCTTTCTCTTCAAAGCATCAGCTCTCACCCCAAAGCACCAGAGAACACTGCCTGTCCTTTGGCCTAGGCCTCCTCTGCTGCCCAACACTTAGCTGCTGGGGGATTGTCCTTAGAAGGATCTGGACCCCAGATGCCACCACCTTCCCACTTCTCCTCTCAGACTCCTCAGTCCAATCATGTGGTAGAGTTCCAGTTACTCAGGAAAAAAGGAAACCAAGGTCATTATTCAAATTGGTTTCTTAGGCTACAGCAACAGAGCACACCATGTGGGCTGGCTTTTGATAGTAAGAGTTGAGTTCTTCTCCTAGGTCTCCTGTGTCTCTCTGTCCCTTTTGCTCCCAAACCTCCCCTTACCCTTAGAGCCTGATGGGATACAACCAACTGTAACAGGTTTGGATGGAAGCTGGAATACTTCCTTCAGGGGGTAGGTCCACTTCCTCTTTTGTGCACTGGGGATGGGGTGCCTGCTCAGTCCTTTCTACAGTCACATGAAATAATCTTTCATGTAATTCAGTGGACATGTTTTTGGTACAAGTTGATATATTTGATACATTTAAACAATTAATTTTTGCATCAACCTACTTTTCTCTTATTTTATATTCATACTTGTATTTATTCACAGACACGTATATGTTTGTATATTGAATGTGTCTGCATGTATTATGTATTGGTTTACAGAAGACGTTTTCATCTTTTGCCTTTCCATCTTCAGACTTGTCAGCCATCCCTTCTTTGGGGCATTTTGAGTGAATTTTGTTTGTACTTCTTCGCCATTATGCATGTTACATCAGCAACCATGTAAAGTATGTGTCTACCCATGATCTCACAGGTCACTTATGGCTTTGCTGTGAGTGCTAGGTCCAGTTGTCTCAGTCCACTCGGGGCTTTCCTCTCTCAGTGGATGGGTTCATGTAAGCAGTGAATGTAAATATTGTCAGTATTTTAGGTCGTGCAGTGCTATGATATTTTTTAAGTGTTGCATCTCCTTTTACAATTAAAGCATTGGTCGCTCATGCTTTACTTCTGCCCATAGAGCCATTTCGTTCTCATTGTACTGAAGCCAAATCATTTTTAGTGAAGGCTAGCCTTTCTATGTTAGTAATTTTTTTTATTTCCTAAAGTAACCTTTTTAAAAGAAGAAAATCCAAATATGGAAACAGAAGGAATATTTTTTTTGCTCCTTTAAAGACCATAATTGTCCCTGCTAGAAAAGGAAATTTAATTTATTTTGTGTCCCTTTATAGTTCTAGGGCACACAAGGAGAATAACTACATATCTAAGTAGTTATGAGTGGAGATTAACTGAGAGGCTTTTCAGAGTGTGATTTATCCTATTCATAGAATTACAAATAATCCACAACTTTAAAAATGTCTATTTAAAAGAATATTTTTGGTTTGTACTTTTCAGTTGCACTGTTAATGAAGATGCTTGAAGAACAATCATCCTCATGGTACCATGAGCCACAGCTAGTCATTTATTGACACCTTGACTTGGAGTCTTGCTGTGCCTGTTCTTTTAAGTAAATGCAGACTTCTTACTGGACCAACACAGCTGCAGAATTGTGGGAGGAGTAGAAGCCTGTTGTGGGGTTTTGGGGTTTTTTTTTGTAAGTTTAGTAAAGAGTGTCTTATCATATGAGTTGATTCCTTTTCCATTTCAGACCATGATGGCAATTTGGTGTGAACTTCCATGCAATTTGTAGTGTTATACATTAGGATCTTAAAATCCAAGCTGCTTGGGATAGTGGTGGCACAGCTCTTTCTGGCTGAAAACCAAGATTCTAGACCTCACTGAAAATCTAGTATCTTGTTTTTATTTGTTTGTTTGTTTGTTTGTTTGTTTGTTTGTTTGTTTGTTTGTTTTGGGGGGTGTTGACCATTTATATCTAAATAATACAATGAGAAACTCAAGGTTTTTCATTGTAGTTCACAAGTTTTGCATTACTTGATCCATTCAGAGGATATAAACAAAAAAATGTCAATCAGTCGTGGCCGTAAAACTGAATGAATTTATCTTTTTCTTTCATTCATGCTTATCACATTTGCATTAACCAAAGAGTTAATAGCATTAAGAATTCATATATGTAAACAACCCAGACGTGAGTATTAAGTCAGTGAGCCAAAAAGCAATAAACAACTCAAGCATGAGAAATCCTGCTAACAGTGGGGAGTCTGATATAGAAAAAAATATATAAAAACTATTATCTTCAAATATGAAAAATTAATTTGTATCTACTGTAAATGTGTATGATCAGCCTTATCTGCTTTATACACACTGTGTGTGTGCCTCAGTGACCTTTTATAAACCTGAAAAGTGGTTGATTTATTAATTTGTTATGTAAATATAAAGTTGTCTATAAATTGGAAAGTTTGATGCCATATGGCTTCATAATATACAATGTGTTTTGTAACATCATGCCGTCATGGATTAAGTATAAATACACTGGATTGTCTGTGTAGAAGAATAGCAATTTACATTTCACTTGAATTTCAAATGGATGTTTTTGTCCAAATGGTTTTACTAGTAGAAAAAGAAAATGACCTGAATATTTTCAGTGTGAACAAAAATATGGTTTTGATTTAACCAAAACTCCTTTTCATACTCAAGACTGCTCAAGTCGATGTTAAATGCTTTGCATTATAAGATTTCCACAGGCGTTCTATGCCAGGGATTTACCTAGCAAACTTCCCAAGCTGAATTATTTTACTTGAGAGGAAAGCTACAAATCTTTCTTTTGAATATTAGCCAAACAAGGCATCCCACCCTTCCTACTGCTTTTCATTGTATTCATTTCTTCTGTTTCCACATATCTTAGACAGCATGACATCAATAAGTACAGCCTTGTGAACTTTGGGGCTACCAAGTGTCACCTCAACCCAGGACTTCTCAACCATGGGACAACTGAAATTTTGGGCCAGGTCATTTTTGTTTGAGGGGCTATCCCTGGCCTCACCCCACCACATTCCAGTAGCCCTCTCTCCCAGATCATAACAATCAAAAGTGACTGCAAATAGTGCCAAGTCTCTCTTGGGGTAGGAGGGTAAAGGGGTTCAAAATGGGATTTGATAAATACTGCCTCAATCGAGCCAGTTATGTTACATGTGCCTGTGTAACATATAGGGAGATTTGCATGCTGTGATCAGCAGGAAATGGATTTCTAGAAGCAGCAAAAATTAGTGCCAACGGTGTATTTCTCAGCCCATGGTTAACTAACTGAATCCATTAACATCAGCTCCACTTTAAGCTGGATACTCAGATCCTAAGACCAGGACAGTCATGCCTGAGGCAGTGGCTTAGGAGAGTTAACCCAAGTGCACGTAGTGCAGAGTTTGCAAGATGACTGAGCGTCCACTTGGAGAAATACAAGGGGTTGGGGGGCTTCCAGATGGTGGTGTAGCAGTCTCCCTTGGGACAAGATAAGGAATTTGTTCCTGGGGACAATGTTATATGTATGCTCTAACAACTAACTCTCTACAGCAACCTGGTTCTGGAGTCAGAAGTTTCTGGATATTCTCATCACAATTCTTAGAAAAGCAATTCACAAGATCTTGGAGGAATCACTGATATATGTATCCACTTCAATCTTTACTGAGTGCCTTTGTGAGTGACATCCTGTGAGAAGTAATGGAGAGTCTGGTAAGCAAGACAGGCACATTCTCTGCCCTCACAGAACTGATGGAGGGGGTAGCTAAATATGTAAATATAATCAATGATAAGGGGCAGGTTAGGAGAGCACATTATGTGGAGACTGTTCTTGTCTAATGGTGTTGGAAACTCAATGGAGGATCAATGAACATGAATAGGAATTAGGCAAAGGAGAGTATGGGCTGGAAAATGGTAAGTGAGAAGTGTTGGAGACTGTGGAAGGGCATGCATGTATTAAGCTGTGGAGATTAAGGGAAGTATGAAGGAGAGTGGCTAAAGAGCCAGGGGACCTGGATAGGTCTTGCCAAGACTTTGCACTTACCATGGGGAGTTACTGTAGGCTTTTAAGGGGTGATATGTGTAATTATGTGTAAATCCATTTTAATGCAGGTTGAATATTCTCAATCTGACATCAAAATCCTCAAAAATTTACAACTTTTTGATTGCCAAGATAATGTCTCTAGAGGAAAATTCCATACCTAATTTCATGGGATGAGTCACAGTCAAAATGCAAACACTAAAATTTTTGTATAGAATTATCTTCAGTATAGGAATAAAAATATGTGGAATAATTTAATTTGGGATTTAGAATTGGGTCTGATTCCCAAGATATATCATTATTTATAGGTAAATATTTCTAAACCCAAACCAATCCAAAATCTGAAACACTTCTCATCTCAAGCATTTCAGGTAAAGGATACTCATGAGGCCTGTAATCATGAAGAAATACTACTTCGTACACCTACAGTTATAGCGTAGAACTTTATCCTCTATTTCTTTTACACAATTAGGAAAACACAAGTGTTTATGTTTTGATGATCAAAGATTGAGAAGGTTTAAAATCCCAGAGCATTTTGCTAAAGCAGTGCCAGGGGCGGGGGGGGGGGTGGGCAGCAAGGCTTTCTAAGAGGAATGCAGCAAGGTCAGCGTAGGTCAGATGTGGGCCTTTGGAGTGAGCACTTCATGCTGCACATGCTCCTGGGAACTCGATGCTGCCGCGAAAGGTGCGAGATGCTGAAGCTTCCAGCACAGGAAAGCCAGATCACAGGGAGTCAGAGCCCACAACCAGTCACCTGGCTACAGGATCTCTGCCCACAGCAGAGGAGATCGCAAGGCCTTTCATCATTCCATCCCAGCCTGTGATTATATACATGCTCTTCCCAACCACAATTAGTCACCTGTAGACTCAATGATCAGCGAACGTGGGGGCTTTTTTAAGGCAGTGTTATAGCATGCATACAATCCTGAGACCAGCAAATAACCTTTCCCTCCAACACAAGGTCCTGTACACAGGAAGTACACCCCCAGATGGAGGCAGTCCATTATCACAGTTACAAAGTGGGCTGTGGAGGGTCCCGATTGATATGCATTCAAATCTAGTTCTGCCACTAGTTGTTTGACTTTGGGCCAGTCCCTTTGCTTACAGCTTTCCTTGTCTACAAAATAGGGTCCTACTAGGACTTACCTTGTGGGTCTAAGGATTGAACGACATTACACCGGTACAGCTCTTAGTGCCCTAGCACTATTAAACTGCAGTGTAAAAGAGTTTGATGGGCAAAGGTCTCACCCCACCCCTTGCCCCAGTCGTCATCAGTGGGAGGGGTTGTCAAACATATGAGTTGTATCTGGAATATTGGGAAGCCTCTAAAGGGAGGGCAGGGTCTTCCTTCACAGAGGTCTTCTGTGTGCCCCTCCTCAGCCCTAGGTGTCGATCTGCTAACCCAGTGTGTCTCCTGTATGAATTCTACCATTCATGACATTGCGTGCAGAAATGAATCAACAAAATTATTACCCAACAATCTTATCTAGAAAATTCTTCCTCTAAGAAGTTAAGTGAATTGGTTGAGGTTAACGGCAAAAATCACAATTGGGTAGAATTTGAGAACCTCTACCTTTCAGCCTTAGAGTGAAGTTGAAAAGAGCTCTACAAATAAGTAGCTAAAAACTTCAAAAGTGTCAGCACGTAGAATCAGCCAAAACTGCTTAGTAAGGGTGATGGTGTATTTGATTTGAGAGAATGACATTTAGAATCTGAAGTTCTTTCCATCCAATGCCTCTGTGTCTTAGGACCAATCACTAAAAAAGATCCTGAAGCCAGATGCTCAGGATGTGAATGCAGTTCTGCAGGAGCTCTGTGACCCTCATGCTAATGACCTGCTCATTTCCTTAGTTTTATCACATGAAAATAGAAGCTACCTCATAAAACTTTTTGAGAATTATAATGTAGATGAGCACTTAAAAGACATTCCTAGAGTAAGTGCTATGTAAGTTTAATTGTTGTTACTGTTAATAACTTTGTATGTAATATTTAATTATATCCATGCTAATATATAATAGAAGCTGAGCTCTTCCATGCACAGATGGGAATGACATAACTCTCATGTGTCTCTAAGAAATAATCGGTCTTCAATGGAGTAACCACTTAAAAGGGTCTAGCTGTTTACATTTAACCAGCTATTTCTCTTCTCTGATTGAAACATGAATACTCATAAGATTTTAAGCAAACATGTGTCAGGAAGTTACTGGAAGAGTTGAGTATAAGAGGGGTGGGTGGGTATGTGTTGCAGGGGGTAGGTTTCATAACTCCTAAGATGAGTTATACCCAAAAGATTACCATAAAAATGAAAAGAGAGGGCTGGAGAGATGGCTTAGCAGTGAAGGCGCCTGCCTCCTAAGCCTAAGAATGCTGATTCCAATCTCCAGCGGTTCCAGTCTCCAGGTCCCACGTTTAGCCAGATGCAAAGTGACGCAAGGGCGCAATGCCGCACTTGACCACAAGGGGGCACACGCATCTGGATTTCGTTTGCAGCAGCTGAGCGTCTGCTGGCATGCCCATCTCTGTCTTCCTCTCCCTCTCTCTCAGTCTCTGTCTCTCACTCTCTCAAAAAAAATGAAAAGAGATACTGAGAAGTGCTTTTTTTTTTTTTTTTTTTTTTTTTTTGGTCAAGGTAGTGTCTCACTCTGGTCCAGGTTGACCTGGAATTAGCTATGTAGTCTCAGGGTGGCCTCGAACTCATGGCAATCCTCCTACCTCTGCCTCCTGAGTGCTGGGATTAAAGGCATGCACTACCATGCCCGGCTTGAGAAGTGCTTTTTAAAACAGAAGAAAACATAAATAATATAAAGCAATATTTTTAAATGCTACTAAAGATTATTATTTATTTTTTATTGGAAGTTTATATTCAAACCCTGTGCCTAGACTTTGCATACTGTGATGACTGTGGCACATCTCTCTAGAAGAAGTTACAGAAATGTTCACCAGAGGTGGAAAGAGGTATAACTGACCACTTAACTGCTAGGGTATCTGTAGTTTCTTGTTCGTGGAGCTCCTGGGGAGTAAGGAAGATTGCACGTGGGGAACAGCAGGCAGGGACTAGTTATCCAAGGCTTTGGTCCCTGAACAATGACTGAGTGGGAAATCTCTGGTGACCTTTTGCAGGTTTTCCCCCTTTCCAATCAAATAGGGATTATTTTGAATCAGTAAGCATCTTCAAATTTCAAAATAAGAATGGAGGGTAGGTGCTTTTGATTTCAGGCTGATTCTTGCTATTTCTGATTTATCTGACAAAAAAACAAATGAAAAGCATGGTGTCACAGGAGCTGGACTGAAGACACACTGGCTGCCTCTAGGCCAGCCATCTGTGGGCAGGAATCATCAATGGCCAGGAGACACTGCTCCCCCCTTCCTGGCTTCTTGGCTCTTCCCAGGGGACCAGGGACACCACAGATCCCAAAGGGACTGAAGCATCATGGAAAGAGGGGCAAGAGCAAACACTGTGCTGGGCGGACTAACAGAGACCGTGCTTGATCATGTCATGAGCTCATAGATTTCTGAGCAAAGAACAAAAACAAGAAAAGTGGTGTGGTTTCTGCCTCCAACGGCAGCTTTCCTTTTTGTTATTTTAAGACAACACCTCACCATGACACCCAGACTGGCCTCCAATTAGTTATCCTACTGCCTCCACACCCCAAGTTCTGCATTTACAGGTGTATACCATCATGCCTGGTTAGCTTTCCTTTTTCTATTAAAATGGTTTCCAACAATTTTACCAGCAATTCCTATCAGTAAAGTAAAATTGAGGACATAGTGCATATGTATATGTGTGTACTGTTATGTATACTATTGAATTAATATATTGTGTATTATAACCAGGTATGCTGGCGCATGCCTTTAATCCCAACACTTGGGAGGCTGAAGAAGAAGGATTGCTGTGATTTCAAGGCCACCCTGAGACTACAGAGTGAAATCCAGGTCAGCTTGAGCTAGAGTAACACCCTACCTCAAAAAAAAAATTAAGATTGTATATTATAATCACATAATAGAAATTAGGAAACACTGAGATAAGTTGATAGAAGAGTTTTTGTTCCTTCCCTTTAATAGATTACCCTGCATCATGGCTGGGCTGTGTGCATGCAACTTTGGAGATCCCTAGTGAAAACAAAATACCAGGTTATCATATGTTACTCCTGGAAGCATAAGCAAAACTGGAAACAAACCATCAAAGAGGACTCCTAGGAAGGAGACCCTGCTTTTCTTACTCAACGTTCTTGCTTAGTACTGTTAATGGTGATAGAGACATGAAGGGAAGAACGTTCATGAAAGTCTGGTAACTGACATGGAATATCTGATTTGAGAAGAACTTTGATGTCTCTATAAATTCAAAACTGCTCAAATGTATCTCTCTGGATCTGACACAGGCCACTACCAGGTTCTATCACCTGCTTAGGAAAGTCACCTATGCAATATGCAAGAGAATGACCACAGGCCCAGCACTTCCTGTGCTACACTTGGTAGGAGAGAAAAGACACACCCAAACCATTACAGAACTTCTAGCTCACAAACCTGGGCCAGACATCTTAAACTGTCTACTTTTGTCTACTACTTGTGTACTCTGCTCAGTCTCAGGATAGTTTTAGAGCTTCCTGGACAGATTCCTAAGGTATTCCTATTACCTTTTCATTGCTGGGAAAAACATCTGACCAGAAGCAGCTTATGGGAGGAAAGGGATTATTTTAGGCTTAAAGATTCCAGGGGAAGTTTCATCATGGTGGAAGAAGCTGACTCACTCCATCATACATCTACAGAAGAGAGAGAAAAACTAACATCAGCCAGCATAAATGGCCAGAGTTCAAGATGGCTCTCTACACACCTAGTAGGGCTAAACTCAAGGTAAGTCCCCAGTGACACACTCCTCCATCAGCCTGCTGAAGACTAAGTAGGAAGCTTAATCGTAAAATATTACCTGAGGTGGGCTGGAGGGATGGCTTAGTGGTTAAGGCACTTGCCTGCAAAGCCAAAGGACCCTGGTTCGATTCTCCAGGACCCACATAAGCCAGATGCACAAGGGCACATGCATCTGGACTTCATTTGCAGTGGTTGGAGGCCCTGGTGTGCCCATTTCCCCCCTTTCTCTCCCTCCCTCCCTCTCTCAAATAAATAAATAAAAGTTTTTTAAAACATAAAAAAAATACCTAAGTCTATGGGGGATATACATTTGCATTCAAACCACCACAAAAGATATATGGAAGTTTGTTCAAAAGATATTGTGGAAAAGGAGCTGAAGTGAACTAGGTTCTAGTCCTACCTCTGCTGTTTGCTGTATGACCTTCAGTCTTGGCTTCTCTGAACTTGAGTTTTCTCATCTGCCCCGAGAGGCACTGATGTTAACTACCACACAGGGTTATAAAATTCACATGAGCATGCCTATGAAGGTGTTTAGCAAATATTGTGCAAATGAAGTCAGACAGTATTCAGGCCTATGTATTAAGTTCTTTTAAAGGTATAAAGATAAATAACTTCCTATAGCTCCTAGAGTTAACCACACTGAGAAATTTTCTCTTAAGGAGCTTTAGTCTGAACCCAGAGTCTGAAGGCTTTCTGAGCCTACAGAATAAACCAGGTAGGGTGGGGGAGGTAGCTCATTCAGCAAAGTGTTTGCTGTGCAAGCATGAGGATCTAAGTTTCAACCCCAGTACCCATATAAAATGTCAGGAGGGGTGGTGTGCGCCTATAATCCCAGAATTTTTGAGGTAGAGACAGTGGATCCCTGGGGCTCACTGGCCAGCCAGTCCAGTTTACTTGGTGACCTCCAGGCCAATGAGAGATTCTGTTTCAATAAAAGTGGACAGTACCTAAGGAATAATATTCAAGGTTATATTCTGACCTACGCGCGCGCACACACACACACACACAACAAACAAACAATAATAACTTCCATATAGCAGTTTGGTAAGTGTCCATGCTTCCATGTTGCCAAGGTTTCTAAGAGATAGTCTTTGCTTTTTCACTCATCCATCCATTCAAAATACACATCATCATAGTTGTGATATATAGTGGAAAAGGGTGTTTCCAGTAGACAAGAAAGCATAAGCAATAATAATACTCTAACAAGAGCAAAAGCCAGCTGTACATCACAAAGAGGTCTGGAACACAGGGAGGCTTAAATATTGAGGAATGAGGTTAAGTGGCTTATAGAAGAGTAGGAGTTCACACACTGCTGGTAGGGACAAGGGACATTTAAAAGAGGAAAGGAATTTCAAAGGCCAATTGTGGACCTTGTGGGAAACAAAAAGGATTCCATATGTCTTAAATGTAAGGAAAGTGAAATGAAGCCATATCGCAGAGGACGCAGGGTGGTCTGCTTTTCCAGGCCAGTAGAACATGGAAAGCCATCAAAACATTTCCCTTTTATTAGTTTTACCAATTATTATTTTTAATACACACAATATAGCGGATGTCTTCATGACATTTTCATGTCATTAATATTTACTTTTTTCATATTCACCCTCCCTTGTCCATCTCCCCTCTCCTTCTGGTTCCCTTTCTTCCCCATACAAAGGCTAGTATCCAAAACAGATACCAAGTACTACCAGGTAATGATTCTATGGCACCATATAACTTTGATTTAGAAAGGTTACCCTGACCACAGTATCAGAATAGGTAATTTTTCCTATCCTCCTGACGCCAGCTTTAAAAAAATCCAGCTGTCTTCTGAGAGGCTCATTCAAGATAGCATTGACTGGGCTGGAGAGATGGCTTAGCAGTTAAGTGCTTTCTTGCAAAGCCTAAGGGCCCATGTTCTACTCTCCAGATCCCACGTAAGCCAGATACACAAAGGTTAGGCAAGAATATGCCCACTAGGTGGCTCAAGCATCTGAAGTTTGATTGCAGTGGCTGAGGCCCTGCCATGCCAATTCCCTCCCTCCCTCCTCTCTCTCTCTCAAACTCTCTCTATAATAAAATTTATTTAAAAAAAAAAAAAAAAGATAGCACTGACCTCCAAAATTAAGGCCTGAGGAATGACCAGCATACAGTCATAGGCTACAGTTAGAACCAAGTGTGAGGAAAGTGTAGTTTCAAGTCTGTCCTGATAATACATGTGACTCTGAACAAGTGCACTACTCTGAGACGTGAGTGTTACTTTCAGATGAATAGTGTAAGATTCTAAACAAGGGGCTGAGGCAGTAGCTCAGTAAAGTACTTGCTTGATGATCCGAGTTTGATCCCCAGTGTCCATGTTAAAAAGGCTGGCATGGTGGCATGTGCCTGTGTAGCAGTCAGGTTCACATTGCTGACAGAAATCACCCAATCAAGAGCAGCTTGTGGGGTAAAAAGCTTTATTTTGGCTTACAGACTTGGGAAACTCCATGGTGGCAGTGACAGGAAAGCATGCCAAACACAGGCAAAGGGAAACTGGCTATGATACCCATAATCCTGCCCCCGACAATACACTGCCTCCAGGAGGCATTAATTCCCAAATCTCCATCAGCTGGAAACCTAGCATTCAGAATACCCAAATTTGTGGGGGACACCTGTGTCAAACCACCACAGCCTGTAATCCCAGCACTGAGGAGGCAGAGACAGGAGGAAACCTGTTGCTCACTGGCCAGCTAGTCAAGCCTAATTGGTGAGCCCCAAGTCAATGAGAGACGCTACTTTGAAGAGGTATATAGTGTTCCTGAAGATGCTATCTGGTGCACGCACGTGCACACACATACCACAATTAAATTCTATTCAAGAAGACTAGCAATTAGTAAAACAATCCTTGTTTACCAAGGAGACTTCTGGGTTATTCCGTGTTGATATTTATAAAATCTACCTACTAGTATGAAATGGGGTGTTAGGGGTTCAGGAAAGGCCTTGAGCCCCCAACCCTGGGTTTGTGTCTATTTTTAACCAAAGAATTGAATATGACTGAGAAGGATAATTATTATATTTATTGAGGGAAGTGCAGAACCAAGGAAAGGAGAATGAATACACCCACGTGGCTTGAGAGCACACATGGAGGGCCTGAAAAAAACCATGGAGAGGACAGAAAAGAAAGCACAAGAGCTTCTGCCATATGGAGAAAGAGCCCATGTGGAAAGTAGAGGTTAGGGGGCTCTCCGCTTGGCAGGGCCCAGCCAAGCAGACCCAAGGAGAAACTCACCAGAAGCTGGAGGTTCACCAGTGGTCAGGCAGCCCAGAGACCTTGCTCTCCCCTCACATAGCATTCATAACCTTATGGTGGTGGGCCCTACCTTCCGGCTCAAGAGAGCCAGAAGAACAGTGATTGCTCTGTGCTAGGGGCTGTTTCAGGAAGAGGCTAGCCATGAGGCTGAGTTCTGGGGTCTAAGCTTAACCAACCACAATGTCAGGATTCTAGAAGAAGACCTACCTCCCAAGGAGGGGCTCAGGTATTAAAAACAGGTCTAAAGAACTAATCAAGAAATAGAAAGTCAGAGCTGGGCGTGGTGGCGCACGCCTTTAATCCCAGCACTTGGGAGGCAGAGGTAGGAGGATTGCCGTGAGTTCGAGGCCACCCTGAGACTACATAGTTAATTCCAGGTCAGCCTAGGCCAGAGTGAAACCCTACCTCGAAAAACCAAAAAAAAAAAAAAAAAAGAAATAGAAAGTCATATCATCCTTGATCTCTAGCAATTGCAAACTTTTCTGCCTTTTTATTTTCAGGGGCCACCCTAATTGCCTGACTCCCTCTCAAGTAGACTGACAGTACAATGACAATCAGAAGCATTTTTTCAATGTAACTGTCAGTCCTCACCCCCTTGCACTTAACATTGTCCTTTATGTTAGACTGAATTAGATAAAATAGATGAAGTAAAAAGGAATAATCCAATTTATGCATATATGGAATATTATATTCCTCTTAATGGACTTGCCAGATTTTAATTTTACTACAGAAGGTGATGTGTCTATTACTTTTTCAGTGCTGAGAAAAAATGCTCAGCCAGAAGCAGCTTAATGTAGTGTTGAAGGGAAGTCCATCACAGCAGGAAAAGCATGGCAGGAGTAGACAGTTGGCTCACATCACCACATCCACAGGAAGAAAGTAGAATGAGAGATGAATGCTGAAAGCTCAGCTAGTTGCCTCCTTTTTAAACAGTCCAAGAACCCATCTCATGGGATGGTGCCACCCACATTTAAGGTAGGTCCTCCCACCTCAACTAAATCTAAACCCAACAGTAATGACCAAAGGTTTGTTTCTGTGGTGGTTCTGAATCCTGAAAAATTGACAGAGATTAACCATCAGGAGTAATAGGAGGGAAATACTGAAGCAAACTCATAATGTTGTATAGCATAAGATTTGAGGCATCAAACCCCCTAGCAGGCATCGTGGTCTGAGATTTTCTTGGCCAAGGTTTTCAAAGACCTGACAGTGTGGCAAAAATGATAGGGATGAGGTCTCCCAGTGCCATAGGCTTCCATCCCAGGGGACAGAAAGGTGGTACACCTGTCAGCATGCCTCACATGAAGAGCACTTAAATGATGACATGTAACTCATGTGTCATTCTACAACAATCATCTATCTGTGGAATCAGAAATGGGAATCAAGAATGGGAGTCAAGCCATTGGCATTCACCACGGCTATGTCCACATGGCCTGTGTGCCCTCCCCTTGATCAGCAAGGTGTCTGTGAATGAAATCTCAGGTGCAGTCAGATCAGGTCTGAGGAATCACATTGCAAGGTCAATTTGCAGCGTGATTGATGTGAACCGTTAACTGAGTGGCACTGCCTGGCCAGGAAACTTGCCCATGGCCTCTCTGTGGAGTGGGCTTCATCATGGCATATTGTCTGGGTTCTAAGAACAAATGCTCCCAAAGAGGACCCATGAGTGATAGAATTGCTTCACCTGGCCTAGCCTCAGCTAGCATGTCATTGCTTCTGACAAATTCTTAGGATTAAAACCAAGATCTCACAACCAGCAGCAAAACATCGAGAGACCCTATCTCAAAAACTCAAAAAGGTGGCAGGAGAGGATAAACACCCTGAGGTTGTCCTCCAATATCCATACATGACATGTGTGTCCCATACACATACACACAAAAATAAATAATAATTTTAAAAAGAGGATTGGGAGACCCACTTCTCTTTTTCTCTCCCTAAATAGGAAGGAAGTGGCTTTGCTCCACCACACACTCCCACTGACAGGCACTGCCTCACCGCAAGCCCACAAGCAACAGGACTAACTGACCACAGACGAAAACCTCCAAACTAAACCTTTTCTCCTCATAGATCATTATGTCGGGTATTTTGTCATAGTAATAGAAAACTGACTAACACATGGGTCAAAAGAGAACCTTCTTGATGGCTCACCTCTACCCCCAACAGCAGTTACTGGTCAAAGAGGCCTATGAGCCCCCAAAATAATGCAGGCCATAATCAAAGTACTTGGTCTCCCACCAGAATGATATGGTTAAGACCCTACTGCTGAATACACCACAGGCTGTGATACTTTGGGGCACTGTCCTCCCGACATGACCTGACTGAAGAATTCATGGCCCCACTGTGCTTATGGATACCCCTACAGGATGTGCACTGTTCTCAGCCCACCAGCATTTTGACATAGAGGCAGAGGACTGAAGGAGATAACAAAGCTTCAGAAGATGGATGACCTTGAAAGGGGAGGGTCTTCAGGGGTTGGGGATGAGGAAGAGGATACCAAAAACAGATAAAGGGATGGAAACACAATCAAATTACTATATGTTCACATAATAAAGTTCTGAATTTAAAAGGGGGACAGAGCCTCCTTAGCAAGGTTGTAGGGAAGAGTTTCTTAGAACAAGGAGTTACTGAGTGAAGAAAGGCAAAACTGGAAGTAGTTTCCCTGCCCTCCAAACACTGTCCCCATCCCATTTTCCACTAGAGGATCAGGAAGGGTTTTGGGGAGAGTAGACTTTTCTAAAGATATATATATATTTCTGTGATGAGAGTTACAAGAAAGATGCCATGTGCTGTGCAACATGAACTCTCCCTGGACCCTGAAAGTCTTCATTGAAATTTAAAAAAAAATTACCATGGATTTGATATAATTGAATTTCTTGTTACAGCTACTTTGGAAGCTGAGGTGTGTTTTTCTTTCTTTCTCTTTCTTTCTTTCTTTTTGGTTTTGGGGTTTTTTCCCCCCAAGTCTGGCTCGAAATCAGTCATGCTGATCAACTGACTTTGGGTCCTTAAATCATAGCCTGAAATGAGTAGTTTATGTTCCAAACAAAGTGATCAAATTCATTAACTAGTTTCAGTCACAGTAGAAGCCTTGTAAGCCTTCCCAATAACTGGCATCAGGCCCAATCTGTTCCAGGAAGAATAAGTCTCCATCAAGCATGTGTTCCTGAGTGCCTATGTCACATTTGCAGGCAGACCTGAACAAGCCTCAGGAAGAATGAATTTCCCTCTTCATTTGCCCACTCTGGAGAATGGGAAATTAGTAAGCAGGTAAGTCTCATTCAACCTAAATAGACTACATAAGAATACTTCAGCTGGGCATGGTGGTTTATACCTATCATTCCAGCACTTGGGAAGCTGAGGCAGGAGGATTACCATGACTCCCACCACAACCTAATCTAGAAAATTCCTCACAGGCATGGCCAGAGATCTGTTACCATGTGGGGCAGGGGGCTACTAAATCCTGTTGAGGTGACAAGAAAGATTAACCATCACAGGGAGCAATCAAATTCTTTTTTGTAGGAACCAAGAGGTACCAATAGGGCTGGAGATACAGCTTAGTGGCAGAGAGTTTGTCTAGTGCACACAAGGTCCTAGGTTCAATCCCCAGTACCACCAAAAGAAAAATTCATTTCTTCAAGAGGCACAAATAAAGATACCCTTCAGTGATATGTCCTTGCACTAAAACTTAAGTTGATTATAATGAAGTAGCTATTACTAGGTTAAGTACATGCCTAAGCCATGAGGATCACAAGTTCAAGGCCAGTCTGAAAAGCCCTGTTGCAAGAGGAAGAAGAGAGAGGGATACAATGACAAACGTGGAGAAGCCAAGAATAAGAGAAAATATCTCACAGCACTCACTGTGTTTCAGATACTGTACTCCCCACCTCTACGCCATGCATAGCTTCTTCATTTCTCATGACCATTCTGTGAGAGGAGGACTATGAGGCATCCCTGCAGACTTCTACAGCAGAGGAAACTACAGCCAAGCTGTGCCCAAAATGACTCACAGGAAAGCTATGAAATAGGCTGGCTCCTGGGTCCTCAGCCATCTCTGAAAAAGAACTTCCTGAAGCCACCTGGCATCCAAGGCCACCTAAACTCAGCACTCAGTTTTACTGGATTTTCCCTGGATCATTGGAGCCGAGTAGCACTCACTGTCTCAAACATGTTTCTTGCAAACAAAAGAGCCCTGGCCTGCTGGGTGTGGTGGCACATACCTTTAATCTCAGCACTAGGGAGGCCAAAGTAGAAGATGTGAGTTTGAGATCAGCTTGGGCTACAGGGAGGAAGACCCTAGCTCAAAAAAAAAGCACCTAAATCAGGTGAGAATCATGAGGCTCAAGGCTTGAGATTTTTGGGTAGTAGAGGGCAAGTCTTACAAAAAAGATCTTTAAGCTGGGCTGTAGTCCAGTGACAGAACATGTATCTAGCACTCTAGCACTTAAGAGGCCCTAGCATGATTGTGCATGGTACAATCTATCTTCCAATACGAAAGGATAGTTAGGAGGGACCTCTCTTCTCTCATAGCTCGGGACCATCTGGCTGCACTTTACCACCAGACACTCACAGTACCACACAGTTACGTCAACTAGCCAAACTAGTGGCTGTGCCTTTCCAGTAGGGTTGGTCACTAGAGACTTAGGTGAGATCAGATGCGTCATGCCTGTTCCTTTCTGAGCCTTAGTTTCTGTGAATAAAATAAGGATGATTAAAAAATTGGAGAGAATTGGACCTACTGGGACTCTGGAGAGGCTGGAATGAAACAGATTACCATGATGGGGCTGACCCTGGGGGCAGCCAGGTATCATGCCTTGAATCAAGTTGCCCAGAGACATTTTTTGGACAATCTCTAGAGGGTGGCTCTCTGTTCAGGGAGGCAGTCTGAGGAGGGCCCTGCTTCAGGGCTTTAGGAGGCAACAAGGCTTACAGACATGAGAGGAGGGGAGCATCCTGAAAAGGGAGTAGCACGGCACATGACAGCATATACTACACAGGTGAACTGGACAATGCTTCTTAGGAGCCATATAATGGGGAACCTGGGCTTTGAGGAAGGTAAGGGCACTGAGAAAGGGCAAGAGGAAAACCATGAAGTTTGTTCTGTGCTGCTGTGTGCCTGCTCTGTCCCCACCTGAACTCAGCAGGAAATGGAGTTGCTCATGACAATGCTGCATGAGGCTGGATGTGAGGACATGAAGACTAAGAGGATGGCTCCATTGTTCATCTGAAGCTGGGAAGCCAGGCGAGTGGAGCAAGGAGTGAGAAGCTGGACATACTAAGGAAGGAAGGTCAAAGTATTAGAGTTTGGTCAAGTTTGACCTAAAGCTCCAAAGGACAGGGAGGTCCCTGGCATTCACTGGGCCCTAGGGCTGGCTTCAGAGCTGCGGATCAAAGGTAGATGTGCTCTGCTGCTTGTGTGGTCCCAGCTGGTGCCTGGAACTGCCGAGTCACAAGGAGGTATACCAAGCCCAATTCAGGGAACATGCAAAGAGATACATAAGAGGTAAGCCTTCACCCACAGCAACCCCCCATCAGGAGGTTAAGAGAGAGCTACAGGCTGAATTGCATCCTCCCAAAATTCATATGTGAAAGGCCTAACTCCCAGTGAGACTGGAAATGGGATACTTAAAGAGTGATTCAAGTTATGTAAATGATGGGTAGCATCCTGATCCACTTAGATTGCTGTTCTTTTAAGAAGAGTAAGAGAGATGGCTCAGCAGGTATGAGTCTTTTCCATATAAGCATGTGGGCCTGAGTTTGATCCTCACCACCCATGTGAAAAGCTGGGCATGGCCACACATATCTGGGCTCCTAGTTCTGAGCAGGGCAGAGACAGGAGAATCTGTCCGAGGCTTGTTGGTCCTCTAGTCTGGCCGAAAACAGCAGTTTCAGGTTTGGTGGCAGACTCCATCTCAAGGAAACAAAACAGAAACCAATAGAAGAGTCAACTGGCCTCTGCCCAAGTGCACACACCCCATACACCAAAAGTAAATCAATCAATAAGAAACACCAGGGATGCACGCATATAGAGGGAGAAACATAGCAAGAGACAGGAGGAGAGTGGCCATCTGCAAGCAAAAGGGAAAGGCTAGGTAACAGCGGTCCGTGATCTTAGACTTCTGTCTTTTAGAACTATACAAAACAGATGTATATAGCTTAAGCCATCCAGACTGGAACATTTTGTTATGACAGCTGTTGTAGTCAGCTCCACATTGTTGGAACAAACATCCAACCAGACAGTTTATGGGAGGAAGGGATTTCTTTCAGGCACACAGAGTCCAGGGGAACACCATCTATGGTGGAAGAAGCTGTCTTCCTTTCACAGATTCAAGCAGAGAGACATCACCAACAGCCAGCACCACAAAATGTGACCACCACCACCAGAGCACAAAACCACCAAAGCTCAAACTGCTCTCTCCACACCTGAGGGCTGAACTCTGCCTGCTAGGAGCTCAAGTAGGACATTTAATCAAAAATGACTGAGTTGGGCTGGAGAGATTGCTCAGTATTAAAGCACTTGCCTGTAAAGCCTAAGGACCCAGGTTCAATTCTCCAGAACCCATGTAAGTCAGTTGTACAAAGTGACGCATGTGTCTGGAGTTTGTTTGCAGTAGCTAGAGGCCCTGGCATGCCCATTCTCTCTCTATCTGCCTCATTCTCTCTCTCTCTCTCTCTCAAGTAAAATATGTATATATTTTTAAAAAATGAATGAGTCTTGGGGCCATACATTTAAACTGCCACTGCACATACTCTGATTAATACAGGGAGACATGCAACCAACAGCTATGGAGGTTGGTGTCAAATGCAAAATGGACTGGAGCATCGTCATGTTTTTATCTTTTTTCTGGGTCTGCAGGGACTGGTGAATGGTGAAGGGACCCCTGGCAGACTCATGTGTCCAAGATGCTTGTGAACCCTGAACACACAGACTTAAAGCCCCAGAAAGCCGGACCTCCCAGAGGCTTCACATCAGCAAACAGCAGCTTCCACTTCCATGTTCCAGGCTGCTGCGCTGGAGGAAGCAAAACTTCACACGTGTCTCCTCCTTTCACATGCGCTGTGGGCCAGTGTCAATGTCACTGACCTGAATTCAACACAAAGGAAATTTGTTTCTCAATAAGCCTTTTGGTTCCAGTTCAGAACTTACAGTAAAAAGTATGATCCTGTTTATGGAAATGCCCAATGCTCAAACCAAGTTACAACAAGGATGCTGAAAGCGTTGACTCCTGCTGTCCTCATCTGAAAAACAGGCAGTTGCCCTAGACTTGTGGGATTTTCTTTTCTGTTTTTAACCACAAGAAAACATTTCTTAAAAAAAAAAAAAATCTAAGCAGGGCGTGGTGGCGCATGCCTTTAATCCCAGCACTCGGGAGGCAGAGGTAGGAGGATCACCATGAGTTTGAGGCCACCCTGAGAATACAGAGTGAATTCCAGGTCAGCCTGGACCAGAGTGAGACCCTACCTCAAAAAAATAAATAATCTTGGGCTGGAGAGATGCCTCAGCAGTTAAGGGACTTTCCTGCAAAGCTTAACAACCTGGCTTTGATTCTCCAGTACCTATGCAAAGCCAGATGCACAAAGTGCCACATGCATCTGTTCAAAGTGGCTAGAGGCCCTGACATCTATTCTCTCTCTCTCTCTCTGTCTGTCTCTATCTTCTTGTGAATGAAAATAAATATTTATAAAAAAATCTCTTCCTAGGAAGCAGAAACAAAAGAAGTGAAGAAGTGGGGGGGAAGGCATGATGGGAGAGATTATGATCATGACATATTGTCTATATTTATGCAAGTTGTCAATAAAAAGTTACCAAAAAAAGAAGTGCAGAAGGGCTGAACTTCTTATATCATAAAGGAGGGATGAGTTCAGATCTCTCCCTGCAAGGCAAGGCTTTGCAAACCACATCTGAGGACCAGTCTAATATCATCTCCATGTGCTCCTCCAGCCTCTGTCCATGCATCTGTGAAGAGTTAGCTTCACACACACCCCTGGCTGTGCTTCAGCCAGTCATCAGACCAGAACTCAAGGACCATGGGATGCCTCTGCCCTCAGGAGCCAATGTAGAGATTCATCACAAAGGAGAGAGTCTGGACCCAGTGAGCTTGCTCAGCTCTCTCCCTCCAAATCGCCACTCATCTGCAAAACTCAGCCCAGGTGACAGGCTCGCCTCGAACATCCTGCTCCACAGAAGGTAGAGGCAGCTGGTAAGATTTACTCAGCTCATAAGGGAGGGAAGAAAGGGAAGGACTTAAGTGTATGGTAATACACATATGTAAGTAGAAGAACTGAGTACAGGGAGGGGAATGGCCTAAGCGAGGCCATGGGAAGAGAATGCATACAAAAAGGGCAGGGGGAGGGACAATCTAAACTCAAGATATTATCAATAAGACATATGTAAAACTACTTTTTTGATTAAGGTCACGTCTAGAAGATGTAGACTGTTACTAGAAAATTTTCAGTACCTGGGATGGAACTCCTTCCAGTGAGATGTTGGCCAAGGAGGTCCCGGTAGCCTCGAAAACATTAAGGCTTTTGCCAAAGCCCTTGGTTTCCCTAGAGAAATAGATAGTAAGACCCTATTGCTGAAGACATCTCATGCCTGAGAGGCAAGGACACTGAGAAAGCAAGCTGGTGCTGAGCAGAAAACCTTCTCCCTGTAGACCAGCCAACTGAAAGCTGGAAAAAGCTGCACTGCACGCAGCGTATGGGAGACAGAAGCCATCAACAGTGAAAATAGTGGATGCTGAATATTCAAGCTTGGCCAGACAGGCCCAATGACTGAACGGGTGCAATAGTGGCGTGTCTACTCTTGGGGTAACCAACTGCTCCATAATTGGACTGAAGGCCCTCTCTACGGGAGGGAATACATAGCCGGTACTGAAAAACCTAAGTAAAAGTCTATGGTAGGTGAGGTCATGAGCCTTGGGGGTATAAGCCTGCTCATGTCTGACTAAATGTATATATTATTCCCACCAAGCTGCCCTGGGGACACTACACTAAATGCTCATGTCCACATATTAACGCTATTCTCACTTCTGGCTAGAGAAGCTTCTCTTTTCAGATGGTGATGACCACTGGGACGACACAAAAGGCAACATAGTGCTGAGAAGAAGGGATGGAGGAGTGCCTAGCACTGAAACACCTCTGTCACATCCTCCAGTGGCTCAGGGACCATTGCGGAAGAGGGGGCGGATAGAATGGAAGAGCCAAAGGAAGGATATGACCTCTTACTATGCAGCTGCCCAGACAGAAATTGGCCTCGATATCCATGATTTTGCAGTGCCTAGCAATACCTTTGCAAGACCCTCAAAATAGAAGAGAAAGATGATGTCATCAAATTAAGAGAGAGACTAATGGAGAAAGGGAGGGGATATGATGGAGACTGGAGTTCTAAAATGGAATGGGGGAGGGGAGGGAAATATCAGGTGGGGTTTTTTTTTGGTATGTAAGATTAAAAATCAATAAAAATTAAAAAAAAAAAAAAAAGATTTACTCAGCTCCCCAGACCATAACTACCAGGTAGCCTAACTACCGTGGCTAACCTCCTCTGATGAATAACTTTGATTGTCAATATGATTGGATTAAGAAATGTCTAGAGGAGGCTGGAGGGATGGCTTAGCAGTTGAGGTTTTTGCCCACAAGGCCTAAGGACCCAGGTTTGATTCCCCAAAACCCATGTAAGCCAGATACACATGGTAATGCATGCATCTGTAGTTTATTTGCAGTGGTTTAAGGTCCTGGCAAGCCCATTCTCTCCCTCTCTCTCTCATAAATAAGTTAATTAATTTTAAACAAAAGAAATGTCTAGAGCAGGGTGGGAGAGATGTTTCAGCAGTTAAGATACTTGCTTTCAAAGCCTGGGTTTGATTCCCAAGTACCCATGTACAGCCAGATGCACAAGCTGTCATATGCGTCTGGAGTTGATTTGCAATGGCTAGATGCCCTGTCATACCCATTTTTTTCTCTCTCTCTCTCAAAAATAAATAAATAGGGCCCAGCATGGTGGTGCACACCTTTAATCCCAGCACTCGGGAGGCAGAGGTAGGAGGATTGCCTTGAGTTCGAGGCCAGCCTGAGACTACATAATGAATTCCAGGTCAGCCTGAGCTAGAGTGAGATCCTACCTCGCAAAACCAATAAATAAATAAATAGGGCTGGAGAAATGGCTTAGCAGTTAAGATGTTTGCCTGCAAAGCCAAAGGATTGCAGTTAGATTCTCCAGGAGCCATGTAAGCCAGGTGCACAAGGGGCTCATGCATCTGGAGTTCGTTTGCAGTGGCAGGAAGCCCTGGTGTGCCCATTCTCTCTGTCTGCCTCTCTTCTCTCTCTCTCTTTCTCGCTCTCTGCTTGCAAATAAATAAATAAATAAATAAATAAATAAATAAAAAAATAAATAAATAAAAATGTCTAGAGCATTAGTGACTCAATTCCAGATGGCTAGAGGCCCAAGCATGCCCATTCTCTCTCTCTCTCTCTGTCTCTCATAAAGAAAAGAAAAAGAAATGTCTAGAGTAGTAATGAGTCACTTCCAGATGTGTCTGTAAGTATTTCCAGAATTGGTTTAACTGAAGAGGGCCTCTGGTAGAGGCCAAGATTGAATAAGGAGAAAGCTAGGTGAGCCCCAGAATTCATCTCTCTCTGTTTCCTGGTCTGATGAACTGTGAGCAAGAAGCTGCTGCATACACTTGGTACACAAATCTACCCTCCACCACTGAGCAAGCTGCTACCAAGGGGCCACCTACCACCATGTACTCCCTGCTGGGATAGACTTGCATCTCTTTTACCTATGAGCCAAGATAATTCTCCCTCCCTTAGATTGTTCCTTGTGAGATATTTGGTCACAGCAATGACAGAAGCATCCAATACACTCGCAAATATGGCTTTGGAGGCTGGCATGGACTGAATTGTATTTCCCAAAATGTATACAATTCAGCTGTGCACTCAGTATGCCTATATTTGGAGATGAAGCCTCTAAGGGGGGTTAGAAGATAGAGCTATAATCCATAGGACTGGTGTCCTTATAAGAAACAAAGACACCAGCAGTGTATGCTGGCAGAGGTCTCAGGAAAGACAGCCATTTGCAAAAGGGAAGTAAGCAGGGACTAATAGCATGGGTCTGGAAGCTCAGCTACTGGCAGGTTGAAGCAGGACAATCAAAAGTTCGAAGCCAGCCTGGGCTACAGAGTGAGATCAAGAATCAAGTCCAGCCTGGACAACTTAGAGAGATCCTATCTCAAAATTTTAAACAAGGAAAAAGACAAGCCAGATATAGCGGTGTATGTCTATCATGTTAGCACTTGGAAAATTAAGGCAGGAGGATCAGAAGCTCAAGCTAATGAGTATAGGTCAACTTGGGTTACATGAGACCTTGTCTCAAAAACAAAATAAAGCCAGACATGATCACCTTTAATCCCAGCACTTGGGAGGCAGAGGTGGGAAGATCACCATGAGTTCAAGGCCACCCTAAGACTACTTAGTAAATTCAAGATCAGCATGGGCTACAGCAAAGCCCTACCTCAAAATAATAATAAAAATTAATAAATAAATAAATGTAAGAAAAAAATAGGTTGGGGATATAGATACAGCTCAGGGGTGGAGTATTTAGTATTTCCAAGACCCTGGATTTAGTCACCAACACCAAAAAGAGAGAGGAAGAGAGAGAGAATAGCTGACAGAGACTCAATCCAACAGTGACAGGCTTTACAAAACCACCAGTGCTCCTTCTGCCTATTGTCCTTCACTCCTTGCTGCCCTCCAAGGTGGACTGAAGACAGTGGCCCTCCAGGAATCCTTCAGGCCTTCAGCACCAGATTGGGACTGCTGTGTACCCAGTCTCCTGGACCACGCAACTATTGGGCTCTTAGCCACTCAAGCAGACATCCACTGTTGGACTACTCAGCCCATGTTAGGTAAGCCAATCTAATCAATGCCCTTTGTAATATATATTCATTCTATCATTTCAGTTCCTACAAGAGAGCCCTAATATAAATTCTATTTCACTTAATTTTTAGTTGATCTTTCTCTTTTTATTTATTTATTTTTTATTAGTTTCTTTTTTTATTGACAACTTCCTTAATTGTAGACAATATCCCATGGTACTTCCCTCCCTCCCCCCACTTTCCCCTTTGAAGCCCTACTCTCCATCATATCCCTCCCCCTCTCAATCAGTCTCTCTTTTCATTTTGATGTCATGATCTTTTCCTCCTATTATGATGGTCTTATGTAGGTAGTGGTAGGCACTGCAAGGTCATGGATATCCAGGCCATTTTGTGTCTGAAGGAGCACGTTGTGAGTCCTACCCTTCTTTTGACTCTTACATTCTTTCCACCCCCTCTTCTGCAATGAACCCTGAGCCTTGGAAGGTGTGTTAGAGATGTTTCAGTGCTGAGCACTCTTCTGTCCCTTCTTCTCAGCACCATGGTGCCTTCTGAGTCATCCCAAGATCACCACCATCTGAAAAGAGAAGCTTCTCTAACCAAAAGTGAGAGTAACATTAGTATATAGGTATGGACATTAAGAGAAGTCCTCAGTGGGCAGTTTGGTGAGCACAGTATATACATTTAGTCAGACACCAGCAGACATTACACCCCTAGGGCTCATGACTACCCCTGTTGTAGGTTTTCAGTATCAGGGATGTATTCCCTCCCATGGAGTGGGCCTCCAGGCCAATTAGAGAGCGGTTGGTTTCCCCCATAACAGACATGCCACTATTGCACCCATTGGTTCATTTGGCCAGGCTGGCCAAATTTAAAGCTTGCAGTGTTCACTGATGAGTACCTTCACTGGTGTTTTCTCTTTCCCATTGAATTTCATGCAGCATAGCTTTCTCCAGCTTTCTGTCAGCTGGTCCACATGGAGGAGGCTTTCAGCTCAGCTCCAGCAGGATTTCTCAGTGATCTTGCAGCCCAAGTATGTGGAGTGTTCAGGAATAGGGTCTTACCATCTGTTCTTGGTGGGAAACCAAGAGCTTCAGCAATGGCTTATAATGTTTTGGAGGTATCTGTGACCTCCCTGGCCAACAACTCACTGGAAGGTATCCCATCCCTGGCACTGAAAATTTTCTAATAATCTATGGCTTCTGAGTGTTCCATTGTCCAGAAAAGTAGGTTTCCATATGACTTATTTATATCCTCTTAGATTTTGATTAGCCCTCCCTCCACCTTTCCTTTACTCAGTCTCTTCCCCTGACCTCACTTAGGCCTTTTCACCCCCATTAATCTGTTCTTCTACTTACATATATACAATACCATCCTATTAAGTCCCCCCTTCCTCCCTTTCTATTCCCTTTATATCCCCTTTCTAGCTTACTGGCTTCTGCAACTGAGTTTTATTCCTACTCACATAGAAATCCAATTATTTGTAGCTAGAATCCACATATAAAAGAGCACATGTGATGTTTGGCTTTCTGGGCCTGTGTCTTTCTTACATGTTTAACATTACTCTCACATGTCTTCTGTGCTATGAACCCTTCCTCTTCAAACTTCCATCCAAGCTTCCCTCACCCACATATTAGAATAACCCAAAACACATCGAAACATTAAAGACTCCTAGAAGAAAATGCAGGACTAATCTTTTTAACATTGGATGAGGCTGTGGTTTGAGAATGTTTTGTCTTTTAGATGAGGCAAAGTCAGGAACAATAAAAGTGGAGATAATTCACATATCAATGAATTAAAATTTTTTGTGCTGTAAAGTACACCATTAAGAAAATGAAAAGGCAACTAACAGAATGGAAGAAGACTTTTTTTTTTTTTTTTTTTGTGAGGTAGGGTCTCTCTGTAGCCCAGGCTGACCTGGAATTCACTATGTAGTCTCAGGGGGACCAGAAGAAGACTTTTGAAAACAATGTACCTGTTAAGGATTTAGTATCCAAAATATATAATGAACAACTACAACCCAGTTGCAGAAAAACAAGCCACTAAAAATAGACAAAGTAGCCATATAGACTTAAAAGATACATAAATGGCCAATGAGCACAAGAAAAGATGTTCACTATCATTAGTTCTTGGAGGAAAACAAACCAAATCCTCAATGAGAAATTACTTCAGACTCATCAGGAGGAAGAGAATAATTAATAATAAAAATAAATTTTAGGACTCAGTGGGTAAAGTGGCCTGGGTTCAATTCCCCAGTACCCAAGTAAAGCCAGATGCACAAAGTAACACATGGATTTGGAGTTTGTTTGCAGTGGTAAGAGGCCCTGTCATGTCCATTTCCTCTCTCTCATTCATATTCTCTCTCCCTCCCTCCTTCTCCGTCTCCTTGCAAATAAATGAATAAAAATAATTTTAAAAAATAAATTTCAGTAAAGCTGTTTTTTTTTAAAATTTATTATTTATTTGCAAAGAGAGGGAGAGAGAGAGAATAGGCACACCAGGGCCTCTAGCTGCTGCAAATGAACTCCAGATGAATAGGACACTTGGTGCATCTGGCTTTAAGTGGGTACTGGGGAATTGAATCCAGGTCATTAGGCTTTGCATGCAAGCACCTTAACCGCTGAGTCATTTCTCCAGCTCCAGTGAAGCTGTTTTTAAGAAAAATCCTGCATACTGTGATCCCTAAGAACAGAGGCAATACTTACTATCATCTAGGAAAACATGTCATAACTGATTTATAGAAAAGTGTTGGTGACTAATCACATCCTGTTCTGCCTTCCTTTGAGATTTTGTTTGCAGTTATTAAAACATGCCTTCCTATTAGGAATACATTTACAATTGAATACTCACTGTTAAGAAGAAATGATTTGGATATTTTGACTTCTTCCTAGAGCTTTTCAATATATTTTTTTGATGTTATCTCCTGCAACATCATTAAGTGATGACTTTTTAGCAGAGCAGGGGCCTAGTTTGTTTTGTTCTTCATTGTGCCCCTGGCATAAACAGTGTCTATTTTAGAATAATCTTTTCATAAGTATTTGCTAAATAATATGCTATAATTAGCTAGTGAGAGCTAGTAAGAGGGGATCATCTCACAAAGGCAGCCTTCAGTATGTAAATGAGTAAGTCTGAACCTGGAGAGAAAATGGGGGGACAGAAGCATCTATAGCATGGAATGCAGTCCCAATATCCTCTGAATGGGCACTTTGGGACATTCCTTCTGTCCTTGCTCTAAGCAGCCCCAGCAGAGGCTACAGAATAGAGACCTTGTACTGTATGGTCACTCCCTGTCTGATTCCAGCTACATCCTCCACTTCATTCACTAGACCTGCCCCTGAGTGACTTTCAGTCACTCCTAATCTTAAACTGAAAGTGCGTGGTAAAGATTTGCTCTGGGGACATGGCTCAGCAACTAAGCACAGCAAGCATGAAGACCTGAGTTCAATCCTCAGCATCAGTGTACAAAGCCAGGCCTGGCCTATAACCCCAGCACTGACAGGCAGAGACAGGCAGATCTCTGGGCCTCACTAGTTAACCAGTCTATCTGAAGAAAATTGAGGACACCTGACATCCTCCACTGGGCAAGTGTGTGCACAGGGCACACAGTGGGCAGACACATGTGTCACACAGTACACACAGTAAAAAATAAACATTAAAAATAAATTATAAGCCTTTAATCCCAGCACTTGGGAGGCAGAAGTAGGAGGATAGCCATGAGTTCAAGTCCAGCCTGAGACTACATAGTGAATTCCAGGTCAGCCTGAGCTAGAGTGAAACCCTACCTCGAAAAACCAAAAAAATAAAACAATTAATTAATTAAGAGTAAATTTGATGCGACCAAGGTTCCTCTAAGAACTGCAGGTGAGAGAACTCTGCAAGGAGCACAAGGAGTGTGAGCAGGGTCCTGCACTAAGGAGAGAGCCCCTGTGAGAGAACTCTTCCCTAGCTATGACCCCCAAATGTGTGTACGCAAGGTGACCTTGGAGTTATCAGGTGGTTCAGGAGGCAGAGTCTGCAGATGCTGAGATATCCTCCCAACAAAGAAAGGCTCACCATGAGTAATTAAGGAAGAAATAGGAAATGATTCATTTTACAAAAAGGAAATTGTAAGCTGGGCATGGTGGTGCACGCTTTTAATCCCAGCGCTCCGAAGGCAGAGGTAGGAGGATCACTGTGAATACAAGGCCACCCTGAGACTGCATAGTGAATTCCAGGTCAGCCTGAGCTAGAGTAAGACCCTACCTTGAAAACCCAAAAAGAAAAAAAAAGAAAAAGGAAATTGTAAACATGGATTGCAGATGAAAAAGTGGAGGACATGCTGTGGATAGCACTCGTCATGGTGGGCTAAGAGCCCAGAACAGGAAATGTATGCACTGACATCTGGGCTGCTTTTGCCACATAACCATCTCACCTTGGACCCACGGGACCAAAGATCTGCACATTTCAGCCCTAGTTTGTCTTTGGCACCACATCCTAAAACGGATGCCATGGGTATGCCTCATTTACACTTCTGAAGGCAGCAGATGTCACAGCAACCTCTGGAACGTGATACAGGGAACTGGAAACAGCCATGTGCCTCACAAGCACAGGGCCCAGGGTTCCATCTCTAGTACCAATGAAAGGAATAGAAATTACTCGAAAGCAATACAGTATAAATCCTTCTATTCTCTGGAGTTGGTTAGCCAGAGCCACATTTACCCTCTGCCCCTAGTGCTCCTGCTACACATAGAGCAGACAGTCCTCATGTTTGGCCCCTCTCCATACAGAATAGCTTCAAGCCATGGAAATGTGTCCAGGACTGGGGGCCGGCTAATCTGAGCTGACCATTCATTTTAGGGCACCATTCTCTCTTTAATGAATAATGAAAACCTGCCAGAAGAAAATAAACCATTCTGACCTCATCATGGATGCCCGTGGACCCACTGGACTTTCAAGGCTCTTGCACACTCTTGACCATGTATGCTCTTTACACTTACATGAGCAAGGACAGGGACATGTGTCCCCTCTACAGAGAAAGAGACAGAAGAAAGAGTTTGCTTTTAGAGGACATGGGGCCTGTGCCTGGCCATCTCTCTTGCCTTCTTTTATCATTGCCCTCATTTATCATGGCTCATGTATTCCTCCCTCTTACTGACGCACTCCGTGTATGAACTACTGTGCTGAGCACCAAAATGCAACAGTGAGTAAGGCAACTTTGTCTCCACAAGGCCATTACCTCTTGCTCCCTAATTCATGCTCATTCACCTCCCTGCTTGTGAATGTGTCCATTCAGGATCCACAGACCCCCTTCCCACTACTGCTATTCTCTTTTCCATGTCTTGATTAGCCAAATTATTTCTTTTTAATATTTATTTATTTATTTATTTATTTATTATTTGAGAGAGGGAGTGAGAGGGGGTACAATTAGGGTGACTGGACCTCTGGAAGTAAGAAAGTGTGCACTTGCTAGAAATCCAAGATGATCTGACTTCTTTTCTCTTGCCTACTTCCCTAGAGACCTGTTTTTTTCCACAAACAATCAGGACCCCTCCTGGGAGGGAGGTCTTTCGTAGCATTTAAACCTTGTGGCTGATCAAGTTCAGCACCTGGAACTTGGTGCCAGAGCTAGCCTCTTCCTGAGATAGCCCCAAACCCTAACCAACCAGCTGTCTCTTTGATTCACCCAAGCCAGAAGACAACGCACCACCCCAAAGATTATAAATACCTTTGCAAGAGGAGGGCAGGCTCTCTGACCACTTGGGAATTTCCAGCTATGGGTGAGTTTTTCCCTCAGCTGAGCCTGGGCTGGCCTGGCCCAGCCACGAGGGCCCCCTAGTGCTTACTCTCCGCATGGGTTCTTTACCTCCTCCAGCTCCCCACATGGCAGGAGCTCCTTGAAACTTTCCTTTCTCTTTTCTTTTCATGTTTCTTTCCAGGCCCTCCACGTGGGATCTCTAGCCACATGGGTGCCTTTCTTTGACTCTGTACGTCCCTCAACAAATATAATAATTTAATAATTATCCTTCTCAGTCTTCTTTTTTCTTTGATTATATTTATAAAATTTATAAAATTTATAAAATTTTATTATTATTAAAATTAAATTTTTTATAAAATCAACTTCTTTGATTAAAATTAGAAATGACCCTAGAGTTTGGGATTCAAGGACTTTTCTGGACTCCTAGCACCCCATTACAAGAGAAAGACAGAAAGAGAGATAGGGAGAGAGAATGGACACTCCAGGGCTTCTTGTCACTGCAAACGGAATCCAGATATTTGCACCACCTTGTGCATTTGGCTTGATGTGGGTATTGGCAAATTGAACTTGGATCCTTTGGCTTTGCAGGCAACTGCCTTAACCACTCTTCAGCCCAAGCCATATTATTGCTAAAGAAGCATAAGAAATGCTGCCATTCGCTAGCTTTGTGATTTTGGAGATATCACTGTGACCCTGTTACTCATTTTTAAAATTTATTTTTAATTTTATGTTTTTATTTATTTGTAAGCAGAGAGAGAGAGAGAGAGAGAGAAATGAATATGAGCATGGCAGGGCCTCTTGCTGCTGCAAACTAACTCCAGATATGTGTGCCACTTCATGCATCTGGCTTTACCCAGGCCATCAGGCTTTGCAAGCAAGTACCTTCAATCTCTGAGCCATTTATCCAACCCTCATTTTTTTGTGAGGCAAGCCCAACAGGCTAGTTTTTTTTTTTTTTTTTTTGCACACTTGGGTCACCTTGCGTCTGACTTACATGGGACCTGGAGAGATGAACCTGGATCCTTAGGCTTCTCAGGCAAGCACCTTAACTGCTAAGCCATCTTTCCAGCCCAACCCTCATTTCTTCTATGTAAGTGAATCATAACCACTGATGACCTTTCCACACCTGGGATTTGTTTTCCAGTGTTCAGGGTGGCCCCCCTACCCTACCCCAGGGGTGTGTACTTCTCTATGAGGAGAAGCAGCATGAACAAAACACATGAGACCTGACGACAAAAATACAAACTCGCACATGTACTCCAAGCCAAGAGGTACCCTGATGTACATGTGAGCCACTAACTGTAGAAGAAGTGGAGTTGCCTGGGCAGAGTGACACTGGGGACACAGAGTGCTAAGCAGGGTTTTGAGGTCCCACTGAGGAGTACCAACTACAGAGAAGGTACCACTGCCAAAAGGTCAGTGGAGGGGGTATGAGCCCAGACCCACTTTCCTGCCATCCTTGTCTTAATGAAGTTTGCCAGCTATACCTCTCATGGGACAGCCTGGAGTCCTCCAAGTTGTCTCATGCCATGCCCTGAACAGATGCTTCCTGGCAGAGCACATTCAGTAAGCAGCTTCTTGGTTCCCTATCTGAACAGTCAGGGCCAGACTTGGTCTTATCTGTGGGTTCCATCCCCATGGACTCAACTGTCTCTGTACTGAACATAGATAGACCTTTCCTCAGTCCCTAAACAGTACAGTATAGCAGCTATTTACATAGAATATACAGCACGATAGGTATTGGAAGTAATCTAGAGATGTTTGCATTATACAGGAGGGTGTTCATAGGTTACACGCAAACACCATGTCATTTTATACAATGGACTCCAGTATTTGCAGGAAGGGCGCTTGTGGATCCTTGGACAGCTCCTGGGAAGAGGGGTGCTCCATGGCTCCCTCCAGTGGCCCAGCCTGGGAGCATTATCTTCCTCTTGCTCTTTTATAATGGGGACCTGATTTGCCCATAGTTCCAAGACTGACTTTCAAAAGAGAGAAGGGGTGGGAGGGGAAAAGAGAGAATAGGGGAAGAGAGAGGAAAGAGAGAAGGATAGGGTAGGATGGAGGGAAGGAAGGAAGGAAGGAAGGAAGGAAGGAAGGAAGGAAGGAAGGAAGGAAGGAAGGAAGGAAGGAAGGAAGGGAGGGAGGGAGGGAGGGAGGGAAGAAGGAAGGAAAGAAGGAAGGGAGGAAAAGAAAGAGAGAGAGAGAAAGAAAGAGGAGGAAGAAGAAAGAAGTGAGAGAAGGCGGGAAAGGGAGAAAGAGAGGAAGGAAGGAAGGAAGGAAGGAAGGAAGGAAGGAAGGAAGGAAGGAAGGAAGGAAGGAAGGAAGGAAAAGGAAGGGAGGGAGAGAGTCTCAAAGAGCCTAGTTGAAGGGATTTGTGTCTCTTTGGAGCCGAAGCCTGGTTAACAAAAGGAAGCTTAAGGAAACACAAGCACAGGTTGGCGCACACCCATGCCATGCTAACCAGCTATTTACTGAGAGAACCAGAATCAAGTCCCTTTTGGTCTCACTGTCCAAGGCTGGTCTCCTTGCCAGGCATAGGGTGACACTGATGAAAGTTCTTCAAACCAGGCAGGGACTTCACCTCTTATGCAGCACACACAATCACTTAACTAATATTTGTTTGATGTCAACTGTGTTCCAGGCTCTCTGTGGGGGCTCCCAACAGTCACAATGACTGCGATCATGTAAGGGTCACAGTAGGCAGCTGCTGAGCTACATGCCTTGCATGCACCATCTCATTCGAGTCCACAACTGCCAGAGGCAGCGGGAACTGTCATTATACCAAGGAGACTCTCTGTGACTTCCAAGGCCCAGAAAGGTGAGTGAGTGGCAGAGCTGGCATGGAGCCCAGACCACCAGTTCAGGGCCCTAGCCTCGTACTTACTTCAGAGGAAGTAACAAAGCTCACAATGGCTCAGTGCCAGCAACTTGCAAAAAATTAACCAAGCTCTTGAGTGTGGGAGGCAGCATTTGAACTTGAAAGTATGAGGCCCAAGCCCACTCTCTGGTGTTCTGCCCCAGAAGCTTGCCTGCCTAAAGTGGGTGCCCAAGATAGTTGTGGGCTCTTCTGGCTTCAGGAGAGCAGAGTCCTGTGAAAGAGGTGGTAGGAGGACTTGGGAGGGTGGGGAGGCCTGGGCCTAACACTCCATGCAGGCCTGGCAAAGGGACAGGTCTGAACCCAGCCCTGACTGTCTCACTCATCCAGGGTCTGGGGCAGGGTTGAGACAACCTGTTCATCCACTGATGGGGGGGGGGTGTCTCTGAGCCGCCTTCTGGCCCCTGTTGCAGAAATAGGGTCTAGAATGGCCATAAATAGCTCTCAGTCCAGGCTTTCTCTAGAATCTGAGTTGAGAGACAGAGAGGCAGATAGAGAGACAAAGAATGCACATGCCAGGGCCTCTAGCCAGTCCAAACGAACTCCATCTGCATGTGCCACTTTGTGCATCTGGCTTACATGGAAACTGGGAAATCGAACCTGGGTCCTTAGGTTTCGCAGGCAAGTGCCTTAACTGTTAAGCCACACTTCAACCTGAATTTTTCTTTTTGAGAGCCTGAATCTGAAGGCTTCTTCTGTAGGAAAGAAAAAGCCCCTCCAGCTGGATATGAAAGTCAGCCATAAAAGAGCAATGTCTGTGCTCCTAAATGCTCTTCACATTCTTCTGGAAATAGGCATAGACCCCAAGGAGCTGATGAAAATGACTCTGAGGGCGAAGGAAGTAGTTGGGTGGTAGAGTACTTGCCTAATATACACATGACCCTTGGTTCCATCCCTAGCAACAACAGCAAAATGATCAACACAAATAAATGATCTAGAGAATAGAAGAAATGGAGAATCTCTGACGAAGAGAATCCAAATCCTAGATAGAAGCAAGGAGTACATCAACAGTTAGTTCAAAGATGGACCACAATTATCTGCGAGTTTTGTCCTGGCTAAAGCATGCACACTATCCCACCAAGACTCCCACGTATAGCCAGTCGGCCTCTCTTTCCTAGTACCCGCTAGCCCAGCGTTAAATCCCTCCTAATAGGGAGATTTGAGCGGCCTATAGTCTCCTTGCCAGCTGGACTTCAGTAAAACTCTTTCTGTTTGACAAAACCCAGTGTCATGGCCTGGTGCAGTGAGCCCTTGCTCAGTATCAGAGTGGGAGAGGAAGTCAGGCAGGATCTGCCCGTGGGCTCCCTGGGCCTTCCTTACCTTTATCCACTCAGCTCATGCCTTAGCTGAGAGAGGAAGAAGGAAGAGAAGGGAAGGACTTTCCATGTCGGTATGGGTAGTCTCAACTGTGAATGGCTGGCCATTAGTCTAGGCTAATGTTCTCAAACATTTCTGTTAATAACAGCCCCTCAACAGGACTCAAGGAAAGGCCTATTGGAATAAACCACTAAAGCAGAGAATGAATGAAGTCATAAGTTGGTGAGTCAGTTGGCTAGAATGGAGGATGACCCAGAGGGTAGGAACATGATACATGTAGTCCCACTCCACAGAATGTCCCCAGAAGATGCACCTGATAAGCCTTTACATATGCTTGCCCAAGAAAGATGAGAGTGAGCTGTAAGGGGAGGGGAGAATGAATCCAAGGTCACTGAGAATGTCCCCCAAGTACCTATCTACTGGCAGCCTCATGGCCTTGATCAGCACTTCTGTTAAGAAAGTGGTTAGGGGACAGACAGGAAGTCATATTTACAACTGGGAAGTCATATCTGCAGGGACGATGTGTTAGTCTGCTCAGGCTGTAACTACAAACTACTGATGGCTTAAACAACAGAAATTCATTTTCTCACCATTCTGGAGGTGAGAAATTAAGATGCCAGAGAGTTGGTTTCTTCTGAGGCCTCCCAGCTTAGGGATGGTTGGCCTTCTTGGCGTGTCTTCATGTGTTCTTCCCTCTGTGGGGGTCTGTGTCCTAATTTCTTATCAGTCATACTGATAGGGATATGGAACAGGTAGTCAGTTAGGAACCCAGGCCCAAAGAACACGAATGCCACCCTGTCCTGGAGAGACTCCAGTCTGATTCAGTCTGAAAGATGGAATAAAGAGCAGCTTTCTGATTCTTCATGAGCAGTTCAGGACCCCACAAAGCCGTCCACCGCAGAATGTCCAGAATCCAACTGCAGCAAGTTGTCCCAAGCTCATATACAAAAACAAGAGTGCTCCTCGGTTCCAAGTGCAGTTTGCCCCTCCTGGTGAAGACATCTGCACCCAGGGGCTGTGCAGACCCTGCAGGGCCTGACCTTCATGCAGAACTTCCACTCAGCGGGTTCTTCTACTTCCTCCCCTTTGCCTTGCTGGCCTAGGGCCAATCTCCTCCATCTAGTGCGTGGCTCTCAGAGGCCACTTGGTCCAGGCCTGAATCAGCTATCACGGCACTGCCCCAAGACCATGTAGAAGGACAGGGTGGCTCCGTCTGCTCGAGTACTGACACCAGGAGGCATCTGTAAAGCTGCTATCCTCTCTGAACGGTTCACACAATGGAGTCATTTCATAGCCACTGAAAGGCTTGGGAAGAAGGGTCTGCTTTGTTCTATTATCAAAGATTTTGCACTGATGTGGGAATAGCTAATGCTAAAAACGTTGTTCTTTGCCTATGTCAAATATTTAGGTATTTACTATAATGCTGTAGTATCTTAGCATAGTCAGCATAAAAAGAAAAAAAAAAAGGCTGGAGGGATGGCTTAGCAGTTAAGTCACGTGCCTGCAAAGCCAAAGGACCCAGATTCGATTGCCCCAGGACCCATGTAAGTCAGATGCACAGGTGGCTTATGCATCTGGAGCTCATTTGAAGTGGCTGGAGGCCCTGACATGCCCATTCTCTCTGTCTCTCACTCTCTCAAGTAAATAAATAAAAGTTTAAAATATTTTTTAAAAAGAAAGAAAAACAGCTAGGTGTAGCACTTGGGAGGCAGAGGTAGGAGGATCACCATGAGTTCAAGGCCACCTTGAGACTACAGAGTAAATTCCAGGTCAGACTGAGCCAGAGTGAGAGACACAACCTCGAAAAACCAAACAACCAACCAACCAAACAAAAAAAAAAACCCAAAATCAAACCTGAAATCTCTGTTCCATTCTTCAGATAAAGATCAGATGAATGGAGATTAGAGCATCCACAGATGATTCTTGCCTCCTCCCTGGGATGAGAGTCTCACGGACCCTCATGCTCCAGTCTAGTTGTGGCAGCAGGAAGTAGGAAAATGGATTCCCTAGCATAAGGCTCCACACACAAGAAGTTTCTTTTACAGTTGATTCCAGCCTAAGGGAGCAGGATTTGAGTCAACACTTGACAGGCTGCAAGGAATCTGCTTGGGCTGCCTCTTGGCCTCTGAGTTTAGGCTTCTTCATTTGCAAGAAGGCAATGACAATATTTGACCTTCCCCCTTTGTGATGTCTGCATGAAAATCCAGTGGAGTAATGTGGGTGAAGGCATTTGTGAATGATAAAGCCCATGTACCCTGCAGGAGACATTTCTTGATTTTGTCCTTCAGCATTTTCACCTATTTTTCAAAAACAGCATCAAGGCTATCCTAGAACCCCAAGTTTCCTCTCTCGATAATCAACTTGCTTTCACTATTAGGCCATGGACTATAAGTGTACTAGATCTTTTCCTAGTTCTAGGAGCTTAGAGTGTGTGGGGCATTGCTAAACACAGGCTGTGACTGTGAGGAAGCTGGCCTGGGCTATTAGATATGGCCAGGCACCTTGGGCAGTGGGGGTTGTCTTTATGATTTCTTCCCATCTACTGATTCTTGGTTTGCCTTGTTCTTCTTTTTCCAAGGTCTTAAGGTGAATCATTAAATTGTTTTCTTGTGAACTCTCTAATTTCTTAATATAGACACTTACAGGTATAATTTTCCCTCTTAGGACTGCCTTCATTGTGTCCCAAAGGTTTTGGTAGGTTGTATTCTCATCATCATTTGATTCTATGAATTTATTGATTTCCTTTTTGATTTCTTCAATGACCCATTCATCATTCAATAGTGTACTGTTTAGTCTCCATGAATTTCTGTATGCTCTGTGGTTTTTCTTGTTGCTGATTTGTAGTTTAGTCACATTGTGATCAGATAGAGTACAAGGGATTATTTCAATTTTCCTGTATTTGTTAATATTTGCTTTGTGTCATCATATTTGGTATATCTTGGAGAATGTTCCATGTATGTCTGAGAAAAAAAAAATGTATATTCTGGGCTGGAGAGATAGCTTAGCGGTTAAGGCACCTGCCTCCTAAGCCTAAGAACACTGGTCCCAATCTCCAGGTCCCACATTTAGCCAGCTGCAAAGTGACCCAAGGGCACAATGCCAAACTTGACCACAAGGGAGTGCACACATCTGGATTTCGTTCTCAGCAGCTGAGAGGCTGCTGGCATGCCCATCTCTATCTGTCTTCCTCTCCCTCTCTCTCTGTCTCTCTCTCTCTGTGTCTCTCTCCAAAAAAAAAAAAAAAAAAAAAAAAGTATATTCTGCAGCATTTGGATGGAATGTTCTTTAGCTATCTGTTAGGTCCATTTGTTCCATGACATCATTTAATCCAGATATTTCTCTGTTTATTTTTTGCCAGAATGACCCGTCAATTGATGAAAGTGGAGTATTGAAGTCACCCACTACAATTGTGTTTGGTGTTATCTCTGACCTTAAGTCTAATAGGGTTTGTTTGATGAAATTGGGAGCCCCATGTTAGGTGAATATACATTTAGATTGTAATGTCCTCCTATTGGAGTGTTCCTTTAATCAGCATAAAGTGACCTTCTTTATCTTTCCTCACTAATGTTGGTTTGAAGTCTATCTTGTCAGATATTAGGATAGAAACCCCTGCTTGTTTCCTAGGCTTGTTTGCTTGAAATACTGTTTTCCATCTTTTCACCCTTAGACAGTGTCTGTCTTTTATTGAGAGATGAGTTTCCTGGAGGCAACAACAGGATCCTACCTTTTAATCCAGTCTGCAAGCTTGTGATTTTAGGCTGGGGCATTGGGGCCATTGATATTAAGAGCTATTATTGAAAGGTATATGTTTATTCTCACCATTCTTTTTTTTTTTTTTTTTTTTTTTTTTACTGCTTCCTGATTCCCTTTACTCTCTTGTTTTAACTATTTGAGTATGGTTTATTTTTTCCTGTTTCCTCATGTGTGTGCTTTGCTTTCTCTTCAGTGTGAAGGATTCCTTCAAGTATTTTCTGTAGAGCTGGCTTAGTTGTCATAAAGTCCTTGTGCCTGTTTTTTGTTGTAGAATGTCTTTATTTCTCCTTAAATTTGGATAGATAGCTTTGCTGGATAAAGTAATCTTGGTAGACAGTTGTTATCTTTCAGAACTTGGACTACATAATTCCAAGCCCTTCTGGCTTTTAAAGTTTGTGTTGAGTAATCTGCTGTTATACTGATGGACTTGCCTTTATAGGTTACTTGCTTTTTCTTTCTAACTGATTTCAATATATTTTCTTTGGTTTGTGTGTTTAGTAGTTTAATTATAACATGGTGAGGAGAGGTTGTCTGTTTGGTGTTCTAAAAACTTCCTGTATCTGCATTGGCATTTCTTTCCCAATTTGGAGAACTTTTTCTACTATGATTTTGTTGAAAATGCCTACTAAGCCTCTGGATTGAAATTCTTCTCCTTCTGCTATACCCTGAATTCTTATGTTTGATCTTTTCATAGTGTTCCAGATACCTTGAAATTCCCATTCATACCTCTCTATTAGCTTGCCTTTCTCTTTGTTGGACAGTATTATAATGACCACCTGGTCTTCTAGTTTAGATATTCTGTTCTCTCTCTCATTCATTCTACTAGTGAGACTTTACACAGAGTTTGTTATTTGACTATGTTTTTCAGTGCTAGAATTTCTGCCTGGTTTTTCTTCAGTATTTCGATTTCCTTACTCATGTCAATTAAACTGGTTTCCTGTGTTCTCTTGGAATTCCTTCAGGAGTTAGTTTTCTTCTTTAATTCCTTTGTTTTCTTCTTTGATTCCTTTGATTTCTTTGAGTATAGATAAAATCACTTTTTTGAAATCTTTGTCAGATACTTCATCTAAAACAGTCTCATTGGGAGCCATTTCTGAGGATTTATAATTTTTTGTGTGATTGTATTGCCTTGATTCTTTGTGTTTCTTATATTATATGTAATTTTTGCATCCTGAGTTGATTTGATGCTTGGGTTTTCTAATTATCTGCAGTGCTTTTAGATTTGGAAATCCAACTTATTCACCTTCAGAGTAGGAGTTTAAGGTGCCAAGTGTAGCTCTTGTACTCCAATCCAGCCACAGAAGTAATCCTAGATATTAAGTTTGCCTGCTATTCAAGTATTCTAGTGGGATGGGTGGAGCCACATATACATTCAATAAAAACCAACACAAAGTATGCAAGTGTGGGCATTGAAATGAACAGATAACCTTACAAAGCCAAAATCCCTCAGGGTGTGTGTTGTTATACACTCTTAATCTTGCCTTCTGGGAGGTTGAGATTTCTGTTCTGAAATGGGTTCCAGATCAGCCTGGGTCTGAATCAGACCTTGCCCCCAATAATGACAGAAGAAAAAAACAAAGGCCCAATAAATCTGAAAGCATCAAAGGCAACAATATTCAACCTCCAAATACAGCTTAATTTAGAATGATAAAGCAACAAATAATATGTAACCATAACCTGCCCTAACATGGAAAGAGAGATTAGCACTTCCAATTCAGGCCTATGTACCTGCTTCTTTGTCATTCAGCCTCGTTACTTTTTGGGGTGGCTTCAGATCTCACCCACCTCGATCCCTCCATGTGGTACTGTGAATTCTGATCAGCTGTGCTTGGATGCCCTGCCACTGGGAGCTGGATGCATTCTTCAGAGGATCATGGTGCTGTCAGTTGGGAGATGGGAGAGTGCAGGAAGCCTGGAGTTGTACTAGAACTGTTCAGCTGGTCTGGCCTGTGTGCCCTTCAGTAGCTCATCAACTAATCTCTGCTGTCTCCTCTTCAGGTTTCTTGACTTTGCAAGGAGGTTGATGAGGTTGGAAAATCTCCTTGTCTCTGCTCCTGCAGCTGGGCTCTGGGCAGGCACGCAGGTCCTCATGGATGGGATCCAGGTCTGCAAACATCTCAGTGGGATTCTGACCAGCTTTCTCCTTTCTGATATATCTTAGTCTTTTCTGCTTCTCTGTTGTGGTTGATAAAAACCTATACACCTTCACTTTTCGGACATGGAGTATATTTTGCTGTGGTTTTGTTTAAGTCCCTCCCTAGGCTGGATTGGTGTGACTCCTATGCAGCCATTTTATCCAGAAGTCTTCCTAAAATCACATTTTATTCTTTGGAGTTAAAAAAAAAAAAAACTTCACATTCATTCATACACAGTATTGGAATCAGCAGGGGAGACTAATGAGTGATTTGTTTTAGCCCAGCTTGTGTATGGATGGCCAAGCACCTAGGACATTTCTTTAAAAAATTGTAATAAGGGCTGGAGAAATGGCTTAGCAGTTAAGGAACTTACCTACAAAACCAAAAGCCCCAGGTTCGATTCCCCAGGACCCACATAAGCCAGATGCACAAGGTGGCGCATGCGCCAGGAGTTCAGTTCAGTGGCAAGGCCCTGGCGCACCCATTCTCTCTCTCTCTCTCTTTCTCTATCTGCCTCTCTCTCAAACCAGTAAATAAAAATAAAAAATTGTAATAAGCAACTATATGATCAAACGCTAGAGTGCCAGCTCTGTGATCTGTATCTTTTCACCTCCATTGTGTGTCCCACAAAGAAAAGTCATGTAGGGGAAAATGTTGACACACTGTTCTGTGACAATAACTAATAAACAATTAAATGCCCAGTACTCTTCCACAAGGCATACCTACCACCAGTTTTGGTGGACAACAATCGAAAACTATCTTTTTCTGGAATAAGAATTAACTTTGTAATACCCCAAAGCCACTGGAGATGAGAAAGCAAACACTAAAAGTTGGAGTCTACAGCATGTGAGGCAGCCCCGTGGAGTAGAGAAGCATCCACAGAAACAAATATTGATGAAGATTTCTGAAGCACCTGGCCAGAGGTTAGATGGTCAAAGATAAAGCAGACATGCTCATCAGTTCAAAGAATTTACAGCTGACAGAGAAACAGGCTTGGTAAAAGATCATACCTATTCAACAGAGGATGTATCTCTAGAATCAAACAAAAATCATGAAAAGACAATGCTGAAGAGGAAATCATAAGTCGGCAATCTAACCAGCTGACTCCTCCAGCATGACTCAGAGGGTAACTGTGAAGTCAGCTCCACACTGATTTCTGAAAATACTGTCAGCATCTTAGAACTAGTGCGTAACCTTCTGAGATACCTCTTTAAAGGGGCAAATTCACTTGATATGCTGTATAAGTTCCAGTTTGTTGTGTTTTGTATTTAGAACCATACATAAGCAAAAAAAGATCACACAATTAAATGCTTGGTTGATGAAATGTTTCTAAATCTCTTAGGCCTTCTGAGAATGTGGGCATTTGTTAGACCACATTCATGGGAACATTAGATTGTACTGGCTCATTGCCTTCTGCATCACCTTTGAGCCCCACCTCCCCAGTGTTGCTAGAGTCTCCTATATATAAAAGAACATTCTCGGGCTGAGGAGATGACTCAGCAGTTAAAGGCGCTTGCTTGCAAAGCCTGCCACCCTGGGTTAGATTCCCTAATATCCACATAAAGCCAGATGCACAAAGTGGTGCATGTGTCTGGAGTTCATTTGCAGTGGCAAGAGCCCCTGGTATGCCCATATACACACACACTTTCTCTCTCTCTCTCTCTCTCTCATATGCAGAAAACAAACAAAATAAACAAATAAATAAATAAACAAGCAAACAAATAACAGTCTCTTCTTTTAGGATGTTCTGCCTGGATTCCTACCATGAGGCCACCTGGGGCTATTTTGGATAGGGTCTCTGGTAGCAGTGATTTCCCTTTGGGACTCTACCCTGTAAACATGAGATTAGAATCCTGCCCCAACCTGCATTGTACTGCATCCCCTGGGCTTGGGTCTCCTAGCCTCTACTATAAGGAGTTCACTGACTTTCTGTCTGCAGTATCTTTTTAATGCATCCTCTTAACTCCACCCACAGACGTGGAAACAGGTAACACCATGTCCAACCCCATCTCCCCCCTGGTTCTGACTAGAAGTCCCCATCACCTTCTCTCTTTATGCAAACAGACCTCTGAGCACATGGTTCCACACGCAAAGAATCTGCCATAACATTTAGCCAAGACCTCAGCTACTTATAAAATAAAGATTAGGCCAGGGTTGTAAGAGGTCATTTCTCTGGTTTCTTACAGAGCTAAGTTCAAGCCAAAGCTTATACATAATTAGCAGAATAAGATCTGGCAAGAGACTGCCATTCTCTGTGCACAGCTTAGGGCTGTTGTCTGTAAATGACCTCATAATGCAGACACAGACTGCAGGGACCAGGGGTGGTCAGCAACCGAGCAAGGCCACTGGGGATAACAACAACACAGATATCCCTACCAGAGTTTCTTTCAGAAAGGCAAATTTTAGAGATGTTCTATAAAGACTTTCAAAATGTCTTAGTTCTTTCATAATAAATATGCTCTTTTTTAAGAGCTATTACCCAGAGGGCTACAGGGAGAAGTAATGAAGGTGTCAATGTGAGGGGCCAAGCTCTCCCTCTGCTTCCTGGACACCCACCACCCTTCTCCTGGCAACTTCCTTGAACTATACATGTTAATTGAATATTTGAAAGTAAGAATATATTTATATTAAAACAAGCATGAATAGATTATGGAGCCAAGTGCAAAATTCACATGAATTTTTTAATATAGGGCAAGGGACTTAAAAGAAATTTTATATCTGCTGCTCAGGGGTATGCATTCACTCTTGTTAGAGATAATTCAGTGGAGAAGTTTGAGAAGTTCTGATGTGAGCCTCAGGAGCCACCAAACATGTCTTCTGGAATGGGTCTGAAGGCTGTGGAGCCGTAGAAGGAGCAGAGCCATTCCTGAGTTGAACCCCTGGGTAATGGACATACAAGTTGCTCTTGATCCTAGCAGCCCATGTGCCTGGGGCTCCACTGTTCTCCTCTTTAGGTCCATACCACAGGGCAACCCCAGAGAGGTAAAGTGCTTTGTCACATGGCTGAATTCAACCCCAGCCCAGCTGAGCCTGCCAGCTCCTGTTCCCACACTTCCTACTTTCTGGCCTCTCCCATTTCCAGGAGAGCAGACCCAAAACCCCTAAGGCCAGGTCCGCTTGGAGGAAGCCATGAAACCTTATTCCTCTCTTTGACAGAGCAGTGTTCGCCATTCCTCATATACTGCCAGGATGAAAGGACTGTGGCTTTTCCAAATGCCAGAACACATGGAAATGAGATTCAGGGCACTTAGGTGACTTTAAAGAGAAGGGTACCTCCTCTCTTGATCCTCCTGGGGAGGAGGTTCCCATAGCCTTTTGTAGGGGAAAGTGCACCTCCTTGTGGCCACATCTCCCTTCAGGAAGTTGAGCTGTTCCAAATGCCCAGGTACTTGCTACTGGAAGAAAATACAGGTTCTAGGCTGGGAAGATTGCCTGGCTATTAAAGGCCCTTGTGTGCAAATACTGAACACCTGGGCTCAATTCCCAGCATCCATACAAAGCCAGATGCACAAAGTGGTGCATGCATCTGGAGTTCTTCTGCAGTGGCAGGAGGCTCTGGTGTACACACACTCTCTCTTTTAAGTAAATAAAAATATTTTTATAATTTATTTATTTGCAAGCACAGAGAAATTGAGAATCCCCCAGCACCCAATAAAAAAATTTTTTTAAGCCGGGCATGGTGCCACATGCCTTTAATCCCAGCACTTGGGAGGCAGAGGTAGGAGAATCGCCATGAGTTTGAGGCCACACTGAGACTACATAGTGAATTCCAGGTCAGCCTGAGCTAGAATGAGACCCACCTCGAAAAACAAAAATAAACAAACAAAAAATGTTAAGTATCTTATTATTTATTTGTTTGTTTTGTTTGTTAGTTTATTCATGAGAGAGAGTGAAAGAATGGGTACACCAGGCCCTCTAGCCACTGTAAACAAAGTCCAGACCACCTTGTGCATCTGGTTTATGTGTGTACTGGGGAATTGAACCTGGGTCTTCAGACTTTGCAGGCCTTAACCACTAAGCAATCTCTCCTGTCCCAATATATATATATTGGTTTTTTGAGGAAGGGTTTTCACTCTAGTCCAGGCTGACCTGGAAATCACTATATATTCTCAAGGTGGCCTTGAACTCATGTCAATCCTCCTACCTCTGCCTCCTGAGTGCTGGGATTAAAGGCATGTGCCACTACGCCCGGCTCCCATAATATTTTTTTTAAAAAAGGGAATTACAGGGGCTGGAGAGATAGCTCAGCAGTTAAGGCACTTGCCTGCAAAGCCAAAAGACCCAGGTTTGATTCCCCAGTACCCATGTGAGCCAGGTGCACAAGGTGGTACATGTATATGGAGTTCATTTGCAGTGGCTGGAGGTCCTGATGAGCCCATAGAAAAATAAAAATGGAGAAAAATGAAATACAGGTTTCAGGGCCTTCATGTGGTGCCCAACTCCTGGGCATCAGAAGCATGGTACCTCTCCCTGATGCCCAGGGAAGAGTGCTGACATGGGGGTTCAAAGCCTTCCATGAACTCTGAGAAAGCATGCTGACATGGGGGTTCAAAGCCTTCCATGAACTCCGGAGAAAGCAAGCACTCTCTCTGAGTGGATGGCTGGTGAACAAGAAATGGCTCAAGCCTTTCTTCTCAGCTTTCGCTTTCTGTTTCAAGCCATCAGTATCTTTGATTCACACAAAACAATTTAGAACAAACAGTAAGAAACGAGTCGGCTTGTGGGGGAATATAGTGAACTCTGATGAGCTCTTTTCTATCTGGAAGGTGGCAGCATCGGGTTTGCTTTGGTCAGCATTTGTACTTCCTGTGTTCCCTCCTATCTGGCAGGAGCTTGCTTGGAGGGTGTGAAGCCCCGTCTATGCTTAAGAAGCCAAGTGGGGTCTTGAGGGGATGATGAGAGCTGCACTTCTGGGAGGCCTCAGTAATGACTCCACCCCACAGCAACTATCAGTATTTACTCACAAATCATTGACTATGTGCTTGGCTTGGTTATAGGTGCTTGGGATGGAGTGTGGAACACTGTGGTCAAACTCTCTATGCTCTTAGTCTTAAATTTTAATGAGGAAACAAAGAAATTCTACTGAAATTGGCTAGAAGTAGGGGTCAGAGCTCTCGCCCCTCCCTCACTCAGATATGACATTTAAAATAAAATCTAAGGGCTGGAGAGATGGCTTAGTGGTTAAGGCATTTGCCTGTGAAGGCTAAGGACCCCAGTTCTATTCTCCAGGTCCCACATAAGCCAGATGCACATTGTGGCACATGCATCGAGTTCGTTTGCAGCGGCTAGAGGCCCTGGCGTCCCCATTCTCTCTCTCCCTCTCTCTCTCTCCCCCTTTCTCTGTCTCTAATAAATAAAAAAAATAAAATCTTTTAAAATAAAATCTAAGAGCAGCAGCAGCAACCCAGATGCTCCCAAGTGAGGGATCAGCTGTGCTTAGAGCCTGGAGCGAGGGGAGGAGTGTGGCTAAGGAGCTTAACCTGCATCTTAGGGGAAACAGAGAGGAGAAGGGCAGAGCATGGTGCCCATGATGGGCCGGGGGAAGCAACTGACAGGGTATAGGCAAGGAAAAGACGAGACCAGACTTGCGTGTTTAAAAGTCATCTGAAAACTGTTGTGGGAATCCATTCAGGGAAACAGGCTCTAGTGCAATGGTCCAGGCAAGAGATGGTGACATGCACAGGTGATAGCAGAGAATCCACCAAGGGAAGGATGGTCAAAGTGAAAAGAACTAAGGGGGAGAGTTCGTAATTGGCTACATATAGTGGCTATGAGAAAGAGAGCCCAGGGTGACGCTTGGTGCTAGGTTCTTCACATGTATATGGTGACTGCTTCCTGACATGTGTAGTAGCACTACCCACTGGATAAGCAGAACCTTCTGCCTCATGAAAACTCCCCTCCCCCCTCAACTCACTCATGCTCTGCAGGAATAATGGCTGCATCCCCTGGGAGCCAGACTCAGTGTGATGGTGTTGGGGGACTGCAGCTCAGAGCCAAGCAGGATATTTCCTTCAGGGTCACAGCAAGCTTCCCTGCTGCCTATATGGGATCAGGGTGGGTAGCTTCTGGCCCTCCAGGAAGTTCTACCAAAACCCCTGGCCACCCACGTCAGCCTTATTGTGGGTTCTCAGCTCAAGGCTAAAATGAACAGATCTGGACTCTTCCCATTTTGTCTTCTGCCCTTTAAACAAAATGAAGCAAGACCATCAGCTTGACAAGCAGCATGCCCACTGCCCTTCTCATGCAAGAAGTTGCTTAATGAACTCTGAAGTAGTGGCCTGTGATGACCAGATTTCCTACACCGAGCTAACTTCCTGCCCTCTCCTCTCATGCCTCTCCCTTCTCAAACATCTCCTTGGACTCAAGTGATACCTTCCCCTCAACCTCCTCTCACCTCATTCTTGCCCCACTCATCTCCCAGACCTCTAGCTCTTTAATTGAAAGGCTTATTTTCTCCCTAACTCAGTTATGCTCATTAGTGCTTGCCTGCTTCCTGAAAATATTTCCACTTTTGAGGAATTTCTCAGTCATCCCTTTCTTTCTCTCCTGTGGCATTTCTCACTCCTAGAAAACACCCTTCTCTAGTCCCCACTTCATTTCTCCCAGATCCGTTTATGTCATGGTGGATTTGCATCTCCAGAAAAGTTATGTTGAAGTTCTAATCCCTGTGACATCCAAGTGTGATGTCATTTGGAAATCGGGTCATTGCAGATGTTACTCCTTGAAATCAAGCCATACTGAAGAAGAGTAGGTCCCTAGTCCAATACAACCTTATGAGAAGGCACAGGGACATTCATAGAGAATGCCAGGTGATAATGCAGGGAGAGATTAGAGTCCTGTGGGCTGCAAGACAGGGAGGACATAAGCTTGCCAGCAACCACCTTGGAAGCTAGGAAGAGTGAGGAAAGATTCCTTAGTTTTCAGATGTATACTGGCCCTGATGACATGGACTTCTAGTATCTAGCACAGAAGGATAATAAGTTTCTGTGGTTCTAAGCTATCCACTGTGTAGTATGTTGCTATGGCCATCTTGGGAAAGTAGTACAAATGCCATATGGAATGTCCCACGACTTTCCTCCTAAGGGCCTCTTCCACTTCCACCCATGAGCTTCACCAGGCTCCCAGTTCTGACCTAAAAATCTCTCTGGTACTGATAAAGGTGGTGTTTGCATGAGAGAAAGGGCTCCCCATGGAGTTGGAGTATGTGACTCATAATGTCTGAGATGGTTTGTGGACCCTAACTGCTTTACCATGTCACCCCCCACCCAGATCCTTTTTCAATTCCCTCTCAGCATACTGGATAATGCTATTGCTGCCAGTGTGTACTTTTGCCCATTCTCTCTGCTACAATGTGGACCCCATGAGGACAGGGGCCTATTTTGCTCAGTGGTCCATAATAGACAATTAATAAACTTTTTCTGAATCAAAAAATTATATGAGGACCTTGCTGCCTCTGCCAACATGGAACAGCAGGGGCCGGGGAGAGGATGTCAGGACTATAAATAAGAATACAGTGGTCAAGTGCTTGAGAAAGAAGAAAGGGTGTGTGTATGTGTAAGAAATATGAGAGAGAGAAAGAGAGAGAGAGGGCTATGCCTACCTTAGTTCTGGTCAGTCTTGTGATCTTGAGTTCTCTGTTGTTTGAGGACCTCACAAACCTGATTTTCAATGTGACCTCACCTGGAGTGAAGGAGCTCAGGCAGGTGGTTGCTGTCTGGCACTCTAAAATGGGATCTCTAAGAGCTACCTTGGCCAGCACAACCAGGAGGTATGCTGTTTTAGACTGGAATAGTCAGGCTGGGCAAGAGTGTGAGAGGAGCTCATTAATTTACAAGTTTGGAGGCCGAAGAATTTTTCTCTCCAGGCCAAGGCTTGAATAGTGCACACACATCAAGCTCCGTCATTGGCAGAGTCCCTTCTGTTACAAGACAGAGCTGAGACTTGTCCATACAAACACTCGAACAACTCCAAGACATAGTAAGCACCATGGGGTTGCATTTCTTGGGAGGGCTATTGGAATTCAAAGAAAGACAACAGTATGGTTAGGCAAGAGGATGATGGTCAGATGCCAAGGGACCTTAGAACTAGCCTTTGAAAGAAGAGGGAATGTGGAAGTATGTCATATGAGCAAGGGTTTGGGCATCAGAATATAGCTAGAAGATTGTCAGGCTCTGATTGTGCATGAGCAGAGTTCACTGACCAACTAATAATTCCATTGCTAAAGAGGATGGTAGTTGAACCTTCTCACCTAGGAACAAATGCGTCCTGATACCTACAGAGGCACAGAAGCTCTGGGATCTGTTTTAAAGAGGAAAATACTACCAGCTTTTTTCTACCTAGATAAATAACATTCTGATAGTTTGGTAATGGGCACTTCAAATAAAATATAGTGACAGAGGTAATATAACATCATTCACTTTACCATTAAAACTAACAGAAGGTGGCTGTTAGCAGTAGAGTATCAGAATTATGATTCCCCAAGGAGCTGATGTCACGTACAGCTGGTAGAGGAGCCCCTCTCCTGCTTGGTGGCTGGTTGTTTCCTCTCTGGCATGTGCAGGGCAGTGGGATATTGAGGTGGCTGACCAAGATGAATGCTGCTGAGAGCTTGCTTGCTTCATCATACCCTCCCACAGTGAACTCTGGAGATGGGCAGTGAACATTTAATGGAGAGACTGTGATGGGAGAAGAGAATTGGCGTCATGTGAATTATCTTGTGGCAATGCTAATGTGGAATCCGTCTCTGAGAAGATGCAAGTGGATACAAGTCTTACAGACTACTAAACCGATCATTTAACAGCAGGCAATTGCTTTTCTTTATGACAATTATAGACAAATTAAGCACATGCTATGGAAGTTATTAATTGATGTTTTAGATGGCACCCCAAGGCAGAAAATTAGAGAGAATACATCGCTGGCTTAAGTGTCTTCTACTGAAGATCATCAAGATCTTGTCAGATGAAGAGCATTCACTTTTGTGAGATTTTACTCATCCATCTCCCCTGCCCACTCCACTCATTAAGCTGCTGGGAATGTCTGGGTCCCTTCTGCCATTGAGACATCACTCAGACACTCCTTTGACCCTGAGGTGTTTGCTGCTTCTGTTGCTATGTCCCAGCATTTCTAGTGCCTCATGGAGAGGAAATGAGCCAAATGTGTCTGCCTTCATTATTATCTGTATCTTTTATGACTCTACAAGTAGACAGAGGCATGGGTTTGAAATGGGGAGTGAAGTGGGGTGGAGAGATCTTTGTGTTAAATCCTGTTTGAAACCTGTGTGTAGACTGCTTAGCACAGAACCTGGAAAGGAGCAACAATTGATGAACACCTGCTACTTTCTGGAGGTGACCAAAAATGGCGAAGGAGTGAGTAAATGCAATAGACAAGGCCCACAGGCAACTGGGAGCACATAATTCAACTACATATTGCTGAGCCTAGAAACAGGGCCAGGAGAAGATTTGGATGTGGTGATGGAAATGATCTTGGGGCCTCTGCCCATCAGTACATGGATGCTCTTTCATCTAGTTTTGATGTAGTTGTATGCTCTGTGCCACTTTCAAGGCTCAGTTCTCTGCAGACTCTCAGTGTGAACATCTCATGTACTGAGCCTGACTCTTGGGGTTAAAGGAATGTATATCATTACAATAAAGCTCTTAGATGCAAGCCATCTACCCATCTACTACTCGACCACAGCAACAGTAAAGGGGCAGAAGAAATCAGTCCACATGGGACATTTTGACAGAAGGTATTGGAGTTACCTTCATGTTTCTGGGACAAAGCACCCCACCAAAAGCAGTTGGTGGGAGGAAGTTTTTATTTTGGCTTACAGTCTTGAAGGGAAGCTTCATGACAGCAGGGGAGAGCATGGCATGAGCAGAGGCTGGACATCACCTCTGCCACCGCAGGTGAAAAACAGTACAAAGAGAGTGAGTTGAAGTCTAACAAGAGGAAGCTGCCTACAACACCCCAAAGTCCACCCCCAACAACACACCTCCTCTAGCAAGGCTCTGCCTCCAAAATTGCCATCAGCTGGGGACTAAGCATTAAGAACACAATAGTTTATGGGGGTCACAACCATAAACTACTCCAATCGAATACAGATGGCATGCTGGCCCCAAAGTAACACATAAAAACACTATGAGGGGCTGGAAAGATGGCTCAGTGTCTTTAATTCAATTCAATTCAATTCCCCAGTATGCATATAAAGCCAGACTCCCAGAGTGACACATGTGTCTGGAGTTTGTTTGCAGCAGCAAGAGGCCCCAATGTGCCCATTATCATTCTTTGTTTGTGTCAAATAAATAATTAAAAAAAAAAAACTCTGTGAGCCATTTTAATGGCCAGTTTCAGGGACTTTTAAGAACAATTTTGACTACATGCACGTTGAGCAACTCCGGGGTCTGACATCATAGCTCCATGTGTGAGGAGGACACTGCAGTCATCTCTAAGTTCCTTAGAGTACTAGCCACTGAGGCACCCCTGACCCTTATCCTGGTGAACTGTATTCAACCTGAAGTCATGGGGTGGGTGGAAGGGGTGATAAGGGTCAGTGCTAAAGCAGAGTCCACTGTAAAATGACCACATCTTCTGACATCATGAGGTGGATGGAAGGGGTGATGAAGGTCAGTGCTAGAGCAGAGTCCACTGTAAAATGACCACATCTTCTGACATCATGAGGTGGATGGAAGGGGTGATGAAGGTCAGTGGTAGAGCAGAGTCCACTCTAAAATGACCACATATTCAGGCATCATGAGGTGGATGGAAGGGGTGGTGAGGAAGCTGTGCTAGAGCACAGTCCACTGTAAAATGTCTGCATCTGGCTTTGCTAATATTTTCCAGGTTCCACAAAAAGGCAGCCATGTATTTGCCCCTGTCCACTCCCAACAGACAAGAGAGCCCTAGAAATGAAGCCTGCAGTGACACCCACAAGGCCACTCTGCCTCACCCCAAGGCACTAGAGAACTGTCTCTCTTCTTTCTTCCTTTGCAGGGTTCAGCTGAAGCTGCAACAAGCAGGTGCCAGCCCCACTGTTCATCTCCCCAGCAGCTGCCTTCAGACTTGGGAGAAAGTACACCTAAGGGTGGAAGCTCACCTGGGGTAATGTAGACTTTTCAAGGACACAAATGTCTTCATATGAGTTACAGGGAATCCGCTTCCAGAGTTTTAACTCTTGAAATACATTCGTCTCCTAAAAGTTCTCATGCTTGCCTTATGCATCATAATCTCACTGCCTTGCTCTGGAGTATAAAAATCTCCTCAAACCAAAAGAGAGAAGATGGATATGTTGGTTTCTTGAGGTCCCTTTAATGATTCATGGAGGCATCTTTCGCCCTTGGGGCTTCCTGTCTTTCCTTGGCTCCTTTGTATGTCTGTCAAGGGTGATGCATGGCCCACATTGAGATGCTCTAAATTTCCAGCGACTGAATCACTATAGATTGGTGATGGTCGACTTTTTCACATGATTTCTTTCAGAATCACTCTGCATTATTTAGTAATTAAAACTTATTTTATCAAACCAGCTCATGAAATATTTATTCCAGTTATAGCTACTCCTCATCTTATTTCATCTCATGAAATGTTTAATCTTTTATAACTCCAAACAAAAATAAACTTTCAAACCAAGGATGAAGCATTTAGATGTCATCTTTGATTTGTGCAAAGGGGTATATAGTTGTCTAAGATTATTTTAGGCTGTACTTGAGCAAAAGTGTTTGGAAACGGAGACACATATATTTCACTGTTGGTCCTTGTTCACATTACTCCTTCCCCTCTCTAGATCCAAGCTGTCTGGAATGTTTAAATTTTGTTTTTAATTTCTTAATTATACTAGAACAAATATAGAACATTTCCATCATCAAGAAAGTTTTGTTGGATAGCACAGGCTTGGTGCATCCTGGGAACTGACCTTGCCTTGAGGGGTCAAAGCAGCTCCAGGAAAACCTGTGATTTTGTCAAAAATTCAAACAATATGACACAGTTCATTGAGGAAAAGCCTTTTTCTGTCTTTGTCTTTAGTGACCCAGCTTCTCTTCCTACCAATTTATTGAAATTTCCTTCAAAATAATCTACTCAAATACAAATGAGTGTGTGTGTGCGTGTTTCTTGGCAGTTTTAAACCATGGCTACAAATATTCTGTGACATTCCTCTCACACATCAAAGAATTCTATGCTCCCTTCTCTCCCATTAGGGTAGAATTTAACAATATGGTGGAAATGCCATGTGATTCACAGGTAAGGGATAAAATGACATGTCTCCCACCTTGCTTGCTAGAATACTCAGGCTTGGAGTCCTGAGTTCCATGTAAGAAGTCTTGGAGGGAAAAATCTACCCACTTGTTTTAGTCAGGTTTGCATTGCTGCAGACATCATCTGATCAAAAGCAGCTTGTGGGAAAAACGGGTTTATTTTGACTTATAGAATCAAGGGGAGCTCCATGATGGCAGGGGAAAACAATGGCATGAGCAGAGGGTGGACATCACCTCCTAGGCCACATCAGATGGACAACAACAACAGGAGAGTGTGCCAAACACTGGCAAGGGGAAACTGGCTATAATACCCATAAGCCTGCCCCCAGTATAACACTGCCTCCAGGAGGTGTTAATTCCCAAATTTCCATCAGCTGGGAACCTAGCAATCAGAAACCTAAGTTTATGGGGGACACCTGAATCAAACCATCACATTGTGCCACTGGCCCCCATAAACTGATAACCACACATGATATAAAATACAATGCATTTGGTCCAATTTTAAAAGTCCCCATAGTTTTATCAATCCCAATGATGTTCAAACATTTCTGTAATCTAAGGTCTTTTAACTGAGCCACAATATCAAAAAATCCCCCCCCCCGCAACCCCATCATGACACAGAATAAATATTCACACTGCAAAAGACAGCACTGGGCATTGCAAAGAAATATTTAACCAACACAAGATTTAAACAGGGAAAACATCAAACTCTGTAGCTCCAAGTCCAACAACTCTAGTCAATGACAAGTCTCCAAGTCCGATAATTCTAACCAGCAACAAGTCTCTGGAGTTTCAATTCCACCCCTATAGCTAGGCTACTCACAGTCCTGGAAAACTTCATCCGGGCCAGCAGCTCTCCTTAGCAACATCCACAGTCCATCCTCACAGCTCCATTGGGTCTCCATGCAGGCATCCAACAAACCTGCTTCACACTGCTCATTGCCAAAACACAAGACCATATTTCAAATTCAATGACCCTCTCTTTCCTGCATTTCTTATACTCCATAATACCAGGCAGGGTATCAATTTGTTAATCCAGGGGGGAATAAAGCAGACTTTGAAGAACAGGACACTCCTTGAGCATTCAGACCCCTTCAAAAGAGTCTGCATTCTTTCTGTTGTCCCAATGCAGGTCAACTGGCTTAATCTCAATGGTTATTATCTCTCATATAATTGCAGCTGAATGAGCAGAAGTTTCAGCCCAAAGATTTCTTTCTGTGCCATATCCCTCTGCTCACACCAGTCCATTTCTGCACAATGCAACCCTGCACAAGTTCTCAGGACATGAGCATAACAGCAAGACTCTCATACAAACTGCTTCTAGCCTAGTCTAGGCAAAGATCTTTCTCACCCTCATAAACCATACCTCACAGTCCTTAATTCTTACTGTATTCAGGTCTTTCACCTCTGACCAGAATAGTCCATCAAGCTGTACTCACAGCACTGCAAGGTGTCTCTTAGGCCAAGGTTTCAAATCCTCCCATATTCCTCTTGAAAATCAGCTCCAAAAAAGACAAAGCCACACAGTCTAGCAGCAAATGATGTCATTCCTCAGTACTGTACTGTTGCAGTCAGGTTCACCTTGCTGGCAGAAATCACCTGACCAAGAGCAGCTGGGGGGGGGGGGTGGAAGGGCTTATTTTAGCTTATGGACTCTAAGGGAAGCTCCATGATGGCAGAGGAAAATGATGGCATGAGCAGAGAGGATGGACATCACCTCCTCACCAACATCAGGTGGACAACAGCAACAGGAGAGTGTACCAAACACTGACAAGGGGAAACTGGTAAATATCCATAAGCCCTCCCCCAACAATACACTGACTCCAGGAGGCGTTAATTCTTAAATTGCCATCAGCAGGGAACCTAGCATTCAGAACACCTAAATTCAGGGAACACCTGAATCAAATACCCACACCACTATAATAGCATTCTGGAAGAGAGAGATGTGTCTTAGGCAGATGGGGAAAGGTTCTAGTTGTCCTTGGCTTCTCTGCAAGCTTGCATGCCAAGGAATAAGCTAGCAGTGGAGCTCCATCATCAGGCCCAGTAGAACTCCAAGCCTCCCTCTTCAGCTTTTCCAATTAAAAGAAGGGAGCCTCAGGAGTGAGCATTGCCTCTCACCTCAGGACAGCCAGCTCACTGTGGAGATGTGACTATCCTCTAATTAAGAAGCTGGAGAAACACATTTACACACAGGGTTGAGTAACACTCCCAGCTGAGCCATTCCTTTGCCATAACAACAAAGAAGCCAGGCTTGAGAATGAAGATCCATCTTGACTAATCCCCTATAATTCACAGGAGGGGCATTAGAATTTGACTGGAAAGCTTAGAAGGACTTAAGAATAGAGACTTAGAAAACCAGCCAATTGAAAAATGAGGTAATTAGTAACCCCAAGACAACTAAAGTTGACCCATAAAAGTATAACAGTCTGTGCAGGTCAGCTGTGACTACATTCAGTCATAGAAATGCTAATACACCCGCTTTTAATCCCAGCAGAAGTAGGTGGATTACTGTGAGTTTGAGGCCACTCTGAGACCACATAGTGAATTCCAGGTCAGCCTGGGCTAAAGCTAAACCCTACCTTGAAAAACAAAACAAAAAACAAAACAAAAGCTAATACAGAACATTAACTTAACCAAAGATGGTGATATAACTATACTGGCAAGCTGGGGAGAATGGGAAATGTGCTAGAGGGCATTGATAAGCAAGAGAAAGGGTCTAAAACCTGAAGAAGTTAAAAATAGCTGTATTATTCAGAAGTTTAGACATAAATTATAGAAGGAACAGAGGAGATGGTGAAGCTCATGTGTGAGACTGGGGAGTGATGTAGAGAAGGGGACAATGATGAGGACTACGTGAATGAAGGGCCACCCATGGAATGATGAGCCTTTGATGAGGAGGACACATCTTAGAGGGAAGAAGCAGTCTGGAAAGCATAGATGGGCTTATGATTTTACATGAGAAAATGAAAGTTCCCATCTGCTAGGGTCTCTTTTCTCAATGAAACATGAGATTCTGTCAGCTGAGAGTAAAATCCAGGGAAGTGTATAAGAGTTTTAAGGCTAAAGTAGCTATGATAAAATCATCTAAGAGTATGGCTTAATTTTACATAGTAGTTTTGAACTGAAAGTAGAAGCAGGTTTGCTTGCCTGACTTTCCATAGTAATGGAGTCCATGGAGTGCAGACAGATCCTGCCTCACCAACTCCCAGTTATTTCTAATCCATCATACCTAATTATTTCTTCAAGTATCTAGCATTTTCTGACATCTATTTTCTTAAATGCACTTGTCCATCTGTCCCTACTAGAATGTAAACTGCATTATTGTAACCGGGGGAACTTGGATACCATTCTTCCACTATGTCTCCAGCACATAGGGAGAACCACCACACCTGACAAATACTATCTTTTTTTTTTACACCAGCAGTTCTAACAAGTTCTCAGTGGTATGAAACTTCTGGTCCAGAGAACTCACTTTGAGTAGCAAAATTTTACAGCAAGCCCATAGGTCGATGTCGATCTCTCTCTCTCTCTGTCTCTCTTGTAATCTCAAATACTTGGTCTTTGGGGGATTTCCAGACAACATTCTGAATATCTAGTTACATCTGTGATGACTCTATTTGAAATATTTTCTGGCCTGTAACAATAATAATTTCTCCTTAGAGAGAACTCTGGGCTTTCTCCAAAGACAACATAGTTCTGAAAAGGAACATGCTAAGAAGGCTACTGCTTTAGAGCAGGCCAAGTTTTGCTGAGAATAACTCAGCAGAAGCCAGCTTCCAAGTTTCCAGACTTATGGAGAAAAGAGAATGCAGATCATTGTATTCTGTGGCAGATCTACCGAAAGTAAAGAGGACTCATATCATTCTGTCTCCATCCACATCACTGGATAGGAACACCAACTAAACCTCTGAGTGGCTGGGCATGGTGGTGCACACCTTTAATCCCAGCACTCAGGAGGCAGAGGTAGGAGGATCACCATGAGTTCAAGGCCACCCTGTGAACTCCAGATCAACCTGAGCTAGAATGAGACTCTACCTCGAGAAACCAAAAAAAAAAAAAAAAAAAAGTCTGAGTGTCCAGGCCATGTGCCCCTTCTCCTTTCCTCCACTCTCACATGTTCCCCAAAGTTCACCTGTCAGAAATTTAATCCCCACGTTCACATTAATAATAGGGTCTGTGTGGGCTGGAGAGATGGCTAAGCAGTTAAGGCACCTGCCTGCCAAGCCTAAGAATGTCTGTTCAAACCTCCAGGTCCCACATTTAGCCAGATGCAAAAGTGACGCAAGCTTGCAATGTCACACATGTGTACAAGGGGATGCACATGTCTGGAGTGTGTTCACAGTGGCTGAGAGGCCCTGGCATGCCCACTCTCTCTCTCAAATTAAAAAAAAATAATAATAATAGGGGCTGTGGAAGGTGGTTAGGGTTAGATAAGGTCATGGAGGTCAGCTCACATGGTGGCATCAGTTGCTTTTATAAGAAGGAGGGAGAGGGGCTGGAGAGATGGCTTAGTGGTTAAGGCATTTGTCTGTGAAGCCAAAGGGCCCAGGTTCAATTCCCCAGGACCCACATAAGCCAGATGCACAAGGGGCATATGTGTATGGAGTTTCTTTGCAATGGCTGGAAGCCCTGGCATGCTCATTCTCTCTGTGTCTGTCTCTCTTCTATCTTGCTCTACTTGCAAAAATAAATAAATAAATAAATAAAAAATTGTTTGAAAAAGGAGGAGGGAGAGGGGCTGGGAAGATGGCTCAGTGGCTAAGGGAACTTGCTTGCAAAGTCTGCCAACCCAGGGTTTAATTCTCAAGCCATCCACATAAACCAGATGTAAAATGTGGTGCAAATGACTGGTATTCATTTTCAGCAGCAAAAGGACCTAGTATATCCTTATACACACACACACACACACACACACACACACACACACACACACACAGAGAGAGAGAGAGAGAGAGAGAGTTAACTAAATACTTAAAAAAATAAAGGAGAGAGCCCTGAGTTAGCCGCATGCTTTATCTCGTCTTGTGATGTCCTCTGTCATCATTCTGTGACACACAGTGAGAAAGCCTTAGCAGACACACACACACACACACACACACACACACACACAGAGAGAGAGAGTTAACTAAATATTTAAAAAAATAAAGGAGAGAGCCCTGAGTTAGCCTCATGCTTTATCTCGTCTTGTGATGTCCTCTGTCATCATTCTGTGACACACAGCAAGAAAGCCTTAGCAGACACTGAGCACACCCTAGTGCCATACTTGTGACTCCACAGCTTCCAAACCTATGAGCAAGATACACTTCCATTTGTGAATAACCTGGTTTCAGGTATTTTATTACAGCAACACAAGATAGACTAAGATTTCTTCTCCACTCATATCCATAGATTGGCAGTTAGCTAGAAAGAAGAGAGAAATATTGGAACTCCACAATCAAAAAACTTCAACATTGGCTGTAGTGACACACACCAGTCACCCCAGTATTCAGGAGGTGGAGGCAGGAAGTTGTGAGTTTGAGGTTACATGGTGATATCCTATTAACACACCAACAGCATCAAAGACTATATACAACCAATACTCTCTTTTGAATCCCTGGGCATCAAATAAGTAATTCTCAGAAGAGTTGTTAAGAAGTGATAATTTGGGCTGGAGAGATGGTTTAGCAGTTAAGGCACTTGCATGCAAAGCCAAAGGAACCCAAGTTTGATTCCCCAGGACCCACATAAGCCAGATGCACAAGGTGGCACATGCATCTGGAATTTGTTTGCAGAGGCTAGAGGCCTTGGAGTGCCTATTCTCTCTCTCTCCCCCTTTCAAATTAATCATTTTTTTAAAAAAAAAGAGATAATTCACATTCTCCAAAGAATTGTTTGATTTAAAAAAATTAGATATAAGCTGGGTGTGGTGGTGCATGCCTTTAATCCCAGCACTCAGGAGGCAGAGGTAAGAGGATCGCCGTTAGTTGGAGGCCACCCTGAGACTACATAGTTAATTCCAGGTCAGCCTGAACCAGAGTGAGACCCTACCTCAAAAAAACAAAAAGAAACAAACAAAAAAAGATATTAGATATAGCTTGGCTTGTGTGCACACAAATTAGGATCCCAGACTGTAGGACCTCTGAGGCATTGATTTGTAAAGTAGCATTTCTTAAGCTTATCAGACCACCTTGGGAACCCTTTTTGATTTGATGTGATGAGATTGCCTTCAGTTGAGGCATTTCTCAAAAAAGGGAGGCTTGAGGAGAGGTGGGAAATAGAACCAAAGAGAAGTAAAAGTCCACATGTCTCCAGACCTGCCAGGGTCTTCCTCAACTTGAATATCTCATTTATAGCAATCTCCTCGTCTTCTCTGTCTTCTTCCTTTGCCATCCCCGCCCCCATTCTTGTAGAACTCTACTGAAAGACTAACAGAATCACCCACTGTGGTGAATTAATTGGATACCTTTCCCAAGGGAGTTCGTATTTTCTACAGGTTCTGTAGATCCTACCTGGCCCAAATGGGATGGCTTTCTGGTGGAGTCTCAGCTGGTAGAAGAGGTTTTTGATGAAGAAACCTGTCTGTATTTACTGAGGGAGGTCTCCTTCCTGAATCTGGAACTGAGAAGCAGTTGGGAAGGCCCAGGATGCTATCACTGCTCCCCCAAGCCATCAACCAACTTCCTTCAAACTAGGTGCCAGGGGCATACCCATCACCATGCCAAGTAATACCTCACAAGGTAATAAGTTTTAAGCATTTGAAAGTCAGAATTAGTTTTAACCTCTTTGTTTCATGTAATATTTCTGAATCAAATTTATTTCCTTTTTTTTCTTCCTCCGAACTACGCTCGCTTTGATCTTGATACCATGTATTTCTTACCAAACGTATAATCAACAACAGTACAGAAAAAGAGCAAGTTTAGCAGAATGAAGTTTTGTCTTTATTTTTCATTGATTTGGATAAATTATAACCTGGGGGAGGAAAGGGGTATTGATCTTTTGTCTTTCGGTTTTTTTTTAAATTTATTTGTATTAGATATGGACATACTTAGTATGCAAACAACACATGTTGGTACCATTGTTTCCCTCATCTTTGCCCCTTTTCCAAACATCCCCTCTTTGTTGGGGATGCAGGTCAATCCCAAGGGGATTGTGGGTCATGTATTGTGGGGGCAGTAGTCAGTTATGGAGGAGAGGCAATGTCTCTGTGCATCATGTCCCAACTGGTGGCTCTAACAATCTTTCTGCCTCCCTCTTCCACAAAATTCCCTGAGTCATGTTGCATGCATTTTACGTCTACTTCAGTGATGGGCTCTTAGGAGCCTCTGGATCTCTGCTTTTGTAGGTGTTGAGTGTCCTCAGTGTCTATCTCCTTCACCCTTGTGCTGATATCAGGTTCACTGAGAAAGCAGCACTCTTGCTCATTTCCCCATTTCCTCTGTGGTTTCAGCTGGGGCTGGGGTGAAGTGAGTTGAGTTGTTTATCTCCTCAGGTCCAGATCTCATCTGAAAAAGAGAAGCAGAATCTCCAACTGAGAATGAAGTCAGCACAGGTTAAATGGATAACCATTATTAGTTTAGAGAGAATTTAAAGGGTGTAGACCCTCTTATCGGCCAAGATTAGTGGGAAATTGACATTGGAAAGCAAAATCATTATCTGGATATGATTCTGACTAGTTCCTGATATGGTTTCCTTTCCCTGAGTGGATCTGTTAGTCAATCCAAGAGTAGTCGGTTACCCTCCATGGCTGTGTGCCACTATTGCACTTGTGTGAGCACCATGTCAGGTTGTGACTCTGATCTGCTCAGGCAGATGTTGGCCACATTTCCCTGGTAACACATGCAGCACCTGCCAGCACTAGATGGGCTAACTCTCTGGGGACTGGCTCTTTTCCAGATTCCAACCAGGTCTCTCCATGGTCCATGCCAACAGGGTAAGGTGTCTTCAGCAGTAGTCTTACCATTAACCTCTGGTGGGTAATCAAGTGCTCTGGCAGAAGTCTGTCTTGTTTGTTTTGAGAGACTTAGTAGCTCTCTCTGATCAACAGCTCATTGTAGATGTTAACTGTGTCCTGGTACAAGGAGTTACAGACCAGTGCCAAAGAAAAAGAAAAAGGAAGAAGACAGAGAAAAAACAGAAAGATGAGAAATTTGAGGTTAGGCTTCATCTCACCCTCTCCAGGGCCCTTCCAATCCTCCTAAGGTCCTCTTGAGGGTACAACATATTAGTATAACTTCCAGGATATATGATTCTATGGTACCAGTCAATTCAGTTTTGGATCCCCCTCCACCCTTCCCCTTCTCCCAAGCCCTACCCTCCCAATTGTCCAAGCCTCGAGATGCTATTCAGGTATGTCAGCAACTCAGGCTGATCCAGATTAGAAACCGCAGATGAGTGAGACCATGTGACTATTGTCGTCTGTGATTGTGTGAGTTTGCTTACTATGATCCGTTCCAAGTTTGACCATTTTAAAACAAATTTAATTGTGTCATTTTTTTCTAACTGCTGAGTAGAATTCCATCATGTAGATATAACACATCTTGGTTATCTATTCATCCAATGATGTACACCTGGGTTGATTCCAGTTCTTAGCTATTATGAATTGAGCAACAATAAACATGGTTGTGCAAATATCTCTGAACTGGGGCTGGGGAGAGGGCTTAGTGGTTAAGATAGTTGCCTGCAAAGCCAAAGGACCCAGGTTTGATTCCTCAGGACCCACATAAGCCAGATGCACAAGGCGTACATCTGGAGTTCATTTGCAGTGGCTGGAGGCCTTAGCATGCCTATTTTCTCTCTCTAAATAAATAAATAATTAATTAATTTAAAAAAATCTCTGAACTGAGATGTGGAGCTTTTAGGGTAAATGCCCAGTAAGGGAATAACAGGATCTTTTGGTCACTCTATAGTCATCCTTTTCAGGAGTCTCCATATTGATTTCTATAATGGTTGTACCAGCTTACATTGCCACCAACAGTGAATGAGTATTCCTATTTCTCCACATTCTCCCCAACATTTGTTTTCATTTGACTTTTTAAATGTTTGCTATCCTTACTGGGGTAAGGTGGAATCTCGTACTTGTTTTAATTTGCATTTCCTTAATGGTTAGGAATGTTGAACATTTTTTAAACTATGTGTTAGCCAATTGTAATTGTAATTCTTCCTCTGAGAACTCCCTACTCAGTTCTCTGCCCCACTTTTGGAGTGAGTTTTTTGTTTGTTTGCTTTTGTTTTGTGATTGTTTAGGTTTTTTGAGTTCTTTGTAGATTCTAGATATTAGGCTTATGTCCCAGTGCTATAGCTGGCAAAGATTTTCTCACATTCAGTGGGTAATATATTGGTTTGCTTATGGTATGTTTGTCTGTGCAAAAGCTTTTTGGCTTCATGAGATCCCATTGGTTGAGTGTTTGTTTAATTTCCTGGGCTACTGGGGTTTTGTTCAGGAAATCTTTTCCCAGTCCTATATTGTGCAGTGTGCCTCTTATTTTTTTCTTCCAGTACTTGAAGAGTTTCAGGTTTTATATTGAGGTCTTTAATCCATTTGGACTTGAATGTTGGAGAAATGAGTGGATCTAATTCCATTTTTCTACATGTGGCCATCCAATTTGTCCAACACCATTCACCTTTGTCAAAGATCAAGTAGCTGTAGTTACTTGACGTAAGGTCTGGGTCTTCAATTCTGTTCCATTGGTCTATGTTTCTGTTCTTATGCCAGTACCATGCTGTTTGTGTTACTATGGCTTTGTAATATAGCTTTAGATCAGGTATGGTGATACATCGAGAGGTGTTTTTTTATGCTGAGGATATGTTTGGATATGCAAGGCCTGCGGCCATTCCATATTAATTTTGAGATCATTTTATCAATCTCAGTGAAGAATGATGCTGGTATCTTTATCAGTATTGCATTAAATCTGTATATTGCTTTTGGCAGGATTGCCATTTTCACAATATTAATTCTATCTATCCAGGAGCCCAGGAAGTCTTTACATCTTCTTAAGTCCTCCTTGATTTCTTTCTTGAGTTTTTTTTTTTTTTTTTTTTTTTTTAAATTTTGGTTCATTATATAGGTCTTTCACATCCTTGGTTAGTGTTATTTCAAGGTATTTATTTTTATTTTTATTTTTTTTGCTATTGAAAATGGGACAACCTCACTGATTTCATTCTCTGTATATTTGTCCTTTGCATATAGAAAAGCTACTGATTTTTGTGCATTGATTTTGTATCCTGCTACTTTACTGAAGTAATTAATCACCTTTAGAAATTTTGAGATGGGGACTTTTGGGTCACTATGTACAGGATCAGGTCATTTGCAAATAGGGCTAACTTGACTTCTTCCTTTCCAGTTTGAATCCCTTTTATTTCTTTCTCCTGTCTTATTTCTTGGGTTAGTACTTCTATTACTATGTTGAGGAGCTCAGTGGAAACTCCTTGAGCCTTTCCCCATTAAGTATTATTTGGGCTTTAGGTGCTTTATACATAGCCTTTATTGTGTTGAGATATAAACCCTCCATGACTATTCTTTCCAGTGTTTTGATCACAAAGTGGTGTTGTATTTTTCAAAGGCCTTCTCTGCATCAATTGAGATGATCATGTGGTTCTTGTGGTTAAGTTTATTTATGTGGTGTATTAGTTAACCAATTTCCATATGTTGAACCATCCCTGCATTCCTGGGATGAAGCCTACCCGGTCAAGGTGGATAATGCTTTTGATGTGTTGTTGAATTTGCCTTGCAAGGATTTTGTTCAGGATCTTTGCATCTAAATTCACCAGGGATGTAGGCCTATAGTTTTCCTTTCTTATTGCATCTCTGTCTGGTTTTGGTATTAGGGTAATGCTAGCTTCATAAAAGGAGTTGGGGAGGATTCCCTGGTCTCCTATTATGTGAAACAGTTTGAGAAAAATTGCTTACAGTTTTTCAATGAAGGTTTTATAAAATTTGGCTAAGAAGCCATCAGTTCTGGACTTTTCTTTTTCAGAAGGTTTTTGATTACCTTTTCAATCTCCATGGATATGGTAGGTTTGTTTAGGAGATTAATCTGCTCTGGGTTTAGTTTTGGTAGGTGGCATGTGTCTAGGAATTCATCCATTTCTTCCAGATTACTCAATTTTATGGAGTAGAATTATTGGAAGTATGCTTCTAATTTCATTGATGTCTGTTGATCTGTTGTGATCACTCCTTTTTCATTTCTGATTTTGTTAACTTGAGACTTCTCTCTCTCTCTCTCTTTTTTTTTTTTTTTGCTTGTAAAATTGTTTTGTTAGATTCCAATTCATTAATTTCTGCCCTAATCTTGATTATTTCTTTCTGTCTGGAGCTCTCTGGGTTGTATTCTTCTTGTTTTTCCAGTACCTTTAGGTGGACAGTCAGATTATAAGTTTGGGATCTCTCTGTCTTTGTAATGAAGGCATTTAGTGCTATGAATTTTCCCCTTAGGACTGCCTTCATTGTGTCCTATAAGTTTTGGTAGGTTGTGTTTTCATTATCATTCAATTCTAGGAATTTTACAGTTTCTTTTTTCATTTCTTCCACAACTCATTTAAAAGTGTGTTATTTATTCTCCAGGAGCTGGTGGAGTTCTTGATGTGGCTCTTGTTTTTAATTCCTAGCTTTAAAGCATTGTGACCTGTCATGATGCAGGAAGTAACTTCAATTTTCCTGACTTTATGGAGGCATGCTTTATGGCCTAATATATGGTCAATTTTGGAGAAGGTTCCATGGGCTTCTGAGAAGAATGTGTATTCTGTAGAGTTGGGGTGGAAAGTTCTGTAGATGTCTGTTAGGTCTAGTTGATCTATGATGTTGTTGAGCTCTGTTATTTCCCTGTTGATTTTCTGCTTGGATGATCTGTTTATTGATGATAGTGGAGTATTGAAGTCTCTGACTATGATGCTGTTGGTGTTTATTTCTGTTTTATTGTCAAGTAGATTTTGCTTTATAAACTGTGGTGCACCTGTGTTTGGCACATATATATTTGTCATTGTGGGTGCTCATGTTGGATCATTCCCTTGATGAGTAAGAAGTGGCCTTCTTTATCCTTTTTGATTACTTTTATTTTAAAATCTATTTGATCAGATATTAATATTGAACCACCCACTTGTTTTTTATTTCCATTTGCTTGGAATATCATTTTCCATCCTTTCATACTGAGGAGGTATCTATCTTTAGTGGTGAGGTGGGTTTCTTGAAGACAGTAGATAGAAGGGTCCTGTTTTTTGATTCACCCTGATAACCTGTGTCTTTTGATGGGTGAGTTAAGACCATTAATATTTAAGGTTATTACTGTGAGGTTTGAATTAATCCCTACCATGATGAGGTGTTTTCTGGGGTTTGGTGCTTCCTTGTGTTTTTGTTTTTTGTTTTTTGTTTTTGTTTTTGTTTTTCTTGAATTAACTACGTAGTCTCAGGGTGGCCTCAAACTCATGGTGATCCTACTACTGACTCCCGAGTGCTGGCCACCATGCTCAGCTTGTTTTGTACTTTTTTGAGCCTGGTCTATTTTTGGTTATTGTGATCTTCTTTTTGTTGGCTCTTGAGATTGGTTGTTTGACTCTTCTGTGTGGAGTGTTCCCTCATGTATTCCCTGTAGGTTTGGCTTTGTGTTCATATAATCATAGAGTTAACTTTTTTCATGGAAAGTTTTCCTTTACTATCTATTATAAGGGATACTTTTGTTGAGTAGAGTAATTTGGTTTGGAAGCCATAGTTTTTTAGACATTGAAGTTTTCCATTCCAGGCCCTTCTGGCTTTCAGGGTTTCCATTGTGAATTCTTCATGGAACTGCCTTTATATATTGTGAGTTCTTTCTCACTTGCTGCTTTTAAAACTCTTTCTCTTTGTTTTCATTGTTAAGAGTTTTAACTATGATGTGTCTTGGAGAGTTTCTTCTTTGGTCCTGTCTGTTTGGTATTCTGTGGGCTTCTTGTATCTGGATGGGCCTCTCTTTTGAGAGATTCAGAAATTGTTGTTCAATAATTTTGTTGAATATGTTCTCTATGTCTCTGGCCTGGATTTTCTCTCCTTCTGGTATACTCATGATCCGGATGTTTGGTCATTTTAGAGTATCCCATAGTTCCCTCATATTCTGTTCGCTTGATTTTTTGAACTTAGTGAAGTTTTTGGCCTCCTGATCAATTTCTTCTTCTATCTTGTCTTCCAGGTCAGAGATTCTGTTTTCCACATGAGTAATTCTGTTCCTGAGGGGTTCTGTAGAGGTTTTTATAATTTCTATTTGATTTTTGTTTTCTGTTGTGTTATTTTGTATTGTGTACATCTCTTTTTTGAGGTACAATTTCAGTTCAAGCTCTGATTTTCTTCATTCTTCCTGGAATTCATTCTTGCATTTGATCAAGTCTCCATTAAGCTTAATCAACCAATTATTGAGATCTTCCATTTCTTGACTCACCTTCAATTTGTTCATATCTCTTTTGAGGGTTCTAACATTTTCTTCAATCAAGTTAAACCTACTGTCAAAAGCTGAACACTCTAAGAGACAATTCTGTTCAATTTCATTGATATGATTGTTGGTTCTTTGATGGTTTGCTTCCAGTTCAGCAATTCTTTTGATCAGGGTCTCATTGGTTGTTGTGTTTTTATTTTGGGAATGAATTTCTGTTGATTTCTTTATGATTTCATTGGAGGCTTCCATTGTAGGAGTAGGCATCCTTACTGGAGAGCTCTCAGTTTTCTGAATTTTGTTGGCTACCCCTTTTAGGGAAACTCTATTTTATTGATGAGGAAGCAAGTTTTTGTTCTTTGACCTGTGCACCCTCTGACTCAGATAAACAGGGATGTTGGTACACAGTGTCTTCCTGTACACCCTCCCATGCAAGGTATCTAGACCAGGGAGATGGAAGGAACTGGAAACAGGGATCTGGCCTACCTACTCCATGTTTCCATGCCTGCCTGCACGTAGTCCAGTGCAGTGAACCCAGAACAGGGAACTGGGAGGAGCCGGGAAGCAGGGGTCTGGCCTACTCACTCCACTCCCGCCTGTGCACCCTGCTCCAGGTGTTCAGTTTTTGTCTAGGGGTTTTGTGTTTTTATGTTTTGATCTTTGTTTTCTATCATCTATAAATGCCTCAAGGAAGATGACCATCTAGTCCTCCTATGCTACAGTCCTACCATGTTTTGGCTTTTTTAACCTTTTAGTTCTTTCTCAGAAATAATTGCATGCTAATTTTTTTGTCACCACCTTGCTTTATATACTAACAATAAAGTCCTGTATCTCAGTCTCAGCTCTTTCATGATCATTTGAGATTAGAAATCCAGCAGCCTCCAGGATTCTCTAAATCTCTCTATATGTTCATAAATCACATCTAAACTGACACTATGACTTTGTCCATTTAAGTTTGAGTCAGAGGAGCTCAAGCACCTCTCACTGTGTGTCTCAACACTTTTCTTTTCTTTTTAGTTAAGACACTTTGGCCACTTCTGCCTTATGGCAACATATAGACAGCCTTACTTCTCTAGTATTTAGTATGACATAACCCCAACTCTAAACAAAATGAGTAATATATAAACACATTCCCTCACAGGACAGCATGGCCAGACCAGGACTGGTAGGTTTGCTGAGTGCAGCTAATAGCAAGTTGGCACTGTAGTCACTGGCATTGTATTCAGATACACTGGTGTCAGGCGAAGGCAGGAGATAAGGCCCATCTCTGCCTATGGTTCTCTTGCATGGAATTATCTCAGCAGCTCCCCAACTTTCCCTCTGACTTGGCCACAGCTGTGACATTTCATGTTTAGACCAAACATTTGGAAAGGGAATAGGATTGCTGAGATTGTGTGGACAAACCAGGATCTAACTGCGGATGTTGTTAACTTAGCTTGCACCGGGACATGTGCTACACAGGACTGAGGTGGGTGGATGCTCATCGTAGACAGCCTCCTGGCAGGAAGTAGAAGGTTCAAGAAACTGAACAATTTGAGGAGAGTTTCACAGTGACAATATTTGCAAAAGTAAGAGCAAGGTGAAAGAAAGCCACAGCAAAATACTACAACTCCCCCAGGGCTAGTACAACCTGCCATGCTGTTACCACCTGTATTTGCTTTCTGTGGCAATGTAACAAAGCCACAGAAATTAAATAAATTTACTCTCTCCCAGCTCTGGAGACTTGCAGCCTAGAAGTCACTCCACAGCCCAAGGAAAGGCTCTATTTGCCCATCCAGCTTCTGGTGGCTCGTGACTTTCCTTGACTTGATGCCACATTGTTCCAATCTCTACCTCCATCATTACATTGCCTCTTCTTCTGCATGACACTTCTCTCTGGGCCTGTAATGAGGATACCTGATAATCCAGCACAGTCTCTTCATTTTAATGTACTTTAACTTTGTTGAGGTTTTTTATTTTGGTGTGTGTTTGTGTGTGTGTGTGTGGTATTTATGTTCACATGCACATATGTGTGACCATGCATTACATTACATGTACTCCTCAATCTCTCTCCACCTTTAATATTATTTTTTATGGGGCGAGTTGAGGCAGGATCTCACTGTAGCCCAGGCTGACCTGGAACTCACTCTGTAGTCTCAGGCTGGCCTTGAATTCACAGTGATCCTCCTACCTCTGCCTCCTGAGTGCTGGGATTAAAGGCATGTGCCAAAACACCTGGCTTCCACTATTTTTTTAAGCAAGCCCAACAGACTGGCCTTTTTGTTTAATGAGAGAAAGAGACAGGGAGAGAATTGGCATGCAAGGTTCTCCAGCCACTGCAACCGAACACCAGATGCATGTGCCACCTTGTGCACATGTACAACTTTGTGCGTGTGCATCAGGCTTACATAGGACCTGGAGTAGAACATGGGACCTTAGTCTTTGCAGGCAAGTGCCTTAACTGTGAAGCCATCTCTCCAACCCACCACTTTTTCTTTTTCTTTTTTTTTTTTTTTTTAACAAAAGACAAAATCTCTCACAGACCTGGGACTCTGATTCAGCTAGACTAGCTGGCTAGCAAGTCCAGGGGCTCTTTCCCTAGCTCTAGGATTACAAGCGCCTGCCGCCATGCCTAGCACTTTTGTGGGTGCTAAGGATCCAAACTCGAGTTGTCATGTTTGTACAGCAATCACTTTACGTGCTGAGTGATAGCCTCCGTCTCTGGTTTTTGTTTTTGAAGACAGGGAATCATGTAGCACATGCTGGCTTTGAACTCACTCTGTAGCCAAGGGTGACTTTGGGCTCCTGATTCACCTACACCTTCTAAGTGTTGGAGTTCTAGGTGTGCCCCCCATATCCCACAAGAGCCCCCTTTTATAAATGAATCCATATGCACTGATTCTCGGTCTTAGGGCATGTTTTGGGGGACATCATTCAGCCCATTTCCAGATCCCAAAGCTGGCAGAAGTGGGGATGTGAACCAGAATGAGACATCTGGTGAGGTCTGTGAGAGCGCCAGCAGATGGAGGAATGGTCTCCAGAAGGAGGATGCTGTGGGACCACTGGGAGGAAGCAAGAAGGTAGCCTTCTGCTCCTGCCTCCCTTTGATTTTCTGCTGTCAGCCAGAGCTGTGGACAGTCTATGACATCAACCTCCATCCAGGGCCACAAAAGCAAGGGAGAGAAAAGTGGATGGGGCGTCTATAGGGGTAGTTGAAGATATTGCAGCAAAACTGAGGCTATGGAGCCAGGCATGGTGGCACATGCCTTTAATCCCAGCACTCGGGAGGCAGAGGTAGGAGGAGTGCTGTGAGTTCAAGGCCACCCTGAGACTTCAGAGTGAATTCCAGGTCAGCCTGAGCTAGAGTGAGACCCTACCTGGAGAAACAAAAAACAAACAAAAAAAAAAAAAAAAAAACTGAGGCTATGGCAGGAAGGAAGAAGGAACAATGGATGCTGAGAGACAAGTCAAAGGACCAGCACCAGCAAGCCTCGTCATCCGCCATTGCTCCTTGACTCTGTCTTTATCAGATCTACAAGGTTAAGTAGAAGCACCATCTAAATAAGCAGTTATCATTCCCTGTTTACAAAGGAAGCTATGCTGATTACAGAAAATAAGGAGCAAATAGAAAAACCTGAAAAAAATGAATGTTACCCATAATGCTCCAACTCAGAAATGATCAATGTGGCTATGCTATGTCCTCCCAGTGTACGTACCACTTCTTGCATGGATGTGTACGCATGCAAGGAGATACTGGGATTCTAGCATTTCATACTGCTAGGTTTTTGTACCTACAAAAATATGATTAGAGGTCCCAACATACTAATACTTTTGAAAGATAGCAAGATTTTTTTTTTTAATGTGCATAGTATCCTATTATATGCCTGAATCATACTTGCTGGGGTTTCAAGGTTGAAATTACCTGGGCTTCACTGTCACCCTGACCCCTAGAGAAATCTGTCAGTCAGTCCCCACAGGGCTTAGCACTTTGGAATCCAGTTCAGACAATAGGCTTTGCATCCTCTAGGAAGGAAGCAGGAACAGGTACCTGAGCTGCAAGCCCAACTAACTTGGCAGCTTTGAGGTTCATTGTTCCATTTTCTCCATTCTGTGGTCACCTTACATTGGCATGCTACCCGCTACCCCTGGGATTCTGGCACATCCTCACCATTTCCTGATTGAAGGACAACCCCTCCTGTGGCACCCTATAAGTGGATGAATAAGAACTCACACCCCACCCCCGTTTCTCTGGACATTTCCATCTACTGAAACTACCTCCTGTGTCCTCACTTGCCCACACCATGCAGAAGTTCACAAAACTCATGCTTCCCATAGAAGGTATTCTTGGCTTAATGTCATCCCTCCTGGGTTTTTGCAACTTCCAAGAAGTTTCTTAAAGTCGTGGAAGAGTAAGTTTCTGGTATTTGAGGACCCTGTTGGGGTGAATTCCTAGGTTCCCTTACACTGAGATCGTGTCCCAAGGTGCAGATGTTGTGCCTGCAATAGAGCCAGGAAGCCTTGGGAGAGGGCAAGGAGGCAGTAACTTTCTAGTTTCCCCCCAAGCAAGCCCAGACTTGCCTTCCTAGCCCTTGTCAGATGTCCTGGGACATGGTGTAGCCCACCACAGGGACCAGCGGCACTTGCTCTGTTCCCAAAGGTGTCCAAAAGTGCCTAGTAAAGGGTTCAGGTTTCAGAGCTTTCCTTCCCAAGTATCTTAACAAACTCAAGACTTGTACAGCTGGGAGTCATTAACCAGGAACCAAAGGGCAACATCAAGGAGAGGCAGGGCCCCAAGCTGGCCCAGAAACCTCACACTTGGCCTCCCAGAATTGATGAATCAGCCACCAGACAGAGTTCAGGGGCCCCAGTTGGATGTTTCTACATGCTCGGAGCGGGTCTGGGCAGGGAAGGGGATCCCAGCCTCTCGGCACCATCTCTAAGAGATGGCTCAGGGTGGCCCTGAAGCGCTGGGGTGGCTGGCCCTGCCACTTTCCCTTCATCCCTTGGGCACTTGCCCTTTTAGGAGATTTGGGTCCATTTGAATTGACTCAGACACCCCTCTGGGCCTCTCTGAAGTCAAGGGGAAGCTGGCCCTATGGAGACTTCTAGAGAAATCAGACCTGATCAGGAGTCCCAATCAGAGCGAACACTTCAGGCCACCAGACCCTGTGTCCCAGTGCTCCCACGAGGGCCTGTGAAGGACTCTGAGGACATAAGGCTTCGGTTAGTATTCGTAAGCAGACCGGCGGATTCCTCTCTCTGCAGAGGTTTCTGCGCTGCTTGACTGGATGCCTGCTAACGGTTCCTTCTTCTCTCAGGGGTGGAGACAGCCTCCTTTATGCAGCTTTCCTCGTGTCCCCCCACCCCCGCTTTCCTCCCCATATGTCCCAGGGACGCCTTTATCTCAACATCTTTCCACCAAGCCCTCCTAGCAACCTGGCCGCCCCCCTGGCATGAGGTTAGAAGTCTGTTCTTTATCCAAAGCCTGGCTCAAGGGGAGCAAGGAATAGTCCATTTTCTCCTGCCAGGGTTCCTGAGGGCCTGTAAACTCTGGAAGGACTCCAGCAACTGAGAGCAGCCCCTCCTCTGGGCTGCTCAGGACCAAGACTTTGGGAGGGCCAAGAATGTGCTGTTAGAGACCAGACTTCCTGCCTTGGGTGCCCTCTGACCTTTGGTAATTACAGCTTCGGAAATGGTTGGCTCCCCATCTAGAAATTGGAGATAATGAGCCTCAACTTCTTGGGGCTATTGAAGGTTTAATTGATTCATGGTGGCTAAGTGGTTGGCAATCCTGGCCTGGAATTCTGCGGAGGCTCCTTTGTCAACAAGGTAAGCAGGCAGCCCCTGCACGAGGCCTCCCCCAGCTACAAGTGCCCCTCCTCCTCTAAACCCTTCCAACTCAACCTACTCTCAGCTTCTAGAACATTCTGTCTGGAAAGGTGGTTTGTTCTCACGCCTTCTTTTTCACCTGGACCCCAGCCCACTATATGTTGGGTCATTTGACTCGTGTCCTACAGAAATCCCACTTGCTGGCAGCCCTGACTCTGTTGAGGAGCCCTGTAGGTCTCTGTTCCGTGAAGTCGTGCAGACCAGAACTCTCAAACTCTCATGTGAGTGGGACTTTGTTGAAATGATGTTCGGATTCAGAAAATCTAGGCTGGACCCTGAAACTCTGCATTTGTACCCAGCTCCTGAGATGATGCTGATATGAGTAACAGCGCTTAGAGGCTGTGGCCGTGGGTCTGGTTTGTATGCTCAGTAGCTGTGCACGGGCCTTTGTTTTGGGTTGACTGCTTGCTTGCTTTGAAGTAACAAAGGCTATTTTTTTCCTCCCCAAATGAGATATCGCTGTGTATAAGTTCAAATTTCACATTTTCTTGTGAAGTCAATTAAGCTGTTTGATAAATGCAAAAACATGAAATCAATCGTTGTAGGTGATTATTGTCTTTAACAGTTTCAGCTTCCAAATTCATTTCAGTGTTTTGTTGAGAAAACTCTCTGACTGCTGATGGGACACAGTGAATTTTTTAAAGAGTGATCCACCTGGAAACTTTCGGATGTTCTTTCAGTGGGCTGCCTTGATAGACAGTGCTCTCCATCATAAGTGCAGTGCCGAGAGGATTTAACTCAAGGTCTCCAGGAAACTACTTTAGTAGCACAGCACACTTTAATCCTTTGATGAGCACAGTGTGTTAAAATTCATTACATGATTTTTTCATTATATCTATTATTTTATTAGTATCCATAAATAATGTATACTTTCAAAACATAACATTCAAGTGAAGTCATTGTACTATTCTGTGTTGAGCTGGCTAATTCCTTGATGTGGCTTTTCTCCTATAAATGATAGAACATTTAACAGTTTCCTTGCCTTCTAGAGGCCAGTAAAACACACCCTTTCTTCTCTCTCTGACATGATGGTAAGGGATTTGTCAGAATTGGAAATATTTCCAGACGTTGTCAGATGCCCCCTAGAGGGCAAAATCATCCCACCTTTTGAGAACCATTACTTTAGAGGCGCTAGGATTTCGGGTTTCCATGGACTACCATTTGAAAACTAACAGCTAACATTTAGCGCTTGGCATGCAGACCTTATATAGTTCCATTGCCTCCTGTAGTGACACTTGAATAGACTGCAAACTCCTTGTGAGCAGAGCCACAGTGACTGGCTCCTTATGATAACAGCAAATATTTGTTGATTGATTAATAGAGACATGAGCATCTGCCCAGGCTACCTTGTAGAGATCATTTGAGAGACATCAGAGATAAAGCATGTGACCATGTCTTGGAAGTTATAAACATATCATAACCGTAAGGCGATAATAAAACTGCCACAGTACATTTGTTCATCCACATTTCTTGTCTGCCTGTCTTCCTACAGCCAGAAATAGGAATGGTGAAGACTTCTTTTTCCTTTACTGAAAGTTTCTTTATTTTTGTTGACTGGTATAAGTGTTGTCATTTATGAGTGGTGAGGTTCTCAGCACTTAATCCTTTTGATTCTGAATTTGCTCATCCGTAAAGTAGAAATGATAATATTTTCTTCATAAAACCATTTTGAGGACAAATGAGGGAACATAGGGAAAGTACTTAACCACTCAAGGAAGTCACAAAGGAAATATTTAGTAAACAGTTGTTTGCTCTGTCTTTGAGGTGTCTTTAAATATTCCCTCTCCAAAGAGAGGCAGTAAAGGTAATATGAAACAGCAGATAAGTGAAACGCCTTTTCCATTTAGCTCTGGAAAGAGCTTGTCACTAATGTCATTCCTTGTACACATTCTCCTATGCACTCAACCCCCAGCATCCACAGGAGTTACGTCCCACATGCAAGTACTCTTGTCTCCTGAGTGCCCATCGTCCACTCTAAATACCCAACCAGAAACCAGTACAGTCCTCCTTCTCCCATTGATAAGGTCTCCAAGTTCTAGTGATTTTGCTTCCAAAAGGGGATTCACCCTGGATTCCTTCCATTTTAGATCACTCAGGCTTTCACCTGTCTAACCTCCACTACTTCATAGTCCTTAACGCCTTTCTCATTGTGTAACCATAGTTCTTTGAAACTATTCTCTACTGTGTTCCTAAGTGGAATTCAATGATCAAGTTCTAGTGCCAAAGCAAGACACACGCTGTGTTGACACATCCTTCACTCTATGCTCAGGTAACGGCTCCTGCATTCTGTGTTAACATACTGCTCCTCATACGCAGGTCTTGGAAATATTCTTCCTCGTGATTGGCATGTCCATCCCTTTCCTGCTTGTCTGCGTGGGCACTCCTCTTCACTGAGACATGACAGTGACGGCATGCAGTATAATAAAATGACATGGTCTTCCTTGCCCGTTTCTTCAGTACACCAAGAATACATGCACCTGGAGTTCACTTGTAGTGGCAGGGGGTCTTTGGTGTGCCCATTTTCTCTCTCTCTCTCTGCTTGTGAATAATAAAAACATTTCAAAAATTAAAAAAAAATGGTGAACTGACAAATCATCTCCATACTTAAATTGAGAAACATTAGCAATAGAAAATTCTTTATAAAATAAAATGAAACATGTAACAGAAAATGTTATGTATGGGGACTGACTTCCTTCAATGCCCATGCGCATCACTTATCTGCTGACACTGCATTTCCTGGGTTGACCTGTGAATCTTTGCAGGTATATCTTCTACAGGAGTGGCCTTGCTCACAAGTTCTCAAGGTACTCTCATTATGGTCCCCATAAAGCCCTGGAAAATGCATCCTTGGGAACTAGATAACTCATTTCTTTTTCGCATGGTACTCAGAGGCATGGAGGTATGTGGGAGAGTCTCCCATCCTCCTCCCACTTTTCCCCTTCACTCTTTCAGCCCCATCATTTTTCATTTTTCCTCCTATCTTCTCTTTTCCTCTCTTGGCTCTGTTTTAGATTTTATTTTTCCCCTTCACTTTTATATCTGCTGTGCAAAATGAAGATTCCCATTCAGGAAGGATAAAAGCAAATGTTCTAAGGTAATCTTCTAGCTGATTTTATTGAGTGCTTACATACCAGGGAGTGGGCTACAAGCTTCTCATGGGTTTTCTCATTCAGTTCTCTCAATGAGCCTGCAAAACAGGAACTTACGCTTTCTGATTTTTATAGGTGAGAAAAACACCACCTGGTTAAGTTGTTTACCCAAGCCCCACAACTAGCAAGAAGCAGAGGTAGAATTTGACCCCCATGTGTGACTCTGGGGCCCATACTGCCATACCTCACAGGTGAGTGGTCCAGAAGTTTTGTGAGCTGCTTGTCAGCCTTCTGCTCAGCTTTCTGCTCAGTGGGATTTCCTGACTGCCTCTCCTTCAAAGGGGAAAACATTGTTTTGGAAAATTGAGGGGAAAAAAAGAGAAAATTTTGTTTCTTCCTCTGCTTTTTCTGTGCATGCTTTTATTAGTGTATGTTCCTTACTTCCGTGGGCTGGCTTGGAACTGTGCCTCCAGCATCTTTGTATCCTGAGAACCTGGTGTGCACACAAGTGTAGATGGAGGGGGTATTTTCTAGAAAGAAACTAACCACAGAGCAGTAATAGCTGGCTCACTCCACGCCAGTAGCCATCTTGTCTCACATCCTCTGGGGCCAGCTGGCTGCCACTGCCCAGAGTGATTGCTGGACCTGCAGGTGGTGGAAGGCTTCTGATGAAAAGACGTGGCACATGACATACATCTGTAACAAAATGCTCAAGAAAAATATGTGTCCATGGCTGAGTACAGTCCTCATTCATCCTGGTAAACCAAAAGGTTTCCATGTCTGAGTGTGGGCAGAGAGCCCTGACCATGGGCTGTCCTCATTGATTAAAATGGTTTCTAAATGAAAATGAAGGAAGAGCTCTCTGAACTGTGGTAAACACTGTTTTCTGCAGGGCCACTGTTGTTCAGTTCCAGGAGTGAGCCAATGACAGCAGTGTGGTTAAGAGGAAATGTGTGCGTTGCCTTGATGATATGCCATGCTGCATACCCCAATAGCACACAGTGTGTTTCTCAGCATCACCACATCCTGGCTCAATAGGAGTTCATGGAGCAATGTGGCACTTCTATGGAGCTAGCTCTGTCTAAGAAAGCTCCTGGGCCTCACCTCAGTGCTCAGAGTCAAGGGATGATGGCAGGGAAAACAAAGGATGGCTGGAGATTTCTTCCCCGGAAAACGACAGGGGACAGAGCAGGGCTGCACTGCATCTGTGCCATTCATTCCTGTTTGTGCACGTTCCAGTCTGGGCAGCACAGCCACGGTGGCTGCAGGGAAGGCAGCATCGTGGGGTAAACCAGCCCTCCGCTAGCCCGAAGAATCTCAGGCCATGCAGGCAGCTTCTGCCTACAGCCTTGTGCAATAGGGAGCCAGGGAAAGGCCAACGGTAATGGCTCCAATATCTCTTTATGCCTCTCTTAGCACTTACTGTACTGGGGTGAGAGTAAGGGAGAGGACACATTATAATACTGTTCAAGTGACAGTCTCTTGCCATTGCTTCCTCAGAGCTAAGCATGAGCACCAGAGAATGCCTTGGCTGGGGTGGGGACAGGATGCTGGCAGCCCTGTGCTTGTTCTCTTCACTTCCTTTGAACCCTTTGTCCCCTTCTCCACTCGTGGCACTTAAAACGCAGAGTTGTCCGCATATGGGTCTGTGGAAAATACCAGTACAGCATACACAGCTAAATCGTCGCTCTGGGCTGGGCTTGAAAACTACAGGGACTGCCATCTAACTCACTCTGATTTGTTTCCCATCTACTCTCACTGCCTTAGTGACTACTAGATTGTGATAGGGCCCACCAAGGAAGTTGAAGAGAATTGAACTAGGAAGAACTAAGTGGTATTGAGGTGGCTAGACTTCCTTTCAGCTGAAGCTACCTCTCCCTGCATGCTAATAAAAGTGGAATTTAAAAGAACGGTCTGGCCCACTAAATGTCCCTTGTCTCTCTTAGAGGAGACGTGAGAGCAGAGCGGAAGGAGTGCTTTCATACTTTTTCCCTGGTGTTTGTTAGCTCTTTTGGTGGTTAACAGGAGGCTTGTCGGAAATGCCTTGAAAGGCAGAATTAAAACTAAGGCAGAAGAGTAAAGAGAAGAGTCTTCTGGCTTTTGAGTCTGAAAGAACCCTCGAGAGAAGAGGAAAGTGGCACAACCCAAAAATCCCATATTAAACACCTGGCTTTGCCCCTGCTGTTGCCCTGCAGAGCCAGCCATCAGTCGAGGTGGTGACTATGTGTACACGGGACCAGTGTCTGCAGTCGTCTCTTCAGACATCCGGATAACCACAGGACATCTCTTCCTCTCTGATAGGTGAACAGGAAGTGCCTCAAACAGGAAGCAGCACAGCTCATTCGAGGTGGAGGCTGGATCCACACACAAAGAATTTCAAAGTGGGAGAAACCAGGTCTGTAAATAAGGGGACAAACTCAGAAGCTGGGTTTTCTAACGCCCTGTGACTTTTCGATATCTCCCGGGAGATCTGCATGGTTGTCGATGGGAAAGCTATGCAAAGGTGAGTGCGGTGGAATGATGGTATAAAAGGAAACAAGTTCTGGATGATTCTACCTTCCTCCTGAGCATATTTACTTTAGATTCTGGAGGGCGGTGACACTAGGCTTTTGGGTTTTTGTTTGTTTGTTTTCTTGAGGCAGGGTCTCACTGTAGCCCAGGCTGGACCTGGAACTCACAGTGATCCTCCTGCCTTGGTCTCCCTATTGCTGAGATTAAAGGCATGGCCACCACACTGGGCCCCAGACTGGGCCACCTCAGTATACCCCCTTCCTTCCAGGGCTTTACCCCCAATTTCTGTCTGCCCTGGCAATTCTCTGATGACTTTAACCATGTGGATTTTTTTGTTTTGGTTTGGTTTCTTGAGGTTGGTTCTCTCTCTAGCCCAGGCTGACCTGGAATTCACTATGTAATTTCTGGTTGACCTCAGACTCACTGTAATCCTCCTACCAACTGCTGGGATTAAAGGTGTGCACCACCACACCTGGCAGCATATGGGTTTTTTAAAGAATCTAGTTATTTTGATTGTCTTAAATGTCAAACAAGTAACACTGCTGAGCCAGGGTGGAAATCCAGTTGATAAAGCATCTTTTCAGCATCTATTTTCTACTTGGTTTCATGGAAATGCATTGCAAATGAAAGAAATAAAAGGGCTGGAGAGATGGCTTAGTGGTTAAGGAGCTTGCCTGCAACGTCTAAGAATGCTTGTTCGAATCTCCGGGTCCCACATAATAGCCAGACACAAAAGTGATACACGTGTGCACTGTCGCACATGCGAACAAGGGCGCACATGAATCTGGAGTTCATTCACAGTGGCTGCCAGGCCTGTCCATTCTCTCTCTCTGCCTCTCTCTCAAAAATAAAATAATAAGAAAAGTAATTTAAAAAATATTTGGGTTGGAGGGATGGCTTAGCAGTTAAGATGTTTGCCTGCAAAGCCAAAGGACCCAGGTTTGATTCCCCAGGATCCATGTAAATGAGATGCACAAGGTGATCCATGCATCTGGAGTTCATTTGCAGTGGCTGAAGGTCCTGGCATGCCTATCCTCTCTCTCTCTCTCTCTCTCTCTCTCACTCACATACACACGCACACACACACAAATTAATTAATTATTTTTTTAAAACATATTTTAAAAAGAATGAAATAAAAGACTCTTTCCTTGCCTGTCTTTCATTTGGGGAGATGAAAAAGCCCTGACACCGTGGTAGCATACTGCAAGAACAGCCATAATCAAGGGAGAAGGAAGACATTAGAGTCAAGTAAACTGGAGTTCGAGGCCTGAGGACAGCCTCCAGTGGGGACGGGTGGGTTAGTTACCTGCTCCAGCTGCATCTGAGGAGGAAACAGGGGCATCTGCACGGGAAGCCACGGGACCATGAGCCACCTCTTTTGTTTCCTAGCTTCGGTTTTCTCTCTTCTTTCCTGTCCAGTTCCTTAGAATCAGGACTATATTGAGGAGTGTCTGGGGACAGGGACAGGAGAATTTAGCTCCAAATGACCTGTGGAGACAAAAATGATATTTCTTCCCATCCTTCTCAATGTCCACCTTCATACAGGAGTTATTTCCTTGTTTGACAAGTTAAAAAGGCAGTCACTGAACTTCAAAGGGGCTAAGGAGTAAGAGGTTTTTACTCCATAGTAGGTGTCCTTTTGGCCCCACCCCTAGGGTTCTATTTTTTTGATGTCAACATTTTTTTTGACAACTTCAATAATTATAGACCATAAATCCATGGTAATTCCTTCCCTCCCTCCACTTTCCCATTCGAAACTGCACTCTCCATCATATCCCTTCCCCTCTCAATCAGTCTCTCTTTTATTTTGATGTCATGATCTTTGCCTCCTATTATGATGGTCTTGTGTAGGTAGTGTCAGGCACTGTGAGGCCATGGATATCCAGGCCATTTTGTGTCTGGAGGAGCACTTTGTAAGGAGTCCTACCCTTCCTTTGGCTCGTACATTCTTTCCACCACCTCTTCCACAATGGACCCTGAGCCTTGGAAGGTGGGTTTGACATGTTTCAGTGCTGAGCATTCCTTTGTCACTTCGTCTCAGCACCATGGTGCATTGAGTCATCCCAAGGTTGCCAACATCTGAAAAGAGACGCTTCTGTAACCAAAATGAGAGTAGCATTAATACATGAGTATGAACATTAAGAGAAGTGCTTACTGGATGGTTTAGTGAACATAGTATATACATTTAGCCAGACACCAGCAGACGTTACACCCCTAGGGCTCATGACTACCCCTGTCGTAGGTTTTCAGTATCAGGGATGTATTCCCTCCCATGGAGTGGGCCTCCACTCCAATTAGAGATCAGTTCCCATTGGGTTCTTTGCCAAAATCTTCTCAAACCCAGTGTGATTTCCCACTGTGGTCACCTCTCAGTTTCTAGAATTTTCCTCTTTAGTGACTCTTTGGAAAGATATAATGCCCACATGTATTGGGAAATGAACTTTGGTAAGCTTTGGGTTGCTTATAAGTTTCCCTGTGGCAAAATTACCTCTTATTTTGATTACATCAGAGACTCAAAAGAAAACAAAGACTGTAAAAAGTTCACTTGTGAGCAGAATACTACACGTAAAATGATTGTAATAATGATGATGATGATGACAATCCAAAAGAACCACGGAAAATACCACCCAGCTGACAGCTTTGCCTCTAGTCTGAGAAATGGCTGCAGGTTTGTTCTCTGTAGCCAGGGGGCCAATAAGAACCATCAGGGGTAGGTGGAAAAGTGAACCAGAACTTCACATGGCTTTCTTGTCAGGCTGATTACATTGACGCTGCCATGTGTTTTCTGCCTTGTTGCAGCACATTTCCCCCAGATGTGGTATTTCAGATCATCCCATTGACCTCTTTCCTAGCAGATATGCCCATCACTCATCTCTGGGTTGTGATTGTCTTCCTCGTGTGGCTGCTGAGAGGGACAAAGATCTCACAGCAGGACGACCCAGTATTCGGGCTATTTGATAAAGAGATCTAGATTAGTGGCTTCCTGCAAAGCAGCAGGTAGTGACTCAAGCCCAAGTGATTTCAGAGAAGGGCCACTAAAAATGTCAGATGGAGTGTCAGCTTTTGAGAAAGTGTAGGAAGCCAGGAATGGGGGAGGGGGGATGAGGAGAGACAGGAAAACGATATAGAACGCACGTGAGTTTTTATTCTTCTTGGGCGTAATGGGCAGGTTCTTTAAAGCAAGCGGCTGTGCCCTGTCTCTCCACCAGTGACTCTTTCCTCCAGAGGAAGATGACACCAAGTGAGGCCAACACCACGAGGTCAAATCAAATGATCTGGGTGGAACTGCCAACTGAAGCCAAGCCAGCTGTTGAGGTAGCAAGACATAGATAACTCCATGCTGTGTAGACATGGCAGAAAACAAGTCATGTCCTGTGACAGGTTGAATTATTGTCCCCAAATTCAAAGTCCTGACTCCAGGACCTCAGCATGTAATCACCAGGGCCATTCTAGAGATAAACAAGTTAAAATGAGATCTTTAGGACAGACTCTAATCTAACATGACTGGTATTCTTATTTATGAGGGAAAGAGAGTGTGTGGGAGAGGTAAAGAATAAAATTCAAGGATCAGAGGGACACTTTGCCAAGGCAAGGAACACAAGAAGCTGCCCTTCCATCTCCAGAAACTAGGGGAGAGGCTCCGAACAGATTCTCCCACAAGTCTTCCAGGACAGTGAAAATACACACACACACACACACACACACACACACACACACACACCCTTTGTTGCTTAAGCCACCCAACTCATAGTATTCTGTTACAGAAGTCCTAGAAAACGACTATAATCCCCCCTGGTATCCAATTCTTATTCACAAACATATTTCCCTGGGTGAATGCAAATGTTTTCTTTCAGTAAAGAAACTGACAAAATGGGGAATGTGAAGGAGAAAAAAATATATCAAACTCTGGATAAGTAGTTCATCTTTCATGAATGAAACCCCAGGGAAGTTTCTGTCTCAAGAAAATGAAGACAATGTGGTTGGCACCTCATGGAATTTTCTTAATCACAATTATTCTCTAGTAGTTAAATATTAATAGGGGCTAAGAATTTATTGATAATGAGGAACTGAATGTCTAGTGAATGCTGGAACAGTAAGAAAAAAGCTTTTGCCAAATCACAGGAGGAAGGAGCAAAGAAAAGTTGATAAAGATGCAATTGGACGGCAGCTGAAATGAGGTGACCTCCAGTCACAGGTATGGAGGAGGTAATTGGATGTATGTTGTGTTATATGTTGTGTACATATATATGCAGATAGGTAGGTGGATAGATATAGATAATAGATAGTAATAGCTTAGCTCCATATTCTAGAAATCAGTGCTTCTAAATATACTCAAGGTCATAAAGAAAAAGTGTGGGAAGAACAGCAATAAGAGATGGAACACAGAGGAGGTTAATTTATTTGTGGAATCTTTCTGCAAATACGTCGTTATGCACAAGTCAGCCCTCTTCCTGCCAATGTCCTCACTTATAAGTGGTGTCACAGAACAGATCTGTGTGTAAACCTGCCCTAGAATCATGAGGAACTTCCTGCTGTTCCTGTGGGCATCCCTGTAACCATGATTCTATTCTGAAAGCAAGAAAGGAGACACTTCACTATTGCCTTATTTCCCCACTTGCAAAATTGCTGTGTTTAGCAGGAATCCAAGAGTTGGAATCTTGAAGCTGACTTCCAGAAAAAAGCTAAAACAGAGGCCAGGCGTGGTGACACAACTTGGGAGGCAAAGGTAGGAGAATCACTGTGAGTTTGAGGCACTCAGAGACTACCTAGTGAACTCCAGTCAGCCTGGGCTAAAGCTTGACCCTCCTTGAAAAACCAAAACACAAACCACAAAATCAAAAAAAGATTTAAAAAATTCCACTCTCTGCAAGGTCTGGAGTGGATGGGGGTCTTATACCCTCACAAAAACCTGAGGCTTTTTTCTTTTTCAAAAATGGGGGAAGGAGACATGGTGACACACACCTGTAATCTCAGCACTAGCAATACAGAGGCAGGAAGATCACAGCAAGTTCCAGGCCAGTCTGATCTTTACAGCAAGATCTTGTCTCAATATATATATTAAAGAAAGATCTTTAGGAGCCCTTTTTCGACCATCTTAAACAATGTCTCAGACACAACCTGGGGCCCAAGTCCCCTTCCCCCTAGTAAAGGACTGATTAGCTCATCTCATGATTAAATTTACGCATGCTCTAGCCTTTATTCCACAGCTTCCTACAAATGGTAAGATGGCCACAAGCACAGCTGGGAAAAAATTACATTGCCCTCCCTTTTGGTCAAATTCTTATTTAAAAAAAAAAATCCACCTTCCCTTATCAATTTCAGTTTCTTAATTTTTGTAAAATATGGGGCTGCAGATATTGCTCAGTGGTTGAAGGAGCTTGCTTGCAAAGCCTACAGGCCTGGAATCAATTCCTCAGGGACCATGTAAAGCCAGATACACAAAGTGACATATACATCTGGAGTTATGTTGCAGAGACAAAGTCCCTGGAATGCCCATTCTCCCCACCCCTCTCTGCTTACAAACAAATCTCTCTCTCTCCCTCTCCCTCTCTCTCTCTCCCTCTCCCTCTCCCTCTCCCTCTCCCTCTCTCTCTCTCTCTCTCTCTCTCTCTCTCTCTCTCTGTGTGTGTGTGTGTGTGTGTGTGTGTGTGTGTGTGTGTAACTACACATGGCTTTATAAACCTAAGTGTGGGGCAACAGCCCCAAGGTTTGTTCTTTATATGACGCTGTAAGGAGTTGTGGTCATTTCCATTTGCACTAGAATTTTCCCAGGTAAAGCATCTGGGAACTCTAATTACACTCAATAATTGGAACCCTGGTAGTGCTTTCCTCATAGAACAAGCCTGCAGAGCTTACACACAGGGCCACAGACTCCTGTGAAACAGTGAGGCTTTCTTTACCATGCTGACATTGGAGAAAGAGACCAATCACTAAAGACGTTGATCATACCAGGCATGTTTTTCATAGTATTATAGGCATCATGAAACAGTATGCTTTCCAACATGTCTAAGTCTATGTAATAAAAGATTATATGTTAGGGGGATAATTTTGTGGTAAGAACACAATGTAGGCTGGGAATGTAGCCGGGTTCAATTCTCAGCACCACGTAAACCAAGCCTAGTGGTACATGTCTATAATTCCAGAACTCAGGCAGTGGAGGCAGGAGGATCAGAAGTTCAAGGTCATCTTTGACTACAGAGCAAGTCAAACCTGATATACAGGAAACCCTATGAAGAGATGAGGAAGAACACAGTGCAATACATTCTGTATAGCATATACCATGACGTTAAGGTATGCTACATAGGCACAGGTATCACAAGCTGTTCAAAGGACTTCTTTCACAGAAAAATGACATTGGAATGCAATATAGACATACAAACACATAACCACATGCATACTACGCCTCCATCATAAGAACTTCATCTAACCCTAAGAATTTCATCTCACTACAGTTTCTTGTATCATGGAGGGCATATTCTAAAGAACAATTGTTTGGCATTAATCAAGGAGAGTTAGTTGCATAGAAGTCAGTTGCTAGCTGTGAAGGTTCGTGGACCTCTCTCTTGTGCCATGTTACTGATGTCCTGTCTCATTCTCTCACTCATTTCCTCTCTGATCCCTTTCCAGGTGAGTCTGCTGTATAGACAGGCTGGAAAACCACTAATTAGAATTTCTGCCTTAGACACTTAAAGTCCAAAGCAATATCAAACCCACAATAGACTCATATTGAATGTATTTTAATCTAGTTATCTGATCTGTCTTTATTTTTGAGCAAGCCATTAGTATGTGTCTGGCATAGAACAGGGGCATATGGAATGGCTGTCTGTTCCATTCTTCCACCGTGCTAGAAAGTACCTGAAGAAAACTAAAACACATCAACATATAGAGCTTGAAATGTGCTTGTCAAATGTGCAGGCTGAAGTTTCTATAAATGCAAATAAATTATCTTTTTGTTGCTTGTATAGAATTATCAACATCCTTTATTATACATATAATACATATATTTTATCTTAGACCTAAATCTTAGATCGTGGCTCATGGACCAATTTCCATGGTTAGGAGCCTCCAAGGCTCTTTATGTCATTTGCATGTGTACTGAGTAGCTCATTTTATTTGATCTGCTTTACAACCAATTTCTGCTTAGTCATTAGAAAATTTTTTAATGCTTTCAATTTTTTTAGATATTTTTATTCATTTATTTAGTTACAATCAGAGAGAAATAGAGAAAAAAGAGATGGACAGAATGGGCTTCTGGCTTTACGTGAGTACTGGGGAATTGAACCCAGGTCGTCAGGCTTTGAAGGCAAGCATCTTAACTGCTGAACCATCTCTCTAGCCCTGCTTTTCCTTTGGCAAGAATATAGCATTTCCATGAGAGCTGAGAAAAGGAAAAGGTTTTCTGCCCCTGGCAAGAAATGATTTCCTTCATTCAATAAATTCATTGAATATTGACAAAATGAAAGAGGAAGCAGGGATCCTGAGAGCTACAGAGAGGCCTGTGGGCGGTGCTTCCCACAGAAAGTACTTCCTCCAAGAAATGTAGAAAGGAAATGTTCTTTCTTCATGTGAATAAATTCTTTATAATGATTCTGCATTTCAGGTTTACTCAGATGCACTTTACCCTTTAGGACGGGGGTGTTTCTGGGCCAGCATGAGAGGATACGATTTATCAACTAAAGAACAAGAAGTTATGGTTTTGGGTTTTGATTTCAGTATAATTTTTTTTTTGTGTAAATCAAATAAACTTTCACTTCCTAGGCTGACCTGGAATTAACTATGTAGTCTCAGGGTGGCCCCGAACTCATGGCAATCCTCCTACCTTTGCCTCTGTGCTGGGATTAAAGGCGTACGCCACCATGCCCAGTTGAAGTAGGATTTTAAACAAGCCCTGGCCACAGCCTGTGGTTCAGAGTATGGCTCCTCCAACTTTAATGTGCACGTAAATCTCCCAGGGCCAAGAAACATACTGGTTTCAATTCTCAAAGTTGCAGTTAGGGCTCAAGAGCCTGCATTTCTTACAAGTTCCCAGGCCTTGCCAATGTCTATTGACAACTCCTCTGCCTGGTGGTAATAAAGGGAAGATGTATGATTTCTGCAGTCTTTTCTTCTCTAGCAGACTGTTCAGAACAAATCCACTTCTCAAACTAAAACATTTTAATTAAGTTTCCAAGTATCAAGAAATCTGAAGCTTTTGCCAACATAAAGTTCATTTACCTCAAACTTCATACTTTAGTAGTTCCAATGTGATTATCCTTACTTAAAATCCTTATAAGTGGTAGATAGAACCTTTGCTAGTATACCTAAGGATGTGGGTCCAAACCCCAGTATCAGGATATGTGCGTGTAAGGCATATAAATGATCTGTTTTTATTTTAAAACACACACACACACACACACACACACACATATATTTATTTATTTATTTATTTATTTATTTATTTATTTATTTATTTTTGTCCATGTTAACCTTGACCCTTGATGCTTAGAGGGACAGATAAACTTTGGGAGACAGATCATATACCTCTGACTTAGAAACACAGAACACAGGAGCTAAAAGGATACTGAAGGGTCAGCTTGTTTCATGTCGTCCAAGCATGAGTTGGGTACCACTAGGTGGTTTTTTGTTTCTGTTTTTGTTTTGTTTTTGAGACAATGTATTGTCATGTAATCCTGGCTGGTCTAGAACTCACTGAGTAGCTCAGGCTGGCCTCAACTATCTAAACAAGTTCTCTTTCTTTATTTTTTATCTTTTTTTTATTTTTGAGAAAGACAGAGAGAGAGAGGAAGAAGCAGAGAATGGGCACACCAGGGACTCTCAGCCTCTGTGAATGAATTCCAGACATGTGCGCCCCCTTGTGTGCATGTGTGACATTGTGCACTTGTGTCACTTTTTGCGTCTGGCTAAATGTGGGACCTGGAGGTTTGAACAAGTGTTCTTAGGCTTCGTAGGCAGGCACCTTAACCGCTAAGCCATCTCTCCAGCCCAACAAATTCTCTTTAAACAACTCTCTAGCCTTTGCCTCCCAAGTGTTGGGATTATAGATGTGCACCACCACACCTGGCCTTACATGTATTTTAATAGTCAAAGTATACCTTGTGTATTATGGTAAGCAATAATTAGCAATATCTTCCCTGGGATTTCATAAATACTGTTAAGAAATAAAAGACACATGATCTTAATTTTCTTTCTAGTTCTTGGGATTGATCCTAGGACCTTGAACATGCTAGACAAGCACTCTGTCACTAAGTCCCAGTCCAAGATTATTTTAAATTTAAAAAATGAGTTGTTACTAAGAACAAATATATGGATATCATTATTGTACCAGATGCATGCAGTAAAAGTTATAAGAATTATTTGCAAATAACTGATGCTTAGGAAATGTGATCTAATCTATTACTAGAACTCACTTGAAAAAACTGAATCTCAGAAGTATCATCATGTTTCAAAGAATCCAAGATGTCATGGACTATAATGAGCCTTAATTTCAGAAGTCCTAAAATGTGAGGAAAATTGGAAAGTAAAGAAAATTGAAGATAGTTACTCAAAGTGCTTAAAGAGTAATTTCTCTAAAAATATTTCTACTTCAATAGGTGATGACATGTTGACCTGAAGAAACAGCATTCTAATGATGGAATTTCAGGTACGACCCGTGGCAGGTATGTATGTACAGTCATTTCAAGCATCTTTCATAGTCCCTGAGATCACCCTTGTAGAAGATGACCTGTTTCCCTGTCAGTGTTGTCTGTTGATTTGAATCTGGAATGTTCCCCACAGACTCGTGTTTTGAACACCTGGTCCCCAGCTATTTTGAAGGCTGTGGGGTCTTTAAGTCACTAGCTAGAGGAAGTTGGTTGCTCGCAGTGGGCTTTTGAAGGTAATACCCAGCACTAGCTTCTGTCTAGCCTTCTCTGCTCCCTGGTCACTTTGTGATCCACTCCACCTCACACTCCTATAGCCACAGACAGAGCTGCTCAGCTAATGCCTTCCTCACCATGTGGACTGTAGCCTTCTGATGCCACAAGTCAAAATAAACTTTTCTTTCTTTAGGTTACTTCTGTCAGGTATTTTGGTCCCAATGACTCAAAAGTAATTAATGTATCCTTCCACCAAAGACAACCAGGGAACATGCATAGATGAGCAAGTCTCACTCTGCAATGAGGAAGACATGTGGGGCATTTCAGTCAGAGATGGTAGGAAGGAGTTATGGAGTTATGATGTGCTTTTGAGGACTCAAGGAAGCTGGAGTTTGCTCTAGATTAGATGCTGGCAGCTTAGATCTATCTAGGTGAGATGGTACACTAATGCTGGGGTTGAGAGGCAAGATCGTTTGTGACTGTTATCCAGGATAAGGAAACATTTGGGCATTTTCATGTTTTGGACAACAATCCATCTGGTCCGTGTCCAGACATTATGAGAGTGGGCGGGTCTTCATCTCAATCCATCAAGGTGGCCTTATCTGAAGTTAGTATTCAGTGAGACTTATTATGTTGGCCAGAACAAGACCTGCTATGAGTGCTATGAAAACTATGGGTGTGGAGTTGCTTTTCTTCCCACACCTCCCAGCACATCTCTCTCCTCATTTCCAGACTAAATGCCAATTCTCAGCACTTGTTAGCAGACTAAGAGTTGTGTCACACCAGAACATTAAGTAAGACTCCATCTTGGACTTCAATGACAGATGACTTTGTTTAGCTGGGAAAGTAACTGCCATGCTATCTTATCTCTAAAAGGAAGCAGTCTTCGATCTCACGTGACAATCAATATTCTACTTCCAGAAAGGCCAGGTGTGATCCAAGTGCTCATCAACTAGTCCTGTCCCGTCCATCTCAGACATATCCCTTTCTTAACTGACAAAGAACGGGCTGGAGAGATGGCTTAGGGGTTAAGGCGCCTGCCTCCTAAGCCTAAGAACACTGGTTCCAATCTCCAGCGGTTCCAATCTCCAGGTCCCATGTTTAGCCAGATGCAAAGTGACGCAAGGGCACAATGCCACACTTGACCACAAGGGGGCACACACATCTGAGACACTGCTGGCACGCCCATCTCTGTCTTCCTCTCTCTCTCTCTCTCTCTCTCTCTCTCTCTCTGCCTCTCTCTCTCTCTCTTCTCTGTGTCTCTCCAAAAAAATAATTTAAAAAAATGACAAAGAACAATTCACCTACTACAACTTTCTTGGGGCTTTTGAGCTTAGGCAATGACAACAGTGAAGGTTGCAGAGAGGGAAGTTTACAATGGATGTAATGCTATTGGTCACTGCCTGCCTCAGGTCCCAGGCAATGTGAACTGGAGAGAGGAGGAAGAAAATGAAGGCAGATTAGGGCTCAACAAGGAGTTGGAAGTAGGAAGTTTATTTAGGGCATAATGGAGAAATTCTGTGGTTAGTGGTTTTGGTAGAGCAATCTAACTCAAGAGGGTGGATTTTATAGAATGTGAATTATATCTCAGTGTTTAAAGATTTTTAAAGGAAGTAGATAATAAGAAAGGTCAGATAATATTTCAGACAGACCTCTTTGTTGGCTGTTGTTGGTTTTGTGTTTCCTAACTTGTAGAGTTTTCAAGTCCATCAGTAATGTGATATTTGACTTAATTGATTCACTTCATAACACAGTTATTAACAGTAATTATGTCAGTCAACCTCTCATTTCTGGGACAAACATACCTCATAAAAATCAGCTTAAGGGAGGAAGGGTTTATTTCTGCTTATAGTTTTAAGAGGAAATTTTATCATGGCAGGCAAGGCATGGCCAGAGCAGGAAGTCTGGATCTCGTCTTCACATCACCAGGGCAGAAAAGGAAAGAGGCAGTGGGCCTGGATTGGAACACTTCATAGTTCACTCTCAGTGACACACCAGAAAGAGTGTACCTCCTAAAGGTTCCACAACCTTCCCAAACAGTGTTGCCGGCTGGGGATCAAGTGTTCAAACACATGAACCCATAGCACACAGTTTGCTTTCAAACCACCACAGTAATCAAAGCTTTCTTCTCTGGTAATAAATAGAACTTGTAGTAGAAGCCTCTTTTTAAGTCAGTCATTGTGCTTTCAGAGAGAAGTTGTACTCAGCTTGTAAAACATTGTTTTCATCAATTCTGGCAAAAGCCTATATGACAAACACCTACGCCGGTAGTTTTTGAAATGATTTGTCTGAAGGGCAAAGCCCACTTGTTGCAGTCAGCTGCTCTTTGCTGGGACACACATCCAACCAGACACAGCTTATGGGAGGAAGGGGATTATTTTAGGCTTACAAAATCCAGGGGAACACCATCAATGGAGGAAGAAGCTGCTCACTTCCATGGACCCAAGCAGAAAGAAACAACTGTAGCAAGCAAACACCAACACCAGCAAGCACAAACTGCCAGAGCTCGAACTGCTCTGAACACACCTAGCAGAGCTGGATTCAGATCTGCCCCCCAAACACACCCCCTTGTAGCAGGGATCTGCCTGCTAGGGGCTCAAATAGGAAGTTAAATTTAAAAAAGTGACGGAGTCTATGGAGTCATAAATTTAAACTATCATTTTCAAAACTGCCACACCAATTACGAAAAATAATTAGAAAGATACTAGAACACATGTTCCCCTGGGCACATTTCCAGGACATATAAGGATGCTGTCTGCTGGTTCACTCCCATGCCTGACATTCTGCCAGGCACTAGGGGATGCAAGGATGGATTGTACAGTCTAATATCAAAGAACTTCAAGTATGGTGTCACAGCAAAGATTGCTTGTACCTCATCTGGGCACATGGGCTGCATGACATTTTATATGTTTGTTTAAGGTATTGTCTACTTATGCTGAATCTATAGGCAGATTGGTACTCACCAAGGAGTAGGGTAAGTTTCAGATTCATCAATTATATGTTATTGATGGAATTTTGGAAATTAAGACTGTGAACTTAGAAAAAAAGAAACAAAAAGATACATTTATTTCTTTTTAATTTATAAATACATTTACATAATGTATTTTGATCATAATCACCTCCCATTACCTTCATTAATGACCCTTCCCTCATCCTCCTTCCATTTAATCCTCTCTGTTCAAGCTAGTCCCCATCTATTTTGATGTCTTTTTTTTTTCTTTTCTTTTTTGCCCTTCTTCATCATCCATAGGCTTTTGACTAGGTTTTCAGTTCCAGGTACAAATTTCCTCCCATGGAGCAGGCCTCAACTCCAATCAGAGAGCAGCTGGTTTCTCCAATAACAGTCATGCCACTATTACACCAGTGGACACACCTTGTCTGGCTGGTCAGTTGTGTACCTTGCAGAGACTACTGCTGGTTAAGACTGCTGATGGCTTTTCTCCCCTGGTAGCTTGCATAGCACTTTCCAGCACCATGACAGCTAGCTAGCAGAGAGGAGGCTGCTGGCTTGGTTTTAAACTTTATTTCTCAGTATCCTGCAACCAAAGCATGTGGAGTCTTCAACAATACAGTCTTACCCATCTAATTCTGGTGAGGAATAAAGAACATTGACAACAGCCTGTATTGTTTTGTGGGGCTCAGGGGCCTTCATGACAAAACACACACACACACACACACACACACACACACACACAAAAAAAAAAAAAAAAACACCTCACTGGGGGGGTATCTCACTCCTGGCACTGAGATTTTTCTGTAACAACTTACAGCTTTGGGGTGCAGTATTATCCACCCCTGCAGGGTGCTTCTGCCCAAATTCTTTATTTTAATTATATTTTTAATTAGCTAACAAAGAAATAGATTTCTATATGGCTTTTAAAATAATATCTTTGGCTTTATTTAACCCCCACAATGCCCCATCTTCTCCATTTATTTCTTATTTAGGTGGAACCTTTTCATTTTTTGGGACATCTCTGAATCTGGCAGCAGCTGGGATTGTACATGTGTCGGTAAAAGAAGGTGAGGGTTGCTGCTGGGGCTGCCTCATTCTGGCTTGCTCCATCATTTCCTCTGGTGGAAGGAGATTAGGTAGAATTCTCATGAAGAGAAGAGCTTCCAAGTGATGGCAGGCTTCCAAACATTTAAAAATGTGAATATCAAGCTAGAGAGATGGCTTAGTGGTTATGGCATTTGTCTGCAAAGCCTAAGAACACATGTTCAAATCTCCACAAAGTGATGCAAGCATGCAATGTCACACATGAGTACGAGGGGGGGGGCATGCATGCATCTGAAGTTCATTCACAGGGGCTGAAAGGCCCTGGTGTGCCCATTCTCTCTCTCTCTTTCTCAATCTCTCTCTCTGCCTCTTTCACTCTCAAAAAAATGTGAGTATCTCTTTTAGAAAGAAATAGAATCAGAAGGGTTGGCCTGGGTTCAGTTCCCCAGTAGCCACATAAAGCCAGACACACAGGATGGCACATGTATTGGGAGTTTGTTTGCAGCATCAGAAGGCCCTGGAATACCTGTTCCCTGTTTCTTAAATGAACGGATGAATGAATGAATGAATAAATAAGATCATGGAGCTGGAGAGATGGCTTAGTGGTTAAGGTGTTTGCCTGCAAAGCCAAATGATCCTGGTTTGCTTCTCCAAGACCCATGTAAGCCAGATGCACAAAGGGGGAGCATGCATCTGGAGTTCATTTGCAGTGGCTGGAAGCCCTGGCATGCCCATTCTCTCTCTCTCTCGCCGCTCGCTCGCTTGCTCTTCTGCCTCTTTCTCTCTCTCAAATAAATAACATAAATAAAATTTAAAAAGAAAAAAAGATCATGACTTCATAGAAGCTACTGATTAATAAACTATATGTGCTAATACATAGATCGAATATGATAACACTTTGAAATTATTTTATATTTCAACAATCACTGCAACATTGGTATACATTTGAAACAAAGAATAATATCACTTATTCCACTTAGATAAAATTCTTAGTTTTCAACTCCTAGATTTCCAAAGACATAGAAGTTGTACAGTACTCCATGTTAGTGAGAGCTTGGCAAACTTCTATATTCTCCAGGGGCCAGGACTTGGTATGGCTTTTTTGGAAAGCAATCAGGCAATAGCTATCAGAAATATAAGTGTATATTCACTTGCATCAGCTACTTAACTTCTGTGATATTAGCCTACACATGTTATAAAAAGAAATAGGGATTCCCAGTGCAATATTTCTGACGAGAGTACAAAATCTGAACTACCCAGCATCGGAGAGTGGCTAGCCACTCATGGGACACAATACTCTTCAGCATGAAAAACACAGAGCTCTCAAATCACAAGAAGGAAATAATATCTGAATCTGTTTCATTTGTTTTGCAGGTGCTGAAAAAATGCCCAGTTTTGACACAAAGTTCATGAATTTTGGAAAGAAAATGATAAAAACTAGAAAGAAGTCACTTATATCATTTAGAAAATCATTATAATAGATCTTTTCTTAATATTGTTTCTATTTTGTCTGCAACACAAAGTTCAAATTACTTCCAGCACTGTGTGTCCTGTGGCTTTCAGACACCCAAATGTATCATCTTCACATTAAGCCAGCTGCTGGCCTTTCCTCATTATACCTCATTAATTAAACTAGTGAATTACTCATTTTAATTATGTTAATTTTCAGGATGTCACCTTGAATTCTTAATGTATTACATGACTTTAAAACTTAAGTCTTTGTATATGAAAATGCCACTCAATTGCAAATATCATAACCAAAGAGAAGCTCTGTCTTGATAACTAGAAAAAAAAAAACTCAATCTAAAAGTGACAGTAATAGTTTGATGTTGGCACCTACCAACTTTGTGACTGTCAGAATCACTTCCTGACTCATACTAGGTTAAAAACCAGACAAAGATAGTTAAAATGTTTATAACATTGTACAGGGTTTTGCGTAACATTTGTGTTTTCCTTGATCTTTCATGCATTATTTTAAATGTTTTAAATGATCTTGATTATTCACATATACTTAAAAATAAACAATGAAGGCAATTTTACTGAAGCAAATACTGTCATGTTAAGAGACTCCCAGAAACGACATCACAAATGGAAATGCAGGTGATAAATGGATGTGTGACATTAAGGTGAATGTGGTCGTCTTCTAGAACCTATTCAAATTCCGTCCCTGGGATGGCTTTTCCAATGACTAAATACAGCTAAAGAAAATTCTGTGCAAAGAACTTGTGGTCCTAAGACAAAGTGTTAGAACCTGTGGGGGGTTTTAGAACTAGTTGAAGACATAGTTTATGTCCCTTGTGTGGGTTTATGTTATAAAAATTATAATGGGGGCTGGAGAGATGGTTTAGCAGTTAAGGCACTTGCCTGGGAAGCCTTAAGGACCCATGTTCAACTCTCTAGATCCCATGCAAGCCAAATGCACAAGGTAACACAGGCACGTAAGGTCATACATGTGCACAAGATGGCACACACGTCTGGAGTTCTATTGCAGTGGCTGTAGGCCTTTGTGTGCCAATATACACACACTCTCTCACATCAGAAATAATTTTTTAAAGGAAACCTTGTCTAGGTTAGCTCTTTCAAATGAAAGGAAATGAATCTTATAGTGATCATACCTTGCCCAGTGGGTCATTTGGAGCTAGAATTTAACTCTCCTGGATTATCCTTAGCTCTGTGAAATTATAATACATAGCAAATCATCTTCAGTGAGATAGCTGCCATTTCCCTTTCTGAACAACAAATACCGTGCAAGCGGTATTCAACAAGACGTGTTTTGCCCACAAAGACACAGTTTAGTCCGAGTTGCTCTTTATGAACAACTCTTTCAACTTCCTCTACCTGACACCAGAAGCCTTCTGTTCCCTAAAGATTAAGAAAGTGCTCTTGGCCAGGCATGGTGGTGCATGCCTTTAATCCCAGCACTCGGGAAGCAGAGGTAGGAGGGTCACAGTGGGTTCGAGGCCACCCTGAGACAACATAATGAATTCCAGGTCAGCCTGGGCTAGAGTGAGACCCTACCTCGAAAAAACAAACAAAGAAACAAAAGATGCTCTTGGATTTCAGAACACTAGTAAATTAATCTGGAACTGGAAGCCTCTCCCTGCTGGCTAGTTGTCACAGTGCTGGAAACTGCTATGCAGGCTGCTGCAGAAGAAAAATCATCAACATTCTTAACCAGCAGTCAACCTTGTGAGCTTCACAGCCAACCAGCCAGAGAAAAAAAAGGTGTCCACTGGTGGTGCAATCATGGTATGACTATTATGGGGGTTACCAACAGCTCTCTGATTGGATTTGAGGCCCACTGCTCAGGAGGAAATTTATGCCTGGTCCTGAAAACCTAGTCAAAAGCTAGCTTCCTCAGATCTTCCACAAACTAATATACACATATACAAATGAGAAAAAGATACCATAGATTAAGAGTTAGAAAACTGGGCTGGAGAGATGGCTCAGCAATTAAAGCCCTTGCCCGTGAATCCTAAAGACCCAGGTTCAATTCCCCAGGACCCACATAAGCCAGATGAACAGGTGGTACATGCATCTGGAGTTCATTTGCAGTGGCTGGAGGCCCTAATGTGCCCATTCATTCTCTTTCTGTGTCCACCTCTTTCTCTCTCTGTATCTCTCTCAAATAAATAAAAATAAAAAATATTTTTAAAAGAGAACATTTTTTTCTGTAAATATAATTAACACGTGAAGCTTTGTGGGGTGGCCATAAAGTGTCTGTTTCAACTCTGCCAAGGTGACTATAGACAATACGTAAACAACTGGATGTGGTTGCATCCAATAATACTTGGTGGACACTGAAATTTAATATTGCATTAATTCCGCATTATGATATATTCTTCTCTTGAATGTTTTCAACATCTAGATATATAAATCCATTCTTCACTTGTGCATTGTACACACAATGTGAGTTGAACTTGGCCATGTACCATGGCTTGCCCAGCTCAGCTCTAGGTCAGTGGCTTTCAGACTCTTGACTATAAACAGAGGCATCTGATCTTATATTAAACCTAGAACATACACACACATGTGATTAAGTTTGAGTTTTTAAAAGTGGTCTTTCCTTTTCCTGTGAACTATAAATTCAGTTTTCCTTTTGTTTGCTTGACTTCTTTTTTTTTTTTTTTTTTTTTTTTTTTTTTTTTTGAGGTAGTGTCTCACTCTGGCCCAGGCTGACCTGGAATTCACTGTGTAGTCTCAGGGTGGCCTTGAATTCATGGTGATCCTCTTACCTCTGCCTCCCGAGTGCTGTGGCTGAAGGTGTGCACCACCATGCCCAGCTTCTTTTTTTTTAATACATTTCATTTATTTATTTATTTATTTGAGAGAGAGAGAAAGAGGCAGAGAGAGAAAGGGAGAGAATGGGCATGCCAGGGCCTCCAGCCACAGCAAACAAACTCCAGATGCATGAACCCCCTTGTGCATCTGGCTTACATGGGTCCTGGAGAATCGAACCAGGATCCTTTGGCTTTGCAGGCAAACACCTTAACCGCTAAGCCATCTCTCCAGCCCCTTGATTTTATTTATTTATTTGTTTATTTTTTTGTTTGTCTGTTTTTTCGAGGTGGGGTCTCACTCTAGCCCAGGCTGACCTGGAATTCACTATGTAGTCTCAGCATGGCCTCAAACTCTTGATGAGCCTCCTACCTCTGCCTCCCGAGTGCTGGGATTAAAGGTATGTGCCACCATGCCCGGCTCCTTGATTTTATTTTATTTTTATTTTTATTTATTTATTTATTTTGGAGAGAGAGAGACAGAGAGAGAGGGAGAGGAAGACATAGATGGGCACCAGCAGCCTCTCAGCTGCTGAGAACAAAATCCAGATGTGTGCGCCCCCTTGTGGTCAAGTGTGGCATTGCGCCCTTGTGTCACTTTGCATCTGGCTAAACTTGGGACCTGAAGATTGGAACCGGCATTCTTAGGCTTAGGAGGCAGGTGCCTTAACCACTAAGCCATCTCTCCAGCCCTTAATTTTATTTTTAAATGCTGTTGTGATCCACTGAATTGCCTTTTCAGCTCCTCAGTGAGTTAGGTCACACCTCCAGGTTGAAAAACTGCTCGAGGTCAATTGACATTTGTGTTCTGGGTGATGGTAGCATCACAGTCACAGTGGCTGTTTCATATTCACCAGACCGACTTAGAATTTGCCAGTAAATACGTAAAGACCAAAAAAGACACTATCACAGACCTGTCAAGGACAGAATGACAGAATCTTCTGCCTAGACATGCCTGCCACCAGGTGTCTCAGGAAGTTTCAGACGCTTCCTGTCTCTCTTGATGTGTGATGCACAGATTTTATTAGAACTGAGCAGAATTCACAGCAAACACAATTTAAAGCAAGTGCAAGTCCTGGCCTGAAACCTCAAGTTTGGCATTTCCGAGACTTTTTTCTGGGGGGGGGGGGGAATCATTTGCACTGTAGCCATGTTATTACCAGCTAAGGATTAAAAAATGTGACAATTTCAATGGTTACCTCCTGGGACAACTCAACTAAATATTAAAATAGAATAGACCATGAATGGCTTTTAAAGAAGTCACTATAATTGGAGGACAAGAAATGGAATGGCTGGTGCTTTGTGCTAATCCAAGATAGCTTCATACTCTTCCCCCTCAGCCTAGGAGTCAGGATTGGCCTCTGCCAAGCAGGACCAGGATGTGTCCTGCCTTTGCATCATTTGTCTGTCTCTCTCTTCCCATTTTTCTCGTGTCTTCCCTGCTATCTGATTTTTAATTGGGACACAATAATTGTGCGTATTTATGGGGCACAGTGTGATATTTCAGTTCATGTGATCAGATACATGTGACCAGGTCAGGGTCCCAGGTAGGTATGAGAGAGGCAAGGTGGGACTTCATGCTGATCCAAGTGTGTGGCACCTGACTATGTAATCCAGCACTTGGCAGTCTGAGACAGAAGGAGTTCCACGAATTTGAGGCCATCCTGAGTTACATAGTAACTCAAAAATAAAATGAAACAAAAAAGTGCTGCACAGATGGTTCAGTAGATGAAGTGCTTGCTGCACAAAATATGAGTACCTAGGTTTGGAGCCCCAGAACCCGTCTAAAGCCAGGCACTGTAGTGCGCTTGTCTGTAAGCCCAGCATGGCTACAGTGAGAAGGGAGGCAGACATAGGAGAAGCCCCGGGAAGCTCATGGGCCAGCTAGTCTAACAAAGTGATGAGCAATGAGATACCCTGCCTCAGTCGGGGTGGAAGGTGAGTCAGGACTAACCTGAAGCCTGAAGTTATCCTCTGACCTCCACACGCATGTGCTGTGGCACTGTGCCACACTCACATACATGAACGAGTGTATGTACATAGACACACAGACATTATACAGCCACATAGCAGAAAAGCGAGAGATTTCATCCTTACCTCTATTTTCAACATCCTCTTCCTCTCCATTCTCCTCATAACCTCAGCAAAGTATGTGGGTGACAGGGCGTCTTTTCTGCCCTTCCTGTACCCGACTCTGGTTCAGGTTAGAAAGCAACTGCATTCAAGTATAACAATATAGTATCTATTTTCACCATTCCAAGTGCTGTTCAGTAGATGAGAAAAACTGCTCGAGGTCAATTGACATTTGTGTTCTGGGTGATGGTAGCATCACAGTCACAGTGGCTGTTTCATATTCACCAGACCGACTTAGAATTTGCCAGTAAATACGTAAAGACCAAAAAAAGACACTATCACAGACCTGTCAAGGACAGAATGACAGAATCTTCTGCCTAGACATGCCTGCCACCAGGTGTCTCAGGAAGTTTCAGATGCTTCCTGTCTCTCTTGATGTGTGATGCACAGATTTTATTAGAACTGAGCAGAATTCACAGCAAACACAATTTAAAGCAAGTGCAAGTCCTGGCCTGAAACCTTAAGTTTGGCATTTCAAAGACTTTTTTCTGGGGGGGGGGGTCATTTGCACTGTAGCCATGTTATTACCAGCTAAGGTATTAAAAAATGTGACAATTTCAATGGTTACCTCCTGGGACAACTCAACTAAATATTAAAATAGAATAGACCATGAATGGCTTTTAAAGAAGTCACTATAATTGGAGGACAAGAAATGGAATGGCTGGTGCTTTGTGCTAATCCAAGATAGCTTCATACTCTTCCCCCTCAGCCTAGGAGTCAGGATTGGCCTCTGCCAAGCAGGACCAGGATGTGTCCTGCCTTTGCATCATTTGTCTGTCTCTCTCTTCTCATTTTCCTCGTGTCTTCCCTGCTATCTGATTTTTAACTGGGACACAATAATTGTGCGTATTTATGGGGCACAGTGTGATATTTCAGTTCATGTGATCAGATACAATGTGACCAGGTCAGGGTCCCAGGTAGGTATGAGAGAGGCAAGGTGGGACTTCATGCTAATCCAAGTGTGTGGCACCTGACTGTGTAATCCAGCACTTGGCAATCTGAGACAGAAGGAGTTCCACGAATTTGAGGCCATCCTGAGCTACATAGTAACTCAAAAATAAAATGAAACCAAAAAGTGCTGCACATATGGTTCAGTAGATGAAGTGCTTGCTGCACAAAATATGAGTACCTGGGTTTGGATCCCCAGAACCCGTCTAAAGCCAAGCACTGTAGTGTGCTTGTCTGTAAGCCCAGCATGGCTACAGTGAGAAGGGAGAAGCCCCGGGAAGCTCATGGGCCAGCTAGTCTAACAAAGTGATGAGCAATGAGATACCCTGCCTCAGTCGGGGTGGAAGGTGAGTCAGGACTAACCTGAAGCCTGAAGTTATCCTCTGACCTCCACACGCATGTGCTGTGGCACTGTGCCACACTCACATACATGAACGAGTGTATGTACATAGATACACAGACATTATACAGCCACATAGCAGAAAAGCGAGAGATTTCAACCTTACCTCTATTTTCAACATCCTCTTCCTCTCCATTCTCCTCATAACCTCAGCAAAGTATGTGGGTGACAGGGGCGTCTTTCTGCCCTTCCTGTACCCGACTCTGGTTCAGGTTAGAAAGCAACTGCATTCAAGTATAACAATATAGTATCTATTTTCACCATTCCAAGTGCTGTTCAGTAGATGAAATTTAAACTACTTGATGACATTAATAAAGAGTCAGAAAAATCCAACTATTGTGTGCATTGCCTGAGCTTGTTCATGGGGACACAGTAGTTGATGAACCGGGAACCTGCTCTTCAGGAGCACAGAGCAGTGCCCTCCCCAGGCTCAGTGACGTGGTGTGCACATGTCTCTGGCAGCTGTGACGTTGCTGACAGTCTTGGGATGCTCACTGCTCACAGGACAGCTGTCCTGAGCAGATGGTCCACCAGAACAGGCCTCGCACTCCCAAAGTCCAGCTCTTTCTCCTTAGGAGCAAAAAGATATAAACTCTTAGCAAGTACATGAAAGTACAGGAGAGAACTTTTTTACATGTGTGTGAGTGTGTAATGTGAGAGGGTGGTGTGTGTGTGTGCGTTTGTCCGTGTGATGAGGGGTCCTTGCTGTGGTGGGCACAAGGAAACGTCTCCCCCTCCACATTCTTCTTTCTGTTAGTACTTGAGCCAGAATCTCTTACTGATCCTGGAGCTTGCTGTTTGTTTGTTTCTGTTTCTGTTTTCACAATCCCCTCTCCCACCCCATGATTTCATGGCCTCTACTAACCACAGAACTGGAGTTGCAGACATGCATGGCCATCCCCTGCTATTTGTGTGAGTCCTGGGAGTTGAAGTCTCCCAGGCCTCCTCAGGCCCTCATGCTTGCACAGAAAATGCTCTTAACCACTAAGCCATCTCTCCATTCTGAGGGAACATTTTTAAAAAATACTGCATTATCCGGGCATGGTGGTGCATGCCTTCAATCCCAGCACTAAGGAGATAGATGTAGGAGGATCGCTGTGAGTTTGAAGCTGCCCTGAGACTACATAGTGGATTCCAGGTTATCTTGGGCTACAGTGAACCCTATCTCAAAAAGAGCAACAAAGAAATTACTGCATGATAAACATATATAAAATAATACTCAAAATTAAAAATACATATATATTACATACATGTCTATTTTGGCATTACATATATTTGTAATTGGGATAATTTTAACATTTAAAATTATTTATATATTTAAGAGAGAGAGACAGAGAGAAAGAAACAGGGCAGTGTGGGGGGAGGTGGAGAACGGGCATGCCAGGGCCTCCTGCCACTGTGGCAAACAAAATCCAGACACATGCACCACTGTTTGTGGGTTTACGTGGGTTACTGGGGAATTACACCCTTGCCCTCAGGCTTTGCAAGCAAGCACCTCTAACCACTAAACCATCTGTCCAGACCCTAACAATTTTGTTGTGTGTGTGTGTGTGTGTGTGTGTAAATAATGCACAAACTAATGCCTGGTACTTGTGCCACTTTTTGTGTCTGGCTTACATAGGTGGCTTGGGAATTGAACCTGGGGTCAGCAGGCTATACAAGCAAGCACCTTTAATTGCTGAGTCATCTTCCCAGCCCGTAATTGTGACAAGTTTATAAAAACGTCTGTTGTATTTTTCCATGTAAGCTTAACTGTTTTCTGCCGGTGCTGACGTTCCATTCTGTCTATAGTTAGTGCTTCCAGTCTTTTAGTTTTAGTAACAGTGCTACTTCCATACCTTTAAACATTTGCTTTCATGGTGGTCTGTAAATATCAGCATAAAATAAGCTTTGGAAAGTGAGGTTATTTGTTCATTTACTTATTTATTGGTGACACAGAGTCTTGCTGGGTAAACCAAACTGACCTCAAATTCATGTCCTCCTGCCTCAAACTTCCACATGCTGTGATAATAGGAATGCATCCTCCCACCTAGCTGGAAATAAGGCTGTTTATTAAAGGTAATAAACATGCTATTCCTTGTTATTTTAAGCAAAACTAGATTTAAGAGTTTCCTTATAGCTATGAAATCTGGGGTATCATAAATGTTTTATGTAATAATGGAACAGTGAATTCTGATTGTTTTAATCTGAATATTCAAGATTGCTATTGAATTTGGTCATTTATTCACATGTTTATTGGCTACTTATATTTTCTTCATTTTCCGTAAGATAAAGGCATAACCCACATATATTAAACATCACCATTTAAAACTATATAACTTAGTTGGGCCTAGTGGAGCACACCTGTAATGCCAGAAGCTGAGGCAGGAAGCTCACAAGTTCAAGACTAGCCTGGGCTATATAGTAATATATACCAAATAGCAAGACTGAAAAGAAAGTACAGCTTAATGGTTTTAGCACTTTTTCAACTTTATGCCACCATCGACACTAACTCCAAAAGATTTTTATCACCATGTTATCTCAACCCCCAGTCTCTGGCAACTACAAATATACCTTTTACCTCCATGGATTTGACTATTCTAAACATTCCTGTAACTGATATTAAAAATTATATGGCCTTGGGCTGGAGAGATGGCTTAGTGGTGAAGGTGCTTGCCTGCAAAGCCTAAGGACCCAGGTTCTATTCTCCAGATCCCATGTAAGCCAGATGCACATGGTGGCACATGAATCTGGAGTTCATTTGTAGTGGTTAGAGGCCCTGGTGCACCCATTCTCTCCTTCCCTCTCTCTCTCTCTCTCTCTCTCTCTCTCTGTCTTTCTCCCTCCCTCTGTTTCTAATAAATAAAAATAAATCTTTAAAAAAAATACATGGCCTTTTAGTAAGATAGAAAATGGCCATAAGGGAGGGAAGAGAGTGGATTTAAGAGGGTGGACTTAAGGGAATGGTACTGTGTATGTAAGTAGACAGATTTCTGTAGGTGGAGTGGCCTAAGCAAGGTCAGGGAAAGAGATTGAGCAAAAGAAATGTGAGGGGAGGGGTAATCAACACTCAGGATATTGTGAAAAAGCCATATGACAACCTATTTTTTTTTTTTTTTTTGGATAATGGCACACCCAGAAGCCATAGACTGTTACTAGAAATATTTCAGTGCCAAGGATAGGAGACCTTCCAATGAGTTCTTGGCCAGGGAGGTCCCTGATGCTCCCAAGACATTACAGGCTATTGCCAAGGCTCTTGGTTTCCCACCGGGAATAGATGATAAGACCCTATTGCTGCAGACTCCACATGCCTGGGCTGCAAGGCCACCAAGAAATCAAACTGGGGCTGAGTTGAAAACCTCCTCCCTGTAGACCAGCTGACAGAAAGCTATAAAATGCTGCACTGTATGCAGCCTTATGGAAGACAGAAGCCATCAGTGGTGAAAGCAGTGGACACTACAAGCCTCAAGTTTGGCCAGACAGGCCAAATGAGCCAATGGGTGCAATAGTGGTATGTCTGTTATGGGGAAAACCAACTGTTCTCTAATTGGACTGGACACCCACTCTATGGGAGGGAATACATGTCTGGTACTGAAAACCTAATCAAAAGCCTATGGTGAGGGAGGTCATGAGCATTAGGAGTGTAATGCCTACTCTTGTCTGACTAAATGCATATATTATGCCTATCAAACTGCCCTGCAAGCAATTTACTTAATGTTCATACCCATATATTAATGCTGCTCTCACATTTGGATAGAGAATCTTCTCTTCATATGGTAGTGACCACTGTGATGACTCATAAATCACCATAGTGCTGAGAAGATATGATAGAGGAATGTTCAGCACTGAAACAGCTCTGTCACACCTTCCAAGGCTCAGGGTCCATTGCAGAAGAGGTGGTGGGAAAAATGTAAGAGCCTAAGAAAGGGTATGACTGATGACAATGCAACCATCCAGATAGAAACAGGCCTTGACCTGAGCTAGACCCTACCTTAAAAAAACAAAAAAAGAAAAAGAAACTGGCCTTGAAATCCACCACCTCACAGTGCCTAGCACCTTCACAAGACCCTCAGAATAGGAGAAAAAGATGATGACATCAAAATTAAAGAGAGACTAATGGAGAGAAGGAGGGGATATGATGGAGTGTGGATCTGTGAAGGGGAAAGTGGGGAAGGTGAGGGAATTATCATGGCTTATTGTCTATAAGTATAGAAGCTGTCAATAAAAAAATTTTAAAAACTCAAAAAATAGCTGTTAATCTTGGTGCAATGACACTGACATCAAAATAAAAGAAGCTCATAAAATAAAAAAAATTATATGGCATTTTGCCAGTGGTTTTTTTTTTCACTTGCATAATATTTTCACCCTATTATAGCATATAGCAGACATCATTCCTTTTTATGGCTGAATAATGTTTCATTGCACAAATAAACCACAGTTTCTTGGATGTATGGACATTTGAGGTGTTGTCACCTTTTGCCTAAATGAATTACATCCAGCTGCACATTTTTATAGGAATATATGTTTCAATTCTCTTAAAGAATGGAATTGCGGGCCACATAGGAACTCTATGTTTACCATTTTGAGAAGCCGCCAGCTGTTATACACAGTGGCTGCATCATTTGCCTTCCCACGAACAATGCATGAGTAGAATTCTACCCATCCTCACAACACTTGTTGTTCTCCCTTTAAAACTTTATGACCACCCTAGCACATATGAATCTCACTGTGGTTTTTAGTTGCATTTTGCTAATAGCTAATGACTTTTAGTGGCTTTTCATGTTTTATTGGCCATTTGTGGTTTTACTTTGAAAACTATTCAAATTTTTACTAATTGGAACATTGATTTTCATTGGTGAGTTGTAAGTATCTTTGTATATTCTGAATGGGGCCTCAGCTGATAATGATTTATAAATATTCTCTTCTATTCAATGCATTGTCTCTCCATTCTCTTAAGTATCCTTTGATGTACAAAAGTTTTCAAGCTTCATATAGCTCAGGTGCATTAATTATTAGTAGTATTATTATTGGTTTGATTGCTGTGCTTTGGTGTCAGTTCTAGCCAAGATCACAAACATTCTCACTAACATTTTCTTTTAAGAGTTTTATAGCTCTTAGCTTTTATATTTAGAATTTTGATCTTTTATATAGTCAGGGTCCAATTTCATTCTTTTCTATGTCACTAACCAGCTCTATACATTCTCCATATCTTTCCTCCATTTCTTTCTATTTTGCTATTTTTAGAGTGTTTGTAAGGATTTTTCAGGGTCCCCTATCTGGTAAGAAAGTTAGTCACCCTGATCTAGAGTGAGACCCTACCTTAAAAAAAAAAAAAAAGTCACATGAATTATAAATATTTTTCTCAATTTATGATTAACTTAAATTTGCTTATTTTCAGTTGCTTTCCTCTTTTTAAAAAAAAAATTTTGTCATTTCTTTGTTTGACTTTTAAACATGTGGGCAGTTTGCGGGCATGGTGGGTTACGCCTTTAATCCCAGCACTTGGGAGGCAGAGGTAGGAGGATCACCATGAGTTCCAGGCCACCCTGACACTACATAGTGAATTCTAAGTCAACCTGAGCTAGAGTGAGAGACCCTACCTCAAAAAAACAAGCAAACAAACAAACAAACAAACAAACAAACAAACAAACCACATGTGGGCAGTTTACATTTCAAGGCAGCATGTTTATCAGTGTTTCCCTGGTGGTTTCAAGTTGAGGCCACGCTTTCCCTTGTGGCATCTCCTGCAAAGTGGAGATGGTGATGGAGATGGACAGTAAGAACTGTGTGCAGGGTGGTGACACAGGCTGTGAACACCATGAGTCTTCTGGAGGAAAGTGCAGAGTGGGGGAGGAGGACCATTGCTGTGCCTTTGGGACTATCCAAACCAGGGGGAACAGGTGGGCATGGAGTAGGGAGAGCAGAGGAGGTAGATCATTCTAACCGGGGAAGCTGTTGAGAGGGTCTGCAGCAGCAGCCATTTCAAGATAGCTATTTCATGATGGGGGAGGGGGGTGCAGACTGCCAGGAACATGGCAAAAATGTCCAGAGTGAGGATGGGGTGGGCCTGATTTAGAGGGGCAGTGAAAAGACAGAAAATAAGGCAAAGGGGCCTAACAATTGTGTATTGTCTTTCCTTAGATCTGTTTTTCCACAAACAACCTGAGCCCCTCCTGGGAGGAAGGTCCCCTTTCCTAGAATTTAAATCTAATCCTGCAAAGTCAAGAAACCTGAAGGGGAAAGCCAGCAGGGACAAGCTGAGCAGCTGCTGAAGGAGAGCACAAACAGGATCAGCCCGAGCAGCCATGGTACAACTCCAGGTAGCCTGCACAGCCTCCCTTCCCCAATCCACCAGTGCCACGAACCACTACAGAACTCATCCAGCACCCCCCACCCACAGCCACACAGCAAGCAGCACAGCCAATCAGAACACCAAATCCAACAACCCAAGCAGCCTAACTGAACCCACAAAGAGAGGGACTGAGGTGGGTACTCACAGCAAAGAAACAAGAGAGACTCAGAACTTCTAGTGAGCAGAAAACCAGCCAAAAGCTGCTCCCACCATAGCGCCAGAGGCCCTCCAGGCCCAGTGCCATCCCAAGACACAGGAGCAGGAGCCAGGTGAAGGGATTTTCCATTCACATCAGCCTTATTGCAAAGTCAAGAAACCTGAAGGGGAAGACAGCAGGGACCAGCTGAGCAGATCCTGTATAACTCCAGGCACCCTGCACAGCCTGCTATCCTCCAACCACCAATGCCATGAACCATCTGAGAACTCATCCCTGGCTGCAGGACATCCTGCACAACCATCAAAACACCAGATCCAGTGATTCAAGCAGCCTAACAGAATCCACAGTGCAACAGAGAGGGACTGAGGTGGACACTCAGCAATGGTGAAATTGGAAGCCATTCCAAAAGGTAACAGGGCTTACTTACATAAAGCCAGGTACATAGGCCTGCACTGGAAGTGCAGGTTATGTGTTAGATTTGATTCATGTATTCTTGGTCAGCTTTACCATTCTCAAATAAGCTGTATTTTGGTGTTGACTATTGTTGCCTTTAATGTTTCCTGACTTATAGGGCCTTTGTATTTTTCTTCTGTCATTATTTGAGGCAGTCTCACTTGGCCCCAAGCTGACCTAGAATCCATTCCAGACAAGAAATCCCAGTCTCCCAGTTGAAAGGATTAGGGTGTTGGACAACCTAAGAGACTTTGATTTTATTAGATTATTTATTTGTTTTAATTCCTACTCTTGATAAATACTCTGTGCTGGTTTTGATTGAATATGTGTATTGTTCAGTTGAATTTCAGAATTTGCTAGTAATTTGTTCCACCCAGTCTACTAAAATACTTGAATAGCAGGCAAACTCAACATCTAGGGTCACTTCTGCTGTTACTCTGGGAGAATAAGAGCTATGCCTGGCACCTTAAACTCCTACCCTGAAAATACATAAAGTCAGATTTACATGGTTAAGGATACTGCAGATATTAAAAAACCCACACATCAAATTAACTCAAGATGCAAAAATCTCTACATTATAATACAGGGAACACAAAATGTCAAGACAATACAATTCCACCAAAAATTATAAATCTATCAGAAATGATTTCCAGTGAGTCTATTTTAGATGAAATGCCTGACAAAGATTTCAAAAACTGATTATATCTATACTAAAAGAAATCAAAGAAGAAAACAAACTCCTGAAGGAATCTCAAAAGAACACAGGAAACCAACTTAAATGAAATAAGCAGATCAATATAAGACATGAGTAAGGAAATAGAAATAATGAAAAAAATACCAATCATAAATATTAGAAATGAAAAACAAAGTCAAATAGAAAACTCTATAGAAAGTCTCACCAGTAGAATGGATCAAGGAGAGGACAGAATATCTAAACTAGAAGGACAAGTGGAAGATCTAATACAGTCCAAAAAAGAGGAAGTCAAACTAATAGGAAGGCATGAATGGGAATTTCAAGATATTCAGGACACTATGAAAAGACCAAATATAAGAATTCAGAGCATAGTAGAAGGAGAAGAATTTCACTCTAAAGTCATAGTAGTATTTTCAATAAAATCATAGACGAAAATGTCCACCAAATAGGGAAAGTGATGCCAGTACAGATAGATACAGGAAATCTTTAGAATGCCAAACAGACAAACTCAAGAAAGAACCCCTCACCACCATGTTGTAAATAAACTACAAAACACACAAACCAAAGAAAATATATTGAAAGCAGTTAGTAAAATTAAGTCACATACAAAGGCAAGCTCATCAGGATAACAGCAGATTACTCAACACAAACTTTAAAAGCCAGAAGGGCTTGGAATGATGTATTCCAAGTTCTGAAAGATAGCAAATGTCAACCAAGATTACTTTATCCAGCAAAGCATTCATTCAAATTGATGGAGAAATAAAGACATTCCACAACAAATACAGGCTAAGGAAATATATGAACACTAAGCCAGCTCAACTGAAAATATCCTTTATGATAAAGAGAAAGAAAAGCACACAAATAAGGAAACATGAAAAAATAAACTATACTCAAATAATAGTTAATAAAGAGAGTAAAGGAAAAACAGGAAGAACTACAAAACAAGAATGACAAGAATAAAAGCACACCTTTCAATAATAACTCAATATCAATGGCCTCAATGCCCCAGCCAAAAGATACAGGTTTGCAGACTGGGTTAAAAAGCAGGATCAAATCAGGTGTGGTGACGCACGCCTTTAATCCCAGCATTCGGGAGGCAAAGGTAGGAGGATCTCCATGAGTTCGAGGCCACCCTGAGATTACATAGTGAATTCCAGATCAGCCTGGGCTAGAGTGGGACCCTATCTTGAAAAACTGAAAAATGAAAAAACCAAAAAAAAAAAAAAAAAAAAAAAAAAGCAGGATCATTCTATTTGTTGCCTCCAAGAAACTCATCTTTCCATTAAAATGTGGACATTATCTTATCATGAAAAAATGGAAAACAGTATTTCAAGCAAATGGCCTAGAAAACAAGCAGGTATTGGTATCTTAACATCTGATGAAGGAGACTTCAAACCACATTAGTCATGAAAGACAAAGAAGGTCATTTTATATTGATTAAAGGAATACTCCAACAGGAGGACATTACAATTCTAAACATATATGCATTGTAGCATGAGGACTCCCAATTTCATCAAACAAACACTGTTAGAATTAAGGTCATAGATAAGACCAAACACAGTTATAGTGGGTGACTTAAATACTCCACTCTCATCAACTGACATGTCATCCTGACAAAAAATAAAGAGAAGCATCTGGATTAAATGACATTACAGAAAAACTGGACCTAATAAATATCTACAGAACATTTCATCCAAATGCTGCAGAATACACATTCTTTTCAGTAGCACATAGAACATTCTCTAAAATAGATCATACATTAGGACACAAAGCAAATCTTACTAAATACAAGAATATTGAAATAATTCCTTGGCTCAGTCTAATCATAGTGGGATTAAACTACAAATCAATGGCAAGAAAAGCTATAGAGCATACACAAAATCATGGAAACTAAACAATATACTACTAAATGATGAATAGGTCAATGAAGAAATAATGAAGGAAATAAAAAATTCATTGAATCAAATGATAAGAACACAACATACCAAAACCTTTGGGACACAATGAAGGCAGTCCTAAGAGAGTAATTTATAGCTTTAAGTACCTATATTAAGAAATTAGAAAGATAAGAAGTAAACAACTTAATGCTTTACCTTAAGGCCTTGGGGAAAAAAAAGCACAAGACAAACCAAAAATCAGTATATAGGAAGAAATAATAAAGATTAGGGCAGAAAATAATAAAATAGAAACCAAAAGAAAAACAAACACAAAGACTCATGATGGACTGGAGAGATGGCTTAGTGGTTTAGGCACCTGCCTGCCAAGCCTAAGAATGCTTGTTGATGTTGAGATGTAAAGTGATGCAAGTGTGCAAGGCTGCACTGGCCCACAGGGGGCACACACATCTGGAATTCATTCACAGCAACTGAAAGGCTGCTGGCATGCCCATTCACTCTCTCTCTCTCTCTGCCTCTTCCTCTCTGTCTCTGTCTCTGTCTCTCTCTCTCTCTCAAATAATAACATAAAAAAAAAAGAATCAATGAAACCAAGAGTTGGTTCTTTGAAAGGAAAAACAAGATTGCTAAACCCATAGCAAATCAAACTAAATGAAAGAAAGAAAAGACACAAATCAATAAAATTAGAGAAAAAAAAAAAGGCACAATTTCAACAGATGCCAAAGAATTTCAGGAAGTCCTAAGGACACTGCTTTAAGAACATATACACCACAAAGTTTGAAAATCTGAAAGAAATGGATGATTTCCTAGATTGACATGACCTACCAAAATTAAATCAAGATGAGATGGTTTGATATTCATCCAGCAACACGAAGCTGTCTACAACAGCAGAATTCTAAAGACGTCCCCCAAATTCCCATGGCCTGATAACTAAATTGACCTGATCTATGTGTGAAAGGACTTGTGCAGATGTGATTGAGACAACAAGCAGCTGAACCTAAATTAGAGAGATCATCCAGGTTGGCCAGTGCAATCCCCCTACTGGCGATCAAACACAGGGCCTTTCTCCTGCCAGACAAGTACTCTACCAATAAGGTGCAGCCAGACCCATTTCAGATGCCTCTCAAGGCAGCAGCAGACAGAAAAGTCAGAGGAATGAGGCAGAAAGCAAGTCAGATATCTGAAGCAAGGAAAGAATGGAAAATGAGCATTGGTGTCCCAAGAAGCTAGTACTTATTGTAAGGAAATGTTTTCTTACTTACTAAGATCTCTTGCTGGTCTCATTCCTGATAGCCATGCACACAGCTGTGTGTTGAAGTTGATTAGCACTTTCCTTTGGACCAGAGTCCCTGTTTATCTCCATTGTGGTCACCCTTTCCCCATTGTGCCATGTTTTAAACCACTAGATTTGCATTCTACCTAAGTGGGGATTTATTCTAAAAACAAAATAAATTTTTGAAAAGCCACTCTGATCTGGGGCATCTTATGCTTCTATTTTAAAGAAGAAATTTTCCAATCATTATCACCAAAGAGAAATATCATTTTCTGGACCATCAAGTAGTCTATTGTCTATAGTAGAAAATCATCATTTAGAATGGCCCAGAATTGAGGAAAATGAAATAGAAAAATTGTTGGGAAGGTTCCAAAAGTATGGATCTGTGTAAACATTATAGGCTGAGATAATTAGGATGAAAATTCAATGCTTAGGTAGTTAATGGCAATTACAGTCAGAAATTGGTTCGACAAAAACCAGCAGGAGTTAGGATGGTGCATTTCATCTGTCTGCTTGGCCTTTTGATTAGATTAAGGTCTGCCCAGACTTTAGGGAGTTGGGGTCGGCAGGAGTGTTAACTGGCATGGTCCTCAACCCTGAGGCTCCTGGATTCTTCCCCATAGCATGCTTCATGACTAACTAACACACAAATGGATAAAATAAGAAAAAATTTCAAAATTAAAGGAAAACTAGCATCAGGAACAACATCAGAATGGCTATTACGATTATGAACTACTCCATGAAAAGTCACTGTAAAGGCCACACAACATAAGGAACAAGGGCTGTTAATACTTTGGGACATGATCAGGAAACACTAAATTCAGTCACTTAAGGGTAGGTGCTCATTTATTTGTTACACAATCGAATGATTCCAATTTCCTATATGTAAGGGCGCTTTTCCACAACTAAATGTTACACATTTCTGGAAGAATGGCTGTCTCATTATTTCTTTGAATAGAATGAATGGCAAGTACTCAGAAAGCAATCCATTTATATTGGCTGAAAGTGCCTATTGACTGGCCGAATAACCAATGAAGACATTGTTGTTTTAATTAGAATACAGGCTCCTCAGGAGAAGAAGCCATATTTTTCTGATACCTCTGTCCTTTCTCCTTAAAAGAACCTCTGCTATGGGGTGACTTCTGCTTTAGAATTGTCTGGAAATGCTGGTTAAGAGTGAATAATTGGGACTGAATATATCACTAAGTGGTTAAAGACACTTTAAAATTTATTTTTATTTTTATTTATTTATTTGACAGAGAATGAGGGAGAGGGAGTGAAAGAGAAGAAGAGAATGGGCACAAGGGCCTCCAGTCACTGCAAACAAACTCCAGATGTGTGCACCCTCTTGTGCATCTGGCTAATGAGGTCCCTGGAGAATTCAACCTGGGTCCTTTGGCTTTGCAAACAAATGCCTTAACATCTAAGCCATCCCTCCAGCCCCAAATACACTTTCTTACAAAGTTGGACAGCCTGGGTTCAATTCTCTAGTACCCATGTTCCTTTTTTATTTCTTTTTATTGCTAAGCAATATTCCATTATAGGAATATACTACAATTTGTTTATATACTCCCTTGATAAAGGATATTTCATTTTTGGGTTTTTTTTTTTTTTTTTCGAGGTAGGGTCTCACTGTACTCCAGGCTGACCTGGAATTCACTATGTAGTCTCAGAGTGGCCTTGAACTCATGTTGATCCTCCTACCTCTGCCTCCCCAGTGCTGGGATTAAAGGCATGTGTCACCATACCCTGCTCAGATATTTCAGTTTTGTATCCAATTTTCATGCTGTGCAACAAATTACCATGAATATAACAGCTTAAAACAGTTCACATTCATTATCATAATTTCCACAGGTCAGAAGTCCCAGTGTGGCATATTTGGGCCACTTTTCAAGAGTGTCACAAAGCATCACGAGGCTGCATGATTGTTGACTCCTTCCTAAACTCACACAGTGTTGTCACAATTCAGGTGCCTGCAGCTGTAGGACTGTGCATCTTGTCTCCTTAGTGGCTGTCAGCCAGGCTGCCTGTGGCAGTTCCTAGCCACATGACCCCTGCACTTGGCTGTTTGCCTCTTCAAGGCCAGCAGGAAAGTTTTCTTCAGTCTGGTAAAATCAAACTGTACTTCCTGTAACAAAACCACAGGAGTGACATTCCTGCACCATTGAGATACATTAGAAGTTAGCCACAAGTTTCACCTACATTGGAAAGGCCTAAACAAGATTACTGGAGCCACCTGATGTTATCAAAAGTTGTTTGTAGCTTTTAGCACTGGTGAATACTAACTAGCACAAAGTCTTCCTGTAGACATGTGCTTCCCTCTGAGTAAGGAAATGAGTAGGAGTGGACTTGCTTGATCTCAGGTTGGTTTGTATTGAACCTCATAAGAAAATGCCAAGCGGGTTTTCAAACTTCCTGGGGCCCTCCTCAGTGGGTTATGGGATTCATTATGCGTTCATGTCGGCCTCAGTCAGTCCCGTTGGGGTAGTAGGGAAAAGATATCTTTTTTTCATGGTGGGGTCTCACTCTAGCTCAGGCTGTCCTGGAATTCACTATGTAGTCTCAGGCTGGTCTCAAACTCACAGTGATCCTTCTACCTCTGCCTCCTGAGAGCTGGGATTTAAGGCATGTGCCACTATGTCTGGCCAAGGGTAAAGTTTTACACTCCCATCAGCAACACAGTGAGAGTTCCAATGGTTCCATTTCTTGCCCTTATTAGCCACTATTGTCCTTGTCATCTTGCTCACTTTCTACTGCACATGAAATCTGCATTTTAATGAACCTTGTACTCAACCACTGTTCTATAGAAGTGAGTCATGGAGATGATTCAGCTCTTATTCAGGTCTCTCAGAAGTAAGTCCTCACATGATCAACCAGTTCATGGGGACCATTTGTTAAAAAGTAAAGATTGCCAGGCGTGGTGGCGCACGCCTTTAATCCCAGCACTTGGAAGGCAGAGGTGGGAGGATCGCCTTGAGTTCAAGGCCACGCTGAGACTACATAGTGAATTCTAGGTTGGCCTGAGCTAGAGTGAGACCCTACCTCAATAAAACAACAACAACAAAAAAAAAGTAAAGATAATAAGGCTGGAGAGATGGCTGAGCACTCAAAGGGGCTTGCCTGCAAGGCCTGCTGGCCTGAGTTCAATTTCCCAGCACTCACATAAAGCCCAATACAAAGTGGCACATGCATCTGAGATCCCAACATGGCTATGACAATGGGAGGTAGAGCTGTGAGAACCTGAAGCTTGCAGCACAGCTAGCCTGATGTCTGTCTGGAATGTAGTTTGCAGCAACAATAGACCCTTGGTGGCACATAGACTCCTCAGAGTTGCCCTTTGACCTCCATATATGTGCCATGGCATGCATGTGCACACACAAACACACCACACAAATAAATAAATATTTTAATGCAGGTTCCAATCCCTTTCCCAGACATCTGGAACCAGCATCTCCAGGAACCTTATTTAGGAATCTGTATCACACTGCAATCTAGGGGATTCTTTGAACTGCTGGCTCAGAACCCAGTGCCTTCACCACTAGGCCAGTTCTGAAGGGTAAGCTCAGAGAAGAACTCAGTCATGTGCTGCTTAGGGAATAAGATTCCTGGCTCCTTAATGTGCTACTCACACAGAAAATACTTATGAAGTGGGGCTAAGACTTTGAAGTGGCACCATAGCCATCCCCCTTATTAATGATGCCCTTGACACGAGTGCTTTCTTGCCTCCTTGTATCTTCTTATGGTAATGACAGAACTTCACGGTGAGGCAGGCAAGCTTAGGGTATCTGCACTACTGGGACTATACTTGACTTTTCTCACAACACACTTGGCAACACTGGATTCCCACCTGCATCAAGCTGCACATACACCCCGCTCCAAACTATGTAATAGGTAGCTTCCCCCCACTATCACCTTAGTAACTCACTTTTTGTGACCAAACACATCCTGAAATTAAGGGAAAGAGGCAAATCCAGCCTGGACTGATTTTGAGTACATGCATAGTAAGGTTAAACTGTGTCCTCTGCGTGAAATTTTTGGGAACAAAACTGTATTTACCATCCTATGTCTATACCTAATTGGGCATACATATGACTAAAATTAAATGTAGCCCAGAAAAGGGTATGTATAGTTAACTAAAGCTTGAATAATCCACCCAATCCTGTCAATCAAAACCAACTAACCGCCTATGCCCTGCCAAACTCCGCCTCCTCCTGGACCTAATAAAAGGAAGTTCTCTAAACTAATAATGGTTATCCCATTTATCTGGTGCTGACCTCACTCTCCGCTGGAGAATTTTTTGAGAGAGAGATGGAGAGACAGAGAGAGAGGGAGAGGAAGAGGAAGACAGAGAGATGGACGTGCTAGCAGCCTCTCAGCTGCTGAGAACGAAATCCAGATGTGTGCGCCCCCCCTTGTGGTCAAGTGCGGCATTGCGCCCTTGCGTCACTTTGCATCTGGCTAAACGTGGGACCTGGAGATTGGAACCGCTGGAGATTGGAACCAGTGTTCTTAGGCTTAGGACTCAGGCGCCTTAACTGCTAAGCCATCTCTCCAGCACTCTGCTGGAGAATTTGCTTCTCTTTTTCAGATGGAGGCTGAACCTGAGGAGAGAATCAGCCCATCACACTTCACCAGGGCCCCAGCTGAAATCATAGAGGAACTGGGGAAATAAGAGCACTGTTTTCTTGGTGAACCTGGTTTCAGCACAAGGGTGAAGGAAATAGACACAGAGAACACTCAACTCCTACCAAATCACATATCCAGAGACACAGAGGTTCCCAAGACCTCATCACTGAAGTAGAACTAAAACAAACCCAACATTGCTCAGGGAAATTCACAGAAGAGGGGGCAGAAAGATTGTTAGAGCCACAAGTTGGGACATTATGCACAGAGACATTGCCTCTTCCCAACAACTGACCACTACCCTCACTATGCACAATCCACAATCCCCATGGGGATAACCGGCATCCCCAATGAGGAGGGTCCATTCAGAGAGGCGAGGACAGGGAGGAGACTAAGGATGGTACCAACATGTGCTGTATACACACTGAGTATGTCCATAACTAGTAAAGGAAAAAAAGAAAAGGAAGTTCCAAACAATAACTCTTGGGCACTGACTCAAAGAGGAGCCCCATGCTCCCTCACAGCATATACATTTGTACTTTCCCTTTGCTCACTAATAGAAATCCTTGCTGTTTTACTACCCCTGTACACTTGTCTAATTCTTGGCATAAGATGCCAGGAACCTGGAAACATCTGGTCCAGACAAGCCCACTGGTAACAATGGAGGAATTAATAAATCATATCTTGGACATTGGATTTATAATATGAGCTATTTCTTTTTAAGGAAACTTTTGTTTTCTTTTTTTTTGTTTTGTTTTGTTCTGAGGTAGGGTCTCACTCTAGCTCAGGCTGACCTGGAATTCACTATGTCGTCTCAGGGTAGCCTTGAACTCATGGCGATCCTCTTACCTCGGCCTCCCAAATGTTGGGATTAAAGGTGTGCACCATCATGCCCAGCTGTTTAAGAAACTTTTATCTCCAAATGTATATCAATAATGTCAAGTACTGCCTTTGGATGTTGTAGACACTAAGTTTCTACAGTAAGTAATTATTTCACTTGTTAGGTATACATTAAGTATATGATATGATGTGAACATTAGATGGGAGCCAGGAGGCAGACCGCCCACTAACCAAGCCATCACAAGCCATGCTCAGTGCACATTTCAGTCTCCTACCCTCCTGAAGAAATGTCAGTTCCTCTAGGGCTTCTTTTTTTCTTTTCTTTTCTTTTCTTTTCTTTTCTTTTTTTTTTTCTTTTCTTTTTTTTTTTTTTTTTTTTTTTTTGGTTTTTCTAGGTAGGTTCTCACTCTCTCCCAGGCTGACCTGGAATTAACTTTGTAGTCTCACGGTGGCCTTGAACTCATGGCGATCCTCCTACCTCTGCCTCCCAAGTGCTGGGATTAAAAGGCATGCACCATCACGCCCGGCTCCTCTAGGATTTTTATTCTCTAACCAGCGTTTTTACAAAACCCTGTTCATGCTACTCAAGTGAGTATGGGTCTGAGTTCCTCTCTGAGCAGCAGTCTTACCCTTTCAGCCGGCCAGTCCTAGCATAGTCTCTTGTCAGACAAGAGCATAGAGGCAGAGTGTGAACACCTGGTCAACACTGATGTTGAAAGAAATGGACCAGTGTGTGTGGGGGTGGGGGCGGACAAAGACAACATGGGCGGCTGTGCACTGAAGTGCTGGTGGCAAACAGCAAGAATCCCAAGCCCCTCGATCAGCTGCTGGCTTATCTACAGAAAAATAAAATAGATATCTCAACAACCTGTGGGCAGATGATCCTCAAAAGTCTGAGAAGAGGACAATTCAGCATTTAAGCAGTATGATGACTGTTTTCAGTAACATGCCCAATAATCATGTTTTAGCACACTGTACAGGGTTCAAAAAAAGTTTCAGGTAGCCGGGAGTGGTGGTGCATGCCTTTAATGCCAGCACTCGGGGGGCAGAGGTAGGAGGATCACTGTGAGTTCAAGGCCACCCTGAGAATACAGAGTGAATTCCAGATCAACCTGGGCTAGAGTGAGACCTTACCTTGAAAACAAAAAGTTTCAGAACAAAGAAAATATATGCTAACAATACTTTCCCAAATGAACAATTGGACGCATTGCTTTTACACTGGGAAGTCCTTCACCTGAAAAGATTGATGAAAAATAGCTTTAGCACAGTTTTGGGAAATAAAACTGAGATTTTGAAAACTAAGTTTCTCTTATGTTACTCAACTTTTCAAACATACTATCCATTGTCCACTCAAAAGTAAGGAAGGACGCTGAAGTCAGAAAGTCACCTAACTTACCCAATACTTCACCTGTCTGATGCACACACTCACTGTTTTCTCCTTCAGGGCATCAGCTTTGAGCTCTCAGCACCACACAAGGTTGGCTGGGCAAGATTCGCATGCCTCCTTGGCACCTGCATTGCAACCTGATTGCTTTAAGAAATGGCTTCTGAGCATAATGGGCCTGGGGAATCTTTGTGAGGCATCAGTGAAAGCTGAGGGCCTTCTCCCTGGATGGCTGAAACTTCACACTCAGTGTTAAGGAGTGTGTCCTGAAGTTCATCCCAGAGCCTCTTGGGAACATTGGACCTAAGTAAAGAGCCACATACTTTGCAGTTTTTAAAGACAAAGGCTGCGACCTCCATTTTCCTTTTCTCAACTGGGCCTGGTAAACAGCAGCGCTCTAGAAATGTTTGCCTTCGTGCAAAGGCTTGAGAAGCTGCCAGGGGAGTGTGAGGAGTCAGGGAACAAAGGAAGAGAAAACCCTTCCAATAGCAAAGATGCTCTGGAGCTATAACAATAGAACCAAGAAATGATGGCTCTCTTTTCTTTCAGCAGAAACTAATAATTACAAAGGCCCAGTCACAAGGCAGTCGCCATCAGTGCTCCACTTCTTGTCTGCATTGCTGCCAAGCCAGTATGCGCATGGAGGTGTGCCATGCTCAAACTCCAGCCCTAAATGTCTGTTGGAGCTGAAGGCATAGGACAGGACAGGGTTGTGTACACTTGGATCTTACCACAGGATTGCCTAGAAGGCTTAATTAAGAGTTTTATTCCTTACTTCTTATATAGAGAAACCACCCCTACTTTGAGAAGCTTGTCATTTTCATATCTGTTTTTCTTTTCTTTTCTTTTCTTTTCTTTTCTTTTCTTTTCTTTTCTTTTCTTTTCTTTTCTTTTGAATATGTGTATAGTATTGTGGTGTATGTCTGTGTGTATCTCTGTGTGTGTAGAATGTACGTGTGTGCAGATTCATAAGCATCCAGTGCACACATGTGTGGAGGATAGAGTAGAATGACAGGTGTCCCCTATTGCTCTTTCAAGTTGTTTTGTAAGGTTTGTGACCATGACCACGTAGATCACTCTGAGACAAAGATGAAAGCTTTTATTCGGGTAAAGCACGAGCTGGCAGGATTGACTCTCAAGAGAGGAGCACAGTCCACCTGAGTTTGCAGATGGTGGGCTTTATAGGGTATAGGGCTTCTTCAGTTGGGGGAAGGTAAGAAGGGAAAAAGCTGAATAAGAAAGGTTCCTTTGGGGAAGATCTAGTATAGCCAGGATGTGACACAGAACAGTGACCAGGCAACAGAGGAGATAAGGGGGGCAAGAAACCATGAGCTGGGGGCATTGTTAGGCAAAGAAGGGATAATGGCTGGGAGGTTTCTTGAGGAATGTGGATAACCTGCTTCCTTGTTTCTGTCACCATCCTGCTGTCCTTGGTGACTCCATTTTTGGGAGCCTGTCTGACCTAACAGTTCCCTTGAGACAGTCTCTCACTGAACCCAGAGCTGCCACTTTCAGTCAGACTGGCTGACCTGTGAGAGCCTCAGTGATTCTGTCTCCACCCACTGAGGTTACAGACCTGTGTGGTCACGGCCAGCTTTTAAAGAGGCTGCTGGGGATAGAACTCAAGCCCTCTCAGACCTCATGCTTGCCCGACAAGCACTCTGACCCACAGAGCCATCTTTCCAGTCTCATTTTTCATATCATTTCGCAGAGAATCAAAATGATCTATTGTTATCTGTAATTTCCCAGGAAAAAAGGTACATTATTGCACCAACTTTCAAAACATTGTTAAGAAAATATTATTTACTTATTTATAAGTATGTATGTATGTATATATGTATGTATGTATGTATGTATGTATGTATGTATGTATGTATACATACATACAGAGAGAGAGAGAGAGAGAGATTAAATGAGAGACAGAGAGGAAATGGGCACACCAGGGCCTCTTGGTCTGCAAACAAACTCCAAATACATAAACCACTTTATGCATCTGGCTTTACATGAGTACTGGGAAATCAAACCCAGGATGTCAGGTTTTGCAAGCAAATACCTTTAACCACTAAGCCATCTCTCCAGCCCTCAAAACACTTTTTTATTGATAGCTTCCATAATTATAGACAATAAAGCATGATAATTCCCTTCTTATTCCTATTTTCTCCCTCACAAATCCACCCTGTTATGAAGATCTCATGCAGGTAGTGCCAGGCACTATGAGGTCATGGATGTCCAGGCCATTTTGTGTCTGGAAAATTGCATCGTAAGCAGTCCTACCCTTCCTTTGGCTCTTATATTCCTTCTGCCACCTCTTCTGCAATGGACCCTGAGCCTTGGAAAGTGTGACAGAGATGTTTCAGTGCTGAATAGGCCACTGTCATTTCTTTTCAGCACTATGGTGACTTTGAGTCATCCCAGCGGTCACCACCATCTGAAAAGAAAAGCTTATCTGACAAAAAGTGATAGTAGCATTAATATATGGATATAAACATTAAGAAAAGCGCTTTCAGGGCAGTTTTATGGGCATAACATATGCATTTAGCCAGACAATAGCAGTGGTTACTCCCTTAGGGCTCATGACCTCCCCTGCCATAGGCTTTTGACTAGGTTTTCAGTACCAGGCATGCATTCCCTCCTATGGAATAGGCCTCCAGTCCAATTAGAGAACTGTTGGTTTACCCCATAATGGACTGATGTCCCTATATCCCCATTGAAGGGAATGGCCCCAATGCCCTAACTTCTTTCCACTGAACCTATCTCCTAAAGGATCTACTGCCTCTCAACAGTGCTTGGTCTGGGGACAAACTTGCAGCATGACAGCCTTTGGGAGGCAATCAAGATCATAACTGTAGCATGGTGGCTGAGTGGGTCAGCAGGAATCAGGTCATGGAATGCCTCATCTGCCATGCACAGGGATTGGTGGTGATGCTATCTTGCCAAAGTTTCTGTGGTGGATTTCTGTTATACAAGCTTGCCCATCATCCATTCCTCTTTTTTCTGGCAAAAGGCTTGGAGAGATGGGTAGTGTTACCAGTAACAGTTTAGAATAGAAGTTTGTTTGGCCATAGTTCTACAAACTTGGTTAGTTTGAGGATAGGCAGCAGCATCTGCTTAGCATCCACGGAGGGCTTCGTTGCTGCCTTATAGCCTGGCAGAGGGTGTTCCATGTGAGACACAGTGAACATGCTGGCTTGACTCTCTCTTCCTCTTCTATTTATTTATTTACCTGAGAGAGAGAGAGAAAGGGAGAGAGAGAGAGAGAGAGAGAGATCCTGGGGGGATCAAACCTGGGTCCTTTGGCTTTACAGGCAAGTGTCTTAACCACTAAGCCATTTCTCCAGCCTTCTCTTCCTCTTCTAAAACCACCATGCCATTCAGGGAGCCCCACCAATCACCTCACACATGCCCCATCTCCAAATGCACTAACATAAAACTGAGACTTAACTTCCCAACAAAGAACCTTTGGGGGACACATTCAAACCAATTTAGCCTTGGAAGTTACATTGTGTCCTTGCATTTTCCCTGTAAATGCAGACACAAAGACAACCCAGGTTTAAGAGGAGAGAACAAAGATGCCACCTCTTGCTGGGGGAAAAGCAAATTTCTGGAAGATAATGTGGGGTAGGAAATTTTGTGCAGGTTAACTTGAAAATTACAGTCTTCCACACTGAGGTACCCAGGGACTAGCAATAGTGGGATGTTATCACACCTAGTCTGAGCTCATATCCAACCAAGAAAAAACATGAGAACTGAACAGGACTAACCCGGTAGAAGGAAGCCAACTGGTAACCGCTGTGATCTTGAGGGATGAAGCTGCGGCAGACCACAGCATCAAAGGAAATGGGGTAGGAAATACCTCCAGGTCCTTACTCTCTAGCTCCCTGAGCTTGTCTGGATGCCCAACATCAGGGTACTTTAGGACAAGTTGAGTGCAATGGTGTGCACCTGTAATCTCAACACTGGGAAGGCTCCTTACTTCAAGAGTCCACAGTCTTTCTGCTGTTCCAATGCAGATCAGCTGGTCCAATCTCAACGGTTGTAACCTTTCAAACAATTGCAGCTGAACAGGTAGCAGTTTTGGCCTAAAGATAATCTTTTATTTTTTTTTTTTCTGTGCCATATCCTTCTTCTCACACCAGTGCATTTCTACACAATGCAATTCTGCGTAAGTTTCCAGTACACAGGCAGGCAGAACACAGTAAGCCTCTCACACAAACTGCTTCTAGCCCAGTCCAGGCAAAGCTCTTTCTCACTATCATAAACCAAACCTCATAGTCCATAGTTCTTGCCTTCAGGTTTTTCAACTCTGACCAGAATAATCCATCAAGCTGTACTTATAGCACTGCAAGGCATCTCTTAGGCCAAGATTTCAAATCCATCCACATTACTCCTTCAAGTCAGTTCCAAAAGGTCAAAAACTACACAATTTAACTGTTGCAATCAACTTCACGTTGCTGGCAGAAAACACCCAACCAAGAGCAGCTTGTGGGAGGAAAGAGTTTATTTTGGCTTACACACTTGAGGAGAAGTTCCATGATGGCAGGGTAAAACAATAGCTTGAGCAGAGGGTGGACATCACCTCCTGGCCAACATCAGATGGACAATAGCAGCAGGAGAGTGTGTCAGACACTGGCAAGAGGAAGCTGGCTGTAACACTCATAAGCCCACCCCCAACAATACATCACCTCCGAAAGCTCCAGTTCCCAAATTGCCACCAGCTGAGGACCTAGCATTCAGAACACATAAGTTTATGGGGGAGACCTGAATCAAACCACCACAGGATGGAACTAGAAGAGAGCACCTTCTTAGAGGAAGTAGGTCACTGGGGACATGCCCATGTAGTACACATTTTGTCTTCAGCCTCTTGTCTCTGGCTGCCAGGAGGTGAATAGCTCTGCTCCTACATGCCATTCACTGTGGTATTCTTCTTCATCTCAGGCCCAAAGCCATGGAGCCAGCTGCCCAGGGTCTAAGAGTTTGGAGAAATAGTCCCCAATAAATCTTTCCTCCTTTCACTTGATTTGCTCAGCTATTTTGTCACAGCAGGGAACGGTAACTAATACAGTATCAGTACAGTAGCCTTTGAACTGCCAAGGCAGTTGTATAAGCCCTCCAGCTTATATAAAAAGAGGACCATTGACCTATGTATGTGGAAAGCCATGGTTTGAATTGGCTTTAAGTACTGCTTGGTGGGAGTGCTCAGAGCCTAGTCCCACACTCAGAATGCTCTTTTGGAAAAAAAATAATAAATGTGCAGCCTATAGGATCCAAGTACGTATGCTCATAGGCCAGCCCATCACTTCCTGTCTGTGCCTCGTGCTCTCCACACGTGAAGTGGGAAGGAAAGAACAAGCTCCTCTCAGGGTGTTGTGAAGATTACCTACATTAAACTCTTTTCCCTTACTTTTCAGTACATTATATTACTTGTGAATAGCTGTAAGAATTACATGAGGATTTTAATGATGAAATAGGGGGAAAATATATCCTAACATAAAATCTTAAATTTGCTCTCTTGATGAATATTATAAAGTCAGAAGTTTTGGCAGTGTGCTCTGGTGAAGGGTTATGAGCCATAGAACTTGCTAGACTTGAAGAGGGTTTGATGCCTCTTATTTGATCACTACTTTCTGATCTAATTGGAGGCAATAGACTAGTTGATGGAACGCGGATCATGACAGTCCTTGGTGACAAATGTTCTAATCTTCCAAGTGCCAGTCCCCTTGTTATCTCATGTTTGTCCTTGTATTGAGTGGGTGGGGAAAATTTCCAATTGACAATCTTGTCAGTTCAGCTACAGGAATGTTCATTAGAAAGTTATCCTTCAAACACACACATCAGAACCCCTCAGGGTGCTTGTTTACAATGTTGATTCCTGGGCTCTACCCCAGAATTGCTCCATCAGAATATTTGCAAAGAATGTGCTTTCCAGGGGCTTATAGCCTGGTTGGGTGAAGCAATAAATTATAAAACAAATTATATAAGTTCATATTATCTAAACCTCAAAAATAAAATAACAGAGCCAGTCATGGTGGTGCACGCCTTTAATCCCAGCACTCTGGAGGCAGAGGTAGGAGGATCTCCATGAGTTGGAGGCCACCATGAGACTACGTAGTGAATTCCGGGCTTGCCTGGACTTGAGTGAGACCCTACCCCAAATAAATAAATAAATAAATAAATAAATAAATAAATAGGAATTAGGGACAGGGCAATGGCTCCATGATTTCTTTGAACTGTATGGTCATAAAAGGCTCATGAGGAGGTAATAATCCAATTGAGATGTGTGTCCTATGTCTGCTTAAGCATTCATGTTCAGGATGGAACATGCATGTGTGTACACACACATGGACATTAGTCCTGTTAGACAAATAGACTAATAAAAATCTCTAAAATTAGTTTAGAAGGATACTTTACCTGCATTCTCATACATGATATTAGACATGTCAACCATGCTGCCCATCAGTGTTTATAGATAATATCGTATCCATTGCTTATATGTCACATTATCCTATTCCTAGGTTACAACTTACTTCACCCAAGGGCAGTCATTCCTCAGGACAATCAGCAACACAGAGATATGATCCAAACCACCCAATGGATGCCAGAACCATGTATAGTACAGAACTCTATGACTAAGCACTTACCATATGATGTGTCTGTAATTTTTAAATTTGAATACATCAAGATAACTTCTCCAAGTTCTTCTTTTTATCTAAGAGAGTGTGTGTGTCAGGGGTTATGGGCATCCCAGGGCCTCTTGCCACTTTAAAATCTTTTTTATTTATTTATTAGTCATTCATTTATTTATTTAAGAGAGAGAAAGAGGCAGATAGAGAATGGATGTGCAATTTCCTTCAGCCATTGCAAACGAACTCCAGACACATGCACCACCTTGTGCATCTGGCTTTACCTGGGTCCTGGGGAATCAAACATGGGTCCTTAGGCTTTGCAAGCAAGCACACTAACTGCTAAGCCATCTCTCCAGCCCAAGTTCTTTTTCTTCTTCACAATTTCATAGATTTGTTCTTACCATAGATCTTACAAACTACAGCAAAAATATTTTTCTAAATCATTTTTTCACTTAAAGGAAACATTTTTTGGATTCTATTTAATATATCTAAATTACTGCCATCAGTACACTTGTGACCTTTGGCCATGACCAAGTGAACCAAGGATTACCTTAACATAATCACTGCAATTCTACATGATCTGATAATGGAGAAGACCAGCAAATGGCTGGTAGGTGAGCAGGATGTACATTTGGATACACTGAACAAAAGAATAACTCATCCTGGGTAATGGAATGGGATGGCAAGAGATTTCATCATGCTACCAAGACAGTATACAATTAAAAAAACAAATCTATGAGTTACTTGTTTCTGCAATTTTCCATCTAATATTTTCAGGCTAAGACTGACCATGAATAGCTGAAACCACAGAAAATGAACCCACAGATTATGATAGCTACTGCATAGAAAAAGTTGAACAAATTCTCACTAGACACCAGAATGAGGAAACAGTGAGGCAGAGAGAAGCAGGCTCTGGGCTGAAGCAGGGCAGTGGGAGGAGTGGCCAGGTGCTGCTGGATCCATGCACCAGCAGAGAGGCTAAAGGGAAACAGAAACTATAAGATGAGGAAATGAAAAAAAGTGTGATAAAGCAGAAATAATGAGATGGAAGCACAAACCACGAGAAGTAACTGAGGTCACATGAAGGGCAGGCGCTGGGCAATTCCTCCTCCCTTTCACCTTATTCTACTCCAATTCCTATCCACCCATGACTTGGAAAGATGGCGCTTCTTGGGTCCCTCAATATATATATATTTTAAATCATTAATGGGAGCAGGAGAAAGCTCTGCTTGCATATGTCTTTGCCTGAAATTACTTATAGTCTTATCTTGAATAATGTGACTAGCATTATTATAGCTTAAAAACATATGTGTGCCTTTGAAAATTATTTATTCATATGTAAATGTGTATGGGAGCATGTATGCCATCCAAAGACCACTTTGCGGCTGGGTTTACATGGGTAAATCAAACATGGGCCAATAGACTTTGCAAACAAGTTCCTTTAACCACTAAGCCATCTCCCCAGCCCGTCTGTACCTTTGTATACCCACTTCCCAGGTGTGAAGGGAGTGAGGTGGTATTATACTTTCACATATCACTTTGAGAATTCCATTCATACACCCCAAATAACGCCATGACACAGAGTCCTCCCACCATGTTCTTTCAATTTTTTTTTTTTTAACCTGGCAAGTAAGCAGGAGGGGCAGGCTTCACTTATGGCTCTGCAACAGCTTTAAAGATTTGGACTTCATTAATCCCGGGCAATAAGAATACTATGATATAGTAACCCTCCTCCTTTCTGAAGTTAAATGTATCCTGATGGGTATTTGTCAGGGAGCCATTATTCCTTAAAAATATTTTCTGAAAGTGCTTAAATCTTAGAGGGGGGGGGAGAGAGAATGTGTAAATGGAAAACTCATCTGATGTCAAGTCCCATCCGCATTCCCTTTGAGTAGTATGAAAAAGAAATGTTTTGTATCAGTTGAGATATTTAGCTTTGAAAATTAGCCAGTAAGGAGCTATTTGGACAATGTTCAGCATTTTTTTTTTTTTCATAAACCTCCCTTTGAAATAAACCAGACAGAGGTTCCTTTCACTTCTCTGGCAGTTTTCAGCAAAAGGAGAAAGGAGGACTTCATAAACTCTAAACAGCATCGGAAGCCATTCATAGACTTCCTAATACTCCCTGCCATTGCCCAATGCTGAGGGCCTTGAATGTGGCTTCTCACTATCACCATTGTCCCTCAGGCACTAGCCCGGCAGCTGAGCTCTGTGGAGCCTTTGGAGGATGGGAAGAAATCATGATCAGACACAATCACAGGCCACACAGGGAAGATGAGCCAGGAGCTGTAGCTGTGGGGAGATGCAGAACGCAGGCCTATTTGTACCCCTCAATCCCAGTTCCTGTCTCCCATGCACAGTGTTCCTAAATTATTCTGCTGTAGCGCAACAAGAAGACAGGCTGAGCCTTTCTGACTGTCCCCAGGGCAGACCTGCATTGCCTGCTTCAAACCTCCTCTTTCTCCTGCCTGTTGCTGCTTTATCCCATTGGTAGACCCTAAGCACACCCCCACACCAGGTCTCCTGGGAAAGGGGTCCTCATCAGATGCCTAGCTAGTACTCCATCTGTTAGGTTAACATTTCCTTTGCTAGAAAAGCCTCATCCTCTTTGAGTTCTTATTTTCTCACACATGCGATGATATGACCTTTTCAAAGTTTTCTCTGGAAATGTGTAGAAGGTTCAGCTTTGAAAGTTCCCCTCCTCCACCACTCCTTTAAGTCTTCTTTCGTCCTTTTTTCTGCAGTGAGTTTTCTGTATATCATTACCATTAAACATTCAGAGTAACTCAGGGAGGAATTGTAATCGTAGGGATAATGCTAAGAAGAGCCTAATGATGTTAGACCTAGAAGAACACCCCAAGTGAAATGTCAAGTTGGCAATGCACGAGTCTCCTTGAGGACTTTAAAGAGATATCTGTCCATACATGATTCAGTAGCTGAACAAATCCACACAGGTCCAGGGGAGAACCATGATTCCTTACCTGTCTTCTCCCCATAATATGGTCCACTGTCATGCTGAGCCCTGCGCTTTAGATTTTAGCAGATAGACTTAGTAAGTTGGTGCCAACTCTAAGTTACAATCTGGGAAACTTTGAAAAGATAGCTGCATTTGCAATATAGCACCTTCCCTTTATTAAATTGGAAGCTTTAGGGCTTCAAATAAAAGGGACATATAGGGCTGGAGAGATGGCTTAGCAGTTAAGGTGCTTACCTGGAAAGCCTAAGAACTCATGTTCAAATTTCCAGGTACCACATAAGCCATACATACAGTGACACAGCACACAATGTCACACATGCGCACATGAAGGCACCCACATCTGGAGTTTGCTCACTGCGGCTGAAGGCACACCCATTTGCTCTTTCTCTTTCTTTCTGCCTCTTTCTCTCTCAAAATAAATTTTTAAAAAGGGTCATATAATGTTGAAGAGTTGGCTCAGGGGTGAAAGGCACTTGCTTGCAAAGTCTGATGGCTCAAATTTGATTCTCCGGTACCCATGTAAAGCCAGATGCACAAAGTAGTGCATATATCTGAAGTTTGTTTGCAGAAGCAGGAGGTCTTGGGGTCTTGGCATTCCCATTCTCTCTCTCTCTCTCTCTCTCTCTCTCTCTCTTTTCTCTCTCTCTCTCTCTCTGTGTGTCTTAGATTTTTTTTTTTTTTTTTTTGGTTTTGAGATAGGGTCTCACTCTAGACCAGGCTGACCTAAAAGTCACTCTGTAGTCCCAGGCTGGCCTTGACCACACAACAATCCTCCTATCTTGGCCTCCCAAATGCTGGGATTAAAGGCATGGGGCACCAAATAAATTAAATATTTTTAAGAAGGACATATAGCTATTCTATTTTTACTGTAGAAAGGTAAGTCCAGAGTTCAATCAATGGTTCAGTGATGTCACAGAAATAGACACTTTACTTTTCTGCTTATACATGCACATGAACTTGGCTTTATTCCCACTTGTCTTCCAAAGGGCACATCCTCACACCACAGTGGGTGGACACAACAGAGCACAAATGCTTTCTTCTAATAAGTCTTTCGTATTTGGGAATTGATGTGACAGGTAAGTCATGTGCTTATCACTAGACAAATTACTAGAAAGAAAATCACATTCCCATTACTGACGCAGGCAATCATGAGCCATCCCTGGAGCTGTGAATTAGCATTAGGTCCAACCTTCCCTCAAACCAGGAGCCAGTTCTATATTGAGGGAAGAAGGGCAAGGATGGAGGGAAGTGTTGTTGAGTAGGTAACGACAAAGCCTGGAATCCGATCCCACAATTTTTTTTCACTGACATTTTTAACATTTTAACAGGTTCTGTCCTGGTGAAAGAGGTTACATTTACAAGACATTTATGCTTAAACTTTTCAATTTATTTTATATATATTTTAGTATATCAAAAGGTAAATTGAGCTGTTAATAACACATCCCAGCACTGGGGAGGAGGAGGTAGGATTGTGAGTTAAAGGCCAGCCTGAGCTACATAATAGCAAGACTTTGTCTCCCAAAAAAAGGAGAAGGAGAATTAGTAAAAAGAAAGAAAGAAAGAAAGAAAGAAAGAAAGAAAGAAAGAAAGAAAGAAAGAGAGAGAGAGAAAAAAGGAAGGAAGAAAGGAAGGAAGGGAGATAACAGGGAAGAAATTTTAAAACCAAAAGAAAAAATATTTATTATAAGCACTGGTGCTATGCTTATAAGTCTTTAGCCATCAAGTGGGGGGAAACCCTGTTTATGACTGCTAATGTTTATGGTGTGAACTCCTATCATTGTGAGTTCCAACTTACCAGTATTTGATAGTTGGACAACAAATTTCATGAAAATGTAACAATCAACTTTTGTAAGCACACACTAATTAATTCTAGCACAACACTGACAACAGTGTGCAAGGCTATTGTGCTTGTGATTGTATCTATGTGATACACCCTTCGTCACCTAGCACTGATGAGACCATATGACATGTCTATGTATGATCACTGCATTTTAACGATGGGAAGCCTGGGCTCAAAGAAATTCAATTTATTTTTTTGGTAGTTATAGTTATAATTATAGCCCAGCCTTTTTTTACTTTGGACACAAACAGGAGGTTCATGACTCCCTCAAGCATTTGGGAAAGTCCTAAATTCCAGGAATTTTACCCAGGTACCAAGTATGAGGATCATATGTACTGTCGACTCTTAATGCCCTTGGAGTTAGAAAGACTAATAAACTGAGGTCACCAGAAACCTTTATTCTTGTTTTGAAGAAAAGAAAAAAGAAACATGTGAGGATCTCAGCAGAAACATCCCAAAAGAAGACTTTTCTGTTCTTGTTGTAAATAAATGTGCTTCATTTGAAAGAAAGCTTAGACCTTCTTAGTTTTTGTGACATCAAAAGGAGAATTTTCTAAAAGCACTCATATTGGCATCCAATCCTGCCTTTAGCTTTGTACCATGAAATAGCCTGTGACTCAGGCATCCAGGCAGATTTCACAACTTGTGTATTTCCTTATTTCAGAAGTATTGTCCAGCATTTCTGCAAGCCAGGGGACTCAGTTTTGCCCTCGCCAACCTTAGTTAGTTGAAGAGAGGTAGAGGTATGAGAAATACGAATGTTGTAAATGTGTAAATATAAGAATGGCCTATCAAGTACTTGTGAAAATGTATGGGACCACTGTTCCTCTAATGAGCAGCCTTGGCTGGGAGTAAGCTTTCTTCAGTGAACCTGTCCTCAAGAGAAGAAAAATGAATCCCTCTCCCCTTCTCCTGGTTAGAGTCATGATTTTTTAAAAAAATTTCTTTTCAGAGACAGAGAGGAGAGAATTGGCATGCCAAGGCCTCTGCTACTGAAATCAAACTCCAGATGCTTGCACCACCTAGTGGGCATGTGCAACCTTGTGCTTGCCTTACTTTTGTGCATCTGACTAATGTGGGATCTGGAGAGTCAAATTTGGGTCCTTAGGCTTCACAGGCAAGTGCCTTAAATGCTATGTCATCTCTCCAGCCCAGGTTCATGATTTTTAAGGTTTACCCTTCAGTCCATTGGCATAACAGGTTGATAATATTTTCTTGATTCCAACTCACCAATGGGTATCCATTAGGGTGTGTCACCCACTCTAGGACAGGGTTGTTAAAGATTTTCTGACTCACTTCTGACCCATATCCACCCCAACATTCTACCACCAAGATATTAAGGTGAGGCCTGCTGGCCAGCAAGCAATGTCTTTTGATGTTTCAGGCTCACTATCACAGTGCTAGCACAAGGTCATGGTGCAAGCTGAGTTCCCAGTGTAGAGTGAGTCCTGCCCAGGGGAACTCTGTCCACACCATTTAGAACTGAAGAAGATGCCAAAAACACAGAATATTTTGTTTTCTTTGATAATAGCTGAACTATACTGATTTGATTAATACATCCTGTTCTCCTCTTTCTACCACTTGCAATTTCTACCTTGATGGCCCTTCCTCAAAGGTCCTCTTGTTGCAACCAACTGTACATACACAGAACCCCATGTTATCAACATTACACACAGCAATGGCTCTACTATGAACGCAACCACTGAGCTCTACCCAGAGGACAATTGTGTGGTTCTAACAATCTTCAAAGAATGAATGCACCTTTGTTTGGAAAATAAATCCCATCTCCCAAATACATAGTTGCTTTTCTCACAAAGCTGTCCTCTCCCAGATGTCACTGGGCACTTATTAACAACCAAGGCATACATCATAAACATCCTAGGGAGAGAGAGAGAGAGTGAGGAGATGCAATAACACTGGCCAGAGGTCAATTCGGACTGTGGGGAACAATCAAATCTGCTCCAGAAGGCAAGTTCTGGTTACAAAGCAAGACATATTTTCCATGAATTCTTGTTGCTGTCCCCTCTCAAAAGCAAGCTCACATTTCTATGTATACTGAGAAGTTGGAATTCATGGAAGCCAGCATCACACAGGGACCACTGAGATTCTTGCTGAAGCATATGGTAGGCAAAGAAAAGCAGAGTTTAGACTCAGCTCCACCACAATGTCTTCCAAAGACACTGTTAAAAAAAAAAAAAAAAAAACTGCTTAAGGCTGGAGAGATGGTTTAGTGGTTAATGCAATTGCCTGTGAAGCCTAAGTTTTACTTGACCAGGACCCACATAAGCCAGATGCACAAAGTGGCACATATGTCTGGAGTTCATTTGCAGTGGCTAAAGGCTCTGGGGTGCCTGTTTTCTCTACCTTCCTCTTTCTTTCTCTTCCTCTCTCTCCAATGAATGAAGGAATAAATAAACAAATAAAATTCTTTTTAAAAAACTACTGTTTATCTTGTTTATAAGCAACTCTGCTCTTTATATGTTTCTTCTTTTGGTTCTTGAACCATTTTCCATTCTCCGATTTATACCATTTTACCTGAGCATTGCCTGGTCATAAGATATAAGATAATGCCACAGCTTTGCAGACGGCTTTTGGAAAGTCTAGTAGCAAATAGGGTACACACAGCTGTTCTGAGTGATGAGCAGCCTCCTGAGTGTGCACATAAACCTTCCAGTTTGAAAGGCCAAGCTATTTTCATTATACTACAAAGATTTATTAACAAGATGGAGGGTAGCAGCTCTAAGTAAGTCATTGAATTCTTTACTATCTCAAACTCACATTTTAAATGGCAAAAAAGCCTTGTTAGTTGAGAATGTCTTGATAGACAATAAAAATTATTAATTTCACTTGATTTTGACCTTTTAGTACATGTTTGGCAAAATGGGACAGATGCATGGATCACTTCTGTATTCCAAAGTATAAGTACTCAAATGGAAAGATTTGTGAAATTTTTTGAATTGGAAGGTACACCACCACTTTTTATGGTTATTTGGTAGACATTTGCTAAAAATTAATGAAGTGGACCTGTGCAAGCTAGGAAATAACTGGTGGTATTTGTTCCCAAGGATGAAGTTCAAGCTTTCAGACAAAAAATTACTAGATGTACTAATTTTGGAAAATTCATATCTTTCACTCTGAACTTAAGAGCTTCCCATAAAATACTTAAGACATATCTGACAGCATCAGCAGTGATACCACTTAACACTAGTTTCAATATTGTGTGATAAAATGCATGAACGTTCAGAAGATGTACCATAGTTTCTCATCAATCAAATACATGACATTACAAAATCACATCTGCTTCCATTCACAGGGCAACTCAGGGGTAGAGTTGAATGTAAGAGAGTAGAAAACTTTCATTGGCATGGCTTCTTACTTCACATTAAACTAATTTTATTATGGTTGTCTTTGTGTGTGTGATGTGTGTGAGTGCACGCAGGCACACGTGGATGGCAGAGGATAGGCTCGAGTATCCATCCTCTCCTTCACCTTGTTGAGGCAGAGTCTCTTGTGGGCCCTGCTGTGACCTCCACACTAGCTGGCCTGGGAGTTTCCAGGGATTCTCCTCTCTCCACCTCCCATTTTGCCATAGAAGATCTAGGCACTCACCATTGTGCCTGGGCTTAGGTGAGTTCTGGGGATCCAAACTCAGGACATCATACTCACGTAGTAAGTGTTTTGACCAGCTCCCCAACCCGCAATGAACTTTTGAGGAAACTGTTAGGATTTGAGTCTGAAATGTACCTCACAATGTCATATATTTGGACACATGGTCCTCGGCTTCTGTGCTGTTTGGGAGATTGTGGAACCTTTGGACACAAGACTTAGTTGGCAGCCATTGGCGACTAGGGGCAGGATTTTCAATGTTATAGCCAGGGGCTGGAGAGATGGCTTAGTGCTCAAGCACTTGCCTGTGAAGCCTAAGGGCACGGGTACAAGGCTTGATTCCCCAGTACATACCCACGTAAACCAGATGTACAAGGTGGCACATGCATCTGGAGGTTCTGAAGCCAGCAGTGTCTGGATGCCTTGGTGTGCTTATTCTCTCTCTCTCTCTCTCTCTCTCTCTCTCTCAAGAGAGAGAGAGAGAACATATATATATATATATCTGTGTCTGTTGCTCTCAAATAAATCAATGAAAATAAACAAAAAAATTCTTTTTAAGTTATAGCCTAGCCTTGATTCCATCCAAAGCTCTGTGCTTCCTGATCCACTGAGATATGAACCAGTCACCTCACACTCTGCCAAGCCCAACTGAGACAATCCCACCACATGCCTTGCCCACCCAGTAGACCATGGTCTCTAAGCATGAACCAAATAAATGTCTCCTCGCTTAAGGTAATTCTGCCAGGTATTTCCTCACAGCAATGAGAAAGGTAATCAACAGTGAAACTACCAATTATTGAATTTGGGTGTAGTAGCAACAATAGCCACAGCTATCTGAAAAGGCTGTTAAAGTACTCATTCATTTTCCAACTCTGTATACCAGTACTATATGTATATGCTATGTTTACATACACTTATATGTATGTACATGCCCTAAACTTCAATAAAAACAACATATTAAATGAGAGATTATATTTTAAAATTTTTATTATTTAATTGCAAGTAGAGAGAGAGAGAGAGAGGATAATGGGCATGTCAGGGCCACTGTAAATGAACTGCAAATACACTTTGTGTCTCTGGCTTTATGTGGGTATTGTGGAATTGAACCCAGGTCATTAGGCTTTACAGACAAGCACCTTAACTGCTGAGCCATCTCCCCAGTCCCTGAAGAGATTATTTTTAATTGATTTAATAAGTGATCTTAAATTTCTCAGCTTTAATTTCAGTGTCATAAATACCAATAGACCTGACCTTTTTTTGAAAGCTCCACAACTTTTAAAATTTTTTATTTATTTTTATTTTAGAGAGAGAGACACACAGAGAGGGAATTGGGGTGCCAGGGCCTCAGCCACTGTCATTGAACTCCAGATGTTTGCACCACCTAGTGGGTATGTGCGACCTTGAGCTTGCCTCACCTTTGTATGATTGGTTTACATGGGATCTGGAGAGTCAAGCATGGATCCTTAGGCTTTGCAGACAAGTACCTTAACTGCTAAGCCATCTCTCAAGCCCTCATTCATAATTTTTAAGAATATCATTTGAAAGCCAGGCATAGTGGTGTACGCCTTTAATCCCAGCACTTGAGGGGCAGAGGTAGGAGGACCATTGTGAGTTTGAGGCCACCCTGAGACTACATAGTGAATTCCAGGTCAGCCAGGGCTAGAGTGAGACCCTACCTCGAAAAACCAAAAAAAGAAAAAAAAAAAAAAAGAATATCATTTGAGTCTTAAGTTTGAAAGGTTTGAGGACACTGAATTAAACTGAGCACATCAGAAACAGCAATAAATCTACTCTTGAAGAGATCTACTAGAATTTATGGAACTAATGCAGTTGCTATCTATAAGTTGTATGTGGCTCAGTACTGCTGCCGTGGAACACCCATTAGAACCCTCTTGCAACATCCATGCCCCCCCACACTTTTGTCACCTTATAGTCATAAGGCATTTGAACTAAACTTTGTTACCCAATTGAGACAAACCTGTTCGTTGTAATTTGGCCTGGATATACTTCATCTCTGAAAAGAAAATCTACCCTCCCAGGAAGAAGGTTTGTTCTCTCAGCAGCAAGCAAACACTAAAGACCATTGGCCATAATGTAACATAGTACATGGAAACCAGAAAGCTTCTAAGATGAGAAGGATGCCCAAAAGGAGACTATTCATTTCATTATGCCTTCAAAAGATATAGGCTGAGTCCTGCTGTAGGTTAGTTTTAAGCTAAGTGTTGAAGATGCAGTGCTGAGCAAAACAGATTCAGTCTCAGCTCTCATGGAAGATGAGACATTAGAGACATAAACACACAGGGGGAATGTGAGATAATTGCAGTGAAGGAAAATGGGATGCCTGGGAGGGTTCAAATGGGAGGCAGTCTTTAAGCTCGAGTAGAGAGGACTCCCTGGGGAAAAAACATGAAGAGTAAGAAGGAGCCCACCATGAACAGAATATTCCAGCCTGAAGGTTGTGGGTGATGCCCTTTCTGGAGGCTTTGGAACATTCTGGACACCTGTTTCTGTGATTGAGAGCCCAGGCGCTGCAGTCTGACTGCTGGGCTCTGGTCCAGCTCCACCAGCAGCTGGCTGCCTGGCCTGAGCGCGGTCAATGCACCTTCCTAGGTTTCGGTATCATCATTTCTAAAATAAGATCAGGAGTATGCTTTTATGAATGTTTCCTGTGGATTTCAGCAGATTATTCGTGCCAAATCCTGGAGTTATGGGGGAAAACCAATAGATAGCAGTGATCCAATACTGGTTTACAGGAACCTGAGACAGTTGGCTTGAGCCAGGTTAAAGTGCCCTAAGGATAGTATCCTGAGCATGGTTTAGCATCAAGACCTGGAAGGCTCTACTGATGATATAGAGATCACAGGGCACAGTTCTTTCACATTCAAACATCAGCTCCTGCATTCCCAGTGGACTCATGAGACACTTTTCTTTCATGTTTGCTTCATGGTGACTCTCCACTGTCCCCCAACTCTCCAGAAAGAATACTAAAAGTTCCCATCCATCTCAAACTACATGGTTTCTTACGATCTCTGACCAGTGGGTCATACCTAAGATTTCTCTGAATTTTCAGAAATGTAGGTATTGAGGGCTGAGATATACTTCTTTTATGGGGTATCTGATATGAGCTAGATGCTGTGCCAAGGGCAAGACATCGAATAGCAAACAAGACAGACTCATTTGTACCTTCATGGCTCTTAAAGCCCAAAATGACAAGCATGCTATGATGGTTAACTTTTTGGTGTCAACTTGACTGAATTAAGGACCATGAAGAGAACTTGAAAACACTGTGTGTGCCTGAGAGTGTACTTCCAGAGGAAGGTGGCATGAGGGCCAGTGGACTGAGTGGGAAAGATTCACCCTCCATGTAGGCAGGAACCATCACACTGGGTGAAGGCTCGGATAGAATGAAAGGAAGAGAAAGAGATTTTCTTTTCTCCCTGTTGAAGTCGGAGTACTCTGTCCTCCTCCTGCCTTTGTTTGTCAGAGACGTAGCTTGTCTGGCCCCGGGATCTGAGGTTTCCATCAGGAGCCCCTGGATTCTCAGGTCTTTGACCTGGGGCTGAGAATTATACCATTAGCTTCCCAGTTATAGGCTTTGAGTCCTGACTGAACCACCAACACACCAAAGCCCTCAGTTTTCAGACAGCCTGCTACTTTTCAGCCTCCATGATTGCATAAGTCATTTCCTCTATGCAATCCTTTCCCTCTATCTTCATCTCTTTATTTCTCTCCCTTCTCTCCATCTATCTATCTATTCACATACACATGTATTTCTATCTCTGTCTTTATGATCTATTTGTTCTATCTCCGGAGAACTCTAATCACATGCTAATAAGTACATAATTATAACCCTTGGTCCATGCTTTGAAGGCATGGTGTATAACACAATAGGAACAAGGAACAGAGCATTTGATGTACTCTATGTACTCTCAGAAGCCAAGGAAGACTTCTAAGAGGAGATGACACATTGGCTAAAACCTGGGTCATGAGCAGGAATCAGTTAGGTCAGTTATTTTCAACCAGCAGTGCTGCTCCCCAGGGAATATTCATCAATGTCCTGAGCCATTTTTCATTGTCACAACGCGTGGATGCTGCTGGCATCTAGTGGGTAGAGGCAAAGGATGCTATGAAATATTCTAAGATGTACTGAAATGCCCCCTCCCCTCCAGAGTCATATGGCTTCAAACATCGATGTACTTGTGTTGAGATTCTTAACCTAGGTAGGTGGTTTCAGCCAGAGAGAAAAGCATGTGCAGAAATGATGCATAGCCTGATACAGGGATAGTAAACAAATCTTGCATTGGACTGGAATTCAAACTAAGTGGGATATTGCCTCTATTTTTCTTTTTTGTTATAACTTCTATTAAGTAAAAACCTGTTTTACAAGTCAGGGGTAGGAACAAATATGACAAAACCATTTCTCCCCCAAATTATGTAGAACTTAAAGACTGATTAAAGTTCGAGTGTAAAATTCAGTTGATATATGTGAGAACATTTCTTTCACTCCAGACAAGTGCTGCTAGAAAACAGAGAGTGGTCTCTGACTCCCTAAAAGCAGACATTTTGTGGTCAGGCAGAAATTGTGGTTTTAAAAAAAATAAATAGAGGGTTGGAAAGATGGCTTAGCAATTAAGGCACTTGCCTGAGAACCCTAAGGACCCAGGTTTAATTCCCCAGTACCCATGTAAGCCACAAGTACAGGATGGTACATGAATCTGGAGTTTGTTTGCAGCAGCTAGAGGCCTTAGCATGCTCATTCTCTGCCCCCTTCACTCTCTCTCTCTCTCTCTTTTCTCTCTCTGCTTCTTTCTGTCTGTCTCAAATAAATTTAATTTAATTTAAAAATAAATAAATAGAATAGGTGATTAGAGAAAGAGTAAAAGGGAAATAAGATTTGTGGAGTATTTTCTCAAATCAAGTTTATTAGTTCAATTCTCCTATGTGTCAGGGCTCAGCAGAAATATAAGAGTCAGGAGCTGATGAGGAGACCAGTGAAAAAACAATGACAACACATATGAGTGATGTTCCAATAGCGTGGATTCACATTAAGTACTGAGAGGAGAACTGAGTCACTGAGGCCAAAAGTGGGGAAAGGAGGGTCCTATGACTTGATAGTGGACTGTGAGGACACCAAGCAGAAATTCCAGGAATCAACTTGTGCAAAGGAAAACAACTTGCAACAAAGCAGGGTGTGCTGGGAGGACAGTGGGCATGTACCAGGCATAAGGATGCGAGGGAGTGAGAGAAGTGCTGGGGGGAGGGGCTGTGTAGCCCCTAAGGAAGCAAAGGAAAGGCATGCACAGGTTCCCACTCAGCTACTGCTATGGAGACTGGATGGAAGGAAGGCAAGACTGGACAGGAGTGTTTAGGGGACCAGTAGAGTTAGGAGGTTAGAAGTCCATTTGAGAGTGTCTGCAACATGGAGGAATGGTGCCACAACACAAATGAGTTCCTAGGTGTGATGGTGAATCTTTAGTTGTCAACTTGACAGGATTTAAAATCATCATGTCCTCTACTTTCTCCCTGCTGACCAGATACTGTGAGCTGGCTTCCTGCTCTGCCCACCAGGATGGACTCTACCCTCTGGAACTATAAACCAAAATAAACTCTTTCCTTCCCTAAATTGCTTCTGGTTGGGGATTTTGTCACAGCCAGGATAAATATATCTAGGACACTGAACAACAGGAAGGAAGAGGCCATACTTAGAAAGAGTCAATGCCATCACAATGGCAGTTATGTTTCAATATGGATTCAGACCAGGGCAACCTGTAGCACTTCTGTGGTTGATATAGCATGTTCACACACTTCACTAAATTTTGTGTTCACAAAAACTTGTCGGTTGCCAAGTAGTTAGTCCACCATCTTTAATAACAAAAGTTGAGAATGAAAGATACTAAATACTTTGACAAAATAGTCATTAATAGGTAGAACCTACACTGGAAACATCATTGATTTATTTCTTAGATGTTTGCACTCACCTGCTTCATCCTTTGGTTTCCTAATTCTGGAATGCATCACACCCTTCCTTCCTTCCTCCTTTTTTATTTTATTTTATTTTATTTATTTTTATTTATTTTTTGGTTTTTCAAGGTGGGATCTTGCTCTAGCCCAGGCTGACCCAGCATTCACTTTGTAGTCTCAGGGTGGCCACAAACTTGCAAGGATCATCTTCTCTCTGCCTCTTGAGTGCTGGGATTAAAGGCATGCACCACCACACCCAGCCCACCTTTCTTTCTTATGTGTGCTTACTCATGCATTTTTTTCCCAGCCAGGAATAAACTTTTTGTCCATACCCACCCATTCAGATCTTCTTCAAGACTCAGATGCTCTTTCCTCTCTATAGTTTTTTTTGTTTGTTTGTTTGTTTGCTTTTTTTTTTTTTTTTTTTTTTTTTTTTAGGTAGGGTCTCACTCTAGCCCAGGCTGACCTGGAATTAACTGTGTAGTCTCAGGGTGGTCTTGAACTCATGGCAATCCTCCCAAGTGCTAGGATTAAAAGCATGTGCAAGCCGGGTGTGGTGGCGCACACCTTTAATCCCAGCACTGGGGAGGTAGAGGTAGGAGGATCGCCATGAGTTCAAGGCCACCCTGAGAGTACATAGTGAGTTCCAGGTCAGCCTGGGCTAGAGTGAGACCCTACCTCAAAAAGAAACCAAAAAAGCATGTGCTACCATGCCCAGCTTGTTTTTTTTTTTTTTTTTTTTCTTTCTCCTGGTACCCTATCAAGCCTGTCAGCCAAAAGTAATCTCTCCATAGTTTCTCTCCCCATATTTTTAGCATGCAGGTTTTTCTTAAAATACCTATCACCTTCCATATTGTACTATGGTTAACTGTGTATATACATCTTGACTCTTCTACTAGGCAGTAGGCACTAAGGACAAATACATTCTCATCTTAAAATCCTCAGAGTACTTTGTAGAAAGCTTTATTTAGTGAAAAGTAGAAAGCACAGCAGGCATTACTTAATATTTGAATGAAGGAATGAATAAAGAAACAGAGGGGCTGGGGAGATGGTTTAGCAGTTAAGGCATTTGTAGGCAAAGCCAAAGGACCCAGGTTTAATTCCTGAATACCCATGTAAAGCTGGATGCAAAGGTGGCACATCTGTCTGGAGTTCATTTGCAGTGGTTGGAGGCACTGGCATACCTGTTCTATCTCTCTCTCTCTTTCTATATCTGAAAAGAAGAAAAGAAGGAAGGAAGGAAGGAAGGAAGGAAGGAAGGAAGGAAGGAAGGAAGGAAGGAAGGAAGGAAGGAAGGAAAGAATGAAGGAGGAAGGGAGGAAGGAAGAAAACAGAGGGGAAAGTCCCTGGGATATGATGTTTAGAAAAGAAATGTCTCTAATGTTCTTTATTCTCTCTAATATTTTCTGTTTATTCAAAGGCTATGAGCAGAAAAGTTCTTCTAGAAAGTCTTGAAGATCCTAGGCTAGTTGCCTTCTGCATAAATTTTATGTAGTGGTCATCCAATTTCTTAGATAATGTCACCCAGGCAGAGAGCATCAAATGCAGGCACAGATATTATGTTTGGGAGACTTAAATCTTTCACTTACAACATCTCTGATTAAGATTAAGGGTTCTAAGCCAGATATGGTTGCACATGCCTCTAATCCCAGCACTCAAGAGGCAGAAGTAGAAGGATTGCTGTGAGTTTGAGAGCACCCTGAGACTATATAGTGAATTCCAGGTCAGCCTGGGCTAGAGTGAGACCCTACTTCAAACAACAACAAGAAAAAGATCAAGGAAGGTTCCTAGGGTCATGATGGAGAAAGTCTTGAACTGTGTCTTCCAGGGTTTCTTCTCACCTCTTCCTACTTTCCCTTTCATCAGGATGCAAGTGGCAGTAGTTCCACTGAGGGGTTATTTTGTGTGATTTGTCAAGGAAATATTCCCATTGATGGTGGTGTTCTGATTTTTGCTATCTGGGAAGAGGAAGTATGTGTAATGCAGTGGACCACAGAGATCAGGCTCCAAAAGCCATGAGGAAACTGGGCAATGCTTGAAAAGACATTTCTTTAGCCGGGCGTGGTGGCTCATGCCTTTAATCCCAGCACTCGGGAGGCAGAGATAGGAAAGACATTTCTTTGATGAATAGATACAAATGGCCAATAAACATAAAAGACAACAAAAAGTAAAGAATTAAGATGCGCTCTTGACAATAAGGAAATTTAGGGAACCATCAATTAAATTTAAAACACTAACTTCATTTAAAGTTTATATTTTACTGATCCATCTTTAATTTTATTCTAACAAAACATGATGACAGTTGTTCAAATCCCTGGTTTACTCCAGGTATTTTTAAAAGCAGTTTCTATTTAGTTGGGCAACCTTAACTTGGGTATTTTGATCCAAGATCCCTGCCAATTTTCTCTGGGCTCTGGAGACCTCCCTCAATTATACACAACTGCAGAAACTTAGGTGGAATGAGGTATTGCTACAATTAAGGGGCACTGGAACACAGTGAGACCTTGTACTATAGGGGAAAAGAGCTTGAGGCTTATGAAAATGGGAAAGTTCTCTTTCTTCTTATGTCTCTCCAACCAATCTCCCCTTCTCTGTCACCAACCTTCCTTCAAGATCTTACTTTTCATTCCTAAACGAAAAAAAAAAAAAAAGGAAGAAGATGGAGTCATAGAAAAAAAGAAGACAAGACATACCAAGAGAGCAAGATGAAAATTAGGAAAGAGAAAAAATGCAGGACCCCCTGGCATGTTTGGTACAGGTACAGTTCTGGGCCATATTCCTGATCAGCCAAAGTGGCATCTATGGGAATAACATCATTTTAGAGTAAATGGAAAGCTTTTTGATAAAATAATTACTCCCTTTTTGTTAATTTTATTTCAAATTTTATTATTTTGCTTTCAAATTTGCAAATCCATTTGCTTCTTTAAAGCTGGCAAAAAAAATTCCATTTAGTTGCCTAAAAGGTTTTTCTTTTTTACTCAGCACAACAGTTGATAACTAGTACTTTTCATGAAGATGTTAGCCTATTTTCTCACACATCAAAGCAGCCCTGAAACATAGCACCTTTCATCAAAAGGACCTGCTCTAATGAGAGTAGCAGGACAATGTCAAATGTGTTCTCGTCTGCCACAGGCTCTGGGGCTGTGCATGCAGGAAACCCACACTCCACTCAGGGTGGTGTGTGCTCTGCTGCTTCCTGCAGGCCCACTTGTTAGAATGTTTTCTAAGCATTGTTCATCATTAGACCTTTTTTAATGTGCACTTGACAAAAGCTGGAATATTAACTTGGCCACGACTGTGGTCCTAGTGGAAGGTCCTATTATATCTTATCTACAGGACCAAAGCTAACTATTCCCTGTCTATCCCTGTTCAAACTATCCCATGGCAGAAACTGCACCTTCTCCAGGATGTTAGCTCTGAATGTACATGTGAAGCTAGTCATCTTGTGATATGTTCCCATCAAGTGGTCCTGCAAAGACAGGTGCTGCAGTTCTTTCTAGAAAAGAATTTTATTTGTCTATTTGCCCATGTTTGCATGTGTGTACCACGGTTCTTGCTCCTGCAAAAGAATGGCAGGTGTCTGTGCCACTTTTTGCATCCAGCTTTATGTGGGTCACTAGAGAATTGAGCCCTAGCCAGCAGGCCTTGCAAGCAAGGGCCTTAACTGTGGATCCATCTCCCTGCCCGCTTGGTGCAGTTCTGATGCTCTCAAGTTGCCTGGTATATTAGTCAAGGATATGAAAGGGTCCTGCTGTGCTCTGATCATGTTGGCTAACCATACTGAATAACGCCTGGGTAAGTGATTATGTCACATATCTACACCTGGCTGGGCCTGCTGTGATAGTGATCCTATTGTGTATAATTGCATAGCCACCTTAGGAATTTATAGCTACAGATTAGCTGGAAGGACAGAGGAGAATCCAATAACTATATAACTTTGCTTGTTTTGAGTTATTGGTTGAACTATTGATAGCAAGCATCATCGTCAAGGGTATGAAACAAATTTTTGGTTTGGGAAGAAAATGAGGTTGACACTTTCAATTTCAGTATTTTGAGGCAATTTACAGTCTTCTACTTCATGTAATGACAATTTATTTGTAATTAGGATAAAATGGCTCTATAAGTGATTACAGATTTAAAAGCTATATTAAAATTAACAAGTGACATCAACTTGATTCAAGTTCATCCCAGTAGAATGCTTTTGGAGCTATTCATAATAAGGAATAAGTATTTTAATCAAAGAACACAGTGCCAAACGGAATGTGTATTATTTGTTTTGTGTTTGTTGTTTGCTTGTTTTCTAGCTACACCTCTGGTAGAGTTTCTTATATCTCAGGAGTCAGAAAAGTTGGTAAAACCAAGTGTACTAACCTTATGTTTCAGTATTTGTTTGTAATTGAGTTATATCAATGGTAAATAAAAAGGAGAGAAAAGGGTTGAAGGTACAGCACAGTAGTGAGTACTGCAAAAATAAATAAATAAACAAATAGATGAATAAATAAATAAACATTGATTTTTTTTTTTAAAAAAAAGAAAGTGAGGTGAGAAAGTCAGTAAGCCAGAAATCTATTGTTTTGTGTTTGGTTTGGTTTGATTCTGACTCCTGTCAATGTCATTTCTAATGTCACTTGTGACCATGCTAGTCTTATTTCCAATAAACAGAAACTCAGACAGAAGCAGCCCATAAGCCATGGTGGGATTTTCACAGAAGAAGCCCATCTGGTCCTGGTTTTGAATAGGAGCTAACCATAGTGCAGTTCAGACAGATACTGTAATTATTAAGATTAGTTTTAGAATTTCCTAAAATAAGAGGTGGAAGGAAGAGAAAAAAAGAAAGGAAAAAGAGAAGGAAGGCAAGAGGAAAGAAGACAAAGCAGGATTCCTCCCCTCAAATCTGGCTTCTAGACATGTGATTCTTCTCATAGTTGTAGAAGAAAACTTCTAGAAAGCGAGAAGCAAATCTGACTTTTCAGAAAGTCTAGTCTGTGCTTAGATGCAAGTAGGTCTAATAAAGTTATGAGCTTATCTTGCAAAGTGTAAGGTCATCCCATTGGCCGGGCCCTGTGGCCATGACTTCATTCATTCAGACAGGTCTCACTGCATACAGCCTAGGCTGGCTGCAAACTTGCAATCCTGCTTCAGCCTCCTGCATGCTGGAATTCTGGCTTTGGCCATGATGATTTGAATTGTTCCTCTCGACAGCTGGGTATTCGGGGGGATCCAAACAGGGCTGAGGAGTAAAGTGCTAAGCCAGGGCAGTGGAAGGGATGGCATATTGTATTTTATTTAGCTTTAAATTTAAAAAAATTTAAATGACTAATAAATCAGATTCAAGGTTTAATCTTGTATATGCTAAAAATTCTATTTTTATCTGATGTTAGTCACCTTGAGACAGTTAAATAAAAACAGCAAAGGGAACAGAAAAGAAGCAGTAGTTTTCATATTGGTCGGGTCTCTACCCCTTGTCAGAGCCTGTGTATACCTGTTTGTCTCATGTCAGGTGGGCACATAATGACGTAATCACAGGTTAAGTTTTGTCTCTTTCCAAAGCCCAATTATGCTTCATTTGCTAGACTTTGATTCTTTAAAATAATTCTTTATTTTCTTGTGTGTATGTATGTAATGTGGTGGGGGGAGGTGTATACACATGTATGTGCCCTTGCTACGCCCTATGCACTGTGGGGTGAGGAGGGTGTTGTTTACCCATGGTGGCTGGAGCAGAATATAGATAGTCAGGTGTCCTGCTCATTGCTCTTCTGCCTGTTTTTTTTTTTTTTTTTTACATTTTAAAAATATTTTATTTATTTATTTGCAAGCAGAGAGAGAGAGATACACACAGAGATAGAATGGGCACGCCAGGGCATCTAGCCACTGCAAGCGCACTTTAGGCATCTGGCTTTACTTGAGTACTGGGGAATCGAACTTGGCAGGCAAATGCCTTCACCACTGTGCCATCTTCCCAGCCCTTCTGCCTGTTTTTGTTTGAGCTGCAGTGCCAGGTTTCTGGAGCTCAGGCATAGGTGGACATGCCAGATGTAGGTTCCAGAGAAGGGAACTTCCATGGCTTCAGGACGCCTTAGGCCCTGATGCTTTCACAGAAGCGCACTTAACCACTGAGCCATCTCTCCAGCTCTACAATGAGTTTTTGAAACAATCTAGAATTATTATGTAATCAGTGCACAGAGGTTTCAAATGTGAAAAGAGAGGATGTCTTCTTGGCACCATCTTCCCTGCCATCTCATTTTTCCCATTAAGAGATTTTGGAAAACATTCCAGACTTATCTCTTCATCTAAAATAGGTTCCAAATGTGTGTGTGTGTGTGTGTGTGTGTGTGTGTGTGTGTGTGTGTGTTTTGGTTAGCTACTCAGGCATATTTTAAATAACCAAAGTTCCTCTATACATGAGCTGAAACATGCTATGCAGGCTGCAGTAGTCAACCTCACGTTGCTGGGACGAGCTTCCAAACAGAAACAGTTTATGGGAGGAAGGGGTTTATTTTAAGCTTACAGATCCAGGGGAAAGTTCCACCAGTGGTGGAAGAAGCTGCTTGCATACATCCAAGCAGAGAAAAACAACCAAACAGTCAGCAAACACCAAAACAGCAAGCATGAACCTGCAACTAGCAGGACCCCCAGAGCTCAGACCTCTCTGCATACCTTTGGGCTGGAATTAAGATCCTCCCCCAACCACACCTTTTGGCTAGACCCCAGGATCTGCCCCTAGTGATCCTTCCTATAGTCCAGGCACCTGGAGACCCAAGTTACAAGCTTTAATAAAACACCTGAGTCTATGGGGGGCATACACTCAAACTACCACACAGGCCATTTCACCCCCATAAAACAGAAGCAGGAGAGAGGACCATGATGTAGGTAGGACCTTCAAGCAGCAGCTCCACGTCCAGGAGAAGCTGCCTCCAAACCCAGTGGAGGGCATCAATATGGTGCTAAAAATTAGTCACGGACCCCTGTTCACTTGTGGAGTCACTTTGCCTTTAGGGTCAGCTTAATTTATCTTAAAATGAAGGTACTGGGTCATCTGTAGATACATCCCTGACTATCGGCCAGAAGAGATGGATGCCAGTGCTACAAGGACTGCTGGACTGGAAAGTGTGAAAGATACGGACTCAGAATGTAAGTGGAAAGTGAGCACTCTAAAATCCAGTCTCTTCAAAACAAAAAAAAAAAGTCTGCTGTGCTAACAAAACAAAAAATGCTTGTCACGAAATGGAGATGCACTTGTTGCAGACAGCTCAGGTTTGCCTTTCAGACCAGGTCAGTTATGGAGGAAGGGATCTTAAAATGAAGGTACAGATCCAGGGTTCCATCTGGCAGGAAAAGCAGCCTGACTTCACAGGGCCAAACAGATGGATGCCAACCAGCTACCACAGCACTGCAAAACTGGCCAAAAGGTCACACAGATACTTCAGGAACTCAGAACATTTGGATATCTTTACAATGGAGTCTCAAACCATCACAGTCCTTAAGACCAGCCCCAGTGACATTGTCTGCTGATTGCAGATGTGAAAGTATAACTATGCACTGAATATTTAGGAATGGATTCAAACTACCACATAGGGAAAGGGCACAATGCTGCATTAGAAGCAGTCACAGCTAGAAAACAAAGCTGGAAGATAATAGCAGTCACTATCAAATGGAGGATGGCCTTAATGTGGACACGATGTGCAAGAATGTTTTCTCCACCTCCCCATCTTCCACTGCTGTCCAGTCTGAGATAGCAAGGCGTACCCTGCTTATGTAAAGGTCAAATGACCTCGTGGCCCTGCCAGGGGTCACACCCTTAGTTCACTGCAAGAACCAGAGGCATTAGTACTTGCTAAGCTCCTTTCTTTTGGGAAAAGAATGCTAGTTCTATCCTCTGCAACATGTTCTTTTCAGACAGATGAGTCGAACTGGGCACCTAGGAGAGCCACACTTCAAGTGAAAGTAACAGAGCCCAGTTTTGAGCTCTCAACCCAGTCTCTGCAGAGACAACAGGGAGAAAATACTAGTTAGGGAGGATTTCCCAGCAGCTGTGATGTACTGGGTTTCATCTGACGCCATCAGCTTGTATAGAAAGTCACTGTAAGAAAGAGCACCAGGATGCTTTTTTTGTGTCTGTTGTAAGGATACTATCAAGATTAATGTTAGACTACCTGTTTGCTCTATTTGTGAAAACACTTCGATAGTCTTATTGGGAATCACTGTAAGTCTCTCAAGCAATCGTAATATCTAATAGGCATTGTGAACAGTGAAGCTGACAGTGTTTGTTCATTACATGATGTTAGAAAATATATTGTATATAGCCAGACGTGGTGGTGCACACCTTTAATCCCAGCACTTGGGAGGCAGAGGTAGGAGGATTGCAATAAGTTCGAGGCCACCCTGAGAGTACATAGCGAATTCCAGGTCAGCCTGAGGTAGAGTGAGACCCTACCTCGAGAAACCAAAAACAAACAAACAAACAAAAAAAGAATATATATTGTCCAAATGCCACCCTTTTGAGAGACTCTCAAAACGCAAGTGAAATTCTTTCTAAAACAAGGTGAGTAGCTTGGGTGTGACAGTAAAAATGTAAATAGTATGGTTTAGTTCAATGGTTTATTTCTTGCCAGGCAAAGTTACTTGTAATGCATGATGCAAGGAAAGTAAACCTGTCTTCTGATGTAGAGACACAAAGTTGCCTTCTTCTCTGCCTCCTGGCAATCCACTTCAGAATTCAGGGGGTTCTCAATAAGCTGACAGCATAGGGAACAGGGTGTTTTATTCTACAAGACAATAGGAACAAGATCAACAAGGTATGGCTCTTAATAATGAATTCATTTCCTTTTTTTCTGTTTTTTTTTTGTTTTGTTTTTTTTGTTTTTGCGAGGTAGGGTCTCACTCTGGTCCAGGCTGACCTGGAATTAACTATGTAGTCTCAGGGTGGCCTTGAACTCACGGCAATCCTCCTACCTCTGCCTCCCGAGTGCTGGAATTAAAGGCATGTGCCACCACGCCCGGCTTGAATTCATTTTCTTTAATACAGGATTCCAGCTGCATACTTTATTCATACATCTATGCTTATAATATAAACATCATCTCTATGTTGGTGGAGGAGATTAAATAATAGCTGTGAAGGGAGGGGAGCCACATTTGAAATAGCTGAGTCCAGGTTTCCTAGCAATGGAGTCCTCTTAGCTAACACTTGGACTCCAGAAAGCTCATTGCCCTGAGCCCGTTTGTTGTCTGAGAGGTGTCGACAAGTCAGGGAGACTAGACCATTGAGAGACCGAAGGAAAGAAACATGGTCAGGGTAGATAGAATTTTCCTAGCTACCTTCTGGGAAGGCCTGGGGACAAAAGGATGAGCCAGTGGAGGAAGCCAGAGATGGCAGCTTAGATGAGCTTATGTCACCCGAGGTGAAATCATCAGCAGGTGTGCACCTGCTGCCCCGAAGCCCAGGACCTCCACTCCAGTTCCCTGTTGAAAATAATATGAACAGTCCAGCTAGTTACATGAATGTAGCAGTGTCTTGAGCCCCGTGGCCACTTTTCTTTTTCTCCATAAGTGGAATTTTGCAAGGACAAAGCAGTTGCATTGAAAAAGACCCTACTTTACCTCTTATGGCTTTGCTCCAACAATTATATTTCCCTTTTTCAAATTCATTTTTTTCAAATGTCACTGTCATGCACTTTAGTAAAATAAGTAGGATCGTATTTATTGGCTTGATAGAACAGAATGTATCTCAGAAATCTGAAGTCATGAAATTAAGTCCAAGTAGCTCACTTGTTTGGACAGATAATTGCCTGAGTCAGATTTATTAGCTCAGTCACAAGAGCTTTATTTGTTTCTGGTACCCCTCATTCAAAAGCCTGAGTGCGCAGTGTCAATCTATTCCATGTGTGGGACGTTAGGTTTGTTTTCCTGCCAGGGGTGGGGCAACAAATGAGACAGGCTGTTGATGGGATTCAAAAGTCAAGTGTTGCAGACCCTCTGGAACTGTTTGTTTTCACATTTGTTTCCTTCAATTACATTGGTGCCATTTTTTTTCTTGGTTAATAAAATATAGAGCTCTTGGACTGATTTCCTTTGAATCTAGCTGGATCCTTTGTGGAGCTGGGAAGCAAATCGTCAGCTTCTACACAAGGTGGCACCCTGTGATTCCAACCAGGTCTGAGTGGAGAGATGCTGTTCAGAAAATGAGCCACCGCTACAAATTTTTATTTACTGTCTCGTATTCCCAGTGTGGCAAATGAAGAGGCAGAAGTAGACATTTGGCATGTCACCTTTCAGTATAGTCTTCATCCCTAAGCCTCAGGGCTTCAGAGCTGCCTTCATAAAGGGCACCGGAGCCACAGAACTGATTTCAATCGACGGTAATGAATGCAGACCCCACATTCAGATTACCTATGGAAAACAACGAAGCTTTATTGGTACTAGGCTCATTCCTGGGAACATAAGGGGGAGGGTAGAGATGCAGTTCACATACCAACTCAATTAACTTTCAATTGGGTTTGCTGAAATAGGGAGCCAATTAGAAACAACGTGACATTTACAAAAGTCTGAAATACTTTAATAGCAACTGTGTTTACCAGTTTTAAGGTTTCTTTCAAAAAATAACTTGTCCATTATTTGGAAGCCCTGATTAGAGTTCTGGGAAATGGAAACTAGATTATAATCTCATATCTTACAGTTACTTGATCTATATTTTTATGTGTTTTTTAAAATTGGTTTTTTAATTCATAGGTGTTTATATATTATATTTGCTGAGCTAGATGAATGTCATTTGGAATGTCAATTGGAATTGAACCATATTGAAGTGGACTGATTCTTAGGATAGCTGTATTGTATGAAAATTTTAGATAGGCTATTATTAGACTAGATAACATTTGAAATAAATTTGATAAAGAAATTTCATAAGAATTTCAAAAATTGAAGAGATTCAATGTCTTTAGCACTAATAAATATGAGTATTTAACAAATAGACATAAGGTTTACTTTATGAAAAACAGCATTTGTATATAAATAAAAACTTAGATATAAAGATAAAGAAACACAGACTGTGTCTCTGTTGAAAAGTGTATTGTTATTTGCTTCAGAATATTTTATTCCTAGCTCTATAATCATTGTCTACAGGGCAAGAATAGAGAACTTTGGGAAAGAAATCTGTTATGTGGTCAAAGTAAAAGAACAAAACAAAACCACCACCATGACACAGGCTGTTTCTATAGTTAAATTTTACCTTAAAAAACAACTTGAGTTGCTTTGATTGGTTGTAACCTTCTGATAGCCAAAGATAGAGCTCTGAAGAGCAGAAGACAAGGAAGAACAGCAATGTTGGCAGCAGTGGGGAGATGATAAGCCAGAAAGGCATGCTAACTCCAAACTAGAGTAGGTCAATGTCACTCAGTTTCTTCTTCATGGAATTTCAGTCAGCAAACATGCACTAGATGCCTGCTAGAGGCATGGAAGCTGGGATGCACTGATGGAGAGAGTAGATGTTGCTCTGGCCTTCTTGGGGTTACGGCATCTCTAGGCGCCAGCTTATGCTCTCTTAGTCACTGGTCTCCCCAGTTCATTTTGAGAGGTTTAAAAAACCATTTTCACTTATTAACTTTGGATTAGAACCTTTAGAACACTGAATGGTCTATAGACTAAAGAGGTTGGAAACCAAGGTAACATCACTGGGAAAACAATAGTTTTGGAGTCAGAACAGACCTGGATACCTGGATTTGAAGGCAGTTAACTTGGCAAATTATTTGTCTGATTTTGAAGTTATTTATTAGTAGAAATTATAATATTTCCTCCTATGATAACTGATGTGGCTATAAGTATTAAGTGGAATTCAGCTGATTGAATACACACACACACACACACACACACACCAGCTGGTGTGTTATGTTCAATATTTTTTTTCTCAAAGGAGTAACATTAAGTATAGGAACTAGAAGAAAGCTATAATCTCTGAGCCTGTGAAGAGCTGGGCATACAGATAAAAGCCCTGGATGACTCATTTTCTTCAACCATTGCTTCCCTCGCCCATCTTTCAGGCTTGAACCCATTAATGACCTCCACCCCCATCTAAGAACTTCTTGTTCTTCCTTGCAGAGCAGAGAATTGAAAGTGTTGGGGAGGGTAGCACTCAGAGCAAGATATGACCTTAAGCTTGAGGAAGGTATTGCTTGCAAGAAGTGTGTCACAGCGTTTCCATCCAATAGTGGATATAAAACATTCAAGTCCACTACCTAATACTCCAAAGTGTTGATGGTTAGATATTTAGATGCTACCATGAAGTTCATGTCCACCATTCTGCCTTCAGGGAAGGAGGGGGAGAGAAAAGGGAGGGAGGACAAGTCAGATGACCCTGAATGAGGGAAGTACCAAAGGAGACAATATTAAGCAAGATTCAGGGTTTTAAAAATTTTATTTTATAATATTTTTATTTATTTATTTGAGAGGGGGAGAAAGAGGGAGGGAGGTAGGGAAGGAAAATGATGGGAGAGAACAGGCACGCTGGGCCTCCAGCCACTGCAAATGAACTCCAGATGCATGCTCCACCTTGTGCATCTGGCTTATGTGGGTTCTGGGGAATTATGATTTTCTTTTCAACCCCCGTATTCTCTTAACTAGTTGGGGCTGAAGCTGTCTCCTTTCTTTGGACTGTCAGAGCAATTGCCTATAGATGCCATTTGACAATTAACCTTGTACTACTGTTTTGTGCTGCCTGTTTAGTTTTCTTCAGTTACATTTTTGGATTGTCATTTATCTTTGCAACTGCCCCTTTTTTCAAGTATTTACCACTCTTGTTAGCACTCATCTTTCCAGTGGGCCTGACATCCTATCAACGTGAAAACCACATGAAGACAAGAACTTTATCTCCGATTTGCACTGCGTCTTCCAAACACCTAATATTTATACACCTGTCTGCGACTTGGGAAATGTGAGCTGCGTTGGTTAAAGCTTTCAAGTCTAACCCTTTAAGAACGAATATTTTGTTTTGAAATCAGAAAATGTCATCCAAGTAACCCTCGTGAAGTTTGGATGACAGATGGCAAGCTCACTTGTTGCATCTAGCATTCTCCACCATTTAACCAGCAGCGCTGCCCACGGGCACCCTCCGGGTGAGGGCGAGGATGCGAGAGGATGCCTGACTTGGGGAGAGGTCTTTCGGCTAGGCACCGAGGGGGAGGATGCTGAGCAGAAAGGACGCGTGTGCAGGAGCGTTTCGAGGCGCTCTTAGCGGCGCCCCTCTGAGTGCGCAGACGGAATGGACCTTTCGCACTTCCCCGGGGATGCGCGCATTGGAGATGCGAAATTAGATGAGCATGGAGACGAGAGCTTTCTAAGTCCAGCCTCGGCGTGTCTGTGTCGGGGTCGGAGGCGGGGGGGACGGGCTGGACCCCGGCGGCCCTCGGTCAGGCGCCTTCCCGCGGGGGCCCGCGCGGGCGAGGCGGAGCGGTGAGCCGGCGCACCTGGCACCTGCCCGCCCGCGGGCGGCGTCGCTCCGCGAGCCCAGGGCCGCCGCAGCCGCCCCCCTGTGCCCGATCCGCCCGAGGCCAGCAGGCGGGCTGGGCCGGCCGAGCGGCCGCGCCGCGGAGACAGAGCGAGTGGGTGGGCGGGCGGGCGGGCAGGCAAGCCGGCGAGGGAGGGGAAGAAGGGAGGGAGGGAGGGAGGGAAGGACGGAGGGAGGGAGAGGGCGAGGCGCGTGCCCGCGGCGGGGGCGCGCTCTCGCGCGGGCTGCCGGGATCGCTCGCCGCCGCTGTGGTAATGTCCGCCATGTTGGCCATGGCGCAGGGAGCGGATCGGGCGGGCGAGCGGCGGATCTAGTGTGTGGAAGCGGCCGCGGGCGGCGGGGGGCTGTTTTCGGGCGGGGTGGGCGCCCATGCTGTGGCCGGGGGCAGTGAGGAGGAGGAGGAGGAGGAGCGGGCCGGCCGCGCTGCACTGAGGAAGGAGGTGGAGGAGGCGGCGGGAGTCCTCCCCCCTCCCCGCCCGCCGCCCGCCGCCGCCGCCGCCCGGGCTGTTCCTGTGAGGCGGGGAGACAATGAGTAAACTCTCCTTCCGAGCGCGGGCGCTGGACGCCGCCAAACCGCTGCCCATCTACCGCGGCAAGGACATGCCTGATCTCAACGACTGCGTCTCCATCAACCGGGCCGTGCCCCAGATGCCCACCGGGATGGAGAAGGAGGAGGAATCGGTAGGGACTCGAGTGTTTATTACCCCCCCACTTCCCTCCTCCCCCCTCCCCTTTGTCAGTCGGGCCTCGCCATTCACAGAGCGCTTTACGCTCGCTGGAGGGCGCCGCTGCCGCTCTCGCGCACGGGAGCCTACGCCGGCGGAGTAGCGTAAAGCTGTCGGCCGGCGCAGCGCCCGCCCGCGGCCGCCATGTTGTTGCGTCCCAGTGTTGTGATTAGCTCTCGGCGCCGCTTACGCTGCCGTAAGGGGGCCTTGCCGTAAGCAGCGCCCGGGAATGGCGCAGGGGATGCGCTGGCCGCACTTGGCGTACGGCCTCTGTTTACCTTGCTAAAAATTTTTTTTCCTTCCCGGTGCGGAGTTAATTTAATCGACAGGGATCTTTCGACTAGGGCATATTATCATTACACTTGTAAATTCTTTTTTTTGGGGGGGGTGTGTGCTTTCTTTGAAATGGCTTAGGGAAAGTAAAAACGCTTTCAAAACAAACATCTTCCTCCCAGCGTGGTAAATAAATAGTCCGCGCTCTGCGGCCCGACACGGTGTAAGCGGGATGAGGCTGGGCCACGCTGCGGCTGGGCAGTGACCCCCTGGACGGCCGGAGCCGGGGCGCGGCGAGCTTTGCCGGCCTGGCCCGGACAGCCCCGGGGTGTGCGCGGCATTTGCACGGAGCCGGGATGCTCGCAGCCGGACGCCTGCTCTGCGCTGCCCGGAGCCGCGTCCCGGGAGGTGACCCTGCAGGGTCCCGATCCTTTGCAAGTTGAACTGAACGCTCAGAGCATCGCGTTGACAGCTGTATCATTGATGATGATCCCAGGGTCTTATGGCAAAAAGGACGCTTCCTCCTGCCGTGGGTTCAGTTTTATGTAAGGCTGAATTTCGTCTGCCTTGACAGTGTTGACGACTTTGGAGTGTTGATACTCGGCGTGTGAAGTTCATAGTAACTGCACCCTGAAGAATTTCTTCAATGAACCTTCAGTCCCGCCTTATTGTCAACCTTGGGTGTGTGTGGATTGGTTGTCTTGCTTCTGTGACTGTCAAGAGAAAGCTGGAGGTTTCTGTGATTGGTTTTCTCCTTTGACTATTAATATTGCAGGAAATGCATTTAATCTTTTCATTGGCTGCTCCAGTTCTGACCTCATTATGTTATCCTGTTATTACTACTTTCTACTGTGACTTGTAATCACATTTCTTATTTGGTGTTTGATTACCTAAAAGGCGTAACATTTTCAGTAGAAGATGTGTATGGCCGTAGCATCAGAATGAATATTCAATTAAAAAAAATTAAACCTAGCAGTTATGCCTAAAGTGTAGTTATATGTGAAAGTTGTTTTTGTTTAATAAAGTTTGTTTCTAGGTTAACTCGGTTTTCCACAGAAAGGATAGTCTTTTAAAAGTTAATATGTACAAGATTTCATTTAATTTTAAAAAACACAGCTTTGGAAATACCTATTATTTTATGAGTTTTAACTCCCACCTTCAAAGTAGGTGATGTAAACGTCTTAAAAGAAAGAATCAATTTGTATGTAATCCCTTGGATCCTATATTGAAGAAACCTGTTTCAGAATGACCCTAGACGAGGCATGACTTTTTTTTTTTTGCAATCACCTGTATTCTTTAGTTGTTTATCACAAATATACCTTGCAGATTAGTTTTTCTTTTATGTTAGATTATAAACAAGTGCTTAACCTGTCGTAATTTTGCTTCACTAACTTTCTCAGTAAAACTTGTGACTTTTAATCTAGCCAGAACGCTAAACTTGGTGTCTGTTTATGATCCTTTACCTTTCCAATTTAAGGAAGGGGGGGGGAGCCAAATTCTGATCAAACTGGAGTTGAATCTTAGGACCGCTAATTGTCCTGTCCTTTCTGCTTCTTATTGTTGCAAGTAGAGGTTCTCAAAATCAAAACCAACCCTAATAGCAAGATTAATAAAATCTTTGGTTTCCCAGAAGGTCCTGTCAGGGTGTTTATTTATTTCTATTTTTTTAAACATGTATGTAAGAAGACTTGTTGACCATTGTCAGCCAGTTCAGTTCCTCTAGCCTTGTATTGACAGGAATAATGTACCATGTTTTTAAAGCTCTGACTCAACAGTTCAGCAGTAAATATAAATTTCACAGATGTTTATGTTTCTCTTGGATTGTGTGTCTCAGTTATTTTTATTTTTTAGTCACATAAACTTGGAAAGCAATTTGCCTTAGGGATTTATAAATTGTTTTATTTTTGCTTTTTTTGATAAATGGTCTTGCTTTGTAGCCCAGAGTGGCCTTGAACTCCAGATCCCCCTGACTCAGTCTCCTGTGTGCTGTAATTAACAAGTGCAATATTACACCTAGCCAGATTTACCATTGTTGACTGGTATTTATTACTTCTCTTTCATATTTGGGTAGTAAAATCCATGACTTCATTTTGAAGACTTTGTGGCTAGCTCCCCCCTCAACCCTGACTTACCTCCTCCATACAAAACTGTCTCCTAGGACTGGGGATAGCTTAGTGGGAGTGCTTACCTAGTAGGCAGAAAGCCTTGGGTTTGATCCCCAGCATGGTAAAAATCAAAAACTTCTCTCATATATGGGACTGTCACTAGACTTCATTGACATAATCATTGCCTAACAGTACCTAGGTAAGGTCATCTAGATGTCTTTTTGTGTGTGTGTGTGTGGTTTTCTGAGGTAGGGTCTCACTCTAGCCCAGGCTGACCTGGAATTCACTATGTAGTCTCAGGGTGCTCTTGAACTCACGACAATCCTCCTACCTCTGCCTCCCGAGTGCTGGGATTAAAGGCATGCGCCACCATGCCCGGCTAATCTAGATGTCTTTGCCTTGGGTAGCATGCTGCTGTCATTGCTGACCACATCATTCAGCTTTTTCTTTTCTTTTGGACATGTTAGCATTCTTCCCCTTTCTTATATTCATTGTTTTTTGCTTAAGGTCTGCCAGTTGGTGTTTTCTTGTAACATGGTCTCAGTTGTGTTCCTCATGGTGCTTGGTCTAAGTCAGATGTCCTACATTTGTATTTATTTAGAATCTGAACCAGAAAACCAGCGGATGAGTGATTCTGCCATTGCCTCATAAATATTGTATAGTGGTAGTTACTGTTTTTTCTTCTTTTTTAAATTTTTATTTATTTGCAAGCAGAGAGAGAGAAGAGAGGCAGACAGAGAGAGAGCGGGCAAGCCAGGGCCTCTAGCCACTGCAAACGAACTCCAGATGCATGTGCCCCTTGTGCATCTGGCCTACGTGGGTCTTAGAGAATCGAACCGGGATCCTTTGGCTTTACAGACAAAGGCCTTAACCACTAAACCATTTCTCCAGCCCATGTTTTTCTTTTTCTTTTTTTTTTTTTTAATTTATTTGCGAGAGAGGAAGAGAGAGAGAGAGAGAGAGGGGCTCGCCAGAGCCTCCAGCCACTGCAAACGAACTCCAGATGCATGCGGCCCCTTGTGCATCTGGCTTACGTGGGTCCTGGAGAATTGAACCGGGATCCTTTGGCTTTGCAGGCAAATGCCTTAACCGCTAAGCCATCCCTCCAGCCCCCTGTTTTTCTTTTTTAAACAATATATTTAGGACTGGAGAGATGGCCCAGCTGTTAAAGGCACTTGCTTGCAAAGCCTGACGGCCTGAGTTCAATTCCCCAGTACCCACGTAAAGCCAGATGCACAAAATGTTGCCTGCATTCTGAGTTCATGTTTGCAATGGCAGGAAACCCTAGTGTACCCATTACCTCTCTCATTCTCTCTCTCTGCTCGCAAATTTGTTTATTTGTTTATTTGTGAGTGTGTGTGCACATGTGTATTCCATGGGTTGCTGGGGAATTGAACCTGGACCTTTGCAAGTAAGCATCTTTTAACTGCTGAGGCATCTCCCCTGCCCATTGCTATCTTTAATATCTATTATTTGTCAAATATTTATATAGCAGATACTATGCTAAGGGCTTTATGTATATTTAGTCTTCTTTTTTTTTAATCACCTTTTTGAGATAATTTTACCTATAGTGCTTGGTACTCACAGTAAAGGTTTGATGAGCCTTGACAAAGATATGCATCTAAGATAAAAACATTTCCAGAATCAGAAAGAGTGTCCTTATGCTCCTCTGTAGCTAGTCATGCTCTGCCCCTAATTCCAGGTAAATCACTGACTGACTTGTTTCACAATAGATTGGCATAGCCTTTTGTAAATTTCATGTAAGTGGAAGGATGCATGTTTGTGTCAGGTTTTTTGTGGTCAGCTTGATTCATTTAATATTTATGTTTTTGCGTATATTATCCTTTTTATTATTGAATAGTATACTAACAAATTGATATATCTGTCCTTATACCTGTTAGATATTTTAGATATTTTTTATTTCTTGTTTGTGGTTATGACTTTATCTTAGTAAGGACAGCCCAGTGAGATTCTAAAGTTTTCTATTTTATAGATAAAGAAACTAAAAGATCTTACTGCTAGTAATGGGCACCCTTGCCTTTGATGTCACAAAAGCCTAATTCTCATAAATACCACCCTTCATATTCAGAACCCAGAATTAACATCTGAACTATTAAGTGTGTTATAATTTCTTTGAAAATTTTAGTTTTTACCACTGAGAATTTTCCAAACTGATAACATTTGCTGACTATTACGAAGTTTGAGTGTCTGATTTGGATTATTCTTTCTGTGGTGTTGGGATAGAGCCTGAGCTCTGCTCTCCACCACTGTGCTGAGTCCCCTGCTCTGTCTGCTCTTTGCTTTCAGTCTTTCCTCTTAGCAGTTGCTGACTCTTTCTTCCTTTACTGGCACCTTTATATTTCTCTATTTGTTACCTTATGCGTGGAAGACCTATGAGGGAATTATTCTAGTTCATTTTTATGCTCTTTCCGGTTAGAATCTACTCTCTGCATGATCTTTGCATACTTTGTTTATTAGTGTGTTCCTGGTGCCTGGAGCTGGGCCTGTCATAGAATGTGTATATTTGGTAAATGTTTGTTGAATGTCAGCAAGCTTCTGCTTCTTTTCCAGTACCAAAGCCTGTGTTTTTGTGTGTGAACTATTCATGGTTACTCTTAGGTTCACTCACATGTTCTTTTTGTATTTGTGTCTGTATGTGTATATAATGCATCAGAGGAATTTGGTAAGCTTTTTAGGCATTCTGTTGGGTTTCTTACTTTGACACTATATATGGCTAACTACTAATTCTTTTTTTTTTTTTTTTTTTTTTTTTTCAAGGTAGAGTCTCTAGCTCAGGCTGACCTGGAATTCCCTCTGTAGTCTCAGGGTGGCCTTGAACTCATGGTGATCTTCCTACCTCTGCCTCCCCAGTGCTGGCATTAAAGGCGTGAGCCACCACACCTGGCTAAGTACTAATTCTTTTTTTCTCTTAATTTAGAGGTATTTAAAATATACATTTCTTATGTGTAGATATGGCTGCATTACTAGTTTTTGTCTTATGTCAATTAACTCTCTCATATGGGTAAATATTTTTATTGAAAAATTTTATAAATGTATATAATGTATTTTGGTCATCATCTGCCACCATTTGTCTTTTCTTGCTTACCCATGTCTCTGCCATTGAATTCCTTCCCAACTAGTCCCTCTTCTACTTTAATGTCCTTTTTTCTAAAGTTTTTTAAAAAAATTTTATTTATTAGAGAGAGAGAGGAAGAGGCAGAGAGAAAGAGAGCATGGGTGTGCCAGGGCCTCCACCCATTGCAAACGAACTCCAGATGCATGCATCTTCTTATACATCTGGGGAATCAAACCGGGGTCCTTAGGCTTCGCAGGCAAACGCCTTAACCACTAAGCCATTTCCCCAGCCCATTTAATGTCCTTTTATTTCTCTTGTGTATTTGTGCTATTTAGGGTTACTTGCAAGAGTCTGGGTGTGTTGTGTGTGTGTGGGGGGGTGTTATTTACTGGAGCACAAGCAACTTATCAGTGGCTACATCACTGCAGAAAATGCCTCCAGCTCCCATAGTATCCATTAACTGGTAATAACTCCCCAGGATGGGAAGGGAGGACCCTCATGCCCTCCTCCATCATTCATGACAGAATGTTGATGGGCCCAGTATTGTGCACATCTTGTGCAGGTAATGACAGTTGGCTGTGAGATCATGAATGCAACAGCCATGTCATTTCTGGAAGACAGAGTTCCTCAGCATTCTGTCCATCCTCTCTTACATTCTTTCTGCCCCAAGATATTTTTTTGATTTAAGTATAAGTCAAAGTCTACACGAATCATGTGTTTCAGCACATAAATGTGTATACACACACACTCACACATACACACACATATACATGTACACATTTGTTTTTGAGACAGGGTCCTGGTATGCAGCCCAGGCTGGCCTCAAACTTCCTATTCCTCCATACCATGAAATTATAGCCATATACCACCATACTTTACTCAGTTTATTTTTAAAGAAAAAGATTATGAGTGACTTTAAGTGTAACTTTTCCTTTTATTTATTTCCTAATTTTTGCTGTTGTCTTAATATTGTGAGTGATATTTCAGTGGGCAGGAATATATTTAGTCAATATTTTTTTCAAAATTACTTTGGCACTAATATTTTTCATGTTTTGTAATAGGGAGGTTCTATAGAGAATGTAAAGTGCTATTTGTGAATTGGTGTTGTAAAAAGCAAATAATGGGGTTGGGAGGGCTCAGTTCATATCCCCAGGACCCTTTTGGCAGCATAAGTCTGTAATACCAACACTGGTGAGGCAGAGATGGGGGTTCCCTAGATCATTCTGACTAGCTAGTTTAGCCTAACTGGTGAGCTCTAGCTTCACTGAGAAACCCTATCTGAAAAACACAAGGTGGATGGGCTGGGACGCTGTTTCAGTGGGTAAGAGTGCTTGCTATGCAAGCATGAGGACCTGACTTCAGTCCCCAACGTCCACATAAAAAGCCAGATGTGGGCTGGAGAAATGGCTTAGTGGTTAAGGTGTTTGCCTTCAAAGCCAAAGGATCCCAGTTCGATTCTCCAGGACCCACGTAAGCTAGATGCACAAGGGGCACGTGCATCTGGAGTTCGTTTGCAGTGGCTAGAGGCCCTGGCGTGCCCATTCTTTCTCTGTCTGCCTCTCTTCTATCTCTCTCTCTCTCTGCTTGCAAATAAATTAAAAAAAAAAAAAACCAGATGTGGTTCCACAGGCCTGTAACCCCAGCTCTAAAATGGGTGGAGGAGATAGGATCATTGGGACTCACTGGTCAGCCAGTCTAGCTGAAAAAATGGAAAGCTCCAGGTTCAGTGAGACACTGCAAGGTAATAAGACAGATAACAACACTCCCACACATTTGTGCCGACACTTGTGAACATGTGTGCATATATGTATCTCACACATATACATGGAGGATAAAAAGGGAATGATGTGCCATTTGTTAACTAAATAAAATCATGGGAAATTATTTAAAGGAGTTTGTATATCAAAACTAAGCTAGTATGTTGAAGTGTTAATTTTTAAAGAAAATTCTTATCTTGATTTTATGAAGCTTAAAATGAATCATTAAGGTAAAAATCACATATAGTATTGGGGAATTCAGCAAAAGCTACTGGACTGACATCAAAGACCATGAGGAAAAAGTTAAATGTTAGTATAGTTGAGAGGTGTGAGAGAAAACTTACAGATGTATGATGTAGTCTTCATAGAACAATCGGAGCTTTAAAGTTTAGTTGTAGGGTATATGGTGATGCAAATATTTGACCATCAGAATATTTAATGCGCGTTCTGTGGACCTAACAGGAGGATCTTCCATGTTCTCTAGCTATCCTTACTTATCCTTCTGATCCGAACCTTAGGAGGATAGCACTTTTGTAATTTTCTTACTTGTTTAGCTCTTTCTTCTTTTGGATATGCAGGCATCTTTCTTCTTTTGTTCCTGTTTGGATCTTCAATGCTATAAACTTTCAAACATAAAGGGTAATCAGTAAATATTTGGCAAATAATTGAAGAAAAATTGAAGGGGAGATTAGGTTGAACAAAACATTGAATTATGCCATTCTAGGTAGCTTTGAATGTTAGGCCCAGGAGCTTGTAGGAGGATGCTGATAAAAGTCTTTTAGATGTGAGGGCCAGGAAAATGGCTTAGTGGTAAACACGTTTGCCTGCTAAGCCTAAGGACCATGGTTCGATTCCCCAAGACCCACTTAAGCCAGATGCACAAGGGGGCGCATGCATCTGGAGTTTGTTTGCAGTGGCTGGAGGCCCTGGTGCACCCATCCTCTCTTTCTGCCTCGTCCTCTCTCTCAAATACATGAATAAATAAATAAAGTATTTAAAAAAACCTTTTAGATGTGAGCTTGGTATCAGCATTTCTAGTTCTGATCATTAAGTGGTCATGTAAAGTTGCCTGTCTTTTATGATCCTTAGGTTGTTTATCAGAGGTAACATTTGGTGAGTGAATTAATGAGTGCATTGAGCATGCTCCAGGTCTTTATTAAGTTCAATAGATGGTTTTGCACTTATAATGGCAATAGAATATACATATGAGCTGTTTATTACCTTTCTTCCAGAAGATGAAACCAGGGTTTTAGAAATTAAGCTACTTGTTACCTAAAACATAGTAAAGTCAAGATTTGAACTCAGGCCCAATGACTGATGGACTCTAGGGCTCTGAGCCTCCTGGTTGTATAGCTCCATCTGTATGTAAAATGAGTGACTTGAGAACAAAGCTTTCTCCATTCATTATCCTAAAGGCATAGCAAAGTAATCAAATTTTTTTTGGCTAAGGCAATGAATGTATTATCACAGAAACTAATGAATTCTTCTTGTGTTTATATCCCTGCAAAAATGTAAAGGAATGATTTATCTGTGTTAAGTTTAGAGTTCATGTGTATCAGTTCTCTAAAAATAATGTCTTAATGTATTTATGTTGGTTTCAAGTTGAGTTACTGCTTAAGGAGTACTGGGAGTTGCTCATGTACTCTAACAAAGGGTTGAATAGTCAAGTCTTCAGAGGGCAGGAACCAGGGCAGCAATGGGCTTTAGGAACAGGTCACATTGATGTTACTGAACCCTTACTCTGCTGAGAAGCAGTGTACAGTATTGGCTAGCTATACTTGTTTGGGACTCAGATTATGTAGGTTTGAATTCTTGGGCATATGTTTGTGTATACCATTCCATTGGGTTGTTGGGAGGGTGATTGTAGTGTGCTTAGAACATTTGGTATGACATGAAGTGTACACATCCACTAAATAAATATTAGTTGCTACTGCTTTCATTGTGGCTATATTTCTCTTAAGTTCAGAATTTCAGATTCTTGTCATATGGAGAGTGTTACTAGTCTGGCTGAAGCCTGAAGTTAAAGGCTACCCTCCCAGACAAGGAGCTGATCTGAAAGATACTACTGACTTGTATAGAACAAGATCTCAAGTTAGGAAGGTTGTCCAGAAGTAAATTTAGATACTTAAGTTTTTAAAAATCATAATTTTATAAAAGGTTTTAGTAAGATAAAATTGAAAAAGCTGGAGAGAAAGCTGAGGGTTAAAAGGTACTTGCTTGCTGGCAAAGCCAGGGTACAATTCCCAGTACCTGCATAAAGCCAGATGCACTAAATGACCCATGCATCTAGAGTTCATTTGCAGTGGCAGAAACCCTGGCATGCCTATCCTCATTTTCTCTGTCTGCCTCTTTCTCTGTCTCTCACTCTCAAGCAAATAATAAAATTAAAAAATTTTTATAAAAAGAATAAAAGAAGTCTCAAATCTCTTTTAAAGAAAGCAAATTCTTCACCTTCCTTTTTGGAGTTAATAGGAATGAAATTGTGTGGCTTCAAAGAAATTGGTCTTTAGTTTCCTCATTTCTGAAGTAGAATTCGACTGAATGACCTTTGATTACCTTTAGCTCTAAAAATTATTTACATCTGTGAATTCACATTCTGTAACAGTCCAGACTGTGAATTAGATGAAAGAACTAAAAAATATGATACTAGATATTAGGCAAATATTAATGCATAAGGTTTAACTTTTTAACATTTCTTTGATCCCATTATTTTGAATTAGCATTCCTTTTTCAAAAGAGTCAATTATTCACTTACCTGATACCAATTTTTCCTGTGAATGGGTAGAACAATTCACTCTATTTATATTTTTAGATACCATTTCCCTGACTTTGATTTTCTTTCATTATTTGTACTACTCTTATCATTTTTAACTGTCCAGAATTTTGGTAATAATTTAGTCAGATTCTTCATAATCTCACTTGAGTCTGTGTGTAAAATTGTATGTGTATGAATGACTGTGTGTGTGTGAGAGAGAGAAGAAAACATGCATATACATTTTCCCAACGGGCTTAAAAATTGTCATATTTGCTTTATTTAATACCTGAATGTTGCTTGATTATTAGACAAGTAATGGATGAGTTTAACTTTGGCTTAAAGTATAGTGGCTGCTTTCCCTAAAGACTTGGAAGATTTGTTTACACATCATAGGTACTTGGTAGGTAAGAGGAAGCCTTCAGCTTACTTGAAATAGCTTAGCTACTTAGCACAATTTGTCAAAGTTTTCAAAATACCCCAAAATATGTAAAAAGATGTAGATCAGCAATTTCCTAACTTTAGTGTGTCTCAGAATCCCTTGAAAGTTTTGTTAAAACACAGATCTCTGGGTCTCATCTCCATAATATCTGAATCAGTAGGTCTAGAATAGGGCCTGAGAATTTTCCTTTTAAGACAGTCTCAAATGTCTTCATTAATTTTTTGTTGCTGTGACAAAAAATATTTGACAAAAAGAAAAGAATATGAAACAATAAAAAAATCTGACGAAAACAACTTCAGGAGGGAAGGGTTTATTTTGACTAATGGTTTAAGAAGGCATAGAGTCCATTATGGTGGCAAAGATGTGGTGGACAGCTGGAGTATGAGGTGGCTACTTATATTGCCACTGCAGTCAGGAAGCAGAGAGGAGTGCTGATGCTCAGTTCGCTTTATCTCTTACTCAGTTCAGGATCCAAACCTGTGGTATGGTGCTGCCCACATTCAGGGTAGGTCATCCTTCCTTAGTGAAACTTTTCTGAAAATACTCTCTTAGACACACAGACACACCATAGGTGTGTTTCTATGATGACTTTAAATCCAGTCAAGTTGTCAATGAAGTTAAACCACTACATCAAGTGATCCTGACACCACTTGTTTAAGGATCCAACTTTGGTTTTTTTTTTTTTTTTGGTTTTTCGAGGTAGGGTCTCACTAGTTCAGGCTGACCTGGAAATCACTATGTAGTCTCAGGGTGGCCTCGAACTCTTGGCGATCCTCCTATCTCTGCCTCCCAAGTGCTGGGATTAAAGGCGTGCGCCACCACACCCGGCTGGATCCAACTTTTTAAAAATTTATTTTAGAGATAGTGAGAGTGAGAGAAAAAGAGAATTGGTGCGCCAGGGCCTCAGCCATTGTAATCTAACACAAACACTTGCCCCATCTAGTGGGCATGTGTGACCTTGTGCTTGCCTCACCTTTGTGTGTCTAGTTTATGTGGCATCTGGAGAGTTGAACATAGGTCCTTAAGCTTCTCAGGCAAGCGCCTTAACTGCTAAGCTATTTCTCCAGCCCTAAGGATCCAGCTTTGGGAACCACTGATTTAAGAGGTGGGAGAATGGTTATTTTGGCCACATCTCAGAATATCTAGGGTGCTTCTATAAATTCAAGTGTAGGCTGTATCCTAGATTACCAGCTAGGTCACAGTGAAAGGCTGATTGTGATAAAGCACAATGATGTGTCGAGGTAGCAAAAAGGAAGTAGTGTATCTATGATCTGTGCCTCTTGTTTCACTTTTTATTGTATTAAAATTTTTTTGTTTATTTTTATTTTTAATTATTTATTTATTTGAGAGTGACAGACAGAGAGTCAGATAGACAGAGAATGGGCACACCAGGGCCTTCAGCCACTGCAGACGAACTCCAGATGCATGCACCACTTTGTGCATCTGGCTTACGTGGGTCCTGGGGAATCGAGCCTAAAACCAGGTTCGTTAGGCTTCACAGGCAAGCACTTAACTGCTAAGCCATCTTTCCGGGCCCACTTTTTATTGTTTTAACATTCCTTTTGTGGTTTCTTTCTGTATGCTCTAGTTAGTTGACTTTCAATTTTGTTAACTCATTGTATAACCAAAACAAAGTTCCCTTTGATAGACACATTCATGTATGCATAGAGTGATATAGTTGATTCTCATTATTTTAGCTAGTTATATTCTTTGAAGTAACTATGCTTGCCAGGGTCTCTTGCCATGGCAAACAATCTTGTGCCACTTTGTGCATCTGGCCAGCAAGCACCTTTAAATGCTGCACTATCTTTCCAGTGCCCAGTAATATTTTCATTTTAAGGCATTTTATGGCCTGCCTTTGCTTTGGTACTAAACTGCCCTTTGCTAGATTTTAGGGGCATACCCTTTTAAACAGTAAAATGGACGACTAAAAGCAAAAGGAAAAAATCTGGAAAAAATCTGTGTTAAATACCATATGAGGACATTTGTTTATAGTACAATATCTTAAACAAGTCAGAGTGTGACCCTGTTTGACCTTAGTTGGGAACATTTGTGTTGAGTTACTCAAAATTGTCACTGTTCTGCACTTGAATGTGGATATCTTAAAGTGCACTAAACTTTGTTGTCATGAATAAAGTTGGCCAGTAAGTGATTTTATAAACATCAGAGTTTGTAAGTTACAAGTCTTACCTGTACTTATGATTGTTTTTCTTCTTCAATTTCATTTTATTAAAAATAATTTTGATCTGAATCAATTTCTTGATTTACTAATGATTTAACCCACTCCCCTAATTTATTCAATTAATGTATATTGTTACACACCAAGTGGCAACTGCTACTAAATTATGTACAAATCATAAATTTACCTTTGTATACTTAAGAAATGCAAGGTTTAATCTTGATGGAAGGCTGGATCAGGTATATCATCAAGTTTGTAACTGGTCACTGTTGTGGGATGTTGTATAGGGCCGTGTGTGGTGCTTATGGCAGAAGACTAGAAACAAAGCTAGTTTGGAGTGTTTTGGAAATCTGATTTCTGGCTGTGTGCTTTCAGTAAACTTTTGGCAAAGTAAAAGTCAAAAACGATTTTCTTGCATTTTGGCATTTTAAGATAGGGTTTTGTTATCTAGGTCAGGCTGACCTCAAATTGATGATCCTACTGCCTCAGCCTCTTAAATGCTGGAATTATAGCTGTGTGCCACTGTATTTAGCTGATTATTTCTTCATGGTGAAAACATTCAATGTCCTTTTTTCTAGTCCTTTGAAATAACACAGTATGTAGTTAGTACAGTCACTCAACTGTGAAATAGCACACCAGAACTTCTTACTGTCTAATTGTCACTTAGAATGTATTGGTCAGCCCTTTCTCACCTTTCTTCCCCTTCTGTCCTAGGCCTCTGCTAAGCACCATTCTACTCTCAACTTCCATTAGATCTTTTAATTTTTTTTTTAGATTCCACTTACAAGTGAAATCACTGTATTATACCCACTGATCTCCATTTTTATGGCTAAACAGTATTCCATAGTGCATATGTACTATTTTTTGTTGTATTCATTTATAAATTCAACACTTACGGACCTTGTTTCCATTTCATGGTTATTTTGACTACTGCTGCAATAAACATGAATTATACTACTTCATTTTCTTTGCATATATCTCCAGTAGTGTGATGGATGGATTATATGGTAATTAGTTACAGTTTTTTCACTTTTTATTTTATTTTACATATACTATAACAGGACTTACCCTTATTCTTACTCCCCTCGCCCCAGCTCCCATTGCTCTGGGTGCCCTCCTCAGTGGAGTTATGGTAGTCACTGTGGGGTCATGGAGGCCTCAGTCAGTCCTAGTGGGGTAGCAGGGGTGTAGGGGGAACCTTGCCTCAGGATATTCCTACCCACTCTGGCTCTTATAATCATTCTGCCCCCTCTTCCACAGTGTTCACTGAATCATGGCAGGCTTATTGGCAGTCTGATTTTTTGAGCAACTTCCACATCATTTCGCATAATTGCATGTTCTCACCAACAGTATTCTCTTCTCCAAATCCTTGCCGGCATTTTAATCTTTTGTCTTCTTCTTCTTCTTTTTTTTTTTTTTCAAAGTAGAGTCTCACTCTAGCTTAGGCTGACCTGGTTTTCACTATGTATTCTCAGGGTGGCCTCAAACTCACAGCAATCCTACCTCTGCCTTCCAAGTGTGCCACCATGCCTGGCTCTTCCTTCCTTCCTTTCTTTTTTTTTTTTTTTTTTAATTATTTTTTTCTTCTTTTGTTTTCTTTAATACTAGACATTCTAATTTTAGTGAGATGATACACCATTGTGGCTTTGATTTGCATTTCCCTGGTGATTACTGAACTTTTTTTTCTGTTGAATGTCCTAGAATTCCTTACATGTTTTGGATATCAATCCCTTGTCAGAGTGTTTTCAAATATTTTCTCCTTTTGCGTAGGTTGCCTCTCTTTTTCTTTCCTTTGTCCCACAGAAGCTTTTAGTTGGATGCAGTTTCATTTGTGTGTTTTGCTTTTCTGTGCTTTTGAGGTCTTGTCCAATTTATTATTACTATTTTTTCCAAAGTAGAGTCTCACTCTAGCCCAGGCTGACCTGGAATTCACTCTGTATTCTCAGGGTGGCCTAGAACTCACAGTAATCCTTGTACCTCTGCCTCCCAAGGGCTGGGATTAAAAGCGTGTGCCACCTTTCCCAGCCTGTCCATTTTTTTTTTTTTTTGGTCCATTCCAATGTCCTGAAACATTTTTCTCTTTGTGTTCTTCTAGTATTTTCTTAGTTTTAGATATTATATTTATATCTTTAACCCATTTGACATTGATTGCCGTATATGGCTAAGGGCCAGGAGTCTGCTTTCATTCTTCTGCATGTGAATACTTAATTTTACCAGCACCATGTATATAGACTCTTTTCCCAATACATACTACAAACACCTATATTGAAATTTAGTTGACTGTACTAAGCATGACTTTACTGCTTTGCTATCTGTTCTGTTACATTGGTCTGTGTTTATGTTTGTACGCCACTACCATCCTGTTTTGGTTACTATAGCTTCATGATATATTTTGAAGTCTGCTAATGTAATGCCTCCTGCTTTGTTCTTTTTGTTCAAGTTTGCCTTGGTGGTTTCATATAGATTTTAAGATTTTGTTTCCTAGTTCGGTAAAAATGTCACTCATGTTTTGATGGGATTGTATCGAATCTGTAGAACACATCTGTATGTTATGGATGTTTTAATATTCTTTCATTCACAGGATGTCCAAGTTTTTCATCCTCTCTAATTTCATCAGTATTTTATAGTTTTCCCTGTAGAGATGTTTTGCCTCATTCATTAAATAACATTCCTCAGTGTTTTTGTAGCTATTGTAAATGGTATTGCTTTCTTGTATTCCTATTCTTGTACTGTATCTGGGGTGGTCTATGTATAAAATCATGTCCTCTGCAAATAGTGATCCTTTGATTCCCTACTTCCTGCTTGGGTACTCTTATTTTTTCCCTTGCTTGATACCTAGAAAGACTTCTGGCATTATATTGAATAAAAGTAGTGAAAGGGTGCATCTTTGCTGGTTTCAGATCTTAGGATGACAGCTTTAGGCATTTCTCCACTTATTGCAATGATGGGTGTTGACTTATTTTATGTGACCTTTATTGAGGTTTCCCTTCTATACATAATTTGTTTACCAGTTTTATCATGAACTGATGTTGAATTTTATCAAATATCATTTTTGCATCTGTTGAAATGATGGCATGATTTTTGTAACCTTCATTCTGTTTAGGTGGTGGGCAGGTCACATTTATTAATTTGCACGTATTGAACTACAGGTTGAAGTTTCCCATTTGTGATATAATTTTGGAGTTTGGAGTCCAAATTAGCAATGTGCAACCTCTACAACTTCTCTATTTCAACAGTATTGTATGTTTTTTTGTTAAAAAATTTAGAATATGCAGGAAACATATGAAGAAGATAACAGATTTCCTTTAGTCTTAACCACTTTGACAGGTCCCTGGTTGGCTGTTGGAGTAAACATACGTGTTTCCATGTTTTTTCCCCATTTATTTATATGAATAGGAGGGGGAGGGGAAAGGAAGGAGAATGAAAGAAACATTTGTCATTTAATATGTTTCCTTCAGATTGAAAAGTATTGAAAAAAAGAATCTCTGGCTCAGTTTGTGTCAGTTATTTGGTCCTAGTCACAGTAGCCTGGGACATGGGTGGTATAGCATCTTGCAGTTGGTTCATTGGTCAAACATGAGCCTAAGAGGAATAGTGATTCTCAAAAACAAGGGAATGGAAAACTTTGATGTGGGATTTAAATTCTTGTGGACTGGGCATTGATGTTAATTTGTACTATTAAAAGTAGATGGTAGTTGAGAGTATGAATTTACTCTGTGGTACTTGTACATTAATGGATATTGACATGTAGTTAGGTGATTTTAGTCCTCAATGGAAAATGCTTCTGGCTTTTGAATTAAAGTTAAGGTTATTAATTACCTTAGGTTTGGCTCCCCGGAATATCTGTGGTTTGTTCTAGTATAATCTCTTGTTCATTTGTTTGTTTATGCAGTTCTGGGAGTTAAACCTAGGGTCTTATAAGGTCTTATACATGCTAGATGAGTACTTGTAGTCACATCTCAGTCCCTGTACTCTAGACTCATTCCCCTCCCCCAAAGTGGGTATCTAGTTGTCCAAACACCATTCAAAGAACAAATAAGTCATTTATTATTATTATTATTGTTATTTATTTTTATTAGATATGGACATGTTTTTTAAATTTATTTTTATTATTTTATTTATTTTTGGAGAGAGACAGACAGAGAGGGAGAAGGAGACAGAGATGGGCGCGCCAGCAGTCTCTCGGCTGCTGTGAACGAAATCCTGATGCGTGCGCCTCCTTGTGGGCAAGTGCGGCATTGCGCCCTTGCGTCACTTTCCATCTTGCTAAACGTGGGACCTAGAGATTGGAACTGGGTTCTTAGGCTTAGCAGGCAGGTGCCTTAACTGCTAAGCCATCTCTCCAACCCATGGACATGTTTTGTACGTAAACAACACATGTTGGTACCATCCTTTCCCTCCTCCCTTCCCCTTTTCTGAAGAGGCCTTCCTCCTTGGGGATGCAGGTCAACCCAATGGGGATTGTGGGTCATGCATTATGAGGGGGGGGCAAGGAATGTCCCTGTGCAAAATGTCCCAGCTTGTGTCTCTAACAATCTTTCTGCCCCCTCTTCCACAAAATTCCCTGAGTCATGCAAAATAATTTTTGCTCCCTAGTTTGAGATGCCACCTTCATCACACTGGAAGTTTCTTAAGTATTTCAGCCTTTGGGGATTTTGTGAGACAGGATGTCTGTGTGGAGCTCAGCTTGGCCTTGAATTGTGGCACAGACTGGTCTCAAGCTTTGGTGATCCTCATGCTTCAGCCTCCTCAGACTGGCAGTGATTATTCGTATGCACCACCATGCCCAGCCTAGGCCCATTTTTAACTTTCTCTTTGGTTTCATTGAACAGCATATTTGCTATCTTAATCATTTTATAATTTTACCTTTGTATGTTATCATTTATTTTTATATCCAATAGGGTTATTCACTTCCTTCTCTCCAATTGCCTTGCTTTCTCAAGAGATTGCCTAGGTACTATTACATATTTTGTCATACAAATTTTATCATATTTTGCCCAAACCCAGAAAATGTTGGCATTTCTTTTGTTGGGATTCACTACACATTTGTAATCACCTTATAGAGAATTGACATTTATGATATTGATTTTATATATAAGAACATGGTTCTCTTGTTAAAGTCTATCAGGAGTATTTTTCTTAAAATAATTTTATGGTTTTTTTTTTTTTTTTGAAGTAGGGTCTTGCTTTAGCCCAGGCTGACCTGGAATTCACTATGTAGTCTCAGAGTGGCCTTGAACTCGCAGTGATCCTTCTACCTCTGCCTCCTGAATGCTGGGATAAACGCGTGTGCTACCCAGTTTAATTTTATGTATTTTTATTAAGCTTATTTTTAGGAGTTTTGCCTACTTTCTTGCTATTATAAACGGCATTTTCTCATTCCTTGTCACGTTATCACTTGTATTTAAGAAAGCTATTGGTTTCTGGGGCTGGAGAGATGGCTTAGCGGTTAAAGTGCATGCCTGTGAAGCCTAAGGACCCAGGTTCAATTCTCCAGGTCCCACATAAGCCAGATGCACATGGTGGCACATGCGTCTGGAGTTTGTTTACAGTAGCTAGAAGCCCTAGCATGCCTATTCTCACTCTCTCGCTCTCCCTGTCTCTAATAACTAAATAAAAATTAAAAATTAAAAAAGAAAGCTATTGATTTCTTTGTATTAATTTTATACCACACAACTTTACTAAATTAGCTAATTATGCGAGTTCTTGTATTGAGTCTATTGGGTTACTGAATTAGACACCATATCATGTACTAATAGAGATAGTTTACCTCTGCTTTTCCAAATAGTAGGCCTCTAATTGCCTTTCTCTTGTTAGTTTTGTTGGTATGTACTTCTAAATCAACTCTAAAAGTTGGTGGGGATAATGCGCATCTTTGTTTATGACTATAATGTGAATGTAGCTTGCATATTTATAATAGAGCATAGTATATATTGCATCTTTGGCAAAAATATATATTCTAGTGTGTCGTAAATGAGTGCTGGATACTCTCGACTACGTTTTTGGCTTCTGAGGATTTTTCCTGTGATTTTCCACTTTATTAGTGATAATCATTGTGATAATTGGACTGTCCTAGCTTTGCTGAAATGAACTCTGATAGTGACATATTAGCCTTTCCAAAAATGTCTTTAATCTTTTTAAAAAATATTTTTATTTTTATTTATTGATTTATTTATTTGAGACAGAGAGAGGGAGAGTGAGAATGGGGGCTCCAGGGTCTTGAGCCACTGCAAACAAACTCCAGACTCATGTGCCACCATGTGCATCTGGTTTATGTGGGACCTGGAGAATCAAACCGGGGTCCTTAGACTTTGCAGACATGTGCCTTAACCACTAAGCTATCTCTCCAGCCCATCTTTAATCTTATTATTTGCTTCTATGCAGAGGACTGACAGAGCATTGGCATATTCTTGGCCAAATGTGGCTACTCCATAGCATCTGTAATTCAGCCTCATTTCTAAATTTCTGGGAGATGGAATATGAGTGGCATAGTTCAGGTCACATATCTAATGTTGTTTCACTTAAGTGTGGCTTTAAGTAGAGTTAGATGATGGTGACTGATGAGCACATTATGAGTAAGAATGGTAGTTTAAAGAATCGCTTGTGCGGGCTGGAGAGATGGCTGAGCGGTTAAGGCGCCTGCCTCCTAAGCCTAAGAAGAACGCTGGTTCTAATCTCCAGCAGTTCCAATTTCCAGGTCCCATGTTTAGCCAGATGCAGAGTGACTCAAGGGGGCGCACACATCTGGATTTGGCTGAGATGCCTAAGGATCCAGGTTCAGTTCCCCAGAATCCACATAGGCCAGTGTGCAAGGTGGCGCATGCATCTGGAGTTTGTTTGCAGTAGCTAGAGGCCCTGGTGAACCCATTCTCTTTCCCTCCCTCCATCTCATAAATAAATAAATGAAAAAAAATTTAAAAAGGGTTAATTGTGTGGGACAAAACAAGTTGAAATGGCACCTACTGCCATTTTATATTTTATAATACAAAATTCTTAAAAATTCCAGATGACTGTACAGTCTCTCTCTCTCTCTCTCTTTTTTTTTTTTTTTTGATAAGAGGCATCTGTCACCTGGATCACCACAGGCTATTTTATTCTACATAGTTCATATATAGGTCATGTTTTTAGTAGTTGCTTGGAACTAAGACAAATCATAAAGGCCCTACTGAGTCACCTGCTACCTTCAGTCCCTGAAAAGATAAGGCACATTTTTAGTTTAAGCATACTGTTGAGTTATGATGTTGAATTTTCAAAGATTTATTGTGGCCAGAATATTGTATTTGAAAAATACATTTAAAATAAGTATAGTGATGTCCACTTGACACATAGAGTACATACCTTTGTGTGTGTTTAGAGTATGTGTGGTGTGTGTGAATGTGTGTGTTCAGATGCATATGTTTCATGCATATATTTGAGGAGGCCAGGGGAGAATTTTAGGTGTCGTTCTTTCACTCATCATCTGTGTATTTCTTTCAGACAGGGTTTAATTCAACCAGGAGCTGCTGTCTTGTCAGCCCCAGTGATTCTCTGAGCTCTGTGGACTGAGGTTCCGTATGTGTATGGTCACACCCAACTTTTTCTGTGGGTTCTGTGAGTTGACTTTGATAGTCTCCAATATGAGAGGCCCTCATGCTTAAGCAACAAGTGCTCATAACTGCTGAGCCATCTCCTAAGCCCTAAATATGCACTTGGATATGTTGACATATATGTACACTTGTAAAACTGTAGCACAGTCAAAATAGTGAACAAATCCCATCCTTTGGCCTCAGATAACCACCAGTCTTCTTTCTGTCACTCTGTATGGATAGAATATACTTTTTTTTTTTTTTTTTTGCTTTGACTTGCTTTCATTCAGTATTTGTTTTTGAGATTCTAAGTAATTCACTTCTTGATTAGTATGGTGGCACACGTCTCTAATCTCAGTACTTGGGAGGCAAAGGCAGGAAGATTGCCACAAGTTTGAGGCTAGCCTGGTTTCTATATCATGTTGTAGGCTAGTGCTACATAGCTAGACTATGTCAAAAAAGAACAAAACAAACAAAAGTATTTACATTTAAAGTTGTACAGTAGCCATTTTCCTGCTGATTGATATTTGTTTATTACAAATCAAGTTGATTTGAGAATGTCTACATTAATTTTAATAACTAAATGCGTAAGTGTGAAATAACTTAGTTATATGGTAGCTTTAATTTTTAAAATTTTTTTAAGCTTTATAAGACACTGTCAAATAGCTTTCCCTAGCCATTGTACTATAATGATACCTTTTTGAGATTTTTTTTTGGGGGGGGAGGGATTGAGAACCTTGCTATTTAAATGTTTGGTATGAAGATTTAGCATTACCTGGAGCTTATAAAAAATACTGAATATCAAGTCCCACCCTGGGTTATGGAATCAAAATGTGCATGTTTCTTTAAAAGATTCCTAGTTCATTCAGATGCCTTTTAGAATTTGAGAAGCTGTAGTAGAGGACCAGTAGTTTTTTTTTTTTTTTTTTTAATATGTTTTCTGTGGAAAAACCTCAAGGATTTGAGAGAGTTGCAGAATAGATTTTTAAGTCTGACAGATGTTGATAATGGATAATGTTCTGCCCTTCCCTCTTCATCTTACTGACTGCTTCATAATGATTTACTTAAGGCATTCATTTGTTTTGGCTCTTGCCCATTTCATGTTTTATAGTTTGGGAAAAAGTGTTTTTTAGGTACAAATCTTATTGTCTGATAGAAATAATTTCTTTTGGATAAGAGATACCCAATACCATTTTGTGTGATTTCTCCGTGAATGACTGCAGGCAATACCATTAAAAAATGTTCTTAATCTTTTTTCACAACTGGTGATCTACTTTTTGGTCATTTTTATATGTAGATCTTGAAATCAGATATATGAGTTATCTAAGAATTAAAGGAACACAAAATAACTTCAGAAACAATTAAATTGATATGTATATTATCAACTAATGCTTTATAAATCAAATGTCAATGATTGGCCCACTGTTTTGATTTTTTTTCTCATTCCCACTCTTGAGTAAATGTTTTAAGAGGAAGTTACATTGATGTCATTAACAGTGTTACCTTTCCAAGTTAGTGTTGGTGGTCAAGATTGGTTTTCACCAACGTTAGGAAACAAGATTTCAAAACCCAAGAGTTACAGGAAAAAAGAATAAATATTTATTAGTTATCAAGTGGAACAAGTTAATGGTCAGCAACTTTAACTGAGTTTTCCAAAAGTTAATATATTAGTCAAATATTCCATTATTATAATGCTTATGACATATTTCTGTATAATAAGGTTGCTTCTAATTTTATGTTTGTGATCACAACATGTTACTCAGTGTATTAAACTCTCTCCTATTTTTTCTTCATACACCTTGCAGGTAATTAATGATTCACTTTTAACTCACTTAAAATACACCTGGGGCTGGAGAGATTTCTTAGTGGTTTAGGTGCTTGCCTGCAAAGCCTAATGACCTGGGTTCAGTTCCCTAGTACTAACATAAAGCCAGATGCACAAAGTGGCGCATGCATCTGGAGTTCATTTGTGGTGGCTAGGGGTCCTGGTGTGTCCATTCTCTCTCTGTCTCTTTTTCTCTCTCTCACATAAATAAAAATTTAAAAATGAATATACTGTAACAGAAAGAGCAGAAACCTTAATAATGTGACCATTTAAAGCCTGTTGTTTCTTTTGGAGACAGGGTAATGACATATAGAAAATGTTTTCGACAAAGGCAAGTTTGTATTTAAAATACTAGAGAAATGGGTGGATAGCATGTTCTTTAGGTGTGTTTTCAAATTGTTTTGAATAGTTTTTGAATAAATTTACTTCACTGCATATTGATACTTTTGTCAAGTACAATAAAAATACTTTTCTAGAAAAAGAGGTAGAAAATGTAAGACCACAAGTTTTCAACAAATTAGTTAACTTTGAAAGTTTCCAAATGCTTACTCTAAAGTTTGGTAATTATAGAGGACCACAGTCTATGAGCTGTACTGCCTTAAGCTAGTGATTCTCAACATGTAGTCTTAAACCCACAACATTATCATATGGGAACTTGATCTGCTGAATCAGAAATTCTGGAGGTTTGTATCAGCAGTGTGTTGAAACAAAACCCGCAGATGATTCTAAAGCACACAAATGTTGTCTGAACACAGTGAAAGCCAGCTCTGTAAGTGGAAGATTAAAGATGCCCGGTTCTTCAGTTTAATCTGTAGATATGGTTGAAAATACATTTGCAAAATGAAAAGGAAGATTCTGGAATTTTACACACTAGAAGCACAGGCTACATGATTAAAATTTGGTTGGATAGAGTTGAGAAGCCCACTACTTTTGCTATGAATGAAGACTTTGCAGGCCAGAACTTCACGGCTATAAGACCTCAGGGCTATATAGCTAGCAATTGAATCAGATGACACATAATGTGTGGCAAGTTGTTTCTGAGTACATGCTAAAATGAACTACTGCACTGCTAGGTTTCAAACTCCTGAGATTGAAATGATATATTTTCAGAGATTTATCTTGATTATTTTATTTTCTGCTGCTCAGTCACTGTTTTTACTTATTTTCTTCATTCCTTCCCACCCTTCTGTGTGTTGACTATACGAGAAACCTCCAGCACAGCATTAGATAGAATTATTAACATGGGTTTCACTGTCTTGTTTCTAATTTTAGGTAAGAAGTACTGAGTATTTAAAGTTGATAATTAATTATGTTTCTTATACTTTTTATCAAATTGAAGAATTTCCCCTGCATTTGTGTGTGTTTTATTTTAGAATTTTGGAATAGATGTTGGTTTTTGTCAGGAACTTTTTTCCCTATGTCTATAGAATTATCACACAGTCTTTGTTTTTAAAAATTTATTTATTTATTTATTTATTTATTTATTTATTTATTTATTTGAGAGAGAGAGAGAGAGAAAGAAGCAGATAGAGAAGCCAGGGCCTCCAGGCACTGCAAACGAACTCCCCATGCATGTGGCACCTTGTGCATCTGGCTTATGTGGGTACTGGGGAATTGAACCAGGGTCCTGAGATTTCTAAGGCAAGTGTCTTAACTGCTAAGCCATCTCTCCAGCCCTGATTTTTTTTTTTTTAATCAGAAAGCGGTTTAGTGGTCACTTGTGGTAGTCACATTGGGTAAAAGAACAAAGGAGTCCAGTGGACCCCTCCGCATCCCCTTCCTAATCTGTCTTTAGGGTCCTCACAAAATGTTTGGGTTTAAATAGAGGACAAGAGCAGTCCTGGTCAAGGTATAATTCTTCCCATTATTAGGTTCCAGTCTCTCCTGCAAAGTGGTCTGATAAGTTTTGCCAGCACCCTGTGAAATCCCTTGCTGGAAGAGACAAGTTTCCCTTTTGACTGGTACCAGGCTTTGTTCTTGTCTTTTCTCACAGCATGAGATTCCTAAGGAAATTTAAATTTCTTGAGGTTCAAATAGTGTGATAGCCAAAGGAAACAGCACGTGTCTTTTTAGAATATCTTCCTTTCTGCAGGCTAGTTACATCCTCTATTTCTATCCTATTCTTTGTCTTAACACCTGAATCTTGAGTGAATCATGTCTGTGTCTACAATCCATTGTCTGTCCTGTGGGTGATAGCCTAGTATGTCAAGAATATTGTTCAGGTTCCTTTGTTAGAAGTTGTAGTTAGTAAGGTTCAGGTTCAGGAGACACCCTGATTTATTTAAAGTCATAGGAGAGAATGGTGGGATCTTTCTCAGCACCTTTATTATTTTCCAGTGATAAAATAGTGGATGGCTGAGTGGTACAATATGATCACAAGTTCTGTTCTCAGAGGAGCTTATTTAACTGTTCCTTTGTGGTTGCCAGTATGTTTCTAGGGTTCTTTTTCATGGGATCTCACTCTCATTCATGAATTTAAAATCAGACTCAGGAAAGCTCAAGGACAATTATATTAATGCTTGAGAGAAAAACCATAGGGAAGATAAGCTATAAATCGTGGCAGCTGCTGGGAGGAGGAAGATAGTTATTTAATAAGAGAGAAAGCCATCCCTTTTGATTTAGGGTCCAAAAAGGATTCAGGTTCAGCAGTGGAGGTCAGCAAGCAGTTGCATTGGGTCTTGGGCAGCAGACAGATCTTCAGATAAACAGTGAGAAAACCCAGTGTCTGGATAAGCATGCTTACAGTTTTGGCTAGGATCCAAAGAAGAGATAGAAAAGAGAGAAAAGGGTAAGTTACACTTTTTGACTTAGAAAAAAAGCAGGGCTATGGCTGGAGAGATGGCTCAGTGGTTAAGGCGCTTGCCTGCAAAGCCTGATGACCTGTGTTTGATTCTCCAGTAACCATGTAAAGCCAGCTGCACAAAACGGCACGTGCATCTGGAGTTGATTTGTAGTGGCCAGAGGCACTGGCATGCCCATTCTGTCCCTGTTTCTCTTTTTCCCTGCTTGCGAATAAATTTAAAAAAAAATTAAGAAAAGCAGGGCTAGTTTTTCTTTTTAAAAATATTATGGTGAAAGACATCAGTTTTGAATGTAAGCTAATCTTGTATTTTTTGTTTGTTTGTTTGGGATAGGGTCTCATGTATTAAGAGCTGGCCTTGAACTTGCCAAGTAACCCTAGGCTGGTCTTGAACTCCTAATCCTTCCTCTACCTCCTACGGACTAGGATTACAGAGTATGCCACCACTCATGCAAAATTAAGATAAAATCTATTTAGTCATTATTGTCTTCTTAGTACATTGTTGGATTCTATTTGCTAAATTTTTATTTAAAATGATTATATCTAGGTTCACAGGGGTTATTTTATCTTTGATTTTCTTTTTTCATAATGTCTTCTTCCAATTTCAGTGTCAGAGTAATATGTCATAGAAGGAGTGGAAGGCATTTCTTCCTCTTCATTAATTTGAAAATTTTAGGTAGAGTTACTGTTGTTTTCTTTTCAAATATTTGGTGAGTTCCACTGAAGCCATTGCCCCTGAGTTTTCTTCATGTGAGATTTTAAATTACAATTCAGTTTTTGTTGTTGTTGTTGTTTGTCTTAATGCTTGAGGAGTCATTTAGGCTGTTTCTTCCTAAGTGAGCTTTGGTAGTTTGTTTCTCTCAAGAAATTTGTCCTTTAGCCAATTGTCAATTTATTGGCATGAAGTTGATTATAATAATCTTTGTTTTTCTTATTGATAATTTGTATCTTCTTTTCTTCTCTGGTCCATCTCACTAGAGATTTGTCAATGTTGTGGATCTCTTTAATTTGCTATGTGTATGTGTATATATGTTCACATGTATGAGAGAGTGTAAGCTTGCTTGTGGCACTGCATGTGTGAAGGTCAGTGGCAAACTTGCAGAAATATGCTATTCCACCTCTAGAGTTTCTCTAGATCTTGTTTTTGCTGTACTCAAGAGCTTTTGGGAAATTCTTCTGTCCACACCTCCCATCTTCATCAGCATGCTGGAATTACAGAAGTCTCCTGCACATTTGGGCTGTTTATATGGGTCTGAAGATAGAACTTGGGTGCTCAGGCTTGAGAGCTGAATGCTTTATATCAGCCATCTCTCCAGCCCTTTCTGGTTTCTTAAGGTAGATGCTAGGATCATGTGTTTATTTATTTATTAAATTTTGTGTTGCTTGCGTTTGAACCCAGAACCTTATGAATGCTAGCCAAGTGCTCTTCCATCGACATACTACTTCCACTTGACATCTTGCATTTCAATATAGGTGTGTAGCACTGTCAGTTTTTTTGTAAGTCTTATTTTGTTGGTATCTTAGAGTGTGCCTTATTTTCATTTTTATTCAACTTAAAGTACTTATTTTTATTTCTTCTTTGATCCATAGGCCAAAGGATGTTTGGTTTCTAAATATTTAGTGGTTAAAGACTTTTGTTATCAATTTCTAATTTACTTCCATAGTATCTGAGAAATTGTATGACTTGAATTCTTATTAGACACTATTGAAATTTGTAATGTTTCAGAATATATTCGGTATCTTACATTTTTTTTATGTGATGGGCTCACTATATAGTCTACGTTGGCCTTGAACTCCTGATCATCCTGCCTCTGCTTTTGAGTGCTAGGATTTATAAGTTGTGCTACTAGTACTCTATAGTCTATAATAAATATTCTGTTTGCATATGCAAGATGTGTACTGCCTTTGATAGGTGGAACATTCTGGGAAAGTTAGTACAGATTATTTAATATTACAACATTCTTGCTAATTTTCTGTCTACTTCTGTTTAGTGTTGAAAGTGCAGTGTTGAAATCTTATTTCAATACTCTTTTATTAGGTATTTTATAATGTATTAGGCTATGTCTGATAGGCTAGGTGACCTGTTTAAAATGTTATGAATTGAATTTATCCTTGGAGATTCAGAAATTTATGACCTTTTTTGGTTTTCCTTTGGTTTTTCAAGGTAGGGTTTCACTCTAGCCCAGGCTGACCTGGAATTCACTATGCATTCTTAGGCTGACCTCGAATTCATAGTGATCCTCCTACCTCTGTCTCCTGAGTGCTGGGAATAAAGGCTTATACCACCATGCCTAGTTATATCTCACACTGATATGGCTCTTACTTTCTCATAATTTATCTTTTTCATTTAATCTGCTTATGTCCTTATGTTCAAACTGCATTTCTTACAGGTTAATTGGTTCTCATTTTTTTAAAATCCTGTTTGACAGCCTCTGCTTTTAAATTGTGTGCTTAGGCCATTTACATTTAATGGATCTTGATATGATTAAGTTTGACTTTGTTGTCTTATTATTTCTTTTGTTCTTTGTTCCTTTTCCCTTTTTTACTGTCTTTTTAGGTTGAGCACAGTCTGTATTCTATTTTATTCCCATTGAATTTTATTCTTTTGGTTGTGAATATTTTTCTGTTTCCAGAAATACCTTTGAAATTTATTCTTAGAGCTGAGCTACTTGTAAATAGTTTGATACCTTTACATATTTGGTTTTTTAAGTTTTATTTATTTTATTTATTTTTTTAGAGAGAGAGAGAGAATCGGTGCACCAGCGCCTCAGCCACTGCAATCGAACTCCAGATGTTTGCATCACTTAGTGGGCACGTGTGACCTTGCATTTGCCTTACCTTTGTGCATCTGGTTTACATGTGATCTAGAGAGTCAAATATGGGTCCTTAGGCTTTGCAGGCAGCTGCATTAACTGCTAAGCCACCTCTCCAGCCGCCCCCTTAAATTTGTTAGGGACTTTGAAGCAATAGTCATTCTTGACTTAATTCTTCTCCACTACATGTAGATCCAAGATATTTTCTGAGTTCTCCATCTAATGCTCCGTGAATTTTGAGTTGTTATAATCTTTTTGGAAGTAAGTACTGCTTCCTTTAATCCTTTTGGAGAGTTCTTTTTCCAGTGTCAGGTAGTTTGCTCATAAGCATGCACTGATACTAACTTCATGGCTAAAGACTCCAGGGAACTTGTACTCTCATTTATGTTTCAACTCATAGATTCTTCAGGGTCTCATGAAGTCTTCTGCCTCACTTCATTGCCCTGCTCCATATCCTGGAAACTATTAGTAAGTAGTAAGCTGGGGCAGTTGTGGTGCTTGCTTCTATTGTTTCCTTGGGCCAAAGCTCAGTATCTTTTATTACCCAGTATCCTGTGTCTCTGAAATTAATTTTATCTGTTCTGTTCCGTCCTTCCTTCCCTCTCTCCCTCCTTTCTTCTTTCTTTCATTCTGCTTCTTGGATTTGGTCCTTGTTACTTCACCTTTGTTTTTTCCTCTTTAAATTGAACGAATGCATAGCATATTCATAAAGTTGCCCAAACTTCATCACTATCTTGTCTTCAAATATTTCCATTATCCCCTACCCTCAAAACAGTTGTCACTCCCTGTCTTTTCTTCATTAGCTCCCAGCAATTACTCAATACATTTTTTTCCTATGGGCTTGCCTTTTATGGACATTTTCTACAAATGGCCTTTGCGTTCAGCTTCTTCCAGAGCTTGATGTAACATTTTCAAACTTCCTCCTTGTTGTAGCTTTATCAGTGATTAGTCCTTGTCATGATTAAATGATGTTCCAGGGTATGTGTTTCATTTTGGTTGGTGTGTATGCCACAGCTGAAGTCTTCACTGGCTCCTCTTTTCATTTTGGCTCCAATATGGTCCACATTTTACCTCTGTAAGTGATTTTATCTTATTGTTTATTTTTAAATTTTTAAATTACATTTTTAGATAAGGATACAAAGTAATGGGTTTCATCATTAAGTCCTAATGTATATGTGCCATTATACTTAATTTTCATTTGAACCCTTTCACCCACTACAGCTGTTCCCCTTTCTTCCCAAAATTAGTCCTCCTTCACCATGTTTTCCTGTCACATTTTTTTTATTACCACCTCTACTTCCCACCTCCCTTTCTTCTTATGATCTCGTTTGTAGTTTCATGACCTACAAGCTCATATAAATAGATTGAGATAGAAAGATATAGGTATGTTACATGTAAAATTTTAAATTCAGTTTCTGTTTATGAGAGAAAACATTCAGTATTTGCCTTTTGGACTCTGGCTTAATTTATTTAACATTATGATTTCCAGTTACATCCATTTTCCTTTGCAGGTGATTTTAATGCTGCTATACTGAGACCAGATTTGGAAAGTTTTCTAGAATTCCAAGTTTATTGAGACTAGGGTAATGACTTAGCTAGAGTTATTTTTTCCTTCCCTCCCTCCCTCCCACCATTCTTCCTTTCTCTTTTTCTTTTTTTATTTATCTTTTCTCTCTCTTTGATTTTGAAGGAACTACCAGATCAGTGTAAGTTGGCTTCAAAGTTTGGTACTGATTGCTTTTTATGCTCTTTGAATAATTCGGGAGGGGGGGTGGAATTAAAAGGCTTAGAGTAAGATAATAGAAATTACCTCTTATCTGTGGTTTCACCACCAAATGTTTTGGTACATTTCCTTCCAGCCTTTCTCTTTCTTTTTAATTCTCTATGTATATTATTATTATCATTCTGTCTACTTCACTACTACATCAGAGATTATCTTAGATTTTTTTTTCTTCCTTTTATGTACTAATGTGTAATCATTTTTAAGAGTCCTTAAGTTATTTTCAAGAAGTAATAAGTGGCAACATGTGTACTATAGCATAAATGCTCTAGTGTCAGAGACAGGTTGTTAATTGTTAAAAAGTTTATTAACTTTGGGCTGGAGAGATGGCTTAGTGGTTAAGGCACTTGCCTGCAAAGCCAAGGAACCTCTGTTCTATTCCCCAGGACCCATGTAAGCCAGATGCACAAGGTGGTGCATGCATCTGGACTTCATTTGCCCTGGCGTGCCCATTCATTCTCTCTCTTTTTCTCTTCCTCTGCCTCGTTCTTTCTCTCAAATAAATAAATAAAAATAAAATATTTTTTTAAAGTTTATTAACTTCTTACCAAAATATCATCCAGACATAACACAACTTTATACCTTAACAGTTTCACTAGTATGCATTCATGACTATACATGTTGTAATCATCTCAGTTTTACCAACTTTGTAAGTATTGCTTTACTGACATGTTTGCTGCTGGATTTTTTTTTTTTTTTTTTTGTATCATGGGTTATTTTTCCTAGACCTTAAACTTTACAGAAGCATAATTTGCATGTTATATAATGCATTTATTTTCTGTATAGTTCTAGTCATGATCATGTCATATATAAGACAATTTTATTACTATTTTTCCAATCTATATGCTTTTATTTCCCTTATTTTAAATTTACATTGGGTAAAGCCTCAAGTAAAATTGTGACCAGATGAGGGCAGACATCTTTGACTTGTACTTAAGAGGAAAGCATTCTGTTTTTGGTTACACATTATGATGTTAGATCTAAGTTTTCTTTGATTGTTGTCCTTTATCTAGTTGAGGAAGTTTCTGGGAAATTTTAAATATGAATGAATGTTGAAATTGTGTTGTATGCGTATTTCTGTGGTTTGTGTACATTGTAGTTTAGTTGATGGTAGAGAGGTTCTTGCTCGATTTTCTCTGTTTGGCATTCTAAAGGCTTCCTGTGTCTGTACTGGCATCACTTTCTCTATTTGGGGAAAATTTTCTGTGATTTTGTTGAAAATGCCTACTATGCCTTGGAGTGAAATTCTTCACCTTCTACTATGCCTTGTATTCTTATGTTTGATCTCTTCATAGTGTCCTGAATGTCTTGAAATTCCCATGTCTTCCTGTTCGTTTCCTTCTCTTTGTTGGACTGTATTAGCTCTGCTACCTGGTCTTCTAGGTTAGATATCCTGTCCTCTCTTTGATCCATTCTACTGGTAAGACTTCCTACAGAGTTTTCTATTTGACTTATTCTGTTTTTCACTTCTAGCATTTCTGATTGGTATTTTTTCATTATTTCTATTTTCTTACTCATGTCTTGTATCGACCTTATTTCATTAAGTTGGTTTCCTGTGTTCTCTTGGGATTCCTTCAGGAGTTTGTTTTCTTTGATTCCTTTGAGCATAGATATAATCATTTTTTTGAAATGTATGTCAGGTATTTCATCTAAAACAGTCTCATTGGCGGTCATTTCTGATGGACTTATAATTTTTGGTGGGATTTTATTGTATTGATTTTTTTGTGTTTCTTGTATTATAATGTAGAGAGTTTTGCATCTTGAGTTAATTTGATGCTTGGGTTTTCTAATTATCTGTAGTATTCTCAACCAAGTAAATTAGACTTTTCAGGGTAGAAGTTTAAGGTGCCAGGTGTGGCTCTCATGAGTTTGCCTGTTTGCTATTCAAGTATTCTAATAGGCTGGGTAGAACAAATTACTAGCAAATTCTAAAATTCAACTGAACAATATACACATTCAATCAAAACCAGCACAGAGTATTTATGCAAGAGTGGGGATTAAAACAAACAAATAATCTAATAAAGTAAAAGTCCCTTAGGTTGTCCTATACTCTTAAACCTTTCAACTGGAAGGCTTAGACTTCTGGTCTGAAATGGGTTCCAGGTCAGCCTGGGGCAGAATGAGACCTGCCCCCATTAATGACAGAAAAAAAAAGATAAGGCCTTATAAATCAGGAAACGTCAAAGGCAACAATAGTCAACACTAAAATACAGCTTATTTGAGAATGGTAAAGCTGACCAAGAATACATGAATCAAATCTAACACATAACCTGCACTTCCAGTGCAGGCCTATGTACCTGGCTTTATGTAAGTAAGCCCTGTTACCTTTTGGAATGGCTTCCAATTTCACCGTTGCCGAGTGTCCACCTCAGTCCCTCTCTGTTGCACTGTGGACTCTGTTAGGCTGCTTGAATCACTGGATCTGGTGTTTTGATGGTTGTGCAGGATGTCCTGCAGCCAGGGATGAGTTCTCAGATGGTTCATGGCATTGGTGGTTGGAGGATAGCAGGCTGTGCAGGGTGCCTGGAGTTATACAGGATCTGCTCAGCTGGTCCCTGCTGTCTTCCCCTTCAGGTTTCTTGACTTTGCAATAAGGCTGACGTGAATGGAAAATCCCTTCACCAGGCTCCTGCTCCTGTGTCTTGGGATGGCACCGGGCCTGGAGGGGCCTCTGGCGCTGTGGTGGGAGCAGCTTTTGGCTGGTTTCCTGCTCACTAGAAGTTCTGGGTCTCTCTTGTTTCTCTGCTGTGGTTGATAATTTCTTAGACACCTTCACTTTTCAGTAAAAGAGTATATTTTGCTGTTTTTCTGCTTATTCCCCTCCCCCAGGCTGCTTTGGCATGGCTACTACGCTGCCACCTTACCCAGAAGTCCCCTTAGTTCTATTTCCACATATTTGTGAATTTTCCAATTTTCTTGCATAAATTTCTAGTTTCATTCCATTATAGTCAGAGATGATGTACTGTGATTTCATGTCTTTTTAAATTTGTTACTTTTTATGTGTTTGTGTGTCACTTAGCATTACTATCTGTCCTAGATAATGTTGTTGGCTGGAGTGTTTTGTATATGTCTCAGCTTCAGTTGGTCTACAGTTTTGCTCAATTCTTATATCTCCTTGATGGTTGGTCCTGTGTCTGGATGTTCATATGGATCATGGGTCATTGAAATCTTGCATACTGTTCTCTGTTCCTCCCCTTTCAATTCTGTCCATGTTTGCTTCCTAGAGTTGGGTACTCTGTTGGTTGGCACACTATTGCAGGAGAAAGAGAGAGAGAGAGAGAGAGAGAGAGAGAGAGAATGAGAATGAATATGGGCATGCCAGGGCCTCTAGCCACTGCAAACAAATTCCAGATGCATGTGCTACCTTGTGCATATGGCTTATATTGTTACTGGGGAATTGAACCAAGGTCCTGAGGCCTTGCAGGCAAGTGCCTTAACCACTAAGCCATCTCTCCAGCCCAACTCTGACTTTTGACCGTTTGATGTTTCAGTATTTTTCAGTATTTTTGGGTTCATCCTAGTTATAGTACTTTAAACTTCTTGAATACTTGGATGCCCATTTCTTTTATCAGACTCAGGAAAGTTTTTAGATGTTATTTCTTCCAGTCAGGTCTCTGGTCCTTTCTCTCTTTTTCCTTCTACTTAATTTCCTGTAAAATGCATATTGGTCCACTTGGGTTTATGCCCCAGAAGTTCCTTAGGCTCTCTTCACTTTCATCCTTTTTTGTTTTTGTTCTTCTGAATAACTTCATGTGACCTGTCTTTGAGTCCATAGATTCTTTGTTCTGATTGCTGGAAGTCTGCTGTTGATTATCTCTAATGAAGTTTTCCAATGCAGGTTTATTTTTTCTTCAGCTCCAGAACTTTTTGGTGTTTTTTAGTTGTAACTTTTTTAGTTGTAATTTTTATGTTTTAGTTTTTGAGACCGGGCCTCATGTAGGTATGTAGCCCAAGCTGAATTTGAATTTACTCTCCTGCATTGCACCATGTTTGGCCATTTTTTACTTTTATTATACTACACTTCTGTGTCTTGAGGCCAAAGATTTAACTTACAATAAAAAAAGAAACTTAAATGGGGTTGGAGAGATGGCTCAGCAGTTAAGGCACTTGCTTACAAAGCCTGAAGGCCTGGTTTTGATTCCCAGGTACCCACCTTAAGCCAAATGAACAAGGTGGCACATACATCTGGAGTTCGTTTGCAGTGGGTAGGGGCCTTGGCATTCATATTCATTCTCTCTCTCTCTCTCTCTGCTTGCAAATAAAAAACATTTTTAAATGGAGCTGAAAGACATGAAATACTTGAATTAAATTGATCATTATAAACAAAGAGTAAAATTGAGGGTATTGAGAAAAAGAGTTACATCAACCATATTTTCCGGACCTGGATATAGAGTGAGCAACACTAGAGCCTGATAAAGAGGATGGAATGGTTGACAACGTGAAGCTTTTCATGAGGTTGAGGAACAGACTGTGGAAAACAGGTTGTTGATGTGTGCGTAATCTGGATTAGAAAGTAGAAGTTGTATCCATGGGGAAGAGCAATGATTGAAGAGACAAAGAGACTCTGAAGGAATGGCAAGACATTTGTTGTAATTCTAGGGAGGGATGCTTAGGAGAGGTATCTTGCTAGAGTGATAGATTGGACTAGTTGAGAGGAGACGTGTTTCAAGCTCAGAAAATGAGGCTTTGTCTAGGTGGTAGGTATCCTGCCTTCCTTTGTTCCAGTGTGATGTAGAAGCTCTGAACATACTGTGTGCCACACATTGGGAACAAGAATAGTAAATGCAAAACAGATACCGTTGTTCATAGTCTAAGGATAAAAGAAATTCATTGCAGGATTGCAAAACAAGTATTAATCTCTTAATTTGAGAAGCTAATATTGAAAAGATATATGGATTTGAGAGGTAGTAAAGGAGATTGGGGGGGGGGGAACAACTTTGGAGCCTGGGAATATAGCCCAGTAGGGTAGTACTTACTTTCATGTACAAGGCTTAGAGTTTGACCCACCATATGTGCACTGCACCATGTTCCCCCGCCACACACACACGCCTTTGTACAAGGTGGTCAAGTTTCACTGTAAAAGTGATATTTTAAACATGGACCTGGCAGATCTCATTATTTAGGAGGTATGTGGATACTGTGCGTAGGAAGATTAGCAATTTGTGTTCTATTCCAGAATTTACAAATCTCTTGAAGGTTTTATTTAATTTTGTTACTGGCAGTGAGACCTTATTAGAACAAATATAGGTAGCAGGAATGTATTGGAGTTCTTTAAAAATTTTGACTGTGATTGTTAAAAGCATGTATTAAAGCCATGCATGGTGGTGCACGCCTTTAATCCCAGCACTCGGGAGGCAGAGGTAGGAGGCTCGCTGTGAGTTTGAGGCCACCCTGAGACTACAGAGTGAATTCCAGGTCAGCCTGGACTAGCGTGAGACCCTACCTCGAAAAAGCATGTATTATACATGTATGTGACTGGAACACATAGAATAATATTCCTTTTATATCCAGTACCTTCTGACTTTGTTTTATTTTTTAAAAGTGCTGATTTTGACATATTAGTGGGTGGCAACCTACAGTTTGGAAAGCATGGTCCCTTTCTACCTTGTAATTTAATTAATTAATTAATTTATTTATTTATTTATTTATTTATTGGTTTTTCAAGGTAGGTTCTCTCTCTAGTTCAGGCTGACCTGGAAATCACTATGTAGTCTCAGGGTGGCCTTGAACTCACAGTGATCCTCCTATTTCTGCCTCCTGAGTGCTAAGATTAAAGGCGTGTGCCACCATGCCCGGTTTTATTTATTTATTTATTATTTATTTTTATTGATAACTTCCTTAATTGTAGACAATATCCCATGGTACTTCCATCCCCACTTTCCCTTTTGAAACTCCACTCTCCATCATATCCCCTCCGCCTCTCAGTTAGTCTCTCCTTTAATTTTGATATCATCTTTTCCTCCTATAATGATGGTCTTGTATAGATAGTTTCATTCATGCATTGAATACATGAATTAACAATTCTTGTTCGATTTTAAATTAAACATGTTTTTTAAAATACAGTGCTTTCATACTGATGTATTTTATGTTTTTAAGGAGGAAACTCAATTTAGAGTTGTATAATTTATATGCCTTGGATTATAGTACACTACCATTTAGTATCTATCCAGGGACTCTCCCCTTGTCTTGCTTTTTATTTTTAATGGAAATTATCAAAAACACCAAAGCAGAGAAAATATTATAATAAATCCCCCAAACATATGGCTATTACAATCCTGCACATTCTGGATTTTTTTTTTCAAAACACACGCACACACACACACACACACACACACACACACAAAATGGATGGCCAAGGGCCTCTTGCTACTGCAAACGAACTCCAGACTCATGTGCCACTTTGTGCATCTGGCTTTTCATGGGTATTGGGGAATAGAACCTGGACTGCCTGGGCTGATAGGCTTTGCAAGCAAGCAAGGACCTTTAACTACTTAGCCATCGCAGCAGCCCCACACTCTGGATTTTAAAGGAAATTGAAAGCCCCCTGCCTTTTTGGTTTCTATTTCCACTTCTCTTCCTATCTCCTCAGGCAACCACCTAATTCAGTTTTTTTTTCTTGGTCTGTATGTGTGCATGGTGGCCAGAGGTTTCCGTCAGGTTTTTACTTGATGTGTATGGTATATGTGAATGTTCATATTGTGTGTGCATATGCATAGTGGCCAGAGGTTGATGTTAGGTTTCTTCCTCAATCATTCTTCTACCTTACTTCTGAACCTGGGAATCACTAATTTGGCTGGACTAGTTAGCCCTAATGTTTTCCTGTCTCTCCCTCTGCATCACTAGGCTTACAGGTACATGCTACCACCCCTGCCTTTTCTGTGAGTGCTGGGTAAAGTGCTTGCTGGGCAAGCATGAAGACCTGAGTTTGGATCCCAGCACTCACAGAAAAGGCCACCTTGTGCATCTGGCTAATGTGGGTCCTGGGGAATCAAACCTGGGTCCTTTGGCTTTGCAGGCAAATGCTTTAACCGCTAAGCCATCCCTCCATCCCATTAAGTGCATGTATTTTAATTAATACAAACTATATACTATACCAAATTCTGTTAAGAATTTTCCTTACTCAGTATTGCTTTTCAGATCCACTTTATTACATGTACATCTGAACTTTTGATAAAAATTGCTATATAGTATTCATAGTGAACATCTACCACATTTTATTTCTCTGTTATTCTAGATACCCACATTGTCTAAAACTGTCCTCCATAGCAGATGTTATTAATTTGTGTACATCCATTTACAAACTTGTAATATACAAGACAGGAAGTTGTAGGTTACTGAATATGCAGATTTAATTTGACTAAATATTGCTGTTGCTCTGCTGAATGTGGCAACAATCTGTGTTTCCATAATCATGTATATAAGAACTTGTATCTTTACATCCTTGCTAAATTTTGCATTATGCTAACATAATCTTTATCCAGCTGTTAGGTATCGATTATCTCAGTTTAGTCTGCATTGTTTTGATCACTAAAGCATTTGGATCTTTTTGTATGCTTATTACCTTGGTGCTTTCTTATATGTAAGTTGCCTTTTATATCTTTTATCCAATTTGATTTGGGGTGTTACCCTCAATTTTGAGGCATTTCTTACATAGTCTAGATACTAACATCACTCTTACTGTTTTGCATTGTTCATGATGTCCTTCAATGGACAGAAATCTTTAATTTTGATGTAATGAATCTCATCTTTTTTGACCTATTCAGACTTAGGAAATTTCAAGAATTCCATTTCTACTCCTTTAACAGAAACACATTTTTCTGCATTTTGTTCTGTTTAACATTATGGTTTTATCTTCCACATTTAGATATATATTTGGAAATCTCTCTTTTTTGGGGGGAGTGGGTTTTGAGGTAGAGTCTCACTCTAGCCCAGACTGACCTGGAATTCACTATGTAGACTCAGGGTGGCCTTGAACTCACAGCAGTCCTCCTACTTGTCTCCCCAGTGCTGGGATTAAAGGTGTGCACCACTATGCCCAGCCTTGGCCTTTTTTTTTTAATGCGGCATGGGGTGGGGGGAGGATATATTGGCACACCAGGGCCTCCAGCCACTGCAGTAGAACTCCAGATGTGTGTACTCCCTTGTGCACATGTGCAACCTTGAACTCTTGCGTCATTTTGTGCATCTGGTTTACATGGGATGTGAATAGTCGAACATGAGTCCTTAGGCTTTGTATGCAAGCATCTTAACCACTAAGCCATCTCTCCAGCCCTGGAAATCTCCTTTGAATATGGCCATAAAGTAAGCATTTCTTTAGTTTTAGTTGTTTGGTTTTTTTTTTTTTTAACCTAATATCTTGAGCAGTTTGGCCATTTCTTATTAGTTATAGGATGCTGTCACAGAGTGGTAATTGTTGTATACTTAACTACATATATAAATATAAACTATTTGTCTTTTTGCTGTTTTGATATTTTTATTACTACAAACATACATTAAATATTTACATAAATAAAACACTATTTAGTCTTTTGGTGTGCTTTTTTAAAAAATATTTTTTAGGCTGGAGAGATGGCTTAGCGGTTAAGGCACCTGCCTCCTAAGCCTAAGAATGCCAGTTCCAATCTCCAGGTCCCATGTTTAGCCAGATGCAAAGTAACACAAGGGCACAATGCTGCACTTGACCACAAGGGGGCACACACATCTGGATTTCGTTCTCAGCAGCTGAGAGACTGCTGGCGTACCCATCTCTATCTTCCTCTCCCTCTCTCTCTGCCTCTCTCAAAAAAGTATCTTTAAATATTATTTATTTATTTATGTGTGTGAGAGAGAGGCAGAGAGAGAGAGAATGGGCACACCAGGACCTCTAGTCACTGCAAACAAACTCCAGATGCATGTGCCCCCTTGTGCATCTGGCTTATGTGGGTCCTGGAGAATCGAACCAGAATCTTTTGGCCTTGCACGCAAACGCCTTAACCGCTAAGCCATCTCTCCAGCCCTGATGTGCTTTTGTATTGCCATGGATTTTAATATATTATGATTCATGGGAGGTATGACCTTCTTTTTAAAAATTGAGGGCTAGAGAGATGACTCAGGAGTTAAGGCACTTGCTTGCGAAGCCTAACCACCCAGGCTTGATTCCCCAATACCTACATAAAGCCAGATGCACAAAGGCACAGGCATCATTTGTTTGCAGCAGCTAGAGGCCCTGGCATGCCCATTCTCTGTCTCTCTTTCTGCGCTCACTCTCTCACTCTCTGCTTGCAGATAAAAAAATACATTAAAAATTGACTTAGCTATTCCTGGAGTTCTGGTTTTCCATGTAAGTTTCAGGGTATTTTCCTTGAATATGCTTGTGTTTTTTAGATTTAAATTAGCCTGATAAGATGCCAAAAACTTGCTAACTGTGAGGCACTGTATGTGGTTATTTTAAGAGACCAGCTCTAACTTGATAGGACATAATGAAGCTTAGGCTGCTTATGAGAGTCTCTGTAGCTTTCTGGGGTTACTGTTCACTTGTTAAAAACATATACAATGTTTCTCCCCGCTTCCTCATACTGTGTTTCTACTCATTTTTAATGCCCTCTACTTCTCTGTTGATTTACTAATGATAATTGGCAGAAGACCATGAAATTAATGTAATCCTTCTGTCATCATTATATCTATCCTGCATGATGCTACATTTTTTGTAAAGTATTTTAAATCTAATCTGTGTGTGTTTGTATATAATGGACCTTCAGTTTAATTTTACTTATATCTTGTTGCATGAACATTTTAAAAATATTGTATGTATGTATGTATGTATGTATGTATGTATGTATGTATGTGAGAAGGGGAGAGAGAGCCAGGTAGGTAGGTAGGTAGATGGATGGATGAGAGAAAGAGAATATGAGAATAAATGACCTCTAGCCACTGCAAATGAACTCTAGACGCATGTGCCACTTTGTGCACCTGGCTTTACACAGGTTCTGGTGAACTGAACCTGGGACCTTAGGCTTTGTAGGGATTCACTTTAACCAGTGAGCCATCTCTCTAGCCCATGAACACTGTTTTTAAAAATCAATGCATTAGGGCTGGAGAGATGGCTTAGTAGTTAAGGTGCCTGCCTGCTAAGCCTAAGAACCGGGTTCCAATCTCCAGGTCCCACGTTTAGCCAGATGCAAAGTGACACAAGGGCACAATGCTGCACTTGCCCACAAGGGGGTGCACACCTCGGGATTTCGTTCACAGCAGCTGAGAGACTGCTGGCGTGCCCATTCTCTGTCTTCCACTCCCTCTCTGTCTGTCTCTCTCCAAAAAAAAAAATTTTTTTTTAAATCAGTGCATTAGTACTTTTTACATAATAGCTTTTTATGTACTCTAAATCTTGAAGCTAGATATGTAATTTCTAATATCTAAATAGATGCCTAAATTATACTGGTATAACATGATGGAATTAAAAAGTTTTGCTTTGTATATATAGAGGCCAGGGGTTTTTGTTGTTGTTTGTTTGTTTGTTTGTTTGTTTGTTTGTTTTGGTTTTTCGAGGTAGGGTCTCACTCTAGCCCAGGCTGACCTGGAATTCACTATGTAGTCTCAAGGTGACCTCGAACTCAGTGATCCTCTACCTCTGCCTCACGAGTGCTGGGATTAAAGGCATGTGCCACCACACCTGGCTATAGGCCAGATTTATATATCTGTTTTATCACTGAAGGATATGAGACCTTGGACAGGTTGCTAAACATTTTTATGCCCCTGTTTTTTACAGTGTATTTTTGTATTCTCTGATACATACTAGGAGTCCAGTAATGGTTTCACTTATTATATGTCAAATAGCTATGTGTTATCACTCTGTTCTCTGCATTTTAGAGATAGAAAAGTTAACAGAGTGAACAGAACTCATGTCCTCTAGGAGCCTACTTCATACTTTACCAAGGTCTGTTCTCATAGATTAGAAAGTCATTTGACGGCCTTCTCTGATAATGAAACTAAAGAATTTTGAATGTAGGCTATTTGTATACTACATGGAAATAGGAAAAAATAGTGTGGCTAGAATAAAACACAAGAGAGGTAGGAGATGCCAGAGATACAGACTCTTACAGGTTACTGAAGAATTTTAACCTTACACTAAATATAATGGGTGTCTTTGTGGGAATGACCTCTCAAAAGGCAAAGCTATTTTATGGGGAATAAAGCCATTGTAGGGCTGGGATGGAACTAAACATTTCAGAGGCTATTGGAATAAGCAATGGAAGTGATTAGGTGTACTTTATAGGAACTTGTGTGTTCTAATCTTTATTTAAAATTTTTCCTGCCATAATTGTAATACTAGTTATTGACTATAATACCATCTTTTCTTTGAATTAATCAGAATTCTACTAATCAAGTTTCAAATATTTAAATGTAGAAGATACTTAGAATTGGTAATACAAATTTGTCTCATAATTTGGTAATGGTGACACACTTTAATTTTGTAAATAAATGATCAATTTTCTTTTAATTGCACATTTAAATACTAAGTATAAATAAATATATATTGGGGGGAGGGAGAGAATGGGCATGCCAAAGCCTCCAGCCACTGCCAGTGAACTCCAGATGCGTGCACCACCTTGTGCATCTGGCTAATGTGGGTCCTGGGGAATTGAACCTGGGTCCTTTGGCTTTGCAGGCATACACCTTAACTTCTAAGCCATCCCTCCAGCCCTAATGAAGTTTTAATGAAGGTAAGATGTCAGTATAAGGCACAGGTATTAAGAGAGAAAGATAGTAATACTTTTGTAGGTATACAGCAAAGAAACTATCATTTAGTAAAGGGAAACCATTTAACATTTTTATGATTCTTGCACTTATTAAGCAACTGAATAGAACTGCTTTAATTAATACTATCAAAACAACTTACTCTACAACTTACTCTGTCTACTTTATGTTTTCAAGGAACATCATTTGCAGCGAGCTATTTCAGCACAGCAAGTATTTCGAGAAAAAAAGGAGAGCATGGTCATTCCAGTTCCTGAGGCAGAGAGCAATGTCAACTACTACAACCGCTTGTACAAAGGAGAGTTTAAACAGCCCAAGCAGTTCATTCATATTCAGCGTAAGTTTGCTAATTCATTGTTTTCTCTTTTTAGTTTTAATTTATTGACCAATGAAAATCTTTCTAATGCCTAGAGATTTGAAGTTTCAATTCATATGCTCTCATTAATAGAATATTAAACTTTAGCAATTAAAATCTGTCTGTACTTCCATTTGAGCTTAGCAATCATTTTGAGCTTATTACCATTTGGACCATTTGATGTTTATGCCATGTAGGATTTTATACAATTTAACACAATTTATTATACAGCTAAAAAAGATGACAAACTACTATACCCAAATGAAATGTTTTTAAAAGGCCAGTGGCAGTAATGCTCAATAGTTAAAGCTGTGTCTTCAGAAATACATCCTACACTACTCTCTACTTTCACTTAACTTTTATAAAATTCTACTTTTGCCTCTATTACTCTTGTTTTCTTCCCAGTATTACTACTTAAATGATCATCATCACTAGCCTTCTTACTATTTCAGTGTCCACCTAACTATAATGTATCTTCCATCCTTGCCCTTTTCTAGTCTGTCTTCACAAACACTACCTGCACCAGAGTAATCCTCCTAAAGTAGGTCAAATTATGCTCTTAATTAAATACTGCTCTTCTTTATTGCTAAGGTTCTGCACATAGGTGCTAATGCCTTAGTATCTTGTCAGATTAAAAAAAAAAAATGAGGAAGATTCCATAGCTCTACCTGAGGCATTCTGGAGTACTTGCCTGTCTGTATATCCCCAAGGATGCTAATTGGTGATGCATAGTTTTATCACAATAGGGAGTGGAAGCTCCTTGTGTATGCTAGGACACCAGTCTACACTTGAGTTATATTTCCAGTCCAATGATGCAGCTTTTAATAAAGTTTACCAAAGTAATGTTGAAACATTACCAGATTTAAGATTGGTTTTAAGGTTGACTATTTTTCATTGTGTCTAAGATGTATATCTTTTTAGTTTTCATCTTTGAAATGAGTTTGCATCTGGAGTTGTGTTGCACAGGACTGAAGTCTTGTTCTTCCAAAGAGAATTTGCATGTGTTCCTGATAGACATCAAGGGATTACTGCCAATCTGAGATCACTTGAAAGTCATTGCTTGTTTTATTTCCTCATTTTCGTTTTGGTCCTTAGGATTAGCTGCAATTCAGGGTGCAGATGACCTCAAAAGTTCAGTTTTTAAGAGATTGTCTTTTTCTTCCCTTCTACCTCAGGGCACGCTGAGAAATACAAAGTTCTTTCTGTCCCTCTTTTCATGGCTGATTTATTTATCTTATACTGAAAGTATAGCTATTAAACATCTTAAGTCTCAAGCTGAAAGTGTTTTCTCTTACATTATAAATAGTAATACTGTATCTTGTAATTCATAACAGTTTATATCTGATAGAATTCAATAATTATCAAATTTTCTAATGAATATATTTGTGATCCTTTGTGCTTTGGAGCCTCCCTTTAGCCTTATTTCCTATTATTTTCCCCTTTGTTCTGTGTCATAAGGAGTACTAAAAATTACCCATGTTTTACTTAATTCATATTCCCACTCCTTGCCTAGACTCAGATGTTCTTTTCCTTCCTATAGCTCATTTAAGACCTAACTCACTTAGGAATATGAATTACTATGTTTTCTCATTCTGTCTCTCTGCTTATTACAGCCTGTTGTGTATAGATTAATCAGAGAATTGACCATACTTTATTGTGATTATTGTAACCATTCTTTTCCTCTTCTAGAATATATGAACTCCTTGAGAGCAGATGTTTTATTTATCTTGAATAACAAAGCAAAGTTTTTGTCTTTTAGATGAATGTTGACTTATTGAGTTGTTTCTAAATGAGCTTTAAAAGCCTTATGAGGATAGAACCACTTCCCAGAGACTTTATTCATTTTTTTTGTTTTGTTTTCTTGTCTTATTGGGAATAGAATCAAAAGGAACCTGCTATACCACTAGCTATTTATGTGATTCCTTTTCTCTTACATCTTTCTAGTTTGCATTTATGTTTGTATCCATGAAAAAGAAGACAGCTGTTGATAGTGGAAATTTAAAAAATTTCTTCCAAGCAGAGTATCAGTTGTTTTGTATACTAATAACTGAGATAAACATGAGGACCTCTTAGAGACCTGTCCCTGGACAAAAGTTTTGAGTGTGGCACTGTAGCTGAAGTGATAGAGCACTTTCTAGATAGTTGCTAATCCAGGAAAGATTTGGAGGAAAAGCAAAATAATCATTTAGTAATCTTGGTAGAGAGATGAAAATATCTGAATTAAGGAGAGTGTCCATTGGCCTATGTGGATACATATATATATATACATATACATATATTTAATTTATTTATTGGAGAGAGATTGAGAAAGAGGAGAATGGGTGTGCCAAGCATTCCAGCCACTGCAAACAAACTCCAGACATCTGCACCACCATGTGCATCTGCCTTAGCTGCTAAACCATCTATCCAGATCAGCATTTTTTTTTAATTTTTTGTTTGTTTATTTATTTGAGAAACACAATTAGAAAGAGACAGATAGATAGAGAATGGGTGTGCCAGGGCCTTCAGCCACTGCAAATGAACTGCAGATGCATGTGCCACCTTGTGCATCTGGTTTATGTGGGTCCTGGGGAACTGTCGAACCAGGGTCCTTAGGCTTCACAGGCAAGCTCTTAACCACTAAGCCACTTCCCTAGTCCCCCATGTGTATTTTTATTTTACTTATGTATTAGAGAGGTAAAGACAGGGAGAGAATGAACTTACCTGCCAGGACCTCTAGCCATTGCAAACGAACTCCAGATGGATGCACCACCTTGTGCATCTGGCTTACATGGGTACTGGGGAATTGAATTTAGGTCCTTAGGGTATGTAGGGAAATGCTTTAACTACTAGGCCATTTTTCCAGCCCAACCTATTTGTGTTTTTATGACTGGGATTTTAAAAGCAGAGAGATAGATTTGCAGTAGCTTAGAATAAAATAGAGCATCATGGATTGAAGATCATGATTAAATTGGTCAGGGACACTATAATAGGTAAATTGGATGTGTTGTGGCATATATTTTATTTTATTTTTTTTTAATTATTAATTTTTTATTGACACCTTCTATACTTACATACAAAAAACATATGATATTTCCCTCCCCTCCTCCCATTCCACTTTAGAACACCAATCTCCATCATATCCCTTCCCTCTCTCCATTAGTCTTTCTTTTAATTTGATGTCATCATCTTTTTCTTCTATTTTGAGGGTCTTGCGATGGTATTGCTAGGCACTGCAAGGTCATGGATATTGAGGCCAATTTCTGTCTGGGCAGTTGCATTTTAAGAAGTCATACCCTTCCTTTGGCTCTTCCATTCTATCCGTCCCCTCTTCCCCAACGGTCCCTGAGCCTTGGAGGGTGTGACAGAGGTGTTTCAGTGCTGGGCACTCCTCTATCCCTTCTTCTCAGCACTATGTTGCCTTTTGGTGATCCCAGTGGTCATCTGTAGCATATATTTTAGATATGATAGAATTATGAAAAAAAAACCCACAAAATCAGAATTGACTATAGGTGTATTTGTTGGCATGCAAGTATTTTGTATCCTTTTGTGAGCCTTTCCAAAACAGATACTGTAATATAACCTAGCATGTCTGGTTGTCCTTATAGAAGTTACCAGAAATAGACCTTCAGCATATTCTCTTGGCAACCAGCATCTTCTTGCTCCAATGATACCACCCTACCTTGATAGTTGGTGCCATTCAGCATCTTCCCTGCTAAAAGAAAAGCTGAAAGAATATTGCCTTTCCGTCTTACCCTGCTGATACAATTCTGTGGGCTGACTACCTATAAAAATGTCCTCTGCCCTGCAATTTCTTTAAAATGCTTTTTTCTTCTAAAAACCAAACTTTTCTTTCCATAGTAATACATAGCAAACAGTGAAATAAGCCATACAACTGACCTCTGGGTCCAGGTCTGTATTTTTAATATATTATTATTTTTTATTATTTTTATTTATTTGAGAGAAAGAAAGATACAGAAATAGGCAGGCAGAGAGAGAGAGAGAGAATGGGCACACCAGGGCCTCCATATGCTGCAAATGAACTCTAGATGCGTGCTCCCCCTTGTGAATACCTGGGGAATCGAACTTGGGTCCTTTGGCTTTGCAGGCAAGCACCTTAACCGCTAAGCCATCTCTCCAGCCCCTCTGTTAGTATTTTATATTAACTTTAGGCATACTAGGCCAACGTGTTACCTGAGCTTGTACTGTACACTCCTGGTCTCTGGTAGCCCCAACAAGCTAGGCTCAGCAACCCATTGTCAGCAGGTTAATTAAAAAAATAATAATAATGAAAAAGCAGAGAAAGGAGATTTCATCTCTTTGGCCACATTGAGAAGAGGAACAAATAAAGGGGCCAGTGATCTTTGGGATATTGACATGTGATTTAGGCTTTAATAGAGGCCAAGAAGTATGCATAATTAAGTTTCCCCATGTGTGGTCTGGCCCATTGCTCACTTATCCTTGTCTTGGCTCTGGTCAGTCTTGCCTGGTGATCTAATAAGTTGTCAGAATTGTATGAAAATCTCTTCCTTCAAGGCAAGGCACCAGGCAGCTTTCCTTCTCTTCTTTTAGCACCAGATTCCTGGGAAATTTTAATTCTTTGGGATCCATTGTTTCATTTGACTGATAGCTGAAGGGAGGGACACAAGTATCAGTTAGGAACATCTCCTCGTCTTGATAGAGTGGTTCCAAAAGGAATGTATGATACAGCTAATATTTTCATTCCCATTTCAAATCTACAGTTATGTAAGAGTCCAAGGAAGTCTACTGTTAAGCAAATGGAAGAGTTGGGATTTGATTTCAGACTGTATAGCTCTACCTGTTTAGCTATATTGATACTGCCTCTGAGTCATGGCTCATTGTTATAAATTCCACGAACCGATACATTATTGCTCAACAGAGGAGAGAGAGAACTCATTTTTGGTAGAGTAGAGAACAGGTTACTAATCCATAGAAAGACTGATGCCTACATCTTTGGCCTAGCAGAGGACTAATGATTGGAAGAGCACTGGGCATGGGAAGGATGGCAGGTATCAGAAAGAGAGTAAAATCTTGAAGGGATTTCCAAGGGAAACACAAAAGTAAGAAAAGCAGGCACTTCACGTTTTACTTCATCAGAGTACTGAGGATCATTATTGAGAGGAGGAAATTTTTGACTTTTAGGAAAACTCAAGTTCCAGCTTTAAACAAGCCTTTCAGTTTTGCAAATCAAAGACATCAAAAGGGAAAACTACTATACAACAATATACCATGGTCCTTTAACAAAAAATTGCTGGACTGGAGAGATGGCTTAACAGTTAAGGTGCTTGCCTGCAAAGCAAGCAGGTTTGATTCCTTCATACCTATGTAAGCCAGATGCTCAAGTGGCTGGCACATGTGTCTGTAGTACATTTGCAGTGGCTGCAGGCCCTGACATACCCATCTTTTCTCTCTCTCTCAAAATATATAAAAATGAAATATTTTAAAAGAAAATTGTTCCCATTTCAGCATGCATGTGTACACATATACTCACATATTAAGAACATATACAAAATAAGAGAATCATCAGGACCTTGGGCTTCAGGAATTGAGCCAAGCTAAAAAGTAGCTTCTAGTGCCTTTAGACTTGCTCCAGGCTCAAAATGTTTTTGAAGATATTCACACAGATGGAGGCTAAAGTTGGGTTAAAACTGTGTTGTTATTACTGATTTCCTAATCAGTTAGCACTTGAGCTTGGCAAAAAAAAATAAGGTTTGCTTATAAAGTAAATTGGTCCATGTAGGACCCCCGCGTATCTCCCAAAATTATGGTTTTGGTAACGTCATAGTTTCAAAGGAATATAAAATGGATAAAAGAAGTGAGTGATGTAAAGAAGAAAATAAAAAAGGACTCTGTGATAGGCACTCAAGATAATATTTTAGTAATTGAAATGCTGGTTTTCATTCTGACATTCTTTTTTAATTTTTTGGGGGGGGTGGTTCTTGAGGTAGGGTCTCACTCTAGTCCAGGCTGACCTGGAATTCACAGTAGTCTCAGGCTGGCCTCAAACTCACAGCAATCTGTTTATCTTGGCCTCCCAAGTGCTGGGATTAAAGACGTGTCCGACCCTATTGTGAGATTCTTGTCAATAAAGTAATCGAAGTTGTAGAACTACACAATCCCTTCTCCATAGAATTGAGTAAAGCCACTTAATCCTCCACCCCAGAAATAGACCTTTACTGAGAAATAGTTGTTTTTTGTTACTGACATGAGTATCTTCTTTGTTCCTCCATTGAAACTTAAGAAAATAAGGTTGTGTATTGAAGTTATTTTTTTTTAATTATCTATTTGCACGCACATTGGGCCTTTTGCCGACTCAAATGAACACCAAACATTTGTGTCACTTTTTGTGTCCAGCTCACATGGGTGACTTGGGAATTGAACCCAGGCCATCAGGCTTTGCAAGCAAGCACCTTAACTGTTGAGCCATCTTCCCAGTCCACAAGAAGGTGATTTTTTAAACTGATTATAATGAAGAGTAAAATGTTAATTGTAGGAGAAAATTGATAACATACCTCTTAAAGATAATTAGCACAAGTAAAGTGTTATTTGTGTGTATGTGTGTATATGAATGTGTGTACACATGCACCAAAGGACAACCTCAGGTGCCATTCCTCAAGAATGTTGTCTACTTTTTCTCCCTTTCTCTTTCTCTTCCAACCTCCCTCCCTTACCCTGTCCTCCTTCCCGCTCTCCTTCCCTCCCCCTTTCTTCCTTCCTTTCCTTCCTCTCTCTCTGTTTGTCTGTCTGTCTGTCTCTCTCTCTTTTTGAGGTAGTCACTCATGGCCCTGGAGCTCACCAATTAGGCTACATTGGCTGGTCAGTGACCCCAGGGATCCTCCTGTGTCTGCCTCCCCTGCATTGGGATTATAAGCCCATGCTACCAAGAAACCCAGCATTTATTTATTTTTATTTACACACACACACACACACACACACACACACACACACACACACACACACATTGAATGTTGCTTTTTAATATAAATTTTGTTTACTACAGAGAGAGAAAGAGGCAGGTCAGAAAGAATGGGTGTGCCAGGGCCTCTAGCTTCTGCAAATGAACTCCAGACAGATCTTGCTTATGTGGGTACTGGGGAATTGAACCTTGGTCCTTAGGCTTGGCAAGCAAGCTCCTTAAGTACTAAGCTATCTTTCCAGTCCAGAGTTGTTTTTAACTCACTCTGACAATCTCTCTTCTTTCAAAGTGGTTGTTGAGATAGATTGGTATCTACCATATTACAGTACTGTTTCCTCTTTGTTGTTCTTGTCTTTGTTCCTATTTTTTATCTTCTGTACCTTTTCTACTTTTTTGTGGGTTGTTTGTTTGTTTACTTTGTGGTAGAGATTAAGCCCAGGATCTTAAACATGAGAGGCAAGCACTCCTGCTGAGCTTCATCCTCAGGCCCTTTTTATGGTTTTAATTTAAGAATTTTATTATTTTCTTTTCTCATCTTTCTTAGTATTTTTAATTACGTTTCATTTTTCACTTAAAAAGGATTGCTCTAGAGTTTACATTCAATTAATCCAAGTCCAAATAAATTGGAAATAATTCTATACAGCTTCACAGGTAAGGCAGGTTCCTTAAAAATAACAGAGTATTCCTGATTTTTTTTCCCTTCTTGTCCCTTATATCATTGTTATGACTCGTGTGTGTGTGTGTGTGTGTGTGTGTGTGTGTGTGTGTGTGTATGTATAGATTAATGACAGGGACACTTTTTGAGAAATAGGTCATTAGATAGTTTCATCATTTATGGAAGAAGTCACAGTATACAAATAGATGGTAAAGGTCAGTTGTTTGTTGTGGCCTTTTGATGACATGGTAAACATGAGGTGTACGAAGTTGCTTCAGGTATAAAATAGCACACAGTTTTACTAAGTTTTTTATATATAAGTAGAAGGAGTATACTCTAATGATAGAATGTGTAGTATAGAGCTGGAGAGATGGATGGCTCAGCAGTTAAAGGTGCTTGCTTACAAAGCCTGCTGGTTTAGTGTTGCAGTCAGGTTCACATTACTAGTAGAAGTCATCCAACCAAGAGCAGCTTGTGGGAAAAAAAATTGGCTTACAGACTCGAGGGGCGCTTCACGATGACGGGAAAACGATGGCATGAGCAGAGGGTGGCCAACATAAAGTGGATAATAGCAACAGGAGAGTGTGCCAAACACTGGCAAGGGGACACTGGCTATAATACTGATAAGCTCGCCCCCAACAATACACTGCCTCCAATAAAACACCTGGGAACCTAGCATTCAGAACACCTAAATTTATGGGGGACACCTGAATCAAACCACCATATCTAGGTTAGATCACCCAGTACCCGTGTAAAGCCAGATGCACAAAGTGGCACATGCATCTGGAGTTTTTGTATTCACAAGAGGCCCTGGTGGCCATTCTCTCTCCCGAATAAATAGTAGTATAGTATAGCGTAGTGCAGCGCAGCATAGCATAGCACTGGCACCATGACATGTGTCTGTAGTCCCAGCTGCTCAAGAGGCAGGAGGATCACTTGAACCTAGAAATTTAAGATGAACCTGGGCAATGTAGTAAGATTCTGTATCAAAAACATGAAGCAATAAAAAAGTATAATATATTGGATGTATAAATCAGTAACTGTTATTTAGTAACACTATTAACACTAGTGATACTAAGTGTAATGTGTTAGGACAAATGCAATTACTAAGTAATAGGAATTTTTCTTGCTCTGTCATAATCTTATAAAATGTGACCTATAGTTGACTGAAACATCCTGCAAGACATGACTGTGTGTATAAATGAAATGCATTATATATAAATAATATATATTGAATACATTGCCATTTTCACTATTTAGAAAAAACAACTGTTACAAGTATCTACTAGGTAATTAAGAGTAAGAATTGTTTGTTTTATCTTCACTTCCTCCTTATCTAGTTTTCTTCCTTTCTTTATGTAGACCTGAGTTTCTGACCATGTCATTGTCCTTCTTTCTAATGAACTTTTAAAATTTCTGTGGCAGTAAATTCTTTCAATTTTTATTTTATTTATTTATTTATTTTGGTTTTTCCGAGGTAGGCTCTCACTCTAGCTCAGGCTGACCTGGACTTTACTATGTAATCTCAGGGTGGCCTTGAACTCTTGGCAATCTTCCTACCTCTGCCTCCCAAGTGCTGGGATTAAAGGTGTGCGCCACCACACCTGGCTTTTCTTTCAATTTTTGTTTGATGAAGTTTGTATTTATTTTGGAGAATAATTTCAAAGTATACAGAATTTTAGTAGAGAATTTCACATTTTAGTTTTTTTCTGCATTTCAAATATTTCACCAACTTGTTTACGTAATTTGTGAAATTTAATATAATTTGTTTTGTTTTGTTTTGTTTTTCGAGGTAGGGTCTCACTCTAACCCAGGCTGGACCTGGAATTCAGTCTGTATTCTCAGGGTGGCCTCGAACTCATGACAATCCTCCTATCTCTGCCTCCTGAGTGCTGGGATTAAAGGTGTGCGCCACCATGCCCACCCGGCTAATATAATTTTTATCTTTGGTCTTTGGTAGGTAAGATATTCTCCCCTCCTCTGGGCTTATTTTAAGACCTTTTTCTTTATGGCTTTGGGTTTTTTTGTCTTTTTTTTTTTTTTTAATCATCTTTTTGAATATATTTCTAGCTCCAGGCTTTTTGTTGTTTATTCCATTCAGCAGTTTTGAGTTTTCTGGACCTGTGGCTTGGTGTCTGACACTCATTTGGGGTAAATTCTTGGTTATTGTTTCCAGTATTACTTCTATTCCCTTCTCTTTTTCTTCTGTTGGTACTTTCCTTTCTTCTTTAAAAAAAAACAAAAACAAAAAAACTTTTGCCCAGCGTAGTGGTACCTTTAATCTCTGCACTCAGGAGGCAAAAGTAGGAGGGTCACTGTGAGTTCAAGGCCATCCTGAGACTACATAGTGAATTCCAGGTCAGCCTAACCTAGAGTGAGACCCTACCTCGAAAAACCAAAACCAAAATAAATAAATAAAAATAACTTTTAATTGACAGCTCCCATTCTTCTTTTTGTCATAGTTCTTGAATATTCTATATTGTAGGTTTGTTGTTTCTAGTTTGTTTTACCTTCTTGCTTTTCAGGTTTGGAAGTTCCTATTGCCATGTCCTTAAGTTCTGAGATTTTTATTTATCTTTAATTTATTTATTTAGGATTTTTCAAGCAACTCTGTAGCCCAGGCTGGCCTTGAGCTCCTAACAGTCCTTCCTTCAGTCTTGTAAGTGGTTATAGCCTGGCCCAAATTCTTTTCTCTACTTACCCAATCTAATGACCCTGTCAAAGTACACCTCATTTCTAGCAATTTTGATCTCCTCCATTTTTAATTGTTTTTTTCTTTTCTAGATCCCCTTTCTTTTCAGTTTACATAATCTGTCTTGCATGTTGCCTACTTTTCTCACTAAAATCATACTCATAATTTTTTAAATTGCTGAAAAGTTCATTATTCCTACAAGTTCTGACTCTTGTTCTAATGTCCATTTAGTCTTTCTTGCTTTGTACTGTGCTTTGATTTCATTATTATGATTGGAAATTAGGCATGATGTATTGGGTAGAAAACTGCAGCACAGACTTTAATGATGTAGGTGTGTATGCATGGGGGGCATAGTCTAAAAGTTCATTGGGTTTTTCTTCTGGTGAGCCTGAGTGTCTGGACTGGGCTTTAGCAATCTTTCTCAGGGATTTTTTTTTTTTTTTTTTTTTTTTTTTTGAGAGAAAGAAAGAAAGAAGCAGAGAGAGAATGAGCACACCAGTGCCCTCTCAGCCACTGTGAATGAATTCCAGACATATCTTCCCCCTTGTGGGCAAGTGCGACATTGTGCCCTTACATCACTTTTTGTGTCTGGCTAAATGTGGGACCTGGAGAATTGAATGGCGTTCTTAAAGGGCTTGGCATATAGGCGCCTTAACTGCCAAGCCATCTCTACAGCCCAGGGATTTTCTTTTATGCTTCTTTTATGCTTCTTTTATTTTTTTTTCTTTTCTTTTCTTTTCTTTTTTTAAAATTTTTACTGGTTTAAGAGAGAGAAAGAGGCAGAGAAGGGACCACTACAAACTCCAGAAATATGCATCCCCTTGTGCCATCTGGCTTACGTGGGTCCCGGAGAATTGAACCGGGATCCTTTGGCTTTGCAGGCAAATGCCTTAACTGCTAAGCTATCTCTCCAGTCCCATGTTTCTTTTCTTTTTGTCCCTTTTGTGGCACAAGATGGCAAGTGGGCTGGAATTGGTCTTTTGTCCCCATAAAGCCTATGAAGAGTAGGAGCAGCTGAAATTGGGTTTTTCATTCCACCAGATCAGATAGTTTATGATAAAACCCCTGTAAATTATGCTGAAGTGAAGTAGATTTAAATTCAGGGTTTGTTAATGTTAGGGTTGGGGATTTAGCTTAGTGGCAGAGTGCTTGCCTAACAAGTGCAGGTGCAAGGCTCTGAGTTCAGTCCCCAGCACAGCAGGAGGTGGGGGGTGGCTAATGTTCTTGGCCATTATTATGTAAGGAATGAGGATACCTTTCCCTGGCTAGGGAACCATTTCTAAAGGTTCTAGAATTATGTCAGGTAGATTATTTTGAAGAGAATGTGGCTGACTCTGGGGGAATAAGATCATAATTAAAGAGTAAGACCCTAACTACAAATTGGCCTCTTCTTCTTGAGACACTTAACCACTTTATATTATAGTTAACTGTGGTCCTTTATTAGACAGTTGGGATCAAGAAATATTTTCATTTCTTTTATTACTTTAATTTTTTAAAATTTATTTATACAGTACTATAGCTAGTTTATACAGTGTTGGGGATTAGTAAGCACTCTTCCAGCTTCAGTATAGCAAAGTTCCAGATACTGCTTTTCATTACTGTCACATCTCTTTAGACCACTCCTAAATCTTTTTATATTTTATACTGTTGACACCTCATTACTTTGTTGAAGGTTCCTTTATTTGGATTTACCTTTTATGAACTGATTCAGGATAAAGTGTGGAAGTTTCATCTACCTTTTCATTATAGTTAAAAAAAATACTTAACGTAAATTTGCCCTCAGTAATTTTTAAACAATATCATTAACTATATAGACATTTTGTACAGATGTCTAGAACCTCTTTTTTAAAATTTTTATTTATTTATTTATTTATTTATTAGAGGCAGAGAGAGGGAAAGAGAGAGATAGGGAAAGTGAAAATGGGTGCACCAGGGCCTCTAGCCACTGCAAACGAACTCCAGATGTGTGTGTCCCCTTGTGCATCTGGCTTACGTGGGACCTGGAGAATCGAACCAGGGTCCTTAGGCTTTGCAGACATGTGCCCTAACTGCTAAGCCATCTCTCCAGCCCCCTAGAACCTCTTTTTTCATTTTTAAAAACTGAATCTCTATAACTATTAAATAACAACTGCCCATTACCCCCATCCCCAGCATCCCCAGACAACCATCATTCTCCTTCCTGTCCCATTGTCTTGATTATTATAGACTCCTCATAGATTGAATCATTCAGTATTTGTGTTTTATGGCTGGCTAATTTCACTTAGAACAATATCCTCAAGATTTATCCATGTTGTATCCTGTAACAGACTTCTTTGGGGGAGGACAAATAATACCCCATTGTATGTGTCTACCACTTTTCAAAAATTCATTCATTGTTCTTTGGAACTTAGGTCACTTTCCCTCCTGGCTATTCTGAACAATGCTAAAGTGAGTGTGAATATATTTCTTCAAGATCCTGTCTTCAGTTCTCTTGGTACATAACCAAAGTGAGGTTGCTAGATTGTGTGTTGGCTTTTTAGATATTTGAAGATATTACATTGCTGCCAATAGTGGGCACATTGTCCACATTGTTGCTTACCTATATGATTTTCTGTTATCTTTGTTTGTTTGTTGTTTTGTTTGTTGAGATGTAGTGTCTTACTCCTGCCCAGGTTGACCAGAATTTATTACGTAGTCTCAAGATGGCCTCAAGCTCTGGGATCCCCTTACATCTGCCTCCTGAGTACAGGGATTAAAAGCATGTGTCACCATGCCTCTGTTATCTTTTTGGTACTAGTGATCATGTAAACAGGGTGGAGGTGATACCTCTTGTGATTTGACTTGAAGTTTCTGGTGATTGTTGGTGTTGAGCATCTTTCTATATGGACATTGGCCATTTGTATACTTTTTTGAAATACCTACTCAGGTTGTTTGTCCTTTGTAAATTGGGTTAGTTTTTTGTTGTTACTGATTGTATTTAGCCCTTTATTACATACATGCCCTGCAATTGTTTTCCTTTTTATTTTTACTTTGCTTAAGATTTTCCTTCCTCGTGTAGAAGTTCTAAAAGTTTGCTGTAGTGCCATATGTTTTACTTGTGTTACTTATGCTTTTGGTATCATGGCTAAGAAATCAGTGTCAAGCATGAGGTGTATAGTGCATACTTTAATCCCAACATTCAGCAGGCTAGGGCAACAGAATTGTGAGTTTGAGACCTGCCTGGGCTACATAGTGATTTCTAGGCCAGCCTGCACTGCAGTATGAGATCCTGTCTGAGAGGGAAAAGGATCACGATTATATTCCATATCAAAGATTTCCTTCTCTGTTGTCTTCTAATTTTATGGTTTCAGGCTTTACATTTGGGTCTTTAATCTTTTTTTTTTTTTTTTTTTTTTTTTTTTTTTTTGATTTTCAAGGTAGGGTCTTACTCTAGCCCAGACTGACCTGGAATTCACTTTGTATTCTCAGGGTGGCCTCAAACTCAGGGCGATCCTTTTACCTCTGCCTCCCAAGTGCTGGGACTAAAGGTGTGCGCCACCACGCCCAGTTTTTAATCCATTTTTGTGTATAGTATAAGTCAAGGTAAGTGTCCAACTTCATTTTCTGCCCCTCCCCCCATGTGACTATTCAGATTTCTATGATCAGTTGTTAAAGACACTGGTGTACTCCTGGCATCCTTGTCAGTCATGTGACCATATGCATGAGGATTCATTTCCATTCCCATTGGCATGTTGTGTCCCTTTATACTCATATCATATTGTGTGGCTTTGTAATATGCTTTGCATTTAAAAAATAAAATATTTATATGCTCTCAGCAGAACTTGTAGTGAAATATTTAACACTTTTTTTAAATAAAGAAAATTATTGGGGAGGGGAGGAGAGGGAAAGGGGAGGGAAATACATGGTTTATTGTCTGTAAGTATAGAAGTTGTCAATAAAAAATAAACTAGCCGGGCGTGGTGGTGCACGCACTCGGGAGGCAGAGGTAGGAGGATCACCTTGAGTTCAAGGCCACCCTGAGACTACATAGTTAATTCCAGGTCAGCCTGGGCCAGAGTGAGACCCTAACTTGAAAATCAAAATAATAATAATAATAATAATTAATTAATTAAACTAAATTTTTTAAGATTTTTATTTTTATTTATTTATTTATTAGAGAGAGAGAGAGGGAAAGAGAGAGAGAGAGTGAGTGAGAATGGGCGCGCCAGGGCCTCTAGCCACTGCAAACGAACTCCAGACACATGCGCCCCCTTGTGCATCTGGCTTACATGGGACCTGGAGAATCGAACCGGGGTCCTTAGCCTTCGCAGACAAATGCCTTAACCGCTAAGCCATCTCTCCAGCCCTAAACTAAATTTTTAAAAAAGAAATACGAAAATTAATTATTGCCTTTCAAACTTTGTTTTATAGAGTTTTTAAAAATTTCTTATAAGACTTACTCAAATCTTCCTGATACATACTGTATACTGAGTTTAAGGCCTTCTCGATTCATTCTCTTGCTAATATTAAAACAATAAATCTGTTGAAAAATATACTGCTAGTTCTCTTCCTGATCATTTAATGGCTTCTGGAAATAACTCTGTTTTATTGACATTTATTACTCTATATTATGAGATATTATTAGTAGGTTTTCTAATTAGCTTGTATTAATTAAGCTCAGTTAAGCCTGAGCTCAGATATCTCAGTAAGATTTTTCCTCTCATTCTGTACTTGCCAAGTAATTTATTAAGCGTGAACAAGAATGGTAATAGTTGAGAACAAAAAAGTATCAGATGGTTAGTAGGGTTCTGACCCAGAGTAGTTTTTAAATACCGAATTGTTTTTAAATTCATAAAATAAGACTATTTTATTTAAAATAGACAATCATTCAGTTTATTCCAAAGAAAAGTTTCTGAAACAAATCTCATTCTTGTTCAGTTTTATTCCATCCACTCTTTCGTCAGTTCATATAATTTCTTATGTGAGCTCAAGCAGATTATAATTTATCTTTTATACCTCTTGTGACATAGTATGAATACTACAACCTTGCTGTTTTCTTTTGTGCTTAATTAATAATATAGTCTGGAAGTAATATCATTGCTGTGTGCAGTACCTCCTCATCCTTTCTTTACTCCTGAATAATGGGCTATTCCTTGCCAGTTAATTATCCAGTTTCCTATAAAAGCAAACTTGATTTGTTTCCAATCTTATGTTACTGCACCTAGTGCTTCAATGAATAATCATGGGTATAATGAATTTCATAAAGATGCTTATATGTACTTGTTACAGAAGTTCTCAATAGCATTCTTGGAAAAGTGTACCATTTTATATTGGTTTGAGAATGTTTGCTTACCTATACACTGATCAAAAAGCTGCTTTTACTTTTTTTGGAAATTGGCTAGTCAAATAGATGAGAAATGCCTGAGTACAGTATTTTTTATGTGTGTATGTCCTCCCAAGGTGAGCACAGTGGCCTTTTTTAAAAATTTTTTTTCATTTGAGAGAGAGGCAGAGAGAGGGAGCATGGGCACACAGGACTTCTAGCCATTGCATACCATGCCAAACACATGTGCCCCCTTGTGCATCTGGCTAACATGGATCCTGGGGAATTGAACCTGGGTCCTTTGGCTTTGTAGGCAAAATGCCTTAACTGCTAAGCCATCCCTCCAGCCCCTGTTGATAATTTTTATAATTATCATCATTGCTATTAATTTTGGCCAGTGTTATTTATATAAAATGAGTGTTTGAAACTGGGAAAAGAATATAGTTAGTTGACTGCTTACAAACCAGGAACAATCCTAATTGTGAGCTTTTTAAGGGTGAATCAGTTAGTTATTGAATCATTACATGACTTCATAGAAATGACTGAACTTTTCTGCAGTTCATTTTTTTATTTGTAAGTTGGACATGGGAGTTGCAAATACTACTCTGTTTAAGAAATGCAAGAGAAGCCGGGCGTGGTGGCGCACGCCTTTAATCCCAGCACTCAGGAGGCAGAGGTAGGAGGATCGCCGAGAGTTCGAGGCCACCCTGAGACTACATAGTTAATTCCAGGTCAGCCTGGACCAGAGTGAGACCCTACCTCGCAAAACCAAAAAAAAAAAAAAGAAAAAAGAAATGCAAGAGAATCAAAGTGAAAAGTCCTGTGTACTAACATTCAGACTCCAGAGTTCTCAGCTAATTGTGCATGTTTAATCAGTACCTTGGACAGCTCCAAAGAAAGGCTTTTAAAGAAAATTTTTGGGGCTTTAGTACTAGCTTTCGTTAGCTGGCTTTAAAGTTATTTCAGTCCTGAGAACTTTGAAATTTTCAAACTCTTAAAGTTCGTTTTATTTCTCATTAGATACAAGTAAAATTTCTGGTGTTTCACAGAGAAGACTGAAGCAGTGGTTCTCAAAATATGTTCTTCCACTTTCACGAAGGAGTTTGTTTGAAATGCAGATTTGCATGCCCCATTCCAAATGTACTGGGTCACAAACTAAAGATCAAGCTGGTGCTAGCAAGTACTCACTTGCTTCTTAAAATATTTTTATTTATTTATTTGAGAGAGAGCAGGAGAAAAACAGAGTGAATTGAGTGGTGGCACATGCCTTTAATCCCAGTTCTTCGGAGGCAGAGGTAGGAGGATTGCTGAGAATTTGAGGCCAGCCTGAGACTACATAGTGAATTCCAGGTCAGCCTGGGCTAGAGTGAGACCTTACCTTGAAACCTCCCCCCCCCAAAAAAAAAGAGTGAATGTGGGTGGGCCAGGGTCTCTTGCCATGGATAATAAACTCTAGGCATGCCAATTTGTGCATCTGGATTTCTGTGGGTAATGGGCAATCAAATTCCAGGCTGTCAGGCTTTGCAAGTAAGCACCTTTAACTGCTGATCCATCTCTCCACCCCACCCCCACTTGATTTTTTTTTTTTTTTTTTTTTTTGGAGAGAGAGAAATTGGCATGCTAGGGCCTCTAGCCACTGCAGTTGAATTCCAGATCAGTGTACCACCTTGTGTGTCTGGCTTATGTGGGTTCTTGGGAGTTGAACCTGGGTCCTTAGGCTTTGCAGGCAAGTGCCTTAACCACTAAGCAATCTCTCTAGCTCTTGATTTTTATAAATGCAAAAGTTTTGAGGAAACATTGGCTTAAAGACCTTGTATTCATATAAAGGAAGGACTTGAGTTCCCCCCAACCTTTTCAAGGTTAATGAGTGTATGGGCTCTTAAGAAGGTATGCTGTGTTGTTTAGACTTCTTTCTGTATTGTCGGTCTACTGACCCAGAGCCCACTCTGGTGTATACTGTGTTCTATTTAATTGAAATTGAGATATGCAATAACATTTATTGATGCTAGACTTGTACAACTCTGCTTTTTAATATACACATTTTAGTGGCTAAGGAGATGATACAGATGTTAATGGTGTTTGCTTACAAAGCCTGCTGGCTCAGGCTCAGTTACCTAGCTATTCACATAAAGCCAGATACCGAAAGTGGTACAAGCTTCCTGGCATTCTGTTTGCAGTGGCAAGAGACCTCAGCAGGCCCCATACCCATGTGCACATGCAAATAAATATTTTAAAAGTACACATTTTGGGCTGGAGAGATGGTTTAGTGGTTAAGATGCTTACCTCTGAAGCCTAAGGACCCATGTTTCAGCTCTCTCCAGATCCCACATAAGCCAGACACACGTCTGGAGTTAAATTGCAGTGACTGAGGCCCTGGAGTGCCAATTCTCTCTCACTCACCCTCTCTAAGAAAAATACACATTTGGGGGCTAAGGAAATGGCTTTGCAGTTAAAGCATTTGCCTATGAAGCCTAATGACCCCAGTTTGATTCCCCAGGACCCATGTAAACAGATGCGCAAGGGGGTGCACGTGTCTGGAGTTCGTTTGCAGTAGCTGGATGCCCTGGCGCGCCTATTCTCTCTTTCTCTCTGCCTCTTCCTCTCTCTCTTTCAAATAAGTAAGCAAATAAATAATCTTTAAAAAAGGAAAAATATACATTTTATGTATGTACATATACAGCTTATTTTTACACATGGTTCTGAATGTTTGTTTAAATTTGGAAGTGGATTTGTATCATGTAGCCTCTGAATCCAGTCTTACTTCAGGAAATTTATATCTTGTAGGTAAACATATCCCCTCTGTGTTCCTTCACCTCTGTCTAGGGTATCCTTGCATCTACTTTCTCTGTCTCTATGTATTAGTATCTGCCTACTTTGGAGGGAGCCTGTTATATATGTATACTTCAGGAACACTCAGTGTTGGTTATTATTGGAAAGTTGAACTGATGAACAATTTTGAAAAATCAAAGATAGGAGTTTAGAGTTAGTAGAGGAATACATCAGGTTGACAGTAGACAAGTTTGTTTATATATGTATTTATTTTTTATGTTTATTTATGTATGTATATTTATGTATTTTAATCCATTCATAATTATTTTATGCCTGAGTTAATCTAATTATTGTCTTTAGTTACTGTGACTTTTTCTTTCTTTCTTTTTTTTTTTTTTTTTTTTGGCTTAAGCATCTAAGTCCAAACTCAAAAACAAAAAAAACAACAAAAAATATAAACAGCTGGTCATGGGGGCACACGCCTTTAATACCAGCATTCAGGAGGCAGAGGTAGGAGGATCACCATGAGTTCAAGGCCACCGTGAGACTACAGAGTGAATTCCAGGTCAGCCTGAGCTAGAGTGAGACCCTATTTCGAAAAACAAAACAAAACAAAAAAACATAACAATCTTATGATGTGCTGATATCTTTATTCCCTTTGACAGTCCAAAAAAGTTTTCATTAATGTTACTAGGATTAGAAGAGTGTAATTTAGTTACCTTGTGCTATAGAAGATAAAGTTCTGAGCTTTAGAAATCTAGCTCTGAGACCTGTGCTTAGCTCCCTTATCAGATACCTTAAGGAAGAGTATATTTCAGCTTACAGTTGAAAGTTACCGTCTACCATTGCTGTGAATACATGGTGGCAGGAGCAGGAAGCAGCTGGTTACATTGTGTCCATAATCAGGAAGCAAAGAGCAAGGAATGCTGGTGCACAGCTGTCTTTCTCCTCCTTAGTTCAGCCTATGGAATGGTGTCACCCATAGTGAAGGTGGTCCTTTTCCTTCTCAGCTCACCCTGTCCAGAAACTCCCATCCAGACATGCCCAAAGACTTGTTTCTATGGTAAGTCTAAATTATGTCAAGTGGGCAACCAGAAATTAACTATCACACTCACCAAAGTTCTTAACCATTTTCTGATCTGTAAGATTGGTGAACCCCATAGGAAAACAAAGATCAAAGAAGTGGATGGGCCTAGAAGTTGATATACTAAGTTGAATAAATAATGGTTTTGAAAAGATAATTAGAAACCATGATAATTTTTTAAATATTTTATTTATTTATTTGTGAGTGAGACAGAGGCAGATAGAGAATGAGTGTGCTAGGGCCTCCACTCACTGCAAACAAACTCCAGATGCCTGCGCCACCTTGTGCATCTGGCTTTATGTGGGTACTAGGGAATCAAACCTGAGTCCTTTGGCTTTGTCGGCAAGTGTCTTTAACCACTAAGCCAGCTCTCCAGCCTGGAACCATGATTATTTTAACAAGGTCTGTTTATACCCATTACTCTTGGCCTCCCACTCTCCATCTCTGGTGATGGAGATCCATATTCCATTTTTCCTGTTTATGAGGGGGAGGCATCCTTCACATGAGAGTTTCAGCTGCTTTCAGGAAGGGGGAAGGTTTTGGTGCCTTTCTTGCACCTGCTGTTTTCCAAGTATTCTTGGCTCTAAATAACTTTATGCCAAAGTGGCATTATTTTGGGGTAGTATATCATATTGTCTTTCAGTATAACATCTAGTGGAAAAGGTGAGGAGGAGAGGACATTTGCGTGGTGGATAATTCAAAATAGATTCCACAAATAAGAGAAAGTGTAAAAGAAGTAAACACAGCCATCCAAATTTTATGAGATTTTGTTCTTTATTAAATATTGCATGAGCAACTATAATTAATGATATGGCTCATTAGGCTTTGCAGGCAAGAGTCCTTAATCACTAAGCCATCTCTCCAGTCCAAAAAACTTTTATATACATTCACTAATCTTATTGCTCACTTACTGATTAGTTAGGATAATATCTCATTTATAGCAGGACCTATATAAAATTTGTATCATTTAAGGTCTTAATAAAAATATCCACAGGTCATTCAGATAAAGATACTTGTTTGTCCTCAGGGTATGTTTATTATAAATTCTTTTATGCTACACATTTTTTTTGTAATGATAGTTAACCCAGAAGCCAGGTATAGTAGCATACGCCTTTAATCCTAGCACTTGGGAAGCAGAGCTGGAAGGGTTGCCATGAGTTTGAGGTCAGCCTGGGACTATAGAGAGTTCCAGGTCAGCCTGAGCTAGAATGAGACCCTACCTCAACTCCCACTCCAAAAAAAGTTTACTCAGTAATAACTAATGAAAGAGAGAATGATACAATAGTAATGTGGAAGTTGTCCTAGTCTTTTCATGACTTTTCCCTATTATGGGGAACTTGGAAAAAAAAATAAATGAAAACCTTCAATAAAGAATGAAAATCAGACTGGAGGGATGGCTTAGTGATTAATGCATTTGCCTGCAAAGCCAACAGACCCAGGTTCAATTTCCCCAGACCCATGTAAGCCAGATGCACAAGGGGGCGCACATGTCTGGAGTTTGTTTGCAGTGGCCGAAGGCCCATGCCCATTCTCTCTCTCTCTCTCTCTCTCTCTCTCTCTCTATTTCTGCCTATTTTTTCTCTCTCTCAAATGAATAAAAATGTTTTTTTTTTTTTTTTAAAGGAATGAAAGTCTTTAGTGGCAAAGGCAATGTGTAGTTTACCATAAAGGTGTTTCAAAGAGTCATTCTTTGTCTCATACAATCCTTCTTAGCTAATGTCAGGTTGCATTTTTTTTTTCCTGGACCTCCAATATAGCATTCTATTATAGTCTGTTCTAATACAATTCTCAAAAGGTGTATTTTGTATATGCATATTTTAGGGTCCCTTGAGGTAGTAGCCAGTCACTTTGAGCAGCTTATATTACCATTGCATTTTCAGTTTGCTTGGAATCTGATAGCAAAATTGTATACACTTTCCATAAGCTTGTTATTTTTGTGCCCATTTTGCATGTAAAGGGTTTAGCATAGTATAGCAGGAATATCTCTATTTTTTCATAATATTAATGGAAATCAAATTATTGTGTCCAGTTTTAATTCTGAAAAAGCTCTTAATTGATTTTTTATCAATTCATAAAAACAAGAAAGTAACTTTACAATTACAGATGAGGTTTAATACTCTTTTTATAAGAATTATCTCTGGGGCTGGAAAGATGGCTTAGTGGTTCAGGTTCTTGCCTGCAAAATCAAAAGACCCAGGTTCAATTCTACAGTACCCACATAGACCAGGAGCACAAGGTGGCGCATGCATCTGGAGTTTGTTTGCAGTGGCTAAAGGCCCTGGCACACCCATTCTTTCTATCCGCCTCGTTCTCCCTCTCTCTCTCTCAAATAAATAAATTTTTTTTTTTTTTTTTTTTTTTTTTTTTTTTTTTTCGAGGTAGGGTCTCACTCTAGTCCAGGCTGACCTGGAATTCACTCTGTAGTCTCAGGGTGGCCTCGAACTCATGGCGATCCTCCTACCTCTGCCTCCCGAGTGCTGGGATTAAAGGCGTGCGCCACCAACGCCCGGTTTAAATAAATATTTTTTTAAAAAAGAATTATCTTTGGATCCAGTTTTCTGAGTCACTTTCAAATTGAATTTTTAAAGGGATTCTTTATATAGTCTCTGTATATAACATTGATATAGCCTCTGTATTTAACATATTCAAAAGCAGACAAAATGGCAGTAATAAATTGGTATATACCCATCACTCCACTGGCCAATATTGTTCCTTTATACTCATGTGTTTGAATACTTAATCCCCAGTTGCTAGAAGCTTGTAGAATCTTTAGGAGGTGGGGCTTTGCAAGATGTGTGTCACTGGGGGACAGGTTTGAGGTTTTATAGTCCATCCCTGTTTGCTGTTCTTTCTCTTTTTACTTCCTCCCTGATATTGTGACTGTGTGATGCCTGCATTTTGTTCCTGAAATGTTTTTCCCACCATGGTCAAACTTCCCCACAAAACTGTAGGCCAAAATAAATCCTTTCCTTCCTTATGCTGTTTCTGGTCGAGTGTTTGTCCCAGGAATGAGAAAATGTACCTTTTCCCCACTACAATGACTTAATAGCCACCCCAACATTATTTCTTGTGGGAGTATTGAAAGACACTTACAATGCTATTATAGTAATGCTATTACCACAAAACAGTATTACATTATTTTTATTATTCCACCTCTTAAAGAAAAATACCATTTTCTTAATATCAAATATTTAGTCGCTGTGTACATTTCTTGTGCATATTTCTTTTATAAATATGAGCAACCTATTTTATTTATTTTTTTCTATTTGAGAAAAAGAGGCAGATAGAGAAAATGGGTGCACCAGGGCCTCTAGCCAATGTAAATGAACTCCAGACACATGCGTCACCTTGTGCGTATGGCTTTACATGGGTACTGGGGAATAGAACCTAGGTCTTTTGGCTTTGTGAGCAAGTGCCTTAACCACTAAGCTGTCTCTCTAGCCCCTTCCTTCTATTTTAAACAGTTGGTTTGTTTTAAATTGTGCCCTATAAAATTAAGCACTTTAAGGTTACAGAAAATTTAAATGGGAGGGGTGAGGTAGGGTCTTGTTCTAGTCCAGACTGGCCTGAAATTCACTGTGTAGTCTCAAGCGTACCCTTGAACTGATAGCAATCCTCCTACCTCTTCCGTCCAATTGCTGGAATTAGCCTGAGTCACCATGCCTGGCTAAAATTAATTTTTTTTTTTTTTTTTTGCTTGGGATCCAGGAAACTTAACAAATGTTATAATTAGTTCATCAGCCTATGTAGACTCTCTTAATCAGGAACTAAGCATTTATCCTGACTTCTGTGAACTTAATCTCTGGATGCCTAAATAATAGAGATGGGCAAAGTTTTTTCATGGAAGTATTCCAGCTAAAATAATTCAGGAAGGAAAGAGAGAATGTCACTGTTTTACAACTTCTCAGTGGATCAAAGTAGCAATCATTAATGGTTGCTGACATCACAAAAAGAGACAACCAAAAATTACATGCTTCCCAATAGAGTTTAGTTTTTTAGTATTCTCTAAAGGTGATTATGAGAATGTTTGTTTTTTTCCTAAGGGAGGTCCACATATTTTATTAATCCATTGTATTTCTTATCTTTTTTTTTTCTTTTTTTTTTTTTTTTTTTTTTGCTTTTGAGGTAAGGTCTTACTCTAGCCCAGGCTGTCCTGGAATTCACTATGTAGTCTCAGGGTGGCCTAGAACTCAAAACAATCCTCCTGCGTGTTGGGATTAAAGACATGCACCATCACGCCTGGCTCTTCTTATCGTTATTAATCCTCATTTAACTGTTTTGGGCCAGTAGAAACCTTTTCAGGTTAGTTACTAAGTCTGTTTGAAATGACTTCCATCCCAGAAAACAAGAAAGCTAGGATGTATAAGGTATTCTTGGTCTAGATCTGAAAATAGCATTTCTCTAAGGTGCTCTTTTTCTTTTAGTGGGAAATGGTATTGGGAGACTACTGGTTAGGTACCAGGGATGCTCACTACTATTGGGTTGGCCATTGCCTTTAAGGTTTTTTATTGGACCTGATGTCTCTGGAAAAGACCCTTGTACCTTAGAATACACTTTGAAGCTCAAAATAAACTCAACTTTCTTTTGTAATGGGTGAACTATTTTATTTTCTTTAATATTTTTATTTCTGTGCAAGGGGAGCGAGGGAGGAGGGAAAGAAAGAATGGGCAACTCCAGATGCATGTGCTTTAAATGAGTACTGGGGAATCGAACCAGGCTATTAGGCTATGCAAAACAAGTGCCTTTAACTGCTGAGCAATCTTTCCAACCCCAGCTAAAGTATTTTAAATAGATACTTTTGGTCGCAGTTCAAATAATGAAAGAAAGAAAAAAGAATTATTGTAAGACATCTTAATGCTCATAAACTGGACTAGAATTCGTTTTCACTTTTCATCTTCTTTCTTACTGTTTTAAAGCTGTGTTTTTCATGACCCATTATAATAAATAACATCTTTTCACGTCTTGCTGTCCTCATTAACTGCTGTGTTGATCTGTGTTCTTTTAGGGTTTATTTCTAAATTTACTTTTTTAAACTATAAAAAGCAATACATAATATACAAGTTTAATTTTAAAAATATAATTTTTACTAAGGAAACTACCTTTAAATCTTGTTTTTTGGTATCTGTCTTCAAAATTTTAAATAATGGTGTTACTCTTTTTAATCTGTCTATATATATTTTTTTATATTTCACTCCTCAGCACATTCTTGGGCTGTTGTTTTACTATTAAACCAGTATTCAATATATGTAATGTTAGGCAGATGTTAATAGCTGAGGTGAGTAATTAGTAATGATTCCATTTGTGTCTTGATTGTGTTGTATTTTCAAAGGAGAAGGTTGTCTTCTGTTTATACTATATACCTTTAAATTTGTCACAAACTCTTTAGGTATAACTTTCATAATATGTTCAAAGAACAGGGAAGTCTCTCATGCGTTAGTTTTCAGGTCTTGCAATCTATATTTTCTTCCTTTTAGATTTATTCTCTTCTAATATGCCTGTAACCTCCTAAGAGTAAGGCTATGTGGAAGGTTAAATTTTTTGAGGCCTGAATTTAAGTTTTAGGCTGGAAGGTACAATCCTTCAGAATTTTGAACATGGTATCATTGTCTTTTAACTTCCAGTGTTGCTGTTGATAAATCTATTAGTTGGGTTGTTTGTTTGTAAACTGAAGTTTTTCAGTTTGATTCTCTTCTATGTTTTCAGTGGTATTTTTCAGGATGCTTTGTCTTTGTTTCCTATGACATCTTCCTGATTCTTCTGTCTTAAATATCTGAACTAGTTGACTATTCATTTTTATTTGAATAAAGTCACTTAACTGATGGTGTTTTAGTGTTTATTTTTTCCATTGGGAAATTTTTCACTCCTATTCTTGAGCAGCTGACAGTATTTTTGTTTTAATAGGCTTTCTGAAACAGTAGGCTGCTGCTACTTAAGAGGAGAAGTAATTGTTGGGTACATTGAAGGAGGAATGGATAAGATTTTCAACCAGTCTCTTTATTTTCAGAAGTACCATACCTTTCAAAGTATTCCCCTTTCAAGGTAACTGTTGATTTCACCTAAGTCCTAAAGGGAGGAATTTTCTTACTCATACTACTCTTCCTCCTTCCCCAGACATTTTATATTTAGTGTTCTCTTACCTGCTAATCTACCTTTATAATTCTGAAATCTTGTAGGTAATTTTCATGTCCCATCAGTTCTGAGGATGTATGTAATCTGGGGGTAAAAAACGATGTTCTTAAGCCATGCATGGTGACGCATGCCTTTAATCCCAGCACACAGGAGGCAGAGGTAAGAGGATCACCATGAGTTTGAGGCCACCCTGAGAATACAGAGTGAATTCCAGGTCATCCTGGGCTAGAGTGAAACCCTACCTTGAAAAACCAAAAGAAAAAAAAAACAAAAAAACAATGCTCTTATTAGAATGAAATTTTGAAACAAGCTGTGGTCATCCTGCCTTGTATAACAGAAGTCATCTCTGTGTTTACATTTCTTTAAAGGAAATCTGCTATGTATGCTTTAAACCCTGACTGAGGATGAGTTGTTCAATCTATGATACAATGTCCTCTGGAATGCTATTAAACATGGTTAAGAACAGTAGTTCAGGGCCAGACATATGTCTATAAATACAATGTAAATAAATACAATATAAATGTAAGGAATTCATAAAATTGAGGTCAAGAAATGATCATTGTGGGTTTTGTTATTTGTATAGCCTTGATTTTAAAGCACCTTTTTTCTCTCTTTCTTTCTTTCTTTCTTTTTTTTTTTTTTTTTTTTTTTTTTTTTTTTTTTTTTTTTTTGAGGTAGGGTTTCACTACAGTCTCAGGGTGGCCTTGAACTTGTGGCGATCCTCCTACCTCTGCCTCCCAAGTGCTTGGAGCACTTTTAAAGCATTTTTGATTGATATGCCTTCAGTGTATTAGAGAATACTTACACTACATATGTTATTGTATTATGTAGGTAACCAGATAATGACGGATGTAATATAAACTCTGAATATTACTTTATGTTGTCTAAAGATCATATAATGAAGAATAAAATATAGAAAATAGAATATTCTGGAATCCAAAAGAAAAGTGTATCTTAAAAAATGTTCACTACAGGGCTGGTGGGAGGGTTAAGGCACTTGCCTGCAAATCCTAAGGACTAGTTTTAATTCCCCAGAACTCACATAAGCCAGATGCACATGGTGGCGCATACATCTGGAGTTCATTTTAGTGGCTAGAGATCCTGGCACACCCATTCATCTCTCTCTCTCTCTCAAATAAATAAATAAAAATTTAAAAATACTCCTTATGGCCCACCATACTGTATTTAAGAAAGCAAGAAATAATATTCCTGTATCTTTTCTACTTTGAAACTAATTAAGAAACAGACATAACAGTTCAGCTTTGTTACTAATGAAAGCAATATTGGAAGATGAGATAAAATTATCTTCTCCAAGGACTTTCTAATATTAAATCCTACATTAGACACACTTGCCCCATCACTGGTTAGTTGATTGGTGATATTGTGCCTTCACCTTTCAGGCTAGTCACTAGCCTCTTGTGTTGACTATGCAATAGACTAACACACAGCCTCAAAGTAAGAACGATCAGAGAATAAATTACCCTTGGAGTCTTCCTCTCAACTTCATCAGAAAACATTGAAGGGGTAAAAAGAAACTGAAAGTATCCTTCCCATACTTTCCCTCCAAGAGATTTAATTGGAAAGGGGGCAGAAGGGGAATAAATGTTTCCCTTTAATATTCTGTATGTAATGGCATAATGTTACATAATGATATCCCTATTCATAATATATTAGGAAGTAATGGACAGTAACAGGCTCATCATTATGTGCTGCATTGAATTGCATACCACTCATTTTGTACCATGCTTGGTTAGCTCCTTTAATCTGAAAACATCTTGCCGTATTTTGGCTCTGGAAAATCTGCTGTTATTTCTTCTGGGTTCCATGTATTTTCATTCTGTTAGACAGCTGTGCTTATCAGATACTTGCATATGAATGTGGCCAAGTACTAAATGATTTTGAAAGTTACTTCTAGCTAGAAGCAATATTTGCTTTACCAGCTAATTTTAAACTAAGTATACATTCCTTCACCTATAACCAGTCAATTTGTGAATGTTCTGTATATTCTAACAGCAGGTTACACTGTACTTCCCCACAAAGAAGCTGTTGCTCTCCCTACTAAACTTTAGTGGTGGCTACTACAGGGAACCAACTTCTACTGTCCTTCCTACTTTATGTTTCTTTCTTTGAGTGATCAGGTACAGCCTTATGTTCCCCTGTTTATTTTTTGTTTATTGCTCATATACCTTAACCACAGGAAGTCTACACATCTGCTTGTGCATGTGCATACACACACACACACACACACACACACACGTACTCTTACTAGCCTTGCTCATATCTTAATTCTGTCCCTTTAGTACATCCAGACATTTTCAGCCATCTTCTCTCCTTTTCTTGTTTGTAAGGAGTGTTTTTTTGTTAGGTTTGGTTAACTGGCCTCTGACACCCACTGTTGTAAGATTTGTTTTATAGCAGGAAAAAAAATGTTTTCTGGCTTTCAAACAATGAAATATCAGTTAACAAAATATTCTGCTTATAGTTCAAAGAATCTTTTATACCATATTTTAGAAATGCTATTTAGTTAACAGATTTTAGTACTAATTTTTTTCTTCTAAATATTGTGTAAGGGGTATATAACTGTGGCTAAAGTAATTATTGCTTTTAATTACAAAAGGATTTGTCTTTTTATCTGGTAAAGCAGTGGACTAGGTTAAAAAAAAAGATACAGCAAAAATACCTGTACCTAGTTTGAATATAACAGAACATCTAAATCTATAATGATTCTTTTTATTTTTGAGTAAAAAAACATATATGGTAATGCTAGACTACTTAGAGTGCTAGCTAGTGCTAGTGTAAGCAGATCTTTGCCCTGATTCTGATTGAGCACATTGTCAAATCTCCTATCAATTCTCACAATTAATTTTTCTAAACTATTTCCCAGCTTTTCTTGTCCTTTCCCCTGCCTCACAAGCTGGGGTGCTGGCTTTTGTCAGAATAGAATAAGAAGATAGAGCAGATAGGAGGTGGAGGAACAAGAGGTGAGTAAGATTAGGTAGGTGGTAAAAGATGGTCATGCAAAATTTGTATATATAGCCTTGCCCTTGAACTTTGGAAAGTTTCTGTTTAACTTAGAAAGTAGTACAAATAACTCTTCAACATTTAAGATCTTTCTCTTAAATGTTTATATCAACTGCCTGGTTGTATTAACGGTTTTGTTGTTAGTTTGCACACTAAAGTCACTGTGTGCATAAGTAAATATAACTTCCCTTTGTCGAAGGAAGAGTAATTTTTAGTAACCTGTATAGTTTATAAGATTAACACCATCTCATTGAGATTGGTATGTATTGGATTAACTTTAAAAGCATACTTCTAAATAAATGATACTCATATAATTAAAAACAATGAATAAATGATAAGAAAAAGATGCATTTTTTCAGGAATATTTTTTAATGAGTTACAAAATCTGTATCATAATTTCACCAACAGCTAAAAATCCTGATTTATTTACTTGATTATGTAACATTTACTACAAGTTTTAAAAAAACAACATAATAAAGTTTTAGAATGAGACTTATTGGACTGTAAAATACTACTTACTACGTAGGGAAGCTGAGACAGTTAACTTAGTATGTATAAAGCACATTAACCACTGTCTGGCCCATCATAGGCTCATGCATAAGTTTGTAAGTAATAATAAATAATAAAACATTTCTTTCTGTTTTTCTTGTTACATAGTAGCAAAAAAAAATTATAAGAATGAATTTGAGTTCATATGTTTTCTGAGTTGAGGAACTGATTTTACTAAGAAAAGTATGCACCTATTTCTAGTATAAGTATTCTGAACAACCTGTAAGAATGTCATGTTGGCCTTGAGGAGATGGCTCAGTGGGTAAAGTGCTATGCAAGCCTGAAGACCTGAGTTCAGATCCTCATAACCCATGTCAAATGCCAGGTATGTGGCGCATACCTTTAATCCCAGCAATTGAGAGGCAGAGAAGGGACCTCAAGAACTCACTGGCTAGCTAATCTAGTTCATTTGGTGAGTTGTAGGTTCTGCCAGAGACCGTGTCTCAAAGAATAAGGTAAAGTGTGATAGAGGATACCTACCCCCCACACATCAACCTCGGGTCTCCGCAGACATGTGCAAATACCTCTGCACACATATGTAAACATATGCACACACCATACACATATTTTAAAGTCATCCTGAATCTTCGAGTGCTGAGACATTTCACATGGTACAAATGTGTAGGCTATTCATTCACACCTTCATATAGCCTTTTAAATAGCCAATCTGCTGATGATTGCATTCTTATTTTCTTGCTCTAAATCTTGTTATATGATTTTAACACACAATTTGTGCACCTTAGTTACCCTGTTTATATTTGAATAATTACTACATGTACATGTTAAAATGTCAAACAATACCAGAGACAAGAGGAAGAAAATGTTTATTCCCTTATCCCTCATTGAGCTCCTATCCTCATAATATTCTTGTCCAGAAATAGAGAACTGCTTAATGCTTCTTGTGTATGCTTTCAAAAATACTCTGTGCATTTAAAAACATGCATATATATCTACAAAATATGCTATCCTGTACCTCGGTCTTTTTCACTTAATGTTCTTTGGTCTCATTCTACAATGAGTATATACAAAGGTCAACATCATTCTCAGAGCTTCAGTCTATGTTCCATACGTATAAACTGACATCATCCTATGTATATTGCTTGTTTTATACCTTTTTTTTTACTTCTCAACATTATCACAACCAATACTCTATATATCTTTTTCTGTGTAAATTTATTACACGAATTCCTCTAAATAGAATTTCCAAGTCTGAGAAAATACATTTTAATTGAACTAAATATCAGTTTATAATCTCCTCCTCACATTCTAAAATAGGATAATACCAACTTTCAGATCTTAGTCTGGCTAATGGCAAAGATACTGGTCTATAAATAAGGTTAAGGATTTTTTTTTCATGTTTAAAAGTCATTCATACTTTCCATTAAAAATTCTTTGCTTGCTGGGAGTGGTGGTGCATGCCTTTAATCCCAGCACTCTGCAAGCGAGGTAGGAGGATTGCAATGAGTTTGAGGCTAGCCTGGGACTACAGAGTGAGTCCCAAGTCAGCCTGGGCTAGAGTGAGACCCTACCTCAAAAAACAAAAAATCCTTTGCCAGTTTTTATTGAGTTACTGTTTTTCCCCTTAGGTTTCTAGAAAATCTTTTTAAGAAAATTGGCCCTTTATGTGTTGGTTTTTTTATTTGTTCTCTTGACTTAGTGTTATTAAATTTTGTATATAGAAATTTAAAATTTTTTATATGTGAAGTTGCTTATGTTAAATCAGTTTTACAGCCTCTGAAATTAGACTTGCTCATCTATTCTCTATCTCTTTTTGTTAATTTGTATGAGTGTTTTTTATGGAGTTTTGTTGCATATGTCAGATTGATTTGCCAAGTAGGATAGGAGTTCAGCTTAAAATTGTAGCTAACTAGTCTGTCATGCCAATACCTATTGTTGGAAATTGTTTTTGCTTTTTTATTTTCAGTGATTTCCATTGTAGGCTGTGCACTTGAGTGTGTTTCTGGATGCTTATCCTGTAGTTTCTCATGCTGCCATACTAGCATGTTCATCTCTTTTGTAATTACTCTTATATTTAGTCATATATTTGGGATATTTTAAAAGTTATTTCTCAACGTTTCTAATCTCTCATTAAATTTTAAAGTCATATGTGGTTAAGGCAAAGTGTTTTTTTTAATTGTACAGTTAGTCTCTGAAACTTAATTTTGTATTAACTTTCTTAATATCAACTCAATTTGAAGAATTCTCCTTTTCTTTTCTAGCCTTTAATTTAGACAACGAGCAACCAGATTATGATATGGATTCAGAAGATGAAACATTATTAAATAGACTTAACAGAAAGATGGAAATTAAGCCTTTGCAATTTGAAATTATGATTGACAGACTTGAAAAAGCGAGTTCCAATCAGGTACTGTACCATGTAAAACTGTCTCTTATTTTACAGGTAACCCAATTAACATCTTTATTTTGCATTGTGTGAGTGTATTACATTTTATTATGTGAGTTTCTTTTCTTGACATTCTAGAATTTCTGATTACAATATTCCTTGAACATACTGCTTCATCATAATTTTCTTGGATAAGAATATGAAAAATACTGCTGTAGCTTTTTCCTGTATACATAAAAATAATACTAGTTACAGTGTTACAGTATTTTCTTACTCTTTATCATGGGACTATATTTTTAATACTTTAGCAATATTGGTTTTCTAAGGCAGTTATCTTACATCTTCCTCAGTGGCCCAGATTTATTTAGTGTCCATGTTAAGTGAATTTCTTTTTTTTTTTATAACTTATATTTACTTAAAATTTTAAATTAGAAAAATTATTCACAAAGTAATAGAGAAGTATTTCACATATTGCCTAGGAAATTTTAAATGATCTCTCTTTTTGGAAAGCAGCTAAGTAGCACATGTCAAGAGACTTTAAATGTTTACACTGTTGTTTAAATAACCTCTTCTCTGGGAATTACTGTCAAAAAATAATTGAGAGAGAAAGAGAGTCAAGGTTGCAGCTCAGTATTGAAGCTCTTACCTAACATATACAAGGCCCTGAGTACTGTCCCTCATACCACAAAAAAATAAAATTAAAAAACCAGGTGTGGGGCTGGAGAGATGGCTTAGCGGTTAAGCGCTTGCCTGTGAAGCCTAAGGACCCCGGTTCAAGGCTCAATTCTCCAGGACCCACGTTAGCCAGAAGCACAAGGGGGCACATGCATCTGGAGTTCGTTTGCAGTGGCTGGAGGCCCTGGCGTGCCCGTTCTCTCTCTCTACCTGTCTATTTCTGTATCTCTTTCTCTCTCAAATAAATAAATAATAAAATATTTAAAAAAAAAAAAAAAACCAGGTGTGGTGGCGCACGCCTTTAATCCCAGCACTTGGGAGGCAGAGGTAGGAGGATCACAGTGAGTTCAAGGGCACCCTGAGACTGCATAGTGAATTCCAGGTCAGCCTGAGCTAGAGTGAGACCCTACCTCAAAAAAATAAAATTAAATTAAATTAAAACAAGAGAGAGAGAGAGAGAGAGAGAGAGAGAGAGAGATTTGAATAGGTATTTTGAATGTAAATTATTAGTTGCCTAAAGGGTGGAATATAATATAGCAATGAAAGTCATGATTGAATGGTAAAAGATGATTAGGAAATTATTTATCTTACGATATTAGTGTTTGCATACAGGTTATAGAATTGTTTATATGGAAAACTGAGGCTTGTTTAAAACACACTTGTATATGTGCATAAGAAGAGAGAACAAAGGGATAACAAAATGCCAACAGTGGTTAAATTTGAGTGCTGAAATTACTGGTGATTTGTATGTTCTTTATTCAATTTTTTCTCTTTTGCAAATTTACTATAACAAGGATGTATTGATATGTAATTAGATTTTAAAATAAACTTTTAAAAAATAATTTTGGTGTACCTGTGTGGTATATTAATATGCTAATTATTCATAATAAAGAAGTTATAGATATGAGTTAAAAATAAACTATATAGTAAACTATATAGTAGACCTTTTTTTGAGGGGTGGGTTTTGGTTTGTTTTTCAAGGTAGAGTTCACTCTGTAGCCCCAGTCTGGCTTCAAACACACAGCAGTCTTTCTAACCTCTCTTTGCAAGTACTGGGATTAAAGGCATGTGGCAATATGCCTGGCTTACAATAATAGACTCTTAAAGCTAACTAGTTTACCTATAGAAATCAGTTTTCCTTAAAATGTATGTTGTTTAAATCCCTATCATAGTATCAACCTTTCAATAAATTTCCCAAACGTTTCCATTGGAAACTTGTCTGCATAGTTAGCCTTCTGCCATCCTGTTCCCTGTTTAAATGGAAAATAAAGACCCAGTGTACTATCAAAAGAGGAAAGCGGACTGGGAAGATAGCTTGGTTGATAAAGTGCTTGCATCACAAGCATGAGGACCTGAGTTTGATCACCAGTTCCCAGGACTATGATGTTGTAATCCCTGTGCTGGAAAGGGAGAGACAAGACGATACCTGGAGTTCTCTGGTCATCCAGTCTAGCCTAATTGGTGGTTAGCAGGTGGTATTCCTGAGAAGGATGCCTGAGGTTGTCACCTGGCTTATTGCATGCATAGACACACACACACACCGCACTTATGCACTCATGTTTTTATTTTTATTTATTTATTTATTTATTTGGTTTTTTTGTTTTTCCGAGGTAGGGTCTCACTCTAGCTCAGGCTGACCTGGAATTCACTCTGTAGTCTCAGGGTGGCCTCGAACTCACAGTGATCCTCCTACCTCTGCCTCCTAAGTGCTGGGATTAAAGGCATGCGCCACCATGCCCGGCTACACTCACATTTTTTAAAAGTAGATAAACAAGATGTAATCAATACCATCTTATTTTCTTTTTGTTAGGGATAGTCTAGGCCTTCAAATAACTGGTTAAGCACAGAATGTGGTAAGATCCACTTATTCATTGGGAAATAATGGTGGAAGTCTGTCAGAACCAAGGATTGGAAACACCATGTGTTTGGCTGCCCTTATTCAAGTCCCTACTTTGTGAATTCATGAGTCTTTAATTTTCTTTTGGAGGGAATGGCATAGTGCCAGCTCCCAGGGCAAGGAATCAAGTTTGTGGATAACCTCATATTTATTAAGTTAGTAAAAAGAATGAGGCAAGCTTTCTGCCTCTTTACTCTGGAAGACTACTGCAATATGTCATTCTTGAGAACTTTAAGTGTCAAATGTTGTGATTAGTTTCACACCCCGTCTAATGTTGATTTCTTGTGTTTTCTTTATGTCTTTTTCCCCTGTGGTGCGGGGGATTGAACTAGGTCTTCTTGCATACTAAGTAATTTCACTACTGCTGAGCTGCCATCCTTATATCTTGAAAATTGTCACTGTTGTTGTTTTTAAACAGTTCAGTCCTTTTAATTTCTCATGATTGTACGTTTGTTTGTTTATTCATTTCAGACAAGGTTTCACTGTGTATCCCAGGCTGGTCTTGATCTCATTTTGTAACTCACACTGCCCTCAAATCCAGTATCTTCCTGCCTCAGACACCTGAGTGTTAACATTACAGACCCATACCACCACATCCTTTTTTGCTGGCTCTATTCTATTTAATTCATTTTTTTTTTCAAGGTAGAGTCTCACTCTAGCCCAGGCTGACCTGGAATTCACTATGTAGTCTCAGCGTGGCCTTGAACTCATAGCAATCCTCCTACCTCTGCCTCCCAAGTGCTAGGATTAAAGGTGTGCACCACCATGCCCAGCTGACTGCTGATTTTTAATAAATGTGGATATAAGCCATGTATTTTTGTCTTCGACCTCTTTCAAAAGCTCTAGGATTTTTCTCCACTCTGAAATTGCCTCTTGGAAATTCCACCAAGACTTTCCAGAGACTTCTCAAATTTACCCCTTCTAAAACTCAATTTACTGTCTTATTGTGGATGATCCTTTATTTCTTTTCAGTGATTTTGCAAACTCAGATCATGTGTTTTTTCAACTCCTTCCTTCAATGCCCAAATTTATATAGTCATGTTCTTTTAATATTAAAATTATATTTCAGTTAGGGCAGTTAGTTGCAGTGTTTGACCTTTGACTAAATCTTGTACAAGAGAAGGAAAATGGTGCAATTATTTTTCAGTCACCTAAATTGGAAAATGGATGGTAATTTAAATAAAAGTATTAATGTTAAATTTACTAAAGTTGATTACTGTGATTATAAAAGAGAACATCTCTTTTCTTAAGAAATCCGTAGGTAGGTGGCAAGGCATGTAGCTCAGTTGGTAGAGTGCTCACTCAGCATGCACAAAGCACTAAGGAGGTAGAGGCAGGAGGACCAGAAGAAGTTTAGGGTCATCCTTAACTAGATAGTAAAACTAGCTTGGGCTACATGAGACCCCGTTTTATAAAACAAAATCCCAATCCCCAAATCATAATTGTACTTAAATATTGTGGGGTTAAGAGCCACGATACATACAACTTACCCTCAATTGGATCAAAAAGTAAAGTGTCTGTGTGTGTGTTTCAGGGGAGCAAGTGCCTGCATGTAAGTACATATAAGAGTAAAGCAAATGTATTTAAAAGCTAAGAATAGTGAGTCTGGGTCTAAAGTGTATTCAGTTGCTACTGAAATGTTTTATTCTTGTAAATTTTTCATACTTTTGTAGTAATTTCTAAATAAAGTTTAACTACAAGCTACCTTAAATGGCATTCTTTTGCATAGAATTTTCTCTAACATGAACACCTTAATAAAACACTAAAAAACATTTTTAATTTTACTTTTTAATGCCTCAGTGTTTTCATTTATAAACTCTTATCTCCTTAACATACACCCTATTTCTACATTGTTATTAACGCTTCTCACTTACCACACTTGCCCCTAAAATGAGTTTGTGTATACTTCCTACCTTCCACTACCCTGACCCAAAAAAGAATGCTTCTTCTAGCGGGCGTGGTAGTGCAAGCCTTTAATATCAGCACTTGGGAGGCAGCAGTAAGAGGATCACTATGAGTTCGAGGCCACCCTGAGACTACATAGTAAATTCCAGGTCAGCCTAGACTAGAGTAAAACCCTAAGAATACTTCTTCTAATACCATGGAGAAAAAAAGAGGCCATCATTTGAGTTTCATGATTTCCATTTTTTCCTGCATGTCACCTTTTGTTCTCTTACCGAGGATTATCTTAACCTTTGTAACTTTTCTGTAGCTATGAATACCTTGAGTATTTCATTTGTTAATCTTTTCTCTCTTTTTTTCTCTTTGTCTCTCTGCCCAGAAAGGTGTGCATGGGTCTCTATTTCTTTGAGAACCCTTTCCTATAATTATATATTCCTCAGTAAACTACCACCCTCTTTTTCTCCTTTTTTGTCATAGTGAATGTTCAAAAGATAGAAATACTTAGTGCTTCCTATGTTTGCCTTTTACTTACAAACCGTGTTCTTAAATTGAATTCTTTAAGGTTACTAGTATCCTCCTAATTGTCATCCAGGAGCCCCTTCTCAACCTGCCTTCTGCTCAGTGTCCCTCTAGTACATTAGGTGGTGTTGTCTACCACATTCCATTTGTTTCTCCATTGCCACTTTTTATCTTATATACTGTTTCCTTTGATAACTGTGCTAAGCTGATTTATCTTAATATACCAACAGTTTAGTGCTGGTTCCCAGATTCTGTTTCTACTTACTAAGCTCCAAAATGTGTTTCTTATGGAACCTTTCTAACTATAGCAAGTATTTCAAAATCATCATGTCCAGATGAGCTGACCATCCTTGGCATTTAATGACTGACCTCTATATAATTATCTGTAGCCAAATATATCTAAATCATATGCATTTTTTGTTCTAAAATTTATTTGTTGTATTTTTTCACTTCCCTCATTTTTATTGTTTCTCATCTGGACCCCTGCAATATTGTCATCATTTCATTTAAAACCATTCACTTTAAAGAAATAAAAACTATAAAGTCCCTATTTCACTTTACTAAAGGCACACTGACCTTCTCTCTGGTCCCTCAATGCACTGTGTACTTGTTTAACTCTTCATTGTTCCTCTGCTAGAATGCCAGCACCTACATTTCTAATCCTGTGGTTTTAGTAAGCATGTTGTCTAAATCCTATTTCCCAGTCACTTAACAAACTCCAGCATCTTTATAGCCTGAAAAAGGAATTTCACACAAACTTCCACCCTGTTCCTTCCACTCAGTCATACTCCATAATTTGGGGTCCCAGATTTGCAACAGCTCTACATCCTAGTACCAGATTCAAGTAGAAGGGAAGCTGGAGCTGCAAGCTTTTCCTAAGAATGTTCCCAAAGCTGTTGAAGATTTACACAGTTCCTAAACATGTGTATAAATGTCCACCTTTTTTGTTTAACATTCTTTTAGGCCACCGCAAAACAATAGCTTTAAAGCTATCATACTGCTGTAGTACATGTATGTACAAGTTAGTGAAAGAGTAATTCAGTTTAAAAAATAACTTGAATTTAATGTTTATAGTTTCCATAGCTTATTTAAAGTGTTGTCTTATCCAAGTTTATTTTAACCTGGTACTATTAAAAGATCAGAGGGTTATTCCTATGATTGCAGTAGTTGATTTCAACCTGTCAGCAGTCTCTTGGTGTTTGGGAAGTACTTTTCTCTTATATTGGAAGTTTTAAGAAATTAACTATTCTTTCTAAAGTCTTTCTAAAGTAAACATGTCAAGCATGATAATAACTAGAATCATGTGGATTTTATTGTTTTTTGTTTCTCAGACAGGGTCTCATGAAGCCCAGGTTGGCCTGGAACTCTCTTTTTTTATTCCAATAACATTCTCATTAATTCATGTTAAATCACCTAAAACAATGTCCATTCAATATAGCCTTATGACAACTTTCACAACAAAACAGTACTTTTTATTTTGTAAATTTTGACTCATTATTACTCCCAAGTCATGTTTGTTTTCAGCTGTTAAATGTACAAGATGAAGAGAAATTTTAGTTAGAGAAGAGGATATACCTGAAAAATAAATTTCTTGAAGCTCCATATACCCATTTCAAAACTGCTGGGTCCCAAGTCCATTTATGAACTCTACAGCTGTCAGCATCATATTAAAGCTGCACTATCTGAATAGCTTATTAATTGTGCATAAATCAGGTCAAGCAGTGAGCCAACCTGCAACAAACTTTAACTGAACATGGCATAATATTTACTCTTTTGAACTTTACATCATAATGTGATGTCAAAAACAATGAAGCTAATCCCAATAGTGTATACAAAACAGCTTTGTATTTACAAAAGATTGTTTCACATACCGATTAATCCAGGCAACTAACTCATTGGTTTATGCAACTTTATTGAAGAAAAATCAGTTACCAGTAGAGCTATTAGTTGAAAATTCATCCATTGACAATTTGCATCATGTACTCAGTAGATTATATAATATCTCCAAGCCTCCTAACAGTTTAAATGAGAATTACAAAATGTTTTGAGACCCTATTATGGAATATAAATTCCATTCTTTTTAGAACAAGAACATGTTAATCCTTTATTGACATGCATGAAATACATCATATTTTCTGTTTTGCTGATTATGTAAATTCATTACCAATTCTCCACATATATCAGGTATGAGCATAATGTATATCCTGAAACCTCAAATCTTAGCGGAAGGCTGTAAAACAATGGATGCCTCTAGAATATTTCTTTTGATAATACAGTTGAGCATCCATCTCCCTCCCTCTCAGATGACTTCTTTAGCGTGTTAGAGCAGCGAGGAACAGATTAGTCTCATAACCAAGTTAGAGTGAAGACATTGACCATATATACACATACTCCATTGTTTAAGACATTTCTGAACCTTGGGCAAGTGTTCTCTTGTGACTGCTTTACAGTTTCTAAAAGTAGTTGTCCAAAGATGGAAGAACTTGAGTCTTCTCAGATGAACATGTGGATGAATGCTGAGAGGTCAATGAAAAATAAAATTAATAAAGATGAAGGCTGATGGGGAGCAGCTTGATAAGAAAATAAAAGAGGAGCAATAATTTACATTTCATTCCAGCTCTAATGCAGGCTATTCTGAAGGAAACATCACGTGGCATACTTCTGAGTCCATTCCCGGCATATTGTGTAGTACTCCTCTCTGTTAAATAGATCCATGCAGTCTCTGGCACTAGGGGCTCATCTGGATCACAGGCAGTGAACAAATATATGAAAGAACTTTAGAAATAGTTAAATCAGGAGACCATTGTCATCATAGAGTATCAAGACAGATGCTGCCTTTACTGTTCATATTTAGATGGTAAATTCTTGTTGCAAGTGCAACCTTAAGTAGTTTGAAGGGGTAGCGTGTAGGAAAATGAATTATCAAAAAGAATACACCACCTTGATATGGTTGTTATTAGGTCCCATGATGTGGCTTGCCAGTGAAACAGATCATCCCCAACTGGACCTGCAGAATATTGTGCTCGAGGGTCACGGGCCAAGTCACTAAGTTCCTTTTTAATCTATTTCAGTGCCATAGTCTGCTTTTTGCCTGGGTCCTCACTATGGTGATGTGTGCTCAAAGGTCTGGGCAGCAGGAAAGGGTTATCTTTTTGTCTCACACTGGGTCTGCCAGACACAGGTGCTTGGTATTCAGAAGGTGGATTATGCAAGGACCTCATGGGTAGGCTGACGAGCTCTAGCCTAGAAATCTTCATTCTCCTGCCTCTACCTACTAACTGGGATTACGGGCAATGATAAGAGTGAATTGATTTATGTCACACTTCCCTATGAGTGAGAAAAGTATTCTTTAGCTGTGGCATTAGTCTTAGAACTTAAATAGGTGTCCCCATTTTTTATTTGGACTCATGGCCCTTGAAAAATAATGCATGGTTAATGTTTGAGTGGTTACTAAATGACAGGAAGACTTTATAATTATGCCGAATCTTCATTACTAAAGCTTGAAGATGTTTTTCATATTAATTGAATGCTGATGTTTTCAGATTGGCTTTCTATAATTTTGTAGCATTGTATAAATTATGAATCACTTGAGTAAAAATATTGCAAGAAATGTCTACATAAAGTCATAACAGAACTTCATTGTGTCAGTATTTAATTTGTATGTATGTGATGTATATGCATGTGGGTATCGATTGCATTGTCTTCACCCCTTTTTTTTTGAGACAGGGTCTCACTGAACATGGAGCTCACTGATTGAGCTAGACTAGCTAGTCAGCAAGCCCTAAGGATCCTCCTAATCTCTGCCTTCCTGCTCTGGAATTATAGGCACAAGCTGTGCTTTTACATGGGTGCTGGGTGGTGTTCCAAAGTTGGGTCCTCATGCTTTCACTGAGCCATCTCCTTAGCCCTGCTATGTCAGTTTTAAGAGTCATTTATTTTTGGAGGACATAAGGTGAAAATTTATTATTTAATCTTTTTGCATTTAATATACGTATTTATGGTTGTTTGGAAACCTGCCTCTTTGGTAGTACTATTTGAGTTATCACACAAAAAGAAAGAAGAAACTACAACAAAGAAGCATGAAGCAGAAACACTTACCATCACAGAAAAGAAATGCTGGCTTTCTCAGATGAAGATTTTCTTGATTCGGTCTTATTTGTTAGTGCACTAATATTTGTTGCCAGGTATTCACATTGCTCTTATACTGCTTAGTTTGTTCTTTTCTTGCCTTTCTTGTCATTTTTAAAGTTTCTTTAGGTAGTGGATTTAACTTAGTTTCATTCTTTCCTCATACCTGTTAACTAATGATGGGCTGGTACTGTCTGTTCTTTTCTTTTACCTAATAGTCTTTAAAAAATAAAAGCCTTTAATTTTCATATGTCATTATTAGTTTATATATTCAAAATATATTGAAATTGCTAGGCTATAGGCTTTGTTTATAGCTAATGAAATGGTTCTTGTCACCATGGTACTAATGACAGTATAAAATCAAAGCCCAAATAGTAAGATCATTTTTGCCTCATCCTCTAATCAAATAACTCCACATGATCTTGGAAATCATCAATTTACCAAAGCCCACCCTTCAAGTTAGATACTGGCCTCTGCTGAGTTTTGATAAAGTACATGCTAACTGACAGGCTTTTACAAAGAAGAAGAAACAAATGTAAAGCAGTAGAAAAATCCCAGCTCTCAGGAGGCTGAGGTAGTGAGATTGTAAGCCTGGACTACATAGCAGTATCTTGTCTCAATAAGTAAAACATAGTAAGGTGCTGATTTTGTGGAGTTTTGATCATTTGATAATGTAACAGTTTTATTAGTTGTCTTAGAACAGCTAAAGATATATTTTACAAGTGATTAAAATTAAATTATTGCGGGCTGGAGAGATGGCTTTGTGGCTGAGTCCTTGCCTGCAAAGCCCAGTGACCCGAGTTCAATACCCCAGTGCCCACATAAAACCAGATGCACCAAATGGCACATGTATCTGGAGTTTTATTTGCAGTGGCTGGAGGCCCTGGCATGCTCCTTCTTCTCTCTGTCTTTCTCTCCTATCTCTCTACTTGCAAATAAATAAATAAAATATTTTTTAAAAAGCAAATTATCCCTAAAAATAGAACATTGGTAAGAACAACATAAAATCAATGATTAAGTGTAAACTGTATTAAATTATTATTTGTTGTAATGAAAGGGAGTACCTACAAACAAAACGAAGACATTTGCAAGCTGAGACAAGGAGCACATCCTGTGTGAGCATAGGAAGTAGGGAGTTTGTTGCACAGTTGTATGAGAGGTTTGCTGCTGATTAGTGGAAAGAGCCTTCTACTTTCCTCTGTACTATGAGGTTAGATTAAGTTCTTAATTTGATTAACAAAAACTATGAAATATTATCATAAACATAATGACCAAAAGGCTGAAGCACACCACATATGGCATCATTTATCAGGCCTGCAGTAAATATAAGAGCTACTATAAGTGTGAGGCAAAATTTTATGAGCTCCAGAAAATACTGTTCAGGATGATATAGGTTAGTGGTAGAGTGCTTGGCTAGCATGCATAAAGTCCTGGGCTCTATCCATTGCATCATGACCTCCGAATCCTACAGAAAGATCAGTTGTTTTTGTTGTTTTTCTAGTCTTGTCCTTGTAGACTTTGGAATAAATATTATCATTATAGAGAACTTCATCTAACAGTTTGAAGATATCTATTTAAAGAAAAAGTTTAGAGGGCTATGGAGAGATGGCTCAGTGGATAAAGTGCTTGCTGTGAAAGCATCAAACAAAAGCGAAATCTGCAAGCTCTGGGCTCACATGAGACTCTGCCTCAGTAAATAAAGTAGAGAGCAATGGCAGAAGGCTTATGATGTCAGACTCTGGCCTACACAGACACACACATAAAAATGATGTTTAGAAATATTAGTCCTTTGGATTATCATGTTTCATGCTCTGGCCTTCTTATTTAAAGTTCCAAGTTACTAAATTTCTTGGATATTATTAAGCTACCTTTCTGAAACATTGAGTTACCAAAGAATTACCATGAGTTCTTTTATTTACTAAATTATTTTCCACATGGATTAGACTACATGAGATGAATTGTTACTGTATTCCCTTTCTGTGATATAAACTAAGCAGCCAAATTATAATAAATTATCTGATTAACCTGAAAAGTCACCACCCTCGGATTTGAAGTACAATAATCAGGTACCGATACCATGAGTCATACCTTCTTCAGGTGATTTTTATATAACATAAATCTATCTCTATATTTGTTATGCACATAGATATATAAGATTAACAAGAAAACTTTTCAACACATGAAACATGTCTTAGGTTATATTTCAACTTATTTTCAGCATCTGCTTTTATGTGGGCACAGGGAAATTGAACCTGGTCCATCAGGCATTGCAAACAAGCACCTTTAACCAATAAGCTATCTCTCCAGCCATTTTAATTTATTTTGAAAATGAGTCTTTATCTCTAACGTTGAGGAGACATCAGTGAGGCTTTCCAACCCCCAAATGACATGATCTTTTTCAGTAGTACACTAGACATGATTATGTGAAAATCCCATTGCATTGTCCTGAAGATTCAAGATAATATGTTTTGAATTAGAAAATTTTTACAAACCTCAAATTGAGATATGGCTGGATCCATAAAGGAGATACAGACCCTACAGTACCTGTGTCAGAGCTCCTAAGGGAAGTATCTGTCACAGATGTGACATGAATGTGTCATGAACAGGAAGAACATAAGAAGAATTCTCTACTACTTAGCCAACTTGAGTAGTGAAATTACACACACATATGTTAAAAATTGCAGGCAGACATGGTGGCACACACCTTTAATCCCAGCACTCAGGATGCAGAGGTAGGAGGATTGCCATGAGTTTAAGGCCACCCTGCGACTATGTAGTGAATTCCAGGTCAGCCTGGGCTAAAGCAAGATCCTATCTTTAAAAAAAATTTCATAATGTTGAAACATACCCTTTTATCAGTTCCAAAGTAGCCATATTATAGTAACTTACAATATATTGTGTTTTGGAGGTAAGTAAAAAGAAACCTGGACCCTCTGCTTTCGATTGAAAATCAAACAGTATACATTCTAATAGACTTGCAAAGTAGTAGACCTTCAGACACCTAACTCTTGGTATGTCAACTAAAAATAAAAATTTTTAAAATGTTTTAAAAAGCAAATGTATAGAATTGTATAATATAGGGAATTTTGGAAAACAAGTTCTGTTTCATAATTTACCTACCATCATAGTATCTAATCATAAATGGATCACATTTTTTCCTATAGCTATAGTTTGATTTCTTTTTCAGACATTTCTGTTGATGACTTCTTATGTTTTCCATTTAGCTTGTAACACTTCAAGAAGCAAAACTACTGCTAAATGAAGATGATTACCTTATTAAAGCTGTATATGACTATTGGGTGAGAAAACGTAAAAACTGCAGGGGGCCATCTCTCATTCCTCAAATTAAACAAGAGAAAAGAGATGGTTCGACGAACAATGACCCTTACGTTGCCTTTCGGAGGAGAACAGAGAAAATGCAGACTCGAAAGGTAATGTGCATATTGAATGTTTCTTAACAGTATTTCAGATCAGTAGTTTTTCCAACAACTTGAACATGACCAACAGTAATGAACTGTTGAATGCCTCTCTGCAAATTGCTTTTATTGACCATGTGTTTATAGTGTTTATCTATTACCCCTGCCCTTTATCAGTCTGGTCATCCTAGTTTAAGTTAGAAGTTAATGTGATAAGGAATTTTGTGTCCTTACCTCAGACTTTTGAATTTATACATCTAGTTGTGGATCTCTTCTGATTGGGGAGCTGAGAATTTGAAAAAATATTACTTTGTCACTTATGAGCTGATGGTTCCTTTCAAACAGTATTACTAGTTCTTACAGTAAAAAAAATGTACCTTGCGTCTTCTAGCTGATATAAAGCTGTGGGAAGTAAGAAAAGGTTCATTTTCAATCCTATTCTGGCAATAGCCAAAAGTAACAGTGGGATCTTTTTCTCATTTTCTGAGTCGTCAGTTATGACAGATTTCAAATTGATAGAACAGTATGAGCCAGAATTTTAAGAGAAACACGATTCATATTTTGGAATGATGGGGTAGGTGAAAGTGTTGTTTCAGAGGAGTTATTCACTGCCTTACATTTCACATAATGAACAATAAATACTACCTCTGATAACACATTCTCTAACATCACAAGGAATCAGACACATAATGTAAAAACCATGAAGAATTATAATTCAAAGCAAAGCATTTCTGTGGATTCTTACTTCTCCTAACATTGAAAGCTTGTCTTTGTTAGCTGATAATATAGCAACTGTGACGCTGGCATGCTAGGAATGGTGTATTCTAGGAGAAACTGCACAGCTGAGTAATAACCAGAATTTTTATAACTTTGCTTTCTTCTTCTTCTTTTTTCACTATGTAGTCTCAGGGTAGCCTTGAACTCACAGTGATCCTCTTACCTCTGCCTCCTGAGTGCTGGGATTATAGATGTGTGCCGCCACACCCAGCATGCTTTCTTCTTAAGAATGTGACTTTCTTAAACATCAGAGGATAGATTTCCCAAGAATAGGTGAATGTCCCTAATACAGACTGTTTGCAAATTATCATTCTAGTTCTTAGCTAGGGGAATTTAAGATATCTTAAGAATATTTAACACCTTACTTAGACTAAAATGAGAAACTTATGTGATACAGTAAAACTTAAATTGCTGGACATAAGGAAAGATGTTTACCAGACTATTGGAAATCTGAACTTCCAGTTGCTTTTTAAAACAATTTAATTACTACTAGAAATTAGTATTAGACTTTTTTTAGTGAATAGATATGAAAGACTTAAAATTCATAATATTTTTGCTCTATAAATAATAGTCTGAATTTTTCTGTTTCATTCTTCTGTCTTTAGCAGCAGTACTAGTAGCTGTCTCCTATATTTAGATGTCACCACCATGTGTTCATCAGTACTATTTTTTTTCTGACACTGATGCTTACCATTTCAATATATTGGTATTCCTCTACTTAGTGGTACATTATCTTTTTCAATGCTTTTACTTTTTGTTCCTTTCTGCTTTCAATTACAGTACCAAATACTATCCCTGTCATGCACAGTGTGCTAATTATAAATGTTTAATTGTATTTCAAAATTAGAAAGATGGGGAGCTATCCCAGGTGTTCAGGATGTAGGCAAACATTGGGTCATGCAAAAATAAATACTGCTGATAAAGGCTCCATTTTCTTTTTTATGTATAACTTGAAAACATTTCTTGTATAGCTGGTACAAAGGCCAAGTGACTTCTAAAATATTTGTTTGACAGTCTAGAATTTAATTTTAATCCACTAAATGCAAATTCAATGTAGTCATGCATAAGTTCTGCATTAGATTTTTAAACAAGATAGCCTCAAAACAGTACCATAGGTAAATGAACTGATTGAGAAGTCCTGCATCAGCATATGTGTGTGTGTATGTGTGTATCTACATACATACATAGTAGTCACCTATGAATTATCCTCTGTTTTTCAAAGATTTACACATGGTTCTAAAGTACAGTGGTTTGAGATTTGACAGTAGGTACAGAAATCTGTAACTGGAATTAGAAGAAAAGAATTGGCCCAAGTAGAAACAATAGTACGAAGGGATAAACAGCTGATTCCAAGAAAGGCATTATTTTTTGAGAATATATACAATGTCGGGGCTGGAGAGATGGCTTAGAGGTTAAGGTGCTTGCTTGCAAAGCCAAAAGGACCCAGGTTCAATTCCCCAGGACCAACATAAGCCAGATGCACAAGGTGGCACATGTGTCTCGAGTTCGTTTGCAGTGGCTGGAGGCCCTGACACGCCCATTCTCTCCTCATTTTCTCTCTCTTTCCTACCATCCCCTCACTGAAGATCTCTCTCTCCCCTTTCAAGGTCATCTATATATTTATTTTTTTTTAATATTTTTGTTTATTTGCAAGCAGAGATACAAAGAGAGAAAAAGGCACAAAAAGAGTATAGGCATGCCAGAGCCTCTAGCGCACTGCAAACGAACTCCAGATGCATGTGCATCTGGCTTTATCTGGGTACTGGGGAATTGAACCTGGGTCATTAGGCTTTGCAGGTAAGCGCCTTAGTTGCTGAGCCATCTCTCCAGCCCACTTTTTATTTTGATGATCTACACATATTTATCTGTGTTCTTTTTGAAAGATTTTATTTTTATTTATTTATTAGAGTCAGAGAGAGAGAGAGGGAGACAGAAAGTTAGAATGGGCATGCCAGGGCCTCCAGCCACTGCAGATGAACTCCAGACATGCACGCCACCATGTGCATCTGGCTTACATGGGACCTGGAGAATCAAACCTGGGTCCTTTGGCTTCACAGGCATGTACCTTAACCGCTAAGCCATCTCTCTAGCCCAGTTATCTGTATTCTTCATATGAAAGAAAATGTGGTCTAGTTTATTGCCCTTAACCCAACAAAATCTAGTTCAGTCCATTTTCCTGCAAATATTAGGATTTAATTTTTATAGCTGAAAGAAATTTCATTGCTTACTATGTACATTTTCCTTATCCATTCATCCAGGGAACTCTTCTTTATAGTAGATTTCCAAACTTCCAAATATTAACAGAATCATGGAGCTAAAATATTACCATTTGAGGGGCTGGATAAAAATGCTTCCTGTACAAACATGAGGGCCTGAGACTGCATATGTTTGATTCACCAGCACCCATATAAACAGCTGGGCATATGGAACTCCAGTCCTGTGGGAAGTAAAGACCAAAGAATTGTTGGGGCTTGCAAAAACAGCAAGCTCTGGAATCAATGAGAGACTCCATCTCAAGGAAACATGCAAATGAGCAATGGAGGGACAAGGAGAAACCTGACATTCTCATATGCACACATGTGCCACACACATACTATACACATACACCACAAATAAAAAGTCAACATTTGTCAGCCACCATAGGAATAATTATTTCAGGTAAAAGAACAGTGAAGAGAGAAATTTTGGTGAAAAACAAAATATTGTATATACCTTCAACTTACTGGCTAATTTAAAGGGGAAAATAATATTTCACTAGAGAAACCTGACAGACACCATCTTAGTTAAATGATCAGCAGTAATGGGCTAGATTATGTTATATGACTTGATATGATATGAGAGGAATACAATATCATTTCTCTGGTTGTCGTGTCAAAAATATGTATCCTGGGGGTGGAGAGATGACTTAGAAGTCACTGCAAAGCCTAAGGACCCAGGTTCAATTCCCCAGTACCCACATAAACCACATGTACATTGTGACACATGCATCTGGAGTTTGTTTACAGTGGCTAAAGGCCCTGGTGTGCCCGTATTCATTCATTCATTCATTCATTCATTCATTCATTCATTCATTCTCTCTCTCTCTCTCTCTCTCTCTCTCAAGTAAATAAATACAAATAAAATATTAAAAACAACATTCAAGCTGGGCATGGTGGTACACGTCTTTAATCCCAGCACTTGGGAGGCAGAGGTAGGAGGATCACTGTGAGTTCAAGACAAGGCTAAGACACATAGTGAATTCCAGATTAGCCTGGGCTAGAGGGAGACCCTACTTTATAAAACCAAAAAAACAACTAAAACAACTTGTTATTATATAAAAAGCCTAGTTTAAATATATAGGTGCATCTAGATATATTTTAATAAATGATTTCTAGATTTTTATAATTATACAGTGATTATATGAGAATATTGTTGTCTTTAGACAATATACATAGAATGTTTAGGGGTTATAACTTTACCTTTTCTCAGTTTTCAAAAATACTGCTAATATATGTTTTATATGCATATATGCATGTGTGTATGTGCAGAGAAATATATAGCCAATATACAATACTAACCTTTAAGAGAATCTGATTGAAGATACATGGAAAATATATGTGCTATTTTTATTTGTGCCGTTTTTGTAAATCTGATATTATCTCATAATAAGGTATTTTCTTTAAAGAATAGAATAGGGAATGGGGGAAAGGAAAAATTACAAAAAGCTTGTTATTTAGATTAAAGAGAGTGGGCAAAAGGACAGAATCTGAGGGGAACATTTCTTGAAGGGAGCAGTCTTTAAAGGTTCTGGTGTTCTTTTGAGTATCACTCAGCTGACAGCATGTGGCTTTGTACAATTCTTAATCTTTTTATTCTTTGTGTCTGTCATTTACACTGCTTTGTATCTCTGTATGTGTGCATACACATACATGTACATTATGTGAGTACATATGCACACATACTCACATAATAGAAGTATTTTTGAAATTTTAGGAACAGTTGTGGGTATATACAGTACCCTGTCCAAAGTAGGCATTTCAGTGTTTGCTATTGATAATGTTAATTTTGTTCAGTTGGAAGTTCTTATTGTTGACTGGTTACTCCCATGTCTAATTGCTGCTTAAAGCTATGCTGTAGATTGTACCTTTTGTCACAGAGTGCTTAAGGAAAAATAAAATTGAATCTTCTTAATGATTAAACAAAAGGATGACTTGTTAACATTTAAAACTATTCCATATGTGGGCTGGAGAGATGGCTTTGTGATTAAGGTGCAAACCTGCAAAGCCAAAGGACCCAGGTTTGATTCTCCAGGATCCATATAAGCTGGAGGCACTGGCACACCTATTCTCTCTCTCTTTCTGTCATAAATAAGTAAAATAAAAAATATTCCATATACAATACTATTAAAAGATTTAGCTTTAGATTATTTTCAGTGGGTGATTTTTTGTTGTAGTTTTTATTTGCTCTTTTATAATCCTTCATTATGAAATTGGACATTTTTTAAAGATTTTTAAAAAATTTTTTTATTGACAACTTCTATACTTACATATAAAAAACTGCATATTTCCCTCCCCTGCACCCATACCCGTTTAGAACTCCAATCTCCATCATATCCCTTCCCTCTCTCCCTTAGTCTCTCTTTTAATTTGATGTCATCATCTTTTTCTTCTATTTATGAGGGTCTTGCGAAGGTATTGCCAGGCACTGCAAGGTCGTGGATATCAAGGCCAATTTCTGTCTGGACAGTTGCATTGTAAGGAGTCGTACCCTTCCTTTGGCTCTTCCATTCTATCCACCCCCTCTTCCGCAATGGGCCCTGAGCCTTGGAGGGTGTGACAGAGATGTTTCAATGCTGGGCACTCCTCCATCCCTTCTTAGCACTATGTTGCCTTCTGGGTCATCCCAGTGGTCACAGCCATCTGAAAAGAGAAGCTTCTCTAACCAGAACTGAGAGTAGCATTAATAAGTGAATATGCACATTAAGTGTAGTGCTTTCAGGGCAGCTTGGTGGGAATAATATATACATTTAGCCAGACAAGAGCAGGCTTTATACCCGTAAGGCTCATGACCTCCCCTGCCATAGACTTTTGCTTAGGTTTTTCAGTACCAGGTATGTATTCCCTCAAATAGAGAGGGCCTTCAGTCCAATTATGGAGCAGTTGGTTACCCCAAGAGCAGACATGCCACTATTGCACCCATTCAGTCATTGGGCCTGTATGGCCAAACTTGAATATTCAGTGGAAATTGGACATTTTTAAAAGGAAATTTTGTCATTGAATTATTGACTCAAGAATGAAAATATTGCTTGAATGTAGTTCTGTTTAGACACATAGTTAAGGGATAAGAGAAGTACATTTTTAAATGTAGTTCTGTGCCCAATATAAATTAAATATATGAATATCTGATTTAAAATATTGATTAGTAGCAATTTTATATGCAAATGTATACCACTTATTACAACTGTAATTATCTAGTTAGCAGGATTTTCACTTTGTGATTCGTTGTAGTTATGTCTTATGTTGAAATTAAAAACCAGCTAGCAATATTTTGAAATTCCGAGATTTACTAAATCTCTTTACTCTCCTGCACTGAGGTTTGACTACATTGAAGATGATAATCTTATTTTTTGAGGGGCTTGATAACTTGCTTTCAGTTTTCTGACTTTGTAGATGGAAAGCTTTGTCATTGTTCATGCTTACATTGTAATACCATGGACTTTCTAGCCCCTACTTACTGGTTTGCTTGGATGATAATCATTTTGCCAATTTTAGTTACTTTGATGTTGGCAGATCTACTTTCATCATTGGAAAACACATTGCTACAGTATGAGGCATTTATTTTTTGATATACTATGTTTTGTTTCAGGTGCTCTTTAAAAAGTTCTCACATTGTAAGGATTCTTTCTGTGCCATGCTGTCTTTTCAGTAGCTTGCAACATGTTTGCTGAATAATTATTGAGAGATACTTGCTTATACTTAGCATTTTCAAAGTCAGATGAGTTCTCATTGTATTTGTAGGATAAATTTTGGTCTAGTAAAAGCTTATTGAGTGAAATTGGAAATAGGCTGTTCTAAAACTGTTACTATTTTAACAGAATCGAAAAAATGATGAAGCCTCTTATGAAAAAATGTTGAAACTAAGACGAGAATTTAGTAGAGCCATAACAATTTTGGAAATGATTAAGAGACGAGAAAAAACAAAACGAGAATTATTGCACTTAACCTTAGAAGTCGTGGAAAAAAGGTAACATTTTTACTATTAAATGCTAATGGCAGCTTGAGCCTAGGTCTGTGACAGTTAATAATGATTCTATAACAGAAATCTTTTTTATTTTAAAAAGACTTGAGGCAAAATCATTAAATTTTAATTACAAAAAACACTAAAAATTATTTTGCATGCCTTGAAGGAAATGGAAGCTTGATTTTACTTTCTTTCTTGAAGACAAAATTGTTTGACATGTTCTCTTAAGGTATTTTCTTGCAAATTAAATAGACCAAACTAAACCTAATAGAATTTTGTGTGATTCCTGAAGTAATCATTCTAAACATTTCTCAGTGCTTGATCATGTAAGGCATATGAGAAATTCATGGTCTCTCTACCTTAGTCTTTTCTTTTGGTTTTGTGGTTTGTTGTATTTTTACTAAATCCAAAATATGAGTTGTCTTGTTTCTATAAATTTTCTCTTTAAAAAATAATGTGAAATCGTAAAGCTGGGTACATGCCTGTAATCCCAGTGGTTGGAAAGTGAAAGTAAAAGAATCAATAGTTCAAGGTTATCCTTGACTATATATAGCAAGTTTGAGGCCAGTCTGGGCTACATGAGAGCCTGTCTCAGCACCTTAATCCCAAATCTGATTATTATTTTGCTGCTTCATTTAATTAAAATGTCATTATTTGGGGCTATTTTTTCAAGATACCATTTGGGAGACTATGGAGGTGAAATCCTTAATGAAGTGAAAGTCAGTAGATCAGAAAAAGAATTATATGCTACTCCAGCAGCTCTTCAGAATGGAAATCATCACAAAGTTCAAGAATGCAAAACTAAGGTAAATATTGTCTGAGTTTAGTTTTTACTATTTACAACCATTTTGCTAGTTTTTACTTTCAAATTGATCTGTTAATCTTCATAAGAATTCTTAAGGTTCTTTCTCTGTGTGACTTCTCGACTATAACTAAATATCAGTTCATAGTTTGACTTTGTGTCTATCAAAGTTTATCACTTTCCAATATCCTGTCGCCTTTTTTAGAGAACAAGGGCATTTTTTAAATTGTCTTATTATTAGACTTGACAAATAATGCATCAAAATCTAAGATCTTAAAAATCTTAAAAGGACTGTTCAGTTATTCTTTTTATTTATTTATTTTTTTGGAGAGAGACAGAGAGAGAGGGAGAGGAAGTCAGACAAAGATGGGCACGCCAGCAGCCTCTCAGCTGCTGTGAACAAAATACAGATGCGTCCACCCCCTTGTGGGCAAGTGCGGCATTGCACCCTTGCATCACTTTGCATCTGGCTAAACGTGGGACCTGGAGGTTGGAACCGCTGGAGATTGGAACCAGCATTCTTAGGCTTAGGAGGCAGGCGCCTTAACCACTAAGCCATCTCTCCAGCCCGTGTTCAGTTATTCTTGTTATCATCATTGCCAGAACTAACATTTGTCGGTCACATGATTGACTTGAGAATGTCCTCTAGCTTCTGGGTCATAGTTTCTTCTGAATAAGAGAATTAGACTTAGTAATTTTATTCTTAGACTAATTGATACTTACTTGCCACATCCAAGAATTTATTGGGATATGTAAAATTAATAAAACATAACTTTAAAGATCTTAGATTAAATAAATATTGATATGAAACATCTAGACAATAGGGCCTTAGACTATAGCATGGTTTTATAGGTGACTTAGGATGTTTGTGGAAAATTCATCTTTTAAAAACATGCACTTACGTTGTTCGTGGGTTCATTCTGAAACACCAAGGAAGTATATGGAGCAGGGTAGCATCTCCTTTATTTAACCCAAGTCAATTCAAACACAAGTTCTTATTAATCACAGGCATCTAGCCCACCTACCTGATTCCCTTTAAATCACACTTGCCTCCAGAGCCAGAAAATATAATATTACAAATGTCATTGTGTAAGCTATTTTGTAGTCCATTTTATGTCAGGAATGTGGTTCCTAGGCATTAGAATATGAAGATCTTAATCCAGATTACTGAGTCAGCCTTTACTGTATATCCAGTCCTACTATAGGTCTTACCTAAGAATAAATAGCCTAAGTATTAATTTTAGAGACATGATTGCACTTATAATTGTCTTACTCCATTACACATTCTTCATTTATCTTGCCTTAAACTCTGGGGCGTTTCTAAGACTTGGAGTTTTCTTTTTGATGTAATAGTTATATACACATTATCTATTTCCATGAACAGTTTATGTCATATTGAATATGATTTGCCATTCGAGCAACATGTTTACTACGTGCATTATTTTTCATCCTAAAATAGATTTGAACTACATGGAGAAATTTATAACTCCTCTTTAGTAATTTTATACCTCCATATTGTTTGTACTTTCTGATCTCAGAACAGTCATTTCCAACTTTTTTTAAATGCCAGTGTGTTAAAGCAAAAACAAGGTTGCTCTATTGAAGGCAGGAGGAGCTAGACTGCTTCAAGCATTCCCTTTGCCCATGGACTGCAGAAGAATTCAGCAGAACCCTGGGGAACTTGAGAACCATCTGGTTATTGTTCAGTCAGGGCCACAATTATATGTTCTCAAAGATGAGAGAGTATTTTTTTTCTAGTTAATAAACTTGTTTTTCTCAAAAGATTACCAACCACAGATATTTTTTAAAATTGGAAATAAATATAGAACTGAATTAATGAGTTTGTGGCCTAATTTGAGTTACTTTAAAAAGTAAAGTTACTAATTTGCTTCATATAGTGAATTTAAGTAGGAATGAATTTAAATACATTTTAAACACTGAGTGACATGGTAATAGAGCAATCTAAAAAAACACTAATGGTTTATTCATAAAAAAAGCAAACTTAACAATTAGTTTTTATTATAACTTACAGAAAGTAAATCTAAAACATTTTTCAGTTTATGATCACAATAAATTTTGCATAGTTAAAACAACAAAATCATCTTCTTGATAAAAATGTATGTTTCTCAAAGAGCAGCATAGTTTTTTATGACTTCTAAAATGATTTTCATTTCTTCCTTTTGGGGGAAAAATCGTCACATAAACAGCACCCTCATCATTTGTCTTTGAAAGAAGAGGCTTCTGATGTGGTTCGTCAAAAGAAGAAGTACCCAAAGAAGCCTAAAGCAGAGCCTTTGGTAACATCTCAGCAGCCCACTCCTGAGACATTGCCTGTGATCAATAAGAGTGACATTAAGCAATATGACTTTCACAGCTCAGATGAAGATGAATTTCCACAGGTGCTTGTTTTAAAACTTTGTAAAGACATTTCCTCCTACTTTTCTATATTGCTATTCTTTTAAAACATAATTGACATCTTAGTTTTGGTTTTTGCTTGTTCACCTAGTGTTATAAAACAAACATTTTCTATATATGTCTTATACACACAGATAAATGTATTGCCACTAAAACAGTATTTACTTTCTATTATTTTTCAGTTATGTAGAATTTATTCAGTTGTGGAATAACATGGTTTTCAGGTTTTGTCTTCTAAAAATGTCTTTTCCTTTTGTATTTAACTTGGATATTTAGAAATGGAATTACTGGGCCAAAGATTAATAGTATTGTAAGACATTAAAACAAAACTATACATATTGACCAACCATTCCCTTTATAACATTTAATGGAAATTTCACTCATTTCTTCGGTAATAAGTATTTGATTTAAATGATTTAGAAGAGTTGATTATAGTGAAAATTTCTTCAACAAATATTCAACACTTCTATAACAAAATATTTGGAATAAAATTTTAAATTCATTTTCATAAGTGCTTTTTTATGTGCTGTTTTTTAATTGTTATATTTATTGAGGGAATTACAAAGCTAAGGAAAGGCACCCACGTGTCTAGAGATCCTATATGGCAGGCCTGGGAAAACCATGGAAAGAAAAGAGAAAACAAAAAGTTTAAGAGCTCCTACCCTGTGGGGAGCTGGAGGCGATAAAGAGCCAGGGTGCTCTCCCCTCACCAACAGCTGAAAGTTCCCAAGTAATAAGGCAGCTCAGGAGAGCATAGCCCTCCCCTTGCAAAGGTATTTATAACCTTGTGGTGGTGAGCCTTGCCTTCTGGCTCAGGTGAACCAGAGGGACAGCTGATTGGTTATGGCTAGAGGCTGTCTCAGCAACAGGTTAACCAAGTTCTGGGGTCTAAGCTTGACCAAACACAGTGTAATGATCTCCCTCCCAAGAAAGGCCCTAGGGGACTAGGCAAGAGATAAGAATCCAGATTCCTTTGATCTGTAGCAAGTGCATATTTTTCCTGCCTTTTTTGTTATTTTCAGGGGCCCAGTTACCCTAACTGCCTACTTCCTCTGATTTCTCACTGTCTTGAGAAGACACTGTAACTGCTGTTACAGGAAAGAAAAATGAAAGTAAGGCGTTAATGAGAAATGGGCACACAGCCAACTGGTAGCCTTCAGGGTTTTCCTTTTTGTGGACTTTTAGGCTTTGGGAAACGTGAGGGAACCCAGGTAGATGGAGTTGGATTGTCTCAGGACCATTTGAGTCTGAACTGGCTGACATTTTTTCCCAGAATTGTTCACTGAATGGCCCAAGTAGTGTCTGACATGATCTGAATCTGTTCTTGTATGGCTTGTAAAACAGATGAGATATTAGTAGAGTTATTAGGAATATATACACAATATTTAACCTTGGTAATAGTAAATATACCATAGTTTATATAGTAGCCTGTCAGAGAGTACCTTTTTTAGTCTTTGGTACCAAAGGCTGATACCATAAAGCCATTAGGGGCTGTACAAATAGTTTTGGCCTCAGGACTTACTTAATGATGTCTTGGCACAAGTTAGAAGGGACTGACCATTGTTCCCAGTATAAGGAAGTCTTTTGAACCAAGCAACCCTTAGAGTCATCCATATATATTTTAGATTTTAAAATAACCATTTAGATATCTATGGTTGTTTTTTTCTTACAGTAGAATTAGAACTATTAAAAAGGGTGACAATATGTCTTAAGGCCTTGTTGTGTTACTTAATGAGTCATTCATATAATATTTGAGGTATCCCTTGATCTTTGGTTACACATTTCTCTTTGAGTGTTTAAGACCAAGCAGATAGCAAAAATTTAATCAAGGATTAATTTTGGAGATCACAAATGGCTCTCCAAAGGAGACTTTAGGGACCGGGAGTACTGTAGCTTCTCCGATAACTGGTGGTGTTAGGATGAGTCAGGGCCGTGCTGGCCAAATGGCTTCTCACTCCTTTAAGAAGCCAGGAGGACTGATTTTTCCTCAGTTGTGAATTCTCCTGTTTCAGACTGTACACCATGTTTTTGTTTCTGGGTCTCCATATCCTCCCTGATCAGGAAGATAGGTAACTTACCAAGGGGCCAGTGTAAAAGTGTCCTGTCATCTCCAATGGCCTCATGACCTGGGAGCAGGGGCAGAAATATGGGCCTTTTTGGCTCTGGTGAGTCCAGTTGACTTTGGCTTTTACATAGGTTATTAGAACGCTTAGAAATGAAGTTACACCGCCTTTAATGTTTGTACATATAAAGCACATTTGATTACTGAAACAGATCTAGTTAAAGAATGACACAGATGTTTTTGTCCGACCTTCAAGTTTAGTTGTCCTGTGGCAGCATAGGCCATATCTGAAGCATAAAAGGTAGGCACATTTTATCCTTTAATATCTAATAGTTATAAATACAGGCAGAACCTGTTACCCGTCTTGAAAACAATACAAATCTAAAGCAGTTAATTTAACCTGGAAATTGTTAGCAAAAAGACAAGACAGTATACAGTCTTGGCACCTGTGTTTGAAACAGCTTTGATTAGTCCAGATACCTGTGTGAGTACCAATTACCCAGGGAGCATTGGAAACAGAACCACAGAGCTTGAAATTGTTTTTCTCAGATGAAGACCATTGTTTGAGCATGAGGCTATACCCTCAAGCAGGGACTATGTCTAAGAGTTAATTTTCTTATAAGCAGTGGGCTTGAGATATAAAAATATGAGATAGTTATTTAAACAAAATCTTGATTTAAATTATTTGATTACACATAATAGAGTAGAACCTGGTTATTGTTGAACCAAAACAGCTGAGCTCTAATAGACCCTTAACAAATCTGTTTTGAAAGAGAAAACACTATTTGACAATAAAAGCCAATGTTTTTAGTTTAATCTGGGATGGCAATTAATCTGATGTACATTAGAAGTTTTTATTAACATAAGCAATTTTATGACTTACCCATGACTTGAAATTGATAAAACTTAGGTAAGCTATCCCAACATATTTTATCAAACAGGATAAAAGTTAGAATGATTAAAATTAAATCACTTAAACCTAAATGATTAAACCTATTGATGACTATTTGATAGAATTAGCATAAATAAAACAAGAGTTTGTTTGTTTTTTTAAATGAACTCCTTCCATTTGTTTTTTTTTTTTTTATATTTATTTTTATTTTTGGAGAGAGAGACAGAGATACACAGAGAGATAGGGAGAGGAAGACAGATAGATGGGTGCGCCAGCAGCCTCTCAGCTGCTGCGAATGAAATCCAGATGCATGCGCCCCATTGTGTCACTTTGCATCTGGCTAAACGTGGGACCTGGAGATTGGAACCAGCGTTCTTAGGCTTAGGAGGCAGGCGCCTTAACCGCTAAGCCATCTCTCCAGCCCTGTTTGTTTGTTTTTTGAGGCAAGCCCAACAGACTGGCTTTTTTTCTTTAATGTGAGAGAGAGAAGGAGGGAGGAAGGGAGGGAGAATTGACATGCCAGGGCCTCCAGCCACTATAATCAAACTCCAGACATGTACGCAACCTTGTGAGCATGTGCAGCCTTGTATGCTTGCATCACCTTGTGTGTCTGGCTTACGTGAGACCTGTAGAGTCAAACATGGGTCCTTAGGCTTCGCAGGCAAGTGCCTTAACCACTAAGCCATCTCTCCAGCCCAAGAATTATTTTTAAAGACAGCATTCTTAGGTATGAAAACCTTATCTTTGTAAATTAAATACTTACAAGTGAACATTTACTGGAAGATTCAGTTACTCTAATAGTTAATGTTTTGGCAAATAGAGATACATAGCTAACTTATTGAGAGCCTTAAAGTTAGTTTTTATAAACCCTTAAACCATAACATTAGCATCAGTGAGCTGTTAATGAGTGAAGGCTTAACCAAAAGATTTAGTTTCTCCAGTGGTTAAAACTTTGACAAACAGAGGAACCTAGTTTACCAAGAGCCTCAAAGCCAGTTTTTATATCCCTTAAACCATCAACAAATTGACATCATGATCCGTTGGACTCGGGGTTTTTTTCTTTGTTTGTTTTGTTGTTTTTTTTTTTTTTTTTTTTTTTTAACTGGTTAAAACCTTAGCATCAAGTAAACGTACTTTAGATTTTTATCAAATTAAATGTTTCAGTAGAGGGGCCCTTCCCCAAGCAACCTTTATTATGATTATGATCTCTGGTGATGTCTATCCTTTTTCTTTTCCATTTCTTTTTCTTTTCTTTCTGTCTCTCCCCCTTTTCCCCCCCCCCTTTTTGTTTACTTTCTTTCTCTCTCAGCTTCCCAATGATGATAAACAGCATTTGCAGCCTGGAGCAACTGTTTTAAGCCCTTACCTTGTTTGGCTACCAGTTTTTGTAATTTCTTATGAAAATCAAGTGTTGGCTGAGTTAAAAAATTATCTTTAAAATTTTTTCCTCCATAATATCTGGAGTTACATTAGTATGTTTTTTGTTTGTTTGTTTTTGTCTCCTTAAATCTCTGGAGAAAAGTAGTGGGCAATTTTTGTTCTTCCTGTATTATCTAAATGAGCCGTTTTTAGGAGACAGTCTAGCAGAGACTTTAGGGGTATCTTGGAAGCCAGTTGTCCCATCTGAAACAAAGTGAAGGACACTGAAAGAAGAATCTGGAGTCACATTATATCCCATCCTGTCTCACATCTTGTTGGAGGGGGCACCCCTCCAGCTGGATTGGGAGAAGAAATTAGGGTTTTTTATCTCCTTACCACAAGAATCCTAACCCAAATTTCCCTGTTCTCTCCCCAGTCAAAAGGGGGCACATAGTGCTGTCTATGTGCCTCTTGGGGCAAGGAAGGTCCAAGGTAGGATATCTGTGCTCGTCCTACAAGGCCAGCTCCCAAGCTTGAGTTCCTGTACACTTTTACCCTAATCCTTGCATGTGCTTTACATCATGGCACTTATATAAGGACAGCCACTGGCATTTTAAGTCCAAGTGTGAAGATTTCCACCCTTACTCCTGTCTTAGTAGCTTAAGCTTAATGCACTACTTTGGTGAAGAAATTCCTGGGACCCCTTTTCTTTCTCCCCTCTTGGGAGCCTGGGATATGGGTCCTCCCCTGGTCTATGAATGTTTTAGAATGGTCTAGGGACTGGTAGTATTTTAAAGGTAATCTCTGGTTTTATTACCTTAAATATAGGGATTAGAGGTGTGACCTGTCACATCCAGCAGAATCTTAACCCTTGTTGATATTTGAGAGAGACAAAATGAAAGCAATCACTTACTTGATGTCTTTCTAGCATGTCTGTTTTTATATTAACAAACATTTTAGATAAGCCTGATGCTTGTCTTACATAAAGAGTTTGTAACCTGATCAAATAGTGAAAAATTCTTTAATATTCAACACTTTCATAACAAAATATTTGGAATAAAATTTTAAATTATATTTTTGCTGGGCGTGGCGGTTAATCCCAGCACTCGGGAAGCTGAGGTAAGAGGATCATTGTGAGTTTGAGGCCACCCTGAGACTACATAGTGAATTCCAGGTCAGCCTGGGCTAGAGTGAGACCCTACCTCGAAAAACCAAAAAAAAAAAAAAAAAAGTTAAAATTTTAAATTATATTTTCATAAGTGCTATTTTTAAAGAAATATATTTTTATTTATTTATTTGAGGGAGAGAGAGAATGGGTACACCAGGGCCTCTAGCCACTGCAGATGAACTCCAGATGCATTTGCCACCATGTGCATCTGGCTTATGTGAGTTCTGGAGAATTGAACCTGGGTCCTTGGGCTTTGCAGGCAAGTGTCTTAACTGCTAAGCCATCTCTCCAGCTCCATAAGTTATTAAAACAAGGTTTTTATTCTGCATATTAAAGGATCAAGTTTTCTTTCCCTGAAAAGTTATACTGTATACTTTCTACTTCTCTTTTTTTCTGTATGGTATTGAAAATTCAAAATACTGTAACATGTACCTTGAATATATTACCAAATTTATCGTATTTTAATATTCTTATTTAGTTGACCTATAGACAATTTTCTTTTAAAAATGAGTTTGAAAGCAAAACTATTTATAAAACATGTTGCAATCATTTAAAATTTAGAGTGCATATAAATGTGCCCCTGTAGGTTATATTACATTATTTTTCATCCTATCACTGAATCAGTTTTTCCACCCCAGTTAGTATGGCATTCATATTCACAATGATGTGTTTTATATTCTCTTAAGAACCACTTAACAAAATCTGTGGTTACTTTGTCAGAGGATTATACAGTTAGATTGGGATAATGCTTTGTGTAAACATGGGCATTCATTGAGTGACCATTTTGAAGATTGAGAGCTGTAGTGTCCTAATAGATAGTGGTTTTCACGTGCAGAGTATATAGGAAGCCTGGCAGAAACAACAGCATTGTTGAGGAACTTGCTAGCAGTTTGGCATTCCTGGAACTGAAAAAGCAGAAGAGGAAGGAAAGATAAAAGAGATGATCCCTGTAGTGGTAGGTAAGCATATAGTCTCCATCAATGTTATAAACTCTGAAAAATAGGTAAAAGTTTTAAGCCAGAAAATTACAAAGTTAAATATATGTAAGACTTGTAATTTTATATTGGTAGCACTAATTAGGTTAGAAAGTTATGCTGTACATTTCCTGCTCTTTAAGAAGGATGCCCCCAGAGACCATGACCTTTTCCCTAATTGCTAGGCTCAGTTCATTCAACCTGAGAGGAAAGCTCAGTAACCCTAAGTGGTCATATATTATTTGTGTATTAAGGAATCTTCATTTTTATTTTTATTTTTTGGTTTTTGTTGTTGTTGTTGTTGTTTGAGGTAGGGTTTCACTCTAGCCCAGGCTGACCTAGAATTCACTATGGAGTCTCAGGGTGGCCTCAAACTCAAGCGATCCTCCTACCTCTACCTCCCGAGTAGGATTAAAGGTGTTTGTCACCATGCCCAGCTCTTCATTTTGATTTCTTAAGGTTTATATTTATTTATATAATCATCACTCCACCCCCACATTAAAAGTTCACTTTGCAACTTTTGAATTTTTCTGAGTCATTATGCTAAGGTCTTAGACAACTCTCAGGTGTTTTTCATAGTAACTCCACAATGCTAAGGATTAAGTATTTAATAGTACCCTTTCCTTGCTAAGGTCTAAGTATTTGTTTATGCATAGACGTCATTCATTAGTACCTCTTTAGAATGTAGTTTTTCTAAATTCAGCATGCTATACTTTTAAAAAATAAGGTAAAGTAATCATACAGCTTCTTTGTTAATAAACAAGGAACAAGCATTTTACCCAGACTTACCCAACTTATTTATAGAGAGCAGAATGAAAAAGCCTTGTTTCTTACTTTATCCTGTTCTGGTTCTCCTGTCAGACTGGCAGCCTTTCCCGTGTATCCTGGAACCCACCCCCAGGGAGTGATTGTTGAGAGGAAGGAGTGACACACGTTAGGCAAGAGACTTTGTTGTGTTACTTCCTCGTAGTTCTTAGAAGATGCTTATAAAGGATTCAAAGTATAAAATTTTAAGTTTGGGATTTAGTTCTCCAGGAAAAAGAGAAATCAGCCCCAGCTTAGCTTCATAGGGTTGTTGAGGTATATTGGAACCTTTTTCCCCTAATGCCTCTGCTCAGTGGTAGTTAATACAGTTTGGAAATAATGTAGAAAAAATGTTTCCTCTCTAAATAGGAAGCAAAGGATTTGTGGGGTTCAAACATTTGCAAGTAAATATGGTTAGCCTCATGTGTGAGAAAGAGCTGTGCTATGCTTACACTAAGACTAAGAAGCAACTAAACTGAAGTACTGGAATTGTGTTGTTATTTAACTGTTTTGAGTAGACATATTAGACATATTCTCTTAACATGTCAGAGTCTATTTGTATATCATTACTTAACCTATTGAATGAGATTTATAAGTTGTGTTTTGATAAATCAATGCTGTCCCTTCAGATTATATAAGAGATATTTGTCTGGTACCGCCTGGCCTAGGCAAAATGCTTTTAATGTGCCTTTATTTTTTTTAACATCTTTATATTTTTCAGTCAGGCATGGTGGCTTGCATCTATAATGCAAGCACTTGGGAGGCTGAAGCAGATGAATCACCATGAGTTCAAGGCCAACCTGGTCTTCATACTGAGTTCAGGTCACCCTGGGCTACAGAGTGAGACCCTATCTCCAAAAAATAAAAAAATAAAGTCTGGGCTGGAGAGATGGCTTAGCGGTTAAGGCGCCTGCCTCCTAACCCTAAGAAAACCAGTTCCAATCTCCAGGTCCCACGTTTAGCCAGATGCAAAGTGACACGAGGGCGCAACGCCACACTTGCCCACAAGGGGGCGCACGCATCTGGATTTCGTTCACAGCAGCTGAGAGGCTGCTGGCGTGCCAATCTCTATCTTTCTTCCTCTCCCTCTCTCTCTGTCTCTCTCTCCAAAATAAAAATAAATATAAAAAAAAATTTTTTTAAATAAAGTCTTCTCCTATATTGTTGTGATCTTACTGTTTCTCCTGTGGCCAACCTGTTTACCTTTAGCAAGTTTCTTTCTCCTAAATTTCTGTTTCTGATCTGCTAAGCTTAAGAAGAGATTTAAAGAAAAGATACAAAAGTGAAAGTTTTTTACCTTTTTATTGACAACCTCCATACATACATACAGACAATATACCATGATATAATCCCTCCCACAACCTTTCCCTCCTGAATCCACCTCCACTGAATCCCTTCTTTCTAACTAGTCTCTTCTATTTTGGTGTCATCATTTTTAAATTTTTTATTTGCAAGCAGAAAGAAGGCCAGATAGAGAGAATGGATGAACCAGGTCCTTTACCCACTTCTAAAAACTTAAAAATAGATTTAAAAAACAACTCCAGGGCTGGAAAGATGGCTTAGCAGATAAGGCACATGCCTGTGAAGCCTAAGGATCCAGTTTCAATTCTCCAGGTCCCACATAAGCCAGATGCACATAGTGGTAGATGCATCTAGAGTTCATTTGCAGTGGCTAGAGGCCCTGGCATGCCTACCCATTCTCTCCTTCTCTTTTTTTTTTTTTTTAATTATTTATTTATTTATTTGAGAGAGAGAGAGAGAGAATGGACACACCAGGGCCTCCAGCCACTGCAGACAAACTCCAGATGCATGCGCCTCCTTGTGCATCTGGCTTACATGGGTCCTGGAGAATTGAGCCTCAAACCGGGTCCTTAGGCTTCACAGGCAAGCACTTAACCACTAAGCCATTTCTCCAGCTCTCTCCGTCTCTCTTTCTAGCTCACTCTCTCTCTCTCTCTCTCTCTCTTTCCCTTTCTCTCTCTCTCTCTAATAAATAAATAAAAATAAAATCTTAAAAAAAAAATCCAGACACATGCTCCACTTTGTGCATCTGGCTTTACATGGGTACTGGGGAATTGAACCCAGGTCATTAGGCTTTGCAGACAAGTGCTTTAACTGCTGAGCCATCTCTCCAGCCCTGGTATCATCATTTTTTACCCTACTGTTCTGCAGGTTGTGTGTAAGTAGTGTCAGCCACTGTGAGACCATGAGTGCCATGGCCATTTTGTGTCTGGAAGACAGCATTTTGATCACTCTTCCCCTTCCTTTGGCTTTTTACATTCTTTCTGCCACCTCTTCCACAATGGGCCCCGAGCCTTGGAGTGTGGTAGAGATGTCTTACTTAGTGTTGGACATTCCCCTATCACTTCTCAGCACTTAGGTGAGTTTTGGTTTCCCAGTGATCATGACCATCTGAAAAGAGCAGCTTCTTTAACCAAAAGTGAGAGTAGCATTAATATAGGGGCATAAACTTAAGTATTTAGAGGGCAGTTTGGTGAGCATAATATATCCATTTATCCAGACAACAGTAATAGTTTCCACCCCTTAAAGCTTATGACCTTTCCAGCCATAAGTGTTTGATTAGGTTTTCAGTACCAGACATGAATTCCCTCTTATGGAGCAGGTCCCAAATCCAGAGAGCATTTGGTTTCTCCCAAAACAGACATGCCATCCTTGTACCAGTTGGCACATTTTGCCTGGCTAGCCAGCCATTAAACTTGTAGGGTCCATTGCTGGTTAAGACCATTGATGACTTTTCTCCCCCAACAGGCTGCTTAGCTCTTTGTAACATCATGACAGCTGGTCAAAGGCTTCCAGCTCAACTCCAGCTTGATTTCACAGTGTTCTGCAGCCCACACATGTGTTTCAGCAATAGGGTCTAAACATCTAGTTCTGGTGGGCAGCCGAGAGCCTTGGCAATAGCCTGTAGTGTTTGTGGGGGGATCAGGGACCTCCCTGGCCAACAACTCTCTGGAAGGTATCCTACACTGGCCTTGAAATCTTCTTATAACAATCTATGGCTTCTGGGCACAGCATTATACACCTCACAGGGTACTTTTGCCCAAATTCTTTCTTTTAACATTTATATTATTTAGCTAGAAAAAAATAGATTCCACAGGGCATGGTGGCACATGCCTTTAATCCTAGCACTTGGGAAGCAGAGGTAGGATGATCGCTATGAGTTTGAGACCACCCTGAGACTACATAGTGAATTCTAGGTCAGCCTGGGATAGAGTGAGACTCTACCTTGAAAAGCCAAAAAATAAAAAACATAAGCTGGGCATGGTGGCACACACCTTTAATTCCAGTGCTCGATAGGCAGAGGTGAGAGGATTGCCATGAGTTCAAGGCCACCCTGAGACTACAGATTGAATTTCAGATTAGCCTGGGCTAGAGTGAGATGGAAAAAACAAAACCAATAATAATAAAAATTAAAAAGTAGATTTCTATATGACTTATCATAACATCTTTACTTTTGATTAACCTTCCTCCTGGCCTGTCTTCTCCATCTCTTCTCTCTTTCTTTTTACCTAATCAAGAGCACCCCCCCCCCTTTTTTTTTACTTCCTAGCTTTTGGTTAATGTATTGTGGAAAGAATTTACCAATAAATTTATGCAAGTTCTTATAGGTGAAGCCTGTCATTGAACATTTATGACTGCATATATTATTTACAATATATAGATGAAATATGTGAAAATTGTACTAATTCTTTTTATTATTATTATTTGAGAAGGCTAGAGAGAGAGAGAATTGGCACGCCAGTGGCCTCTCAGCCACTGAACTCCAGACGCATGTGCCCCCTTGTGGGCAAGTGCAGCATTGTACCCTTGCGTCACTTTTTGCATCTGGCTAAACATGGACCTGGAGATTGGAACCGGCATTCTTAGGTTCGGCAGGCAGATACCTTAACTGCCAAGCCATCTCTCCAGACCATGTACTAATTCTTTTTAAGTCAGGAGCACTTTGTGTTCAGAAGCAAGTAAACAATACCATGTATACTTAACCTATAAGACATAATCCATTAAAAATAAAGATTTTTTAGCTGTAAAAAATACTTGTCTCTCATGAAATGTTTGGAGGAATTAGCTACCTACTAGATGTAGGCAGATGGATTTGTGACCAAATATCTTTTTTCTCCAGGTCCCATCCCCGGTATCAGAAGCTGAAGAAGAAAATGATCCTGATGGTCCCTGTGCTTTTCGAAGGCGGGCAGGATGCCAGTATTATGCAGTAAGAATTTTATTTCTTGTTATACTTTTGTGAGCTAGAACTGACAAACAACTCATATCAAGGTGACTTAGGCTTGTTCTAAAATTGGGAAATGTATCAGTATTTTTATATAGCTTCTCCTGTGTGAATACTGGTAAAAGAGGCTAAAAGTTGTTGAATCTTTTCAAAAGGTATGGGGATCCATTACTTGGACATTAACAGTTCCTTGTATTTTAGAAGCTTAGTTTTACTTTGGGCTTTACTTACAGGTTTAAGTGTTGAGAAAATTGGCACCACAATCTCTAAGTTGGTTCTGGAGTCTTTAGTTAAAGCCTTTGAGTGTTTATTGAAATTTATTATTAGCTAAATCTATCTTGACTATACATATCCAATAAGAATCAAACTTAAAGTTTTTAAACTTGCTTCTGACAATATTTTGCCTGATAATTATATGCATAACTTTTGGGGCACATTTAAAATCTCTTTGTGCTATTAAGCCGATTTTAGGTACAGTATTTTATAAAAGAATTGTCCTCGCCCCCAACTCTGAGTGTTAACTGTTCAGTAATGACAGTGGGTTTACTTCTTTTACATGACTTGTGGAGCCCAATTTCCTCAATTACATTATGGTTAACATACACTGACAGCTTTTTGAGGATGTATTTAAGTTAGGAAGGATAAGTATTTGTTTAAAAGTTATACTAACCCAGGCATGGTGGCACACGCCTTTAATTCCAGCACTCGGGAGGCAGAGGTAGGAGGATCGCCATGAGTTCGATCGAGGCCACCCTGAGACTACATAGTGAATTTCAGGTCAGCCTGAGCTAGAGTGAGGCCCTACCTCAGGAAAAAAGAAAAAAAAAAGTTATGCTGATGAGAGAAAAGAAAACTTATGGAAGGAGGTCAAAAAATAGAAATGTAGAATAATGAATATAATAGGAAGCCAAAGAAGTCTGTTTCTTAAAAATAAAGAGAAAGTTTCAGCCAGGCATGGTGGCACAGGCCTTTAATCCTAGCAGTTGGGAGGCAGAGGTAGGAGGATCACCATGAGTTCAAGGCTACCCTGAGACTACATAGTGAATTCTCTGTCAACCTGGACTAGAGTGAAACCCTACCTTTAAAAAAAAAGAGAGAGAGAGCTGGGCATGGTGGCGCACGCCTTTAATCCCAGCACTTGGGAGGCAGAGGTAAGACGATTGCCGTGAGTTCAAGGCCACTCTGAGACTACATAGTGAATTCCACGTCAGCCTGGGCCAGAGTGAGACCCTGCCTCAAAAAAAGAGAGAGAGAAAGAAAGAGTTTCAGCTTAACCTATGCATGTTTGAAGGGAGTTGTTAGTCTCCCTGTGTCCCCCCAAAAATCCATTCTGAAGTATCAAAATAAGTTAAGACTATAAATTACTAATTTTTCCAGCTCTTTAGGCATAAATATTAAAAGACATTATTCCTTATTTATACTTTTTAAAATACATGCAAAATATGTTTATAAATTAATTTTAGCACATATAATTTGGGTGAGTTAACTTTTTAATTTAATATAATTTAAGCCCCAGTTTTATAGTTTTCTCCTATATTTTGATTGTTCTGCTGATCTACCTGTAATTTTTTTCTTTTCTTAATTTAGCTTTTCTTCATTTCAGATTTACTCACAAGTTATCCTGTTTTTCCTTTCTTTGCAGCCTCGTTTGGACCAAGCTAACCATGTATGTGAAAATTCAGAATTGGCAGATATAGATAAATTGAGGTATAGGCACTGCCTTACAACACTTACAGTCCCAAGAAGATGTATAGGATTTGCAAGGAGGCGGATTGGCAGAGGAGGAAGGTAATCTGTCTTGACCGGGGTTTTTGTTTGCCAGTAAGAAGGGAAGCTTCAGAGAAACTTATATGACACCTGTATGTCTTCTTTTTCAGGGTCATCATGGACCGAATATCCACAGACCATGACCCAATCTTGAAACAGATAGACCCTGAAATGCTGAATAGTTTTTCAAGCTCTTCCCACACTATAGACTTTTCTTCTAATTTTTCTCGGACCAATGCTTCCAGTAAACCTTGTGAAAATAGACTCTCCCTTTCTGAAATATTAAGCAATATCAGATCATGTCGACTACAGTGTTTTCAGCCAAGGCTACTAAATGTACAGAATATTGATAATGAAGAATGTACCTCAAGAAAACCAGGGCAGACTGTGAACAATAAAAGAGTTTCTGCAGCATCTGTAGCTTTATTGAACACCAGCAAGAATGGCATATCAGGTAAGCCATCCCTGTGCTGAAGTGCCTCCTCTGCTCTTCTTTCATTTTTCTTAGCCTCTAATAAACTCACAGGAAATTTTGGAGGTTTAATTTCCCTACTCAGGAAAAGAAATTTATCCTAACCAGCTAAAATTTTTTCAATCTAAGAAGCAAAACTCTACTAATAAGGTTTATTTTGCATTTTAACTGAAATGTCCTAACTGGTGTGTATAAAGCCACTGGTACATGTATTTTGATGTAAATATCTATTTGGTGTGGTGAATCTGTAGGCCAAACACAGAATTCCCTGTGGGCCTGCTTTTGCAAACTGTTGCAGATCTTCATTACTCAGTGCTGTCCACCTCTTCTGTTAAAGGAAAATTCATTTTGTTATGAATTTTGCTGAAATGTAAACATTGCTCCTTTGGAGATCTCTTGAAAGCCTTTCTGCGAAATTATTTTTTGTTTTGGAATTTTTTTTTTTTTTTTTTTTTTTTTAGTTTTTCAAGGTAGGGTCTCACTCTGGCTCAGGCTGACCTGGTATTCACTATGTAGTCTCAGGGTGGCCTTGAACTCCACAATCCTTCTACCTCTGCCTCCCGAGTGCTGGGATTAAAGGTGTGCGCCACCACGCCCGGCTGGATTTTTTTTTTTTTGAAGCTGGGTCTCACTCTAGTTTGGGCTCTCCTTGGAACTCACTCTGTAGCTTCAGGCTGGCCCCAGTCTCCTAGCAGTCCTCCTACCTCAGCCTCCTGAGTGCTGGGATTAAAGGCATGTGCTGCCATGCCCAGCTGAGAAATTAATTTTTTAGGAAGATTTCTTTTTTAAAAAATATTTACTTATTTGAGAGAGAGAGAATGGGCGCCCCAGGGCATCCAGTCACTACAAAGGAACTCCAGGTGCATGTGCCCCCTTGTGCATCTGGCTTATGTGGGTCCTGGAGAATCGAACCAGGATTCTTTGGCTTTGCAAAGCCATCTCTCCAGTCCCAATTTTTTAGGAAATTTTCTATAAATAGTTTTGATTTTTGTCTGATCTCTTACCTGCCTAGGTGAGACATTATACCAATGGTGGTGACATGCACTTGTAATACCAGCACTTTGTAAGTGGAGGCAGGAGGATTAGCTAGTTTTAGGCTAGCCTTGAATGGATGGGAGGGAGAGAGGGAGGGAAAAAGATTGTACTTCAGGGTTCTTTTGTGTGTTAACTTTGGGGTGATTTTGTTTGTTTATTTTTTAATACTTTATTCATTTATTTGATAAAGAAAATGGGCTAGGCACCTCAGGGCCTCTAGTCACTGCAAATGAATTCCAGGTGCATATATCACCTTGTGCATCTGGCTTTATGTGGGTACTGGGGAATTGAACCTGTGTTATAGGCTTCACAAGCAAGTGCCTTAATCACTAAGGCATCTCTCCAGTCCTTGTTTATTTTTTTAATTTTTAATTATTTATTATTTGAGAGAGAGAGATAGGCAGATAGAGAGAATGGGTGCACCAAGGCCTCCAGCCACTGCAAATGAACTCCAGACAAATGCACCACCTTGTACATCTGACTTATATGGGTCCTGAGGACTTGAGCCTGTGTCCTTTGGCTTCACAGGCAAGCACCTTATCCACTAAGTCATCTCTCCAGCCCTTGTTTATTTTGTGAGGCTGGGTCTCACTCTAGCCCAGGCTGACCTAGAACTCACTGTGCGGGCTCAAGTGTGGCCTGAAACTCCTTGTAATTCTACTCAAGTACTGGGATTAGGCATACCTATCTTTTAAAAAATATTTTTATTTAAATATTTTTATTTATTTCAGAGAGAGAGTCAGACAGAAAGAATGAACATGAGTATGCCAGGGCTTCCTGCCACTACAAATGAACTCCAGATGCATGCACCGCTTTGTGCATCTGACTTTACATGGGTACTGAGGGATTGAACCTGGGCCAGCAGACTTTGTAAGCAAGCACCTTTAATTGTTGAGCTATCTCCAAACCACGCCCAGCTTTAATTGTGTATTTTTATTACATGTACATTGTAAATTATTGTATCTAGAGCAGAGGTGTCCAAATTTCAACTTCTTTGGACCATTGAATGAAGAATTTTCTTAGGCCACACATTAAATACAGTAGAGAATCTGAAATACAATTTTGACATGTTTTAGTTTATAGATGGTCTGTTATGTATATACAAATACATATTTAAATATATATAATTTATAAAGATACTTCTTATAGTATGTCATTGCAAATAATGCATGGTTCCCAGTGAAAAAAATAGATGCCTTATATTATTGATAGCCTTTCTTTACTTAAAAAAAAGTATATATATTTCAAGTGATTTTAATTCATTTTAGGTTGGAGTTTAGTCTCAGTGGTGTTCAATCTTTTATTTACCAACTATATTCCAATTTGATATAGATATTACCTGTTTAAAGATTGTAATGGGAAATTGGTTTTGTTAAATGAGTAGAAGTTATCATGTCGTTTCCTTAATTTTTTCCTAAGTGAACTTATGTAAGACAATGGTATCTCTCTATATAATGTTTATGAGTCAGAGAAGTTTAATGAAGTTTTCTTTTTTAGCTGAAATGTGTATGTAGCATAATTTGAGGTCATAGGGTTTTTAGAACTCTAAAGATAGTTGACCAGTTTTGTTTTTTTTGTTTTTTTGTTTTTTTGTTTTTTTTGGTTTTGCAAGGTAGGGTCTCACTCTGGTCCAGGCTGACCTGGAATTCACTATGTAGTCTCAGGGTGGCCTCGAACTCTCGGCGATCCTCCTACCTCTGCCTCCCGAGTGCTGGGATTAAAGGTGTGCGCCACCACGCCCGGCAGTTGACCAGTTTTTTGATCAAATCTTTCACTAGTCAACTTTCAAGACAATTCAAATTATTTGAACTGAAATTCCTATACAATTTTTGCCAAAAAGGGAATTCAAAAACAAACCAAATATAGGAAATTATAGTTACATTTCACTGTACACTGTGTTTTTTCTTATACTAATATATTCCATATAAAACATAACATATAAAAATGATTTTAAAAGGCAGGCATGGTGGTACACACCTTTAATCCCAGCACTTGGAAAGCAGATGTAGGAGGATCACTGTGAGTTTGAGGCCAGCCTGAAACTATATAGTGAATTCCAGGTCAACCTGGGCTAGAATGCAACGCTATCTCGATTAATCTTTTAATTTTTAATCTTTCAACTTCACCAGGGTCAGATATTTGCAGATATCCAGATCTAGATTTAACTTAATTGTTTCTAGAAAATATCCTGTCACAATGCCATCAATACTAAATATGAACTGATACAAAATATAACATAGTGCTTAAAAAGTTCCCTAATAATCAACTTTACAACCTATGACTCTATCCGTATATCAGCCTAGTGTACATGCACAGCTCAGGGAGTTTAAATCTCTAGTGCATGTTGTTAACATAGTCAACAAGGTTTCTTGGTTTGGTTTTGCTTTGTTTTCCCTTAATTTATGGCCCCATAGACTTGGTGTTTTATTAAAATTAAGTTTGCAACTTTAGCCCCTAGATGGCAGATCCCTGCTAAAGGGGACATGTCACTGGGGGTGAGTCTTGGAGGAGGACAGCCCTAAGGTGTGTGGAGAGCAGTTTGAATTCAAGCTGTTCCTGCTTTTTGGTGTTTACTGGCTGTTTGATGGTGTCTCTCTGCTTGGATCTATAAAAGTGAGGCAGCTTATTCCACCATTGATGGTGTTCCCCTGAAATTAGTAAGCCTGAAGTAAACCCTTTCCTCCCATAAGCTGCTTTTGTCAGGTATATGTCCAGCAACATAAAACTGACCACAACACTTAACATCAGGAAAAAAAATAGTATTTTAATCTGTCATTTTGCTTGTAATTTTTTTTATCCTTAACATGCTATCATTTCTTTCAACTAAATACATTAGAAGTCAATGTTTAAGATGAGTCTTTTGTATTATTTGTTAATAAAGCAAAGGTTTTTTGTTGCTGTTTGAAATTATTTATTCATTTATTTATTTGCAAGCAGAGACAGAGAGAAAGGCACAGACACTCAGAGAATGGGTGTATCAGGGCCTCTAGCCACTGCAAATGAACTCAAGATGCATGCGCTGCTTTGTGCATCTGGCTTTGTGTGGTTACTGGGGCCCTAGGACAAGCGTCTTAACTGCTCAAATATCCCTCCAGCTCTCCTCCCCCCCCCCTTTTTTATTTACTGTTTCTTTCTATACTGGCTGAGACCCTCTAGTCCTTGAAGCCATGAGGGTTTTGTTTTGTTTCTAACAATTTGCTTTTATTTTAAAGTACTAGGCTTGGTGGCTAGAGATATGGCTCAGTAGTCATTTTTACTTAGCATACCTGAGATCCTAGGTTTGAGCTCTGATACCACAGAGTATCAATACCTAGTTAAAAGTCTTGAATGGTATTTTTCTTAGCAGTTGAAAAGCTGTACTAATTTTAAGTTCTCATTCATGACAGCTATATTCACTACATAGTTTTCTCTCAGTTATGTTAGAAAATAAGAGAATTTAACTGCAGTTCAATAATACCAATATAATTTGCCTTATATACATACTTACAGAAATACTATAGAAAATCTTATTTTTCCTCTTGATAGCCATATACAAAATAATGGGATCCTTGTGTATTTGGTTTAACAGTTTTTGTCTTTCGCTCATTGTTCATGAAGTTGGTCGTGAAAGCTGTCTGGCTTTTAAGAATAATACGACTAAGGTTGGGGGTGTAGCTCAGTTGATAGAGTGTCTGCTTGGCATGGTAGAGGTATTGGATTTGCTCACCAGCACAACATAAACTGGATGTGGAGTCTCACACCTGTCATTCTAGCACAAGTGAAAGTGATGGCAGGAGGAACAGATGTTTAAAATCATCTTCAGCTACATAGTGAGTTTGAGGCCAGCCTGGGATTCATGAGACTTGTCTTAAAAATATAACAAGCTGGGTGTGGTGGCACTTGGGAGGTAGAAGTAGGAGGGTTGCTATGAGTTCGAGGCCAGGCTGGTACTACAGAGTAAGTTCCTGGTCAACCCGGGCTAAAGTGAGACCTTGACTTGCAAAGAAGAAAGAAAGGAGAGTGGGGGTGGGAGGTGGGGAAGAAGGAAGGAAGGAGGTCGGTCAGTCAAGAAACAAAATAAAAATATATTAACTTGACAGAATATATATATCTTAATTATTAGTATTGAATTTTCTTTCATAGCTTGCAAATTCCATCAAAGGAAAGAGTTAGTAAACATGAAATGTCATGTGCTTAGCAGCAGTCTTAATGACATGACAGGTTTCTTGATTCATAAGAAAAGCAGGCTGCATGTTTCGCAAATCTGAGTGTTTAACCGAGTTCTCTGATTTTCACGTTGTGAATGATCCTGCTTAAATATTTTAAGTCATAATCTGTTCAAATACATTTTATTTTAATTTATTAATTATTTAGAGATAGGATTCTTCTATATACCCCCATTTGGCCTCAAACATGTGATCTTCCCGCCTTAGAATCCAGGATTAAATTCATGTGCCACTATTCCTAAATTATATCCATAATTTTTGATAGTACTAAAAGAAAAATTTTAAATGTATGTGCTGAGTATTAGAAGAACTCAAAGCCTTTGTTTTGTTTATTTGTGTTATTTCTTGAGGTAGTGTCTAGCTCTAGCCCGAGCTGGCCTAGAATTTACTGTGTAGTCTCAGACTGGCTTCGAACTCAAGGAGATCCTTCTACCTCTGCCTCCTGAATGTTGGGAAGGCATGTACCACCTTTAAATCAAATGAAAAATGTTTGTCTTTCTTTTTTTTTAATATTTTATGTTTTATTTATTTATGAGAGAGAAAATGAGAATGGGCACACCAGGGCCTCTAGCCACTGCAAAGAAACTCCAAACGCTTGCTCCACCACATTCAGCTTAGGTGGGTTCTGGGGAATTGAACCTGGATCCTTAGGTTTCGCAGGCAAGCACCTTAACCACTAAGCCATCTCTTCAGCCCATGAAAAAATGTCTTTTTTATTAGATATTGAGCAAAATGTTTTCTTTTCTTTTTTTTTTTTTTTTTTTTTTTTTTTTTTTTTTTTTTTTTTTTTGGTCTTTTGAAGTAGGGTCTCACTCTAGCTCAGGCTGACCTGGAATTCACTATGTAGTCTCAGGGTGGCCTTGAACTCATGGCAATCCTCCTACCTATACATAATTATTTACACTGTGCTATTATATACAAAACACTGTGTTATTTAAAAGTAAAAAGTGTATTTTCGTTTGTTTTTATTTACTGGAGTTTGTTTGTTATGTTCTACCCCAGGTTGGAATTCACTATGTAGTGTCATAGTGGCCTTTAACTCAAAGCAATCCTCCTACCTTTTGCCTCATGGGGCTGGGATTAAATTTTTTTATTTTTAATTTTAATTTTTGATGTTCAGTTTCTCTCTTCTTTCTTTCTTAAATTGCTATGAAATGTTGGCAGCCATAAAAGTTTAAGTTCAAATAGGTAAAACTATGTTAACAACTAAGATACTCATAAGGAATTTATTTTGAAGGATTAAGGTTGTTCTAAAAATAAGAAAAAGATTCAGACCTAAGGGATTTTAGTGTTTTTAGCGTGACTGTAAATAGACATGGTAATGAAATTCCAACTACTGAGCCTGGGCATCTGAAGTTTAAATTGATCTTTAGTTTGTTGTTATTATTTTAGCATTCGTTTGTTCACTTCTTGATTACTGCTTCCTTTAGGGCTCCGGTGGTTTATGGGAACTATCACTATACTCACCATTTTCTACTGGGATATTGAAATAGAATTTCCCTAATCCCTCCAAACCACTAAACCAGGCATATACCATCCTTAAACACAAGCACACCAGAGATACATACAGTCAACACTGCTTTAATAAAGCATTTGTTAAAATTTGTAACAGAGACCTACCTAGTGCTAGATATATAGTCATCTTCACTTGTAGATAATCTTCATTATTGCATTGGATGTGGTTAGGTAAGCCATGAAAGTTTTATTTGAGCCTGTGTTTAAAAAATTCATGGCTTCCCCAAAATACATCATCTTAGTTCACTTTAAGAAGTACTGCATTAAAGGTTGAGAAATTTTAAAAAATAAAAAGGCAGGTACAGCAGAAAATAATCAAACCTGAAAGGTAAATGACCTTTGAATACAACCAGCATTCCAAGAATGGTGAAAAGGTCCATGGATTCATATGAAAAATAAAAGATGACTATTAAGTCCAATATTGGGAGTGACTTCAATGTATGAAAGGTGTATGAAAGAAGACAGTCAGTCAGTCATATACAGACATTAGCTTAAAATGCAAGTGTTACTTATAGAATAACATACTTGAATATATTAAGGAGGAAATTCTGTGGTAGGTATACTAATCTATTAGAGTATGTTAACCAGGAAGATTTGTAAAACTATTTGAGGAAAAGAGTGTTTCCCATTTATCCAGAGTAGTCAGATATTGCCACCTTTATAGGACACACAGATTTCTGAGTAATTTTTTCCTGATAGAACTTTGGGATTTAAGGTAAATTTCATTTTAAGCTTGCAACATGTAGTGAAAAAACTGACTTGGCCCTAAGCAAAAGAAGATAAGATTGCTCTTTTGTACATTCCTGCCTGTTTTTTGCCACCACAACCTCACCCAAAGCTGAGTTTCTTTCTGCACTTTATTCCTAAACAGACGTGTTCACTTATAACTAAGACCTCTTCCTGGTACGTTTTAATGTATGCCACTGATGAGTTAGAGTAAGAAAACAATCTGTCTTGCAAGTTTTGCAGTAAGTTGTGAATGGAATAATACTTAGTAAAGAAAGTGCTTTCAATTAAATTTTACCATTTACCTATCAGTAAGTCATCCCTGAGAATGGCAATTCAACATTGTGTCTGTGCTGTGAAATGGATAAATCTCCTACCAGTTACCCTTGTTGCTGGGTGTGGTATTGCTTGCATTTGATCCAGCACTTGGGAAGTAGAGGTAGAAAGATTGGGAGTGGAGGCTCATCATCTGCTACATAGTGAGTTCCAGATCAGCTGAGGCTACATGAAACTGCCTTTTAAAAAGGTGGTGGCATTCCGATTTTTAAAAATTTTTTATTTATTTTATTTTGTATATTTGAGAGAGAGAGAATGGGTATGTCAGGGCATTCAGCCACTGTAAATGAACTTCAGATGCATGTGCCACCTTGTGCATCTAGCTTACCTGGGTCCTGGGGAATCGTACCTGGGTCCTTTGCAGGCAGCCACCTTAACTGCTAAGCCATCTCTCTAGCCCCCAATTTTTTTTTGTCTTGATACTGTTTGCTGTTTGTTTTTGTTTGTTTGTTTGTTTGTTTTTGGTTTTTCGAGGTAGGGTCTCACTCTGGCCCAGGCTGACCTGGAATTCACTATGTAGTCTCAGGGTGGCCTTGAACTCACAGCGATCCTCCTACCTTTGCCTCCCGAGTGCTGGGATTAAAGGCGTGTGCTACCACGCCCGGCTCTATTTGCTGTTTTTAATTTAAAGACTTGAAGGTGATAATAAAAAAGGTGGTCTGGCTGGATATACTGTAGTCCTTAGTTTCAGCACTTGGGAGGCTGAGATAGGAGGATTGATCCAAAGTGAGTTCAAGGCCAGCCTTGTGCTACAAAATAAGTTCCATGTCAGCCTAGACTAGAGTGAGTCTGCTTTGAAAACAGCAAACAAAAAATTATAGTAGTCTAGAATCTCATCTAAATTTTGGATGAAGAACATCCATTCGTTTCAAACACAAAACAACTTAATAGTAAAGGAAGAACTGAATGTCAAGAATAGATGTTACATACTGCGTTTTGGGTAAGGGAAAAGAAGGAAAAAGTGAAAATAACCTTTTTTTTTACACTTTTCAGTGTTTCTTTCTGGGGTGTGTGTGTAGTTTCTGAATTTTTTTCTGAGTTCTAGCCCATATAGACAGAATTTTATAGACAGAATTTAGTGTAGACCTTGAATGTTAGTTCACAGCTATGGTTTATGGTTATGCTAGGTGAACATCTTTGTTCTCCATTCTGATTTAAAAGTAGAAAGCAGTCGTTTCACTTGTTATATGAAAGCTGTCAGTAAATGTCATCTAGTCTTGCCCTCCATTCTTATCAAGGCCATAAATAATATTATTTACATCAATGAATCAGTGTTTTATTTTATTATTACATGGTGAGCAAATATACAGAACTAAGATTGTTCTCAAAGACACTAAATTTAAACAAATGGTAAATTTTTCTTGTTTAGAACTATGCTATAAAATTAAAAACCATGTGTAGGAACCTGTTTAAGCATATAATAGTGAGGTGATGTTTTTATTTTTATGCAGTCCTTTGGTGCTGTACATTGTGATTAGAATTTGCTTTTCATCTTAATTGTGGAGTAAGTTGACATTATATTCTTCCCTCACCAGTAACAGGGGGCATCACAGAAGAGCAGTTCCAGACACATCAACAGCAGTTAGTTCAAATGCAAAGGCAGCAGCTTGCTCAGCTTCAGCAGAAACAGCAATCTCAGCATTCCTTGCAACAGACACATCCAAAAGCACAGGTAAGCCTCTTGTCATTCTTCTATAATTATGTAATTTCTTCAAGTTTAGTCACATCATAGGAGAGAATTTTATATGCATGTGTAGTGTGCATGTATCTGTGCATATTTGTGCATGTGTGTGCAAGGGCAGGGGGCACTCATTCACATGTGTGTTCATGAGTGAGACCAGAGATTGCCGTTGTGCATGTTACTTGGTTGTTGCTCTCAACCCTATTCTTTTTTTTTTTTTTTTTTTTTTTGGTTTTTCGAGGTAGGGTCTCACTCTGGCCCAGGCTGACCTGAAACTTACTATGTAGGCTTAGGGTGCCCTGGAACTCACAACGATCCTCCTACCTCTGCCTCCCAAGTGCTGGGATTAAAGGCATGCGCCACCATGCCCGGCTAACCCTATTCTTTAATACAGGTTGTCTCACCAAACACGAAGGCTACAGATTAGGCTAACCCAGCACTGGGCACTACTACATTGGCAGTGAAGTATATGTGGGTGCTGGAATCAAACTCAGGTCCTTACACTTAGGCAGCAAGCACTTTACCCACCTAGACATCTCCCAACCCTGATACTTCTATATTTGATTTGGAGAATCTGTGTTAGCATACATGATTTTAATGACTAGTTTATAAAGCACTGTCATAATATTTTGAGAGGATTATTAGTGTAAAAATGGTACCTTTTTATATATTTTTTTTATTTGTGTTAATGGAGAGAGAGGGAATGGATATTCAGGGTGTCTTACTACTGCAAATGAGATCCAGATGTATGTGCCACTTTGTGCATCTGGTTTTACATAGGCACTGAGGAGTCAAATTCGGGCCATCAGGCTTTGCAAACAAGCACCTTTAACCACCGAAGCCATCTCCCCAGCCCAAAATGGAACTTATAATTTAGAAAACAAATAGCTAATTTTTTGGAAATGTTGTTGAGAGAATTCATACAAGTAATTATATATCTTTACAACCATCACCCTCCTCAAAACCATAAGTCTCCCCCCAACTTTTATTTTCAGAAATGTTTCTTAACTTTTCATATACCTGTGAGCTTAAGTATTGTGTAAGCATACCTAATTCTCTGGAGTTGTGAATAAATCTTAAGTAACATAGCCCCTTGCCTTTGGGAATCATATTTCTCTAGAGAAAAATAATTGCTACTGGAGGGAGTTGTTCATAGATACTGTTAAATAAAGACACCAGGGATATGTTGCAGTCAGGTTTGCATTGCTGGCAGAAATCACCCAACCAAGAGCAGCTTTTGGGAAAAAAGTATTTATTCTGGCTTATAGACTCAAGAGGAAGCTCGCTGATGGTAGGGGTAAACGATGGCATGAGTAGAGGGTGGATATCACCTCCTGGCCAACATAAGGTGGATAATAGCAACAGGAGAGTGTGCCAAACACTGGCAAGGGGAAATTGGCCATAACACTCATAAGCCCACCCCAACAATACACTCCCTCTAGGAGGCATTAATCCCCAAATCTCCATCAGCTGGGAACCTAGCATTCAGAACACCCAAGTTTGTGGGGGACACCTGAATCAAACCACCACAGGATAAGAAAACTGTAGAAACGAACCCTTCAAGCACCTTGACATGAGTCCTGTAAGGCTCATGGACTTCTGACCTCCAGAACTATGCAAAAATAAACTCTTATTTTATAAGCCATTAAAAACAAAATAAAACTGAGTAAGAGGACTGGGCATAATGGTACACACCTTTAATCCCATGATTTGGGAGGCAGAGGTAGGAGGATTGCCATGAGTTCAAGGCCACCCTGAGACTACATAGTGAATTCCAGGTCAGCCTGAGCTAGAGCCAAACCCTACCTTGAAAAAAAAAAAAAAAAAAAAAAAAAAAAAACTGATTAAGAAATATATTTTAAGCTCGAGTCACCTGAAAAGAATAAACCTCCCATTTTAGGTCTGAAATTCTGTTCCATAATTCTAACAAACATGCATCCCCGTAACAACTGAGATCAGCTCAGTGTGGTTATGCCATATATTGTCCTTGAAGACCTAAAGATTAACCTGAGCCCAACACCATAAAAATCTTGGTGACCCTGGGCCCATTCACAGCCTGTGACATCCGGGTGGGTCTGGAGGTATCTTGTAGCCACTGCACTTACCTTTTTTGTTTATGTGAATCACTTGTGTAACCAGCCTGAAGAATTTTCAGCCTGCTTCAAAGTCAAGCCAAGACAGATTTCTACATTTTGATAGAGCAACTGTTAGTCATGTCTATAATTTTATTCCATCCAGGCTATCTGCTTGTCAAGTATCTTGAAAAGCATTCATTAATACTTACGAAACAATTAATAGAGCATCCACGTTTTGACTTTTGTTAATCTTTTAGTTTTCTCAGAAATTATTTCTTGCTAGTTTTTTGTCACTGCCTTGCTTCTTATACCAACAATAAATTCCTATATTGCTTCGTCTCAGCTCTCCCTTATGACCATTTGAGACTAGAAAGACAGCAACCTCCAGGCTTCTTCATGTCCCTCACTATTTTTGTGACAGTATGGCTTTGTCTAACAGGGCTCAAGCACCTCTGACTGTATGTCTAAAACCCTCGACTCGGCCAGTGCCCACTTTGCTGCATCCGCAGTGGTCAGTGCCCCTGTTCCAAGCCGCAGTGAGGGAGCCAAGGAACAGAACACCAGCCACAGCAACATAAATGGTGTTGTCCAGCCTTCAGGTACAGCTGCCATTTCATACAGAACTTACTAGCTTGAAGTTGCAACTCACTCACTTGGTGTGGTTTTATTTCTTATATCACAGGGGAAATGTGCACAAGGAGTCAGTTGTGGTCTTTAGAATTTCTTTGGAATAATAGTATTTTCTAGGATTCTGTACCTGGCTTCTAAATACTGGATTACTGATCCTACACTCTACTCTTCCTGATCTCATTCACCAATTGTCAGTTGCCTTACAAGTTAGGAAATCCAGTGATTTGAGACAAGATTTATTTTCCCATATGTACATACCAGTAATCTGTGATGACTTTTAAGATAAGTCATTGCATTGCTGTAAGACTGTAGCTTCTTACTTCTTTGAGCCCTCAAAGACATGCTGTCCTTGTTATCTTTCAACCATCTCTCAAACTTGAGAATTTTCCAGTTGCACTTATATATAACCATAATCCAGTCCATCCTCTTTTCTTTCATTTTTTTCAGTCCATCCTTAACTCTTGCTTAGATACCTGGAAAATCTTAGGAAATCCAGATACCATTTCCATTGGTGCTCTTGTACTTAATGCCAGAGTTGTCACATAGTACAGAAGCAGGAAAGTACTTTGCAAAGCCTCTTTATAGGACTGTTACCTGAAAAGTTAGCTTGTATTTATTTAATTAGAATAGAAGTGAATCTATTCTTCTTATTAAACTCCTAATTTTTAAGAGTTTTATGTGATTGTCCTTAGACACTAATTGACTGAATCCTCCCACCCCTTCTTTTCAGGAACCTCGAAAACATTATACTCCACCAATATGGCTTTATCATCCAGCCCAGGGATTTCAGCTGTGCAACTTGTAAGGACAGTTGGCCACACTACTACAAACCACTTAATCCCAGCGTTGTGCACAAGCAGTCCTCAAACACTTCCCATGAACAATTCCTGCCTGACTAATGCCGTGCACCTCAATAATGTCAGTGTTGTTTCTCCTGTCAATGTGCATATCAATACAAGGACTTCAGCACCATCGCCAACAGCCTTAAAACTTGCCACAGTTGCTGCCAGTATGGACAGAGTGCCAAAGGTTACTCCCAGCAGTGCCATCAGCAGCATAGCCAGGTGTGTGCTACCCTATCTTAAGGGAGGAAGAAAGGGGCCTTTTCCTTTTCATTGCTTTTCAACAGCTCTGTGGCTGAGGGATGCACTAATTTCATGCAAGAGTTTAGGTTCCATATCAAAATTTGTATTTTATTTACCATTATATTAAAAAAATGTATTACCTATATTAAATATGAGACTAATTTCTAAGATTAAATCTAGATAATGTATTACACAGTTAATTTTTTTTGTTTTAGTGACTACTGAAGAACAGTAAATGAGAAAAATAATTGCTTTATGTGTGTTAAGTCCATGACTTTAAGTCTGTAAGACTTAATTCTAGTGGAAAGTATCTTACTGTCACCATACTTCTGATCATTCATCCCCTTAAGTAACACAGGTTCCATATACTGTATTAAAAGAACTTGGATTGTCCTTTGTTTTTGCTAGAGTAATTTATCTTCAGCTTCTTTCTACCTGGGGGGAAAAACTGTTAATATATATATATATATGGCAATTAAAGGAATTTCTCAGTTGAAGAAAATATCTTCATCCCTGTGTGAAAATGATAAAAATGGAGAAGGTTTTTGTGAAGTCATGATTAGTTGTAGTCACATAAAAATAAAAATGTAACTTGTAAATATTAAGGGTAACATTCTAATATTAATATTAATACTTGTTCTACTCTTTGCCTTGTTATAGAGAGAACCATGAACCAGAAAGATTGGGTTTAAATGGAATAGCAGAGACAACAGTAGCTATGGAAGTGACATAACCCAAAACATGTGGCTTTGACCTGTGTGGATGGTGTGCAGTCGTTCATATTCCAGCTGAATGCAAAGACGACACTCTGTGGATCACAGAGCATACCAATGGACCTAAATGGACTACAGTATATCAGATGTTAAATCGATATATGATGTATATTTTGTAAAGTTGGGAAAATCACTACCTTGTAAAATAGTTTATTTGTATCATCAATATTATTTCTGTTACTTGAATAGTAGATATTCATCATCATGCTTTTGCACTTGAATTTGCAACTGAATGGATTTTAAAAAATAATTCTTTAATGGGATCATGAGCATGAAATGGGATCCTGCATCACTTGTTTTAACTATTTATTTTGCCATGTTTACATTTTGTATCTTGTAAAAATAAATCCAACTTTGTGTCTAAAAAGTTAAAGATTCATAGCTAGGAAATGAAATTCTTGTAATTTTTTTCTAAAGGAACTGTAAAGTTTTCACTTGGTTCATTTTGTTTCACAATTTGACTAGATGGACTTTTTGGTAAATACTTTAGTGGCATTTCACTGTCAAATATGAAGTTCAAGGCAAAATAGTATTTTCTATTACTGTGCAGGGGAAAGGGATGGATCGATACATGCAAATTTAATGTAGTAACTCACTTTTCCATATATTTTGAATGTATATTTCTATTTATAATACCAGTTTATAAAAAATAATTACACAGAAAAAAACAGACTAGGAAAATTATGCATCTAGCACATTTAAACTGTGCAGATAAGAAAATTTTTCAAGGATTACATTTTATCTGAAGACTGCATATTTTAACTGGCTTTAAAACTGTAACTCACCACATAAGATATTTACCAGGTATGTATTGCATTATATCATTGCAATAATTATTGGAAGTCTATATATCGAGCCATCCCAGGTGTTGGGAGGGGGGAGGGTTGTGGCAAGATTGTCTTTTCAATTTTGGAGAGTTTTCCTGTGGCTACAAGGCAAGTAACGGGTTGGAAAAAGTCTGACTGTAAGTGTTGGACACCTTCATAGTGTAGTGTTTTAGTGACTTTTTTTATACGGTTCTTGTAAATTAGATATGTGTAGTGGTGTTTCAGAATGTTTGTTTATGCACTAGTTCAGACAACTTTCCCTGTTACTTGTTCTTGATAAGTGAAAACTGCAGGGAAATAAAAAATACATATCAAAACATGGACACGCTGCATATGTGTTTATTTCACAATGTGCACAACAGCAAGTGAAAATGTAAGGGAGATGATAGCACTTAACAGCACTTTCATTTTCACAGTGCTTTCCAAGCATTAATGAAAAGAATTATAAGAAGCTCATCTGTGGGCACTATTGGGTTTCAGATAATCCAATATAAACTACCTTTGCTATGAAAAGTTCTTAAATATTTTACAGAATGTAAATAATTTGCATTATAGCCGTCATTGAAATCTCATAAATGAGCCTCATTTTTATAAATAAAAGTTTAGAGTAGAATTATATTATTGCAAGAGAGTTTTGTCAAGTAAGTACTGAGAAATGTAAATATTTTTAATGAATACAATTAAAACCATTTCAAACTTAACATAATTTTATACTTTACATTTTTTATATCTGCAATCCTGAAAGTTGTAAATTGTCAGTTGAACTAATGGACCAAGATTTCTGCTAAGAGTGGTTTTTATTCAGGTCCTAAATGTAAAGCAATTTATGGTCAAAACCATAGGAAAAAAATAAATTGAAATTTCTTTGGTGGTTGTGACCTGATAGGATCCATGCTCATTTCTGCCATACTACCTCTGGAGTTACTCGTTGCGGATTATATAAAGGAAATAATTTTGATTTGATATGTATTATGACTGTGTTCATTCTGCTTATAGTTGGATGTATCTTCTTGCCATTAAGAATTTTAAACAACTTCAGTGCCAATTTCAAAGAAAGCTTCTCCCCTCCCCCATTTTGCTGAAGTAAAGCATGACGTTAATTTGCCTTATGTGATATATATAATATATATGTTATAAATAAGTAAAACAAGAGAACTATCTATTTGTACAGTTTCTGGAGGTGGTGGCAAATCCAGAATTTATCAAAGACTGATGACCAATTTATCTGTTCCTTTTGAAGTAAAACAGAAAAAACGAGCCTTCCTATGTTGGTGGTTGTAACTGTTTCATGGATGGCATGTCAGTTCCTTGCATACATGTTCTTTCAGTGGTTCTCAGACTGCAGGGATCAGACTTGGTAAAGAAGGGGTAGGTTATTTCTGTTCTGGCTAGATGCTGACAAGTACCATCCCTCTTAGTTTTATTGGAGCTTTTAGAATGCTGGGGAATGGGTTTCTTTGGAGGGTGTGTGTATGCTTATTTGAACTCATGTGCTGTACTATCCGTTAATTGAGCATGGGTGAAATACTGACAGATTACATTTTTCTGTCTTCCTGAAGAGTGTACCCCTTTTCCTTTCTTAGTAAAGCAGTTGAAGTCACCTTCATGATACAATATTGCTCCTAAGTGTATTTGAGAACATGATGTACATAGCTCCTTTGCAAAAGCCTAAGGAAAAGAATTGGAGGACATATTTTTAAATATATTACATGTGTATAATCCAGCTGTTCTAGGGAAAACAGTATTTGCAACTTTGATTAGTGTTCTTATTAATATGGTTTAGGGGGTGGAATGGAGAAAGAACCATAAAGAAGAGTAACATTTCTAGAAACTTCCCTAGTATGTACAGCTGAGTTTGAGTATGGTGCTCTACTTTTCAAGTGTTGTGTTTCTTGTCTCTTAATTGATTTGACAAGCAACTGCATTTACAAGGTAAGAATAGCTCGAGTAATTTTGAAGGTTATAGCCTGTAACTCTCATTTCTCATGACTAACAGCAGAATAGGAATATCTCATCAAGCATATAAGTTCTCAGTGGCTTTTTGTGCAGTTCTGGCAACAGTTCTGTAAAATACTGTTCTTTTTCCCATTTTGAAATCAGAGAAAAGTTTGGAGACGTGAAATAGCCTACCCTGTGTAACACAGCTGGTGAGTTACTTACTGAGCAAGGAATTAAACCCGGTAGTTACCATACTTCTAACCACTGCCTCCCAACTTGAACATGAAAGTTCTCGTGCTCGCTTCAGCAGCACATACACTAAAATTGGAACGATACAGATAAGATTAGCATGGCCCCTGCACAAGGATGACATGCAAATTCGTGAAGCGTTCCATATTTTTTCTGTCTATCCTCGAGGCTTTTCTCCCTAAACAAAGGTGTTTTTTACCCACCAATAAAGTGCTAAGTATCACAGAAAAAAAAAAGTTCTCTTCACAGAGGTTCTATACAACTGTGCTTTTCAGCTCACTTACTAACAGCATTTATAGTAGCTGAAATTTTACCTAGAAGACAGCCCCCACTTCAGCCACATGCTCACACCACCAGCCTGAGGGTGTTCAATGAGACTGGTTTCCAGCCATCATCCCTCCACCAGACCTAGCCAGAGTGGCCCATAGCTCTCAATCAGCACAAGGCAATAGGAGCAGAGCTGGGGCCAGGTCTTGGTTAAGGCCAGCCCTTTCTGGACTTTTCATTTCCCTATCTGTAAGATGAATGAGGTCCTATGTAAAGGAGCCACGTGAAAAGCCTGGTGCAGGGGTGTGGCCCATGTTGGTTACCAAGGATGTTGGATCTGGATCTCAGGCTGAGCATATGGCTAGGCTGGAGTTAACTTTTTTTTCCCCCCTGAGGTAGGGTCTTGCTTTAGCACAGGCTGACCTGGAATTCACTATGTGGTTTCAGGGTGGCCGCAAAGTCACAGCATTCCTCCTACTTCTGCCTCCCAAATGCTGGGATTAAAGGCGTGAGCCACCAAGCCCAGCTGGAGTTCACTTTTCAAGTCCTTCATCATTGAGGCTGATGACAGTGACTGTTAACATCATGCAGCATAGCTGAGCTTGTGTGGAATAATTAACCAACTTTAAGCCGGGCGTGGTGGCACATGCTTTAATCCCAGCATTCGGAAGGCAGAGGTAGGAGGATCGCCATGAGTTCGAGGCCACCCTGAGAATACAGAGTGAACTCCAGGTCAGCCTGAGACAGAGTGACACCCTACCTCGAAAAACCAAAAAAAAAAAAAAAAAAACTTCAATGACTGTGTCTCAAAAGGGTACTATATATATAATGTTGTTTGTTTTTCAAGGTAGGGTCTCATTCTAGCCCAAGTTGACCTGGAATTCACTATGTAGTCTTAGGGTGGCCTTGAACTCACAGTGATCCTCCTACCTCTGCTTCCCGAGTGCTGGGATTAAAGGCGTGCGCCACCATCCCTGGCTAATTCTATGTATTTTTGAGTCAAGGGGGGGGAATGTAGAATAGTAAGAATTTGTTGACTGGGTTTTAATCTCTTCCTTGGCATTCTCCCTGGATTTGTTTCATTCTGTGAGTGAATGGGATTAGATACCCTCTAACTTCTCTGCCTGCTCTAATGTCACAGGATTATAGCCACCACCACCCCCAACCTCCCCATGTGGCTACTTCCCAAGTGGTTCGCTTGCTTTCCAGAAAAATAGCCTTCCCTGTCTTTATCAGTATCCATTGACACACTAGACCGTCCAGAGGGATGAGTAGTGAGTCAGACCTGCTGCACCTCCTGTTGTCTGAAGAGCTGTTCTGCTATGACTTGCTGCAGAGCTTGAAGTTTTGTTTATGTTTTTATCAATTGATAAATTTTATACATATATTTTTAGTATTTTGACCATATTCACCTTCCACCCCTTGTGACCATCTCTTGTTCGTCCTACCACTGAACCCTTTTCTCCCAACTTGTCCCCCTTCTTCCTTGACAACACCTCTCTCTCTCTGTCTCTCTCACTTTCTACCCCGATCCCACTGACTTTAGCATTGGTTACAAGAGCATGGGCAGGGAGGTAGGGCTATTTACTGGCACATAGGAAGCTTACCAGTAGGTGCACCACTGAAGAAAATATCTTCCCCTCACCTCAGCCACCCTAGCTTCTCCAAGGAGAGCTGGAGACCTCATGCCCTCCTCCATCATCCATAACATAACATAGTGGCCCCAATTTTGTGCAGGTAACAACAGTGGACAGCCACTGTGAGGTCATGAATGTAATGTCCATGTTGTGTCTGAAAAAAGTGTTCCACACTCCCCACTATCCTTTGGCTTTTACATTCTTTCTCACCCTCCCCCTCTTCCTTGTGTTTCTGAGCTTTGGAGGGGGTGGTATATATATATGTCTTGTTTAACACTGAGCACTCCGCAGTCATTGGCACTGGACTAGTTTTGGGTCTCCCCAGTAGTCATCACTCACTGCAGGAAGCAGCTGTTCTGACTAAAGTTCAGAGCAGCATTGAGTCTCCGGGTATAATAAGCACATACTTAGAAGGCAGCTCGACGGCACTACAAAAGCTTGAGACTAGCTGAGGTAAGAGAAAGGTAACACTGGACTGACACTCCTCCAGCAATTATTTAATGCAGAATAGGCTATCCCAAAATGGAGACTTAAGTCATACCAAAAATTAAGTATATCACTTGCAGTGTAAAACAAAACTCGATTGCATGAACAGCACGTTGTAGAGCAGTAATGTGTTTTCAACGTTTAACCCCTCATGTATAGGACGCTTCCTTGGCTTAGCCTCTGGGCTGCCAGAGTCCATGGACACACAGCTTCTATCTTAAAACAAAACACCTGTTTGAGTCGGACATGGTGTCGCAGACCTTTAATCCCAGCACTTAGGCTGAGGTAGGAGTATCGCCCAGAATTCAAAGCCATCCTGAGACTACCTAGTAAATTCCAGGTCAGCCTGGGGCTAGAGCAAGAGCCTACCTCAAAAACAAAACAACCAAAAAAACAAAAAAACCTGTTTCATGCACTTTTCTCACAGCACTAAGTAGATTGTGGTCAGTAATCAAGTGAACTCAGGGTTAGTCAAGGTGCAGGCTTTCAGCGTTCTGCATACGTCAGCTGCGTGTTATGCTGCTGAGTGATAATCTACAAGTGAAGTCCATTTCCAAACTCCCCAGGTTGCAGTAGTTCCTTTCCTGTTGGCTGTAGAATTCACAACAGTTTGCTTCAAAGCCAGTAATGAAGAGCATTTCTGCTGCAAGTAGTCGAAGGGGTTTGGCTGTTAGGAGCAGGCCCGCCCCACATACTTTGATCTGTTCTGCTGAACTAGTAGGGAATTAAATATTCTCGTAGTTTGAAGCAGGTCAGTGGCCTTGCATATTTGGAGGAGAGAATTACTCAAAAGCGGACAGGTAGGTACCACAGGCTGGTTGGTGTCTGCAACTCCATCCCACTACCACTCACCCAAGCCTTCTCCAAATTTAGGATGTTGGGTTTGCTTTGGGCCTCAATATAGCACCCATCTTAGAGAGAACCACTTTAAGGGAACCCAGTGCAAGTCATATATTTCACAACCCTGGATGTTGGGCAGAAGTCAGGTCAGGACTGGGGAAAGGGCACATCAGCAACACCATCATCTTCGTGGAAACAAATGGGTGCGAAACAAAAGTGTAAGCCACAGAACGTCACCGTCAATGTGGGAGAGAGTGAGCAGAATGGGGGTAAGACCTGCTGTGACTATTACCTCTGAATTTTGGAGACTAGGGAAGTAAACACAACTGAAATGTACGGGATCCACAAAACCCCTCCCTCAATGTTATATAAGAAAAAGTGACTGCTGGGGAGAGAGGACTCCAACTGGCAGAGCTACCTGCAGGGAGTTCCAGTGGTGCAGTTTTCAGGGGTGATGACCCTTGCTAGGGTGGGTTGTTCAGTGATGCAGCTGCCCTTGAGTCATCCATGCTCCTATAAGTAACCCCTCACCCTGCTTTGTAAGTAACTGCTTCTTTGGTCTGTTGTCGGTGCCCTATCTGGGATAAATGGACATTCGTTCACATCTCAGGAAGTCACACAACTGGAAATCCAGCAGGTGTTGGGCAGGGTGCCGGTAGTGTACACCCAGACGTTGGAACAACAGGATTGCAAGTTTGAGACCAGCCTGGGCCACAGCAAAATCTGGTAAAAATGACTGAAAATACAGGTTTGTGGTCTCACATATCCCAGGCTGATGGAATCAGTAGCTCCAAAACTGAGTGAGGATACTAGTGCTTTGTGCTTAGCGTGTTAGTTCTGTAAACAAACAATGGGTTTGCATCACGGTGAGTGAAATGCCAAAATAAGCAGAGCCAAGACAGACTGGAGACGTGACTTGCTACAGGCAAGGAAAGCACAAGAACATTCCCAAAGCAGTGCTCTCCCAAACAAAGGAAACATGGATTTTACTCAGAGAACGCATGTAAATTCATACAGGGGCAGCTCAATTCTAAACATGCGCCATTCAAGAGTATGTTCCTGAGCATGCTCAGCTTAAGGTCATAATTAAAAAAAAAAAAAAATGGGCCTGAACTAGGGTGAGACCCTACCTCAAAAAACCAAAAAAGAAAAAGAAAAAGAAAAAAGAAAAGATGGTAGACACATTTGGGGGACATGCTTAGCTCAAAAGAAAGATTAAAGTGATGGACAGAGATTCCTCTGGATGTTCCCAGCTTGCACCATAAAGCTCTTACCTGAAAAGAGAGGGAAGGATACTCTGAAGGTGCATTGACAGAAGTCTGTTCCCCAATGTGCCTGGCTTGCTTAGCCTTTAACAGTTCTTTGCTTTGTGTAGTTGGGTTGGTTGGCTGGGTGTTCCTAAGTTCACTCGCCACGTGAAGGTTGCAGCAAAGGTTGAGGAGAACGATCTAGCATTTCTGCTTTGTAGATGGGATGGTATACGACTCTGCTGAGAAGGTTGGATTTTTTTTTTCCTTTTTTAAAAAACATTTGTTTTTATTTATTTATTTGAGAGAGAGAAAGAGGGACAGAGAGAGAAAGAAAGAGAGAGAGAATGGGCATGCCAGGGCCTTCAGCCACTGCAAACAAACTCCAGACACATGTGCCTACTTGTGCATCTGGCTTATGTAGGTCCTGGGGAATCGAACTTGGGTCCTTTAGCTTTGTAGGCAAGCACCTTAACGACTAAACCATCTCTCCAGCCCTTTTTTTTTCTTTTTACAGTTTCAAGGGAAAGGGTTTTTTGATGTTGTTGTTGATGTTTGCTTTTTAATTTGAGAGAGACACAGAGAGAGACAGAGAGAGACAGAGAGAGAGAGCAGAGAGTGAGAGAGATGCATGGGTGGGTACCAGCAGCCTCTTTGCATCTGCTACTGGGAATGCAGATGCCTGCATTCTTAGGCCAGACAGGCGCCTTGCCATCTCTCCAGCCCATTTTGTTTTTGTTGTTTTGGATTGGTTTGCAGCATTGTGCCCTTGTATCTCAGGATGGCCTTGCATCTGGCTCCCAAGTGCTGGGAGTAAAGGGACCTGGGAAAGTTTATTTTTATTGGAACCTGCAAATTCTTAAATTCATGGTCCCTCCCCCCACCCCATTGGCAGGCACATTGCCTCAGAGAACGTGGCTCTTAACCTCCACATGTTCTGAACCTTTCATCTCTCAGCCCATTTTGTTTTTTGTTGTTGTTGTCTTGGATTGGTTTGTAATGTTTCCCAGTTTGACTTTTTGTGCAAGTTGGCTTTTCTGTTCTTCTCTGATGGATCATGTCTCTCTCGACACCTCCATCTGGAGCTCAGGCTGACCTGGAATTCACTATGTAGTCTCAGGGTGGCCTCGAACTCTTGGCGATCCTCCTACCTCTGCCTCCCAAGTGCTGGCATTAAAGGCATGTGCCACCACGCCCGGCTTGAGATGACTTTTTTGACAGGCATAATATCTCCTTTTAGCCAAAGAATAGTAGAAGCTTCCATCTAGGGTCTATGACCTTCTGAGCCATAGGCGTCTGACTTGTTTCTCAGTACCAGGTATGAATTTCCTCCTACTCAGTGAACCTCATATCCAATCAGAATGATTGATTACACCCACAGCCTGTATACCACTATTGCACTGGTGTGTACTTCTTGCCTGGCTAGTTGATTCTGTAGCTTGCAGGACCCAGTACTTGACCTTTATCTCCGGCAGCTTGCATAGCACTTTCTAACACTAAGAGCTAGCCAGCGAGGAACTGACTTCCATCTCAGTCCCAGCATGATCTCTCAGTGTCCTGCACTGCAGCCTGTGGTGTCTTCATCAGTAAGGTCTTACCACTTAGTTCTGGTGGGGAACCAGTGCTTTAGCAATGGCCTGCATTGTTTTGGTGGTGTCATGAGCCTCCCTAACCAACAGCTCACGGAGGGAGGGGGATACCCAATGTGGCAGTGAGATTTACCAGCAACAGCTTATGATTTGAAGTAAAGCTTTCTCTACCTCTGCAGAATGCTTCTTCCCAAACACTCACCTCCTCTCCCCTACCCCCTTCCTCCTCCTCTCTCCCTGTTAAATCTTTTAATTAGCTAACCAAGAGGAAGGTCGCTATGGTACTCTTTCATGCCCTCACTAGTTTTGTGTATTTCCCCCTCCCCTCCCTCCCTTAACTGAGTTCCCCCAGACCCTTCCACCCCTCTGTTCTGTCCCTCCACTTGTCTGCTGACCATCCTCTTCTCTGATCCTTCCCTGCATCTTCCCTCTCCAAGCCTCATTCCCGCTTCCTAACCAGTACTGCTGATGATTCCTACAACTTACAAACAGATCAAACTATTCCATGTTAGGATCTGCATATGAGAGAGGACATGCAACGTTTGTCTTTCTGAAACTCAGAATTTTTATTTCTTCACCTGACAAATGAGGGAAATTAAATCGCTTCCCTAGCCTCATTAGCTCTCTGGGAATACAGAGAATTCCTCTCACTGAATAAGCTCCCCAGCACTAGAAATCATGTGAACTATAAATTCCAGTAACAAATGCTTTTCCTTGTCCCTTTAAGCTTTTGAGATTGTAAGCAAGAAGAAGAAGAAGAAAAAAGAGTTCTATTTCCATAGTCCATTACAGATTTAAAATGTGGTTACTTAAATTCTCTACAGCAAGTCTTAAATATACCTCGCACCTTCCCATCTCAAGCAATCTAAGTTCCCAAATCACTCTCAGAACATTAAGCTCAGAGAATTGTTCCCCCGCGGTGGTATAATCAGCACTTTTCAAGTGTTCATTTATTGCCAGTGTTCAAGGTTTCCAGCGGCTCTCAACCCGCAACTGTCAACACAACCTTTCAGAGTGTGGGTGTTCTTATAGTAGGAGATACTACTAACACCCTCAGTGGATGCCTGAAGCCAAGGGTTGTATGGAACCTTGTGTAAAGGTCACAGTGTTTCCATAGGGAAATAGGGTCCATGACCCTGGGGGATAACAAAACCCACAGATGCTCCCTTCCCTTACGTAAAGTGACATAGTGGTATCTGCATATAGTTGACAGTGCTAGTGCCATGGACATAATTATTATACAATATTGTTTAGGAAGTAATAACAGGAAAAGTCTGTTCATGTTCAATACAGACATAATTGTTTTTGAACATTTTTGGTTTGCAGTTGGTGAATCCAAGGATACAGAACCATAACTGTGACAAATACCTTGAGGGGGAAAAAAAAACTTGAAAATGCATTTAGGGGATGGAGAGATGGCTTAGCAGTTAAGGCCCTTGCCTGAGAAGCATAAAGATCCAGGTTCAGCTTCCTCACATAAGCCAGATGCACAAGGTGGCACATGCTTATGGAGTTCAGTTTATTGTGGCTAGAGACCCTGGAGCGCCCATTCTCTCTATCTGCCTCTTTCTCAAATAAATAAATAAAATGCCTTTATTTTGCCTCGTGGTTTCAGTCCATGGTCAGCTGCCTGTGTTGTTCCTGGGCCACAATGAGCAAGAACATTATGGGAGAAGGGCATGGCAGAGTAAAGCAGCTTGTAGTGCCCAGGAAGCAGAAGACAGGAAAGACAGAGAGATGCCCAAGATAAGACAGATACCGCCCCAAAGGTCATACCCCCAGTGTCCTACTTCCTCCAAATGGGCCCTGTCTCTAAAAGTTATTAACCCTAGTATTGTCTTCCAGCTATGACTCTATCAGTGATTAATTAACTTGGGCCAGAGCCCTTGTACTCCAATCACATCTCAATGATTAGCTCTCCAGCAACTAAAGACTAAGCCTTTGACTTCATAGTCAAAAGCATAACAGAGAGTTGGAGAGATGGCTTGGCCATTAAGGCACTTGCCTGCAAAGGCTGGGGACCGAGCTTTGATTCCCCAGTACTCACATAAGCCAGATGCACAAGGTGGCACATGCGTCTGGAGTTGGTTTGCAGTGATCAGAGGCCCTGGCATGCCTGTTCTCTATCTGCTTCTTTCTCTTTCTCCTCTCTCTCTCCCCCTTCAAATAAATAAATAAATAAATAATATTTTTTAAACCATACCAGAGAGCCAATCAGATATTATGTGTTCTCGTACATATATAACATTTGAAAATGTTTAATTTATAAAGGAGACACAATAAGGAAACAACGACAAGAAGTAAATGGAACAAGTATCGGAGCCTATACGAAGTAAAATCAGTTACTTGAGCACAACGTTGCTAAAATGTAGCAATCTGACATGCGCTGGATGAAGTGACAACTCACATCCTGGGAGAAAAAGTGAGATGGCATGAGATTGTATGACGCTGTTTGGAACACTGCACAATTCAATCGTTATAAATTTTCTATCTCTAGAATCTTCCATTTTGGATCAGGGTTGACCACGAGAAACTGAACCTCTGAAAATGAAACTGCAGAGAAAGGGGAGCAACAGTATTTTACTCCAAGGACAGTTTAGCTGCCCTTAAAAAGCTGTTTTGAGAATTTTGCTTGCCTGTTTGCATAACATGTTAGGACTTCTCAGACTCCTTCGTGGCACATCCACTTGGAAATTTCATGGGCATACCTAAATTTGAGGTGCTATATTCTTTTCAACTCACCACCACCAGTCTTTCCCACTTCAGGATGCAGTGCCCATGTACCTTGGGCATCATCTAGATTCCTCCCTTTTCTCACCCTACCCTACCCATTACAGCATAGACGCAAGTCTCCAAAATATACCTTAAGGCCATCCATTTTTCATTTTGTCCACAGTCACCAGCTTGCCCACACCACTGCCATCTCACCATGCTGAATCAACTTCATAACCCTTCCCCCACTCCTGTTCTTCCTCACTTCCACATTCACATGTTAACAAATAATCAGAATAAGTGAAAAACAAAAAGATCCCCTCCCTTCCCATTACATGCCATTACAATTCCCACCATGGTCTTACCCTGCCTCCCTCTCCAAATTATTCTTCCCTCTCTCCCTCACTCTTGTGCCCTGCTGATAACACTGGTCCTTGACTGGAACCGCTATTTTGTCTCATTTCCGTGAACCAGACTCCTGCCGGGAGTACCACTCCCATCTTGTCCTTGAGATCTTTCTGAGGGGCCGGTCCCTCTTCAGAGAATTTCTCCCTTATCTACAGAAGTTGCCCCTGACCATCCTACCTGGGTGAGTGGGACAGTCATTCTCTGTCCCAACCTTTTATCTGTGAACACTAAAAAGGACATAATTACATCATTTGTCTGTTGAGCGGGACTTTGTGTGTCATGTATCTCTAGTGGCTGGCACTTGTTCTCTGTTCTATCTCTGGCGCTTGGCACAAGACCTGGCACATGGCAGTTGCTACTGTATTTGTTGAATAAGTAAATGAAGAGTTAATAATTAGTGCTATTAAACAAGATATTTCCTGTGTTTTATTCTTTTTATTGTCATTTTAAACCAAAACACAGTGGTCACAGAAGGTACTTTCATTTGGAGGGCTTATTAGCCCAGCAGATTGAAATCTGAAGTAGTTATTGTTGAAAATGTCTTACACCGATGGTGTAAGAACCTGGTTTTACTGGTGTAATCCCTTCATGAGTTTGCCATCACCTTGCACGGCTCTCATCCTTCGTCTAGCAGCTGGTTACGGATTGCTAGTGGCAGAAAATAGGCTTCACAATTCCTGAGAGTGATGTCTCTGCTTTTATTTAGATGGGATTAGCAGTTGTATTAAAGTGTGAGAAAATCTAGAGCAGGTTGGATAGCTGCTGACAGTCATTGAGTTTGTAAGCAGAAATAACTCCTCAGTGGTGAAGGCAAGACATCCATCCGCTCCAGAGGGTAGCCAGTGTTGCCGTCGGCATTGTGCAACCAGGGTGCGCCTCTGTTAGAGACCACCTCTGAACAGTTACTGGGAATTTGGTGAATCCTCGGTTTTTTTGCTGCAGCTATTTTGAAAGGAGGCTGTTTACAGCCATCAAAGCCACGTCAGGTGTTTCCCCCAAAGGGGAAATTCCACTACTCTCCAGCTGTTAATGTTTGACACCAGTTCTCCTCCAGATGTGGTTTGACTTGGGGCTAATTCGTTGTCTAAGAGTTGCTCTTTTCCAGTAACTTGGGAGAGAGTTGTTCTTCCCTATGTCCATCACTGGAGGTGAAATTTGTTTCTGTGTTTACAAATGAGAAACAAGTCTTATTCCCTAAGGCTTTTGCAATTTTCCATATGTTCTGAGGACTGAACTGCATGAATATTTTTAAATTTTTAAATTTTATTTATTTAATTTTTTATTGACAACTTCTTTAATTGTAGACAATATCCCATGGTACCTCCCTCCCTCCCCCCACTTTCCCCTTTGAAACTTCACTGTCCATCATATCCCCTCCCCCTCTCAGTCTCTCTTTTCAGTTTGATGTCATGATCTTTTCCTCTGGTTATGATGGTCTTGTGTAGGTAGTGTCAGGCACTGTGAAGTCATGGATATCCAGGCCATTTTGTGTCTGGAGGAGCATGTTGTAAGGAGTCCTACTCTTCCTTTGGCTCTTACATTCTTTCCGCCCCCTCTTCCGCAATGGACTCTGAGCCTTGGAAGGTGGTTTTGAGATGTTCCAGTGCTGAGCACTCCTCTGTTCCTTATTCTCAGCACCATGGTGCCTTCTGAGTCATCCCAAGATTGCCACCATCTTAAAAGAGAAGCTTCTCTAATCAAAAGTGAGAGTAGCATTAATATATGGGTGTGGGCATTAATAGAAGTGCTTACTGGGCAGTTTGGTGAGCATAGTATATACATTTAGCGAGACACCCAGCAGACATTACACCCTTAGGGCTCATGACTACCCCCATCCTAGGTTTTCCATATCAGGGATGTACTCCCTCCCATGGAGCGGGTTTCCAGTCCAATTAGAGAGCAATTGGTTTCACCCATAACAGACATGCCACTATTGTACCCGTTGGCTTATTTGGCCTGGCTGGCCAAGTTTAAGGTTTTCAGTGTTCACTATTTAGTATCTTCATTGGTGATTTCTCTCTCCCATTGAACTGCATGCAGTGTAGCTTTTTCCAAGTTTCTGTCAGCTGGTCCACATGGAGGAGGCTTTCAGCTCAGCTCCAGCAGGATTTCTCAGTGACCTTGCAGCCCAAGTATGTGGAGTCTTCAGCAATAGGGTCTTACCATCTATTCCTGGTGGGAAACCAAGGGCCTCAGCAATAGCCTATAATATTTTGGGGGTATCTATGACCTCCCCAGCCAACAACTCACTGGAAGGCATCCCATCCCTGGCACTGAAAATTTTCTAGTAACAATCTATGGCTTTTGAGTGTTCCATTGTCCAGAAAAGTAGGTTTCCATATGACTTATTTATATCCTCTTATATTTTGATTAGCCCTCCCTCCACTTTTCCTTTAATCAATCTCTTCCCCTGACCTCACTTAGGCCTTTTCACCCCCATTAATCTATTTATATACAATACCACCCTATTAAGTACCCCCGTACCTCCCTTTCTATTCCCTTTATATTCCCTTTCTAGCTTATTGGCTTCTGCTACTGAGGTTTTTTTTTTTTTTTTTTTCCTCACATAGAAGTCCAGTCATTTGTAGCTAGGATCCACATATGAGAGAGAACATGTGACTTTGGTTTTCTGGGCCTGGGTTACCTCACTACATATAATCCTTGCCAGATCCATCCATTTTCCACCAAATTTCATAACTTTGTTTTTCTTTAAGGCTGAGTAGAACTCCATTGTGTAAATGTGCCACATCTTCATTATCCACTCATCAGTTGAGGGACAGCCAGGCTGGTTCCATTTCCTAGCTATTGTGAATAGAGCAGCAATAAACGTGGTTGAGCAAGTATCTCTAAGGCAGTGATTTGAGTCCTTAGGATATATGCCTAGGAGTGGTATAGCTGGGTCATATGGTAGATCTATATTTAGCTGTCTCAGGAACCTCCACACTGATTTCCACAATGGCTGGACCAGATTGCATTCCCACCAACAGTGTAGAAGGGTTCCTCTTTTTCTGCATCCTCACCAGCATTTATGGTCATTTGTTTTCTTGATGGTAGCCAATCTGACAGGAGTGAGATGGAATCTAAATGTAGTTTTAATCTGCATTTCCCTGATGACTAGGAATGTAGAACATTTTTTTAGATGTTTATATGCTATCTGTATTTCTTCTTCTGAGACCTCGCTATCTAGTTCCATAGCCCATTTTTTAATTGGGTTGTATGATTTCTTATTATATAATTTTTTGAGTTCTTTGTATGTCCTAGATATTAACCCTCTGTCAGATGTATAGCTGGCAAAGATTTTCTCCCATTTGCTCTATTCACAGTGTCCTTAGCTGTACAAAAGCTTTGTAATTTCCCAGTGGTTGATCTGTAGTTTTATTTCCTGGGCAATTGGGGTTATATTCAGAAAGTCTTTGCCAAGTCCAATATGTTGAAGGGTTCCCCTACTTTTTCCTCTAGCAGTTCAGAGTTTCAGGTCTGATCTTAAAGTCCCTGATCCATTTGGACTTGACTTTTGTGCATGGAGATAGAGAAGGATCTGTTTTCATCCTTCTACAGATACATATCCAGTTTTTCCAGCACCATTTGCTGAAGAGGTTGTCTTTTCTCTAGTGAGTATTATTGGCATTTTTGTCAAAGATCAGGTGGCTATAGCTACCTGGACTTACATCAGGGTCCTCTATTCTGTTCCATTTGCATGACTGTTTTTGTGCCAGTACCATGCTGTTTTTGTTACTATGGCTCTGTAATATAGGTTAAAATCAGGTATAGTGATACCACCAGCCTTATTTTTGTTGCTCAAAATTGTTTTAGATATCCGAGGTTTTTTGTGCTTCCCAATGAATTTTTGGGTTGTTTTTTCTATTTCCGTGAAGAATGCCATTGGAATTTTGATAGGGATTGCATTAAATGTATAGATGTTTTTGGTAAGATTGCCATTTTCACAATAATGATTCTTCCAATCCAAGAACAAGGGATGTCTTTCCATTTCCTTGTGTCTTCTGCAATTTCTTACTTGAGTGTTTTAAAGTTCTCATTGTAGAGATCCTTCACTTCCTTGGTGTTGCAGTCAGGTTCGCATTGCTGGCAGAAATCACCCAACTAAGAGCAGCTTGTGGGAAAAGAGAGGTTTATTTTGGCTTACAGGCTCGAGGGGGAAGCTCCATGATGGCAGGAAAAATGATGGCATGAGCAGAGAGTGGACATCACTCTCTGGGTAACATAAGGTAGACAACAGCAACCAGAGAGTGTGCCAAACTCTGGCAAGGGGAAGCTGGCTATAATACCCATAAGCCCACCCCCAACAATGCTCCACCTCCAGGAGGCTTTAATTTCCAATTGCCGTCAGCTGGGGAGACTAGCATTCAGAACACTTGAGTTTATAGGGGTCACCTGAATCAAACCACCACACTTGTTTAGGTTTATTCCAAGGTACTTTATTTATTTATTTTTTTGATGAAATTGTGAATGGGAGTGATTCTCTGATTTCATCCTCTGTGTGTTTGTTGTTAGCATATAGGAAGGCTACTGATTTCTGTGTGTTTATTTTGTATCCTGCTACATGGCTATAGGTGTTTATCAGCTCTAATAGTTTGCTGGTAGAGTCTTTAGGGTCCTTTATGTATAGAATCATATCATCTGCAAATAATGATAACTTGATCTCTTCCTTTCCAATGTGTATTCCTTTTATGTGTGTCTCTTGCCTTATTGCTATGGCTAAGACTTCCAGTACTATATTAAATAAAAGTGGGGACAGTGGACACCCTTGTCTTGTGCCTGATTTTAGTGGAAAAGCTCCAAGTTTTTCTCCATTTAGTATTAGGTTGGCTGTGGGTTTGTCATAAATAGCCTTTATTATGTTGAGATATGTTCCTTCTATTCCCAATCTCTGTAGTACTTTTATCATGAAAGGGATGTTGGATTTTGTCAAATGCTTTTTCTACCTCTGATGAGATGATCATGTGATTTTTGTACTTCAGTCCATTTATATAATTTTTATATTTATTGATTTGTGTATGTTGAACCATCCCTGCATCTCTGGGATAAAGCCTACTTGGTTGGGGTGAATGATCTTTCTAATATATTCTTGTATTCTGTTTGCCAATATTTTGTTGAGAATTTTTGCATCTATGTTCATGAGGGAGATTAGTCTGTTATTTTCCTTTTTTGTTCTATCTTTGTCTGATTTGGGGATCAGGGTGATGCTGGCTTCATAGAAGGATTTTGGTAGAATTCCTTCCTTTTCTAGTTTATGGAAAAGTTTAAGAAGCATTGGTGTTAGTTCCTTCATGAAGGTCTGGTAAAATTCAGCAGTGAATCAATCTGGGCCTGGACTTTTTTTAGTTGGGAGATTTTTTTTTATAACTGCTTGGATCTCCATACTTGTTATAGGTCTATTTAAGTGGTTAATTTCATCTTGATTTAGTTTAGGTAAGTCATATAAATCAAGGAAATCATCCATTTCTTTCAGATTTTCAAACTTAGTGGAGTATATGTTCTTATAGTATGTCCCTATGATTTTTTAAATTTCTCTGGTATCTGTTGTAATGGTGCCTTTTTCATCTCTGATTTTATTAATTTGTGTCTGTTCTCTTTCTTTTGGTCAGATTTGCTAAGGGTTTATCAATCTTGTTTATCCTTTCAAAGAACCAACTCTTTGTTTCATTGATTCTTTGGATTGCTTTTGTAGTTTCTATTTCATTAATTTCTGCCCTAATCTTTATTATTTCTTTCTGTCTACTAATTTTTGGTTTGCCTTGTTCTTCTTTTTCTGAGGCCTTAAGGTGCAGCTTAAGTTGTTTACCTGCAACCTTTCTAATTTCTTAACATAAGCACTTAAAGCTATAAATTTCCCTCTTAGGACTGCCTTCATTGTGTCCCAAAGGTTTTGGTATGTTGTGTTGTCATTATCAATTGACTCCATGAATTTTTTTTATTTCCTTCTTGATTTCTTCATTGACCCATTCATCATTTAGTAGTGTATTGTTTAGTTTCCATGTTTTTGTTTATGCTCTATAGCTTTTCTTGTTATTGACTTGTAGTTTGATCCCATTGTGATCAGATAGAGTGCAAGAAATTATTTCAATTTTCCTATTTGTTAAGATTTGCTTTGTGTCCTAATATATGAACTATTTAGAGAATGTTCTGTGTGCTGCTGAAAAGAATGTGTATTCTTCAGCATTTGTATGAAATGTCCTATATATATCTGTTAGGTCCATTTGTTCTATGACCTCATTTAATCCAGAAGCATCTCTGTTTATTTTTTGCTGGGATGACCTGTCAATTGGTGAGAGTGGGGTGTTGAAGTCACCCACTACAAGTGGTTTTGGTGTTATCTGTGACCTTAGTTCTAATAGTGTTTGTTTGATGAAATTGGGAGCCCCCCTGTGAGGTGCATATATGTTTAGGACTGTAATGTCCTCCTGTTGGAGTGTGCCTTTAATCAATATAAAGTGACTTTCCTTATCTTTCCTAACTAATGTTGGTCTGAAGTCTACCCTGTCAGATATTAGGATAGCTACCCCTGCTTGTTTTCTAGGCCCATTTGCTCGAAACATCATTTTCCAACCTTTCACCCTAAGATAGTGTCCATCCTTTGTTGAAATGTGAGTTTCTTGGAGGCAACAAATCGAAGGATCCTGCTTTTTAACCCAGTCTGCAAACCTATGTCTTTTGGTTGGGGCACTCAGGCCATTGATATTAAGAGTTATTATTGAAAGGTGTGTATTTATTTTTGCCATTTCTCTTGTTTTGTATTTTTTCCAGTTTTACCTTTGCTCTCTTGTATTAACTAGTATTGGGGTATGGTTTGTTTTTTCCAGGTTCCATATATGTGTGCTTTTCTTTTTCTTCAGCATGGAGGATCCTTTTAAGTAATTTCTGTACACCTGGTTTTGTCTTCAAATATTCCTTTAGCCTGCTTTTGTTGTGGAATGTCCTTATTTCTCTTCTATTTGAATGGATATCTTTGCAGGATAAAGTAACCTTGGTTGACAGTTGTTAGCTTTCAGAACTTGGAATATATCACTCCAAGCCTTTCTGGCTTTTAAAGTTTGTGTTGAGTAATCTGTGATTCTGATGGGCTTGCCTTTGTAGGTGACTTGCTTTCTCTATCTAGCTTCTTTCAATATATTTTCTTTGGTTTGTATGTTTGGTAGTTTAATTATAATATGGCGGGGAGAGGTTCATTCCAGGTTTTATCTGTTTGGTGTTCTAAAGGCTTCCTGAATCTGCATTGGCATCTCTTTCCCAATTTGGGGGAAGTTTTCTTGTATGATTTTGTTTGTTGAAAACACCTACTATGCCTTTGGAGTGAAATTCTTCTCCTTCTACTATACCCTGAATTCTTATGTTTGATCTTTTCATAGTGTCCCAAATATCTTGAAATTCCCATTCATACCTTCCTATTAGTTTGTCTTTCTCTCTGTTGGACTATATTAGATCTGCCACCTGGTCTTCTAGTTTAGATATTCTGTTCTCTCCTTCATCCTTTCTACTGGAGAGATTTTCTACAGTTTTTTATTTAACTGACAGTACTCTTTATTGCTAATATTTCTGACTGGGTTTTCTTTATTATTTCTATTTCCTTATTTATGTCTAGTATTGACCTCCTTATTTCATTAAATTGGTTTCCTGTGTGTTCTTTGATTCCTTTGCTCTCCTCTTTGAGGTCTTTGAAACTTTGATTTCCTCTTTGAGATCTTTGAACATATTTATAATCATTCTTTTGAAATCTTTCTCAGGCATTTCCTCTAATTCAGTCTCAGCAAAGATCATTTCTGATGCATTAATACTTTTTGGTGGATTTATATTGTCTTGATTTTTTTTGTGTTTCTTGTATTATAATGTAGAGATTTTTGCATCTTGGATTAATTTAATGCTTGGGTTTTCCAATTATCTGCAGTAATATTAGATGTATCAATCAGACTGATGTTATATATCTTTAGGGTAGGAGCTTAAGGTGCTAGGTGTGGCTCTTAAGACTCTCAGAGTAACCAGACAAGTGACCCTAGGTGTTGGGTTTCCCTGCTATGAGAGTATTCAAGTAGGCTGAATGGTACAGAATACAAATTCTAAAAACTTAACAATGTACACATTCGATGAAAAACAGCACAGAGTATTTATGCAAAAGTAGGTATTAGGACAAACAGATCCTCTAACAAAGTCACAGTCCCTAAGGATGTGTGTTTCCACACACCCTCAATCCTGTCAACTGGGAGGCTAAGATTTCTGTTCTGTAGAGGGTTCCAAGGTCAGCTTGTGACCAAGCGAAACCCTTCCCCAATGAATGACAGAAAAGGAAACAAAGGCACTATAAATCAGGAAGCAACAAATGAGCAGCCCAAAATATAGCTTATTTAAGAATGGCAAATCCAACCATCCATCAGATTTTGCATATAATTTACCCTGACATGGATTGTGCAATTAGCCCTTCTGATGCAAGCCTATATACCAGGCTTATTTGGCGGGTACTGACCTGATGTAATTCCAGTTACCTTTTGGGATGGCTTTGATCTCAGCTATGCTGCACAGCTGCTTGGGTCCTTCTTTGCTGTGCTATGTGCTCAGGAAGGCTGGCTGGGTCAGTGGGTCACTGCTCTGATCATGCTAGGTGCTGGGTAGGTGAGCTCCCTTCTCCAGGTCTCTGGTGCTTGCTGGCACTTGTGCTGGTGGGGGGGAGGGGAGGCTGTGGGTGGTGGCTGAAGTCCGTCTGCTCCTCCACGCGAACCTCTTCCTCACAAGACACTCCATTGGTCTCTGCCATCCTCCTTCCATGTTTCTTGAGTTTGCAAGGAGGCCGGTGTGATTGGAAAATCTCCTCACCTGGCTTTAAAATCCTGCTCAGGCGGAGCCTGGTGGCTGCAGCCATGTAGAACTCGCCGCTGCTTCTGCCTGCTTCTGTGGGCTCTAGATGCTCTGGATCTCTCCTACTTCTCTGCTGTGGTTGATAATTTACTATACACCTCACTTTTTAGTAGAAGAATGTATTTTGCTGGCTTTTTTTTTTTTTTTTTTTGCTTTTTCTCCCCTAGGCTGTTTTTGCATGGTTCCTATGCCACCATCTTTTTAAATTTTTTAAAAATTTTTTGGTTTTGCGAGGTAGGGTCTCACTCTGGTCCACGCTGACCTGGAATTCACTATGTAGTCTCAGGCTGGCCTCGAACTCTCAGTGATCCTCCTACCTCTGCCTCCCGAGTGCTGGGATTAAAGGCGTGTGCCACTATGCCCGGCCTATGTCACCATCTTAACCAGAGGTCTGCATGAAATTTTTATAACTAAAAGAGTTCTAGCCAGGTGTGGTGGCACACTCCTTTAATCCCAGCACTCATGAGGCAGAGGTAGGAGGATGCCATGAGTTCAAGGCCACCCTGAGAATACATAGTGAATTCGAGGTCAACCTGGGCTAGAGCAAGACCTTACCTCAAAAAACCAAGAAACAAAAAGAAAAGAGTTCTAATGATCTAGTGCATCCTTCAGCTGGGACTAGAGAGATGAAGGAGCTTGTCTGGACTCACAGAGAGAGATGGTACCCAAACTGAGGCCCTTCCCAAAACATCCCAGTGCCATGTGCTTCCTTTAAGGGCTCTTGGTCCAACAAAGTGCTTCTTGTGCTTTTCAGTTCTTAGTTGTCAGTTCTGATTCTGAAAATACCATACAGCACTGTTACTCTAACACTGCGGTGGTTTATCATTTACGTTGTATGGATTAGGTACTCTTCTTAAATATTGCATTGAAGGGCTGGAGAGATGGCTTAGCAGTTAAGGCATTTGCCTGCAAAGCCAAAGGATACCAGCTTGACACTCCAGGACCCATGTAAGCCAGATGCACAAAAGGGAGCATGCATCTGGAATTTGTTTACAATGGCTAGAGGCCCTAGAGTACCCATTCTCTTTCTCTCTCTCTCTCTCTGACTCTTCCTCTCTCTCAAATAAAGAAATTAATTAAATATTTTTTTAAAAATACTGCATTGAAATCAGTATCATCAATGTTTATTTGTTCTTAAGATAACACTTAAAATTATGTCAAAGTAGAAATTCATCAAATTGCCCACTTTTTTTTTTTTTTTTTTTTTCTTTTGGTTTTTCGAGGTAGGGTCTCACTCTGGTCTAGGCTGACCTGGAATTCACTACGTAGTCTCAGGGTGGCCTCAACTCTCGGCAATCCTCCTACCTCTGCCTCCCAAGTGCTGGGATTAAAGGAGTGCGCCACCACACCGGGCTAAATTGCCCACTTTTGTTTATTTATTTACTTATTTTTGAGTTAAAGTCTCCCAATGTGCCCCAGGTTGGATTCAAACTTGAGATACCCCTATATCAGCTTCCTGAATATACTGGTGTCACAAATGTATGCTACCCTTCCCAGCCTAAACTGCAACTTTTTTAATATTCTATTTTTACTTATTTATTTGAGAGAGAATGGGTGTGCAAGGGCCTCCAGCCACTGCAAATGAACTCTAGAGTCATGTACCACCTTGGGCATCTGGTGTACATGGGTTCTGGGGAATCAAACCTTGTTCCTTTGGCTTTGTAGGACCAGCCCCATTTTTTTTTAAAGATAGGGTCTTGCTCTAGCTCAGGCTCAAACTGCAATTTTTTTTTTTTTTTGCACAAGGTGGAATGTTCACCTGGAGTTTGTTTGCAGCATGCCCCACCCCCACCAAGACTGCCACTGAAACCTCTGTGAAAGCCACCTGGGCCCCCAGGTTATTTTTTTATTATTATTTATTTGAGAGAGAGAAAGAAAGAAAGAAAGAATGGGTACACCAGGGCCTCCAGCAACTGTAAACTCCAGACACATATGCCACCATATGCATCTTGCTTACACAAGTACTGGGTCCTTAGACTTTGAAGGCAAGCATCTTAACTGCTAAGCCATCTCTCCAGCCCTCAAACTGCAATTTTTAAGCAAACATTGTAACCTAATCCTAGAAAGTTCTATTTATTCACTAATTTAACTTTATCTCATTTGGATTGGAGGTACTTATTTACATGTGTGTAAATTAGATTAACTTTTCAAATGGGCACTTTCACTAGGAAGAAATAAACGACTACTGAAGTGAGGTCCTGCTATTGACCTGCAAGAAATATTTTAAAATTCTGCAATCTCTGCAATCATAAGACTGAAACAGGAGAATCACCGTGAGTTCAAGACAAGCTTAGGCTGCAATAGTTATAGACCATTATGAGCTATGATATGAGACTGACTTAAAAAAAATTCAAACCAGAGAAAGGAAAGGAAGGGAGGGAGAGAAGAAGGAAGGAAAGGAAAAAGGAAGGAAGGAGCTATAAAAGACTGCATGGAGATAGATCCAGACCAAATGCCTTCTTTACCTTGTTTTATTTACTGCTACAGTTTCCTTACCTTTGCTGGTAGAAAGCACCTGACCAAGAGCAGCTTATTGGAGGAAAGGGTTTATTTAGGCTTACTGACTTGAGGGGAAGTTCCATGATGGCAGAGGAAATGCAGCATGAGCAGAGGCTGGACATCATCTCTTGGTCAATATCAGGTGGACAACAGCAGCAGGAGAGTGTGCCAAACACTGGCAAGGGGAAGCTAACCTGTATCCACAAGCCTGTACCGAGCAACACACCTCTTTCAGTAAGGCTCCAATTTCCAAATTTGTATCAGCTGGGAACCAAGCATTCAAAACACCTGAGTTTATTGGGGACACCAAATTTAAACCACCACATTCCATCCCTGGCCCCCATAAAGTAATGAACATCCATGATGCAAAATATAATGCTTTTAGTCCAACTTTAAAAGTCTCCATACTCTGTCTCTCTCTGCTGGCAAATAAATAACTAAAATAAATCTTTTTTTTTAAGTAGCTGGAGAGATGGCTCAGCAGTTAAGGTGCTAGCCTGCAAAACTAAGGAACCAGATTTGATTCCCCAGACCCCACATAAAGCCAGATGTACACAGTAGCACATGCATCTGGAGTTTATTTGCAGTGACTAGAGGTCCTGGTATACCCATATTCTATCTATCTACCTATCTCTCTCTCCATGAAAAAAAGAAAGAAAGAAAGAAAGAAAGAAAGAAAGAAAGAAAGAAAGAAAGAGAAAGAAAGAAAGAGAGAAAGAAAGTCCGTCCCCATAGTTGTTATCAATCCCAGTACTGTTCAAACATCCCATAGTCCAAGGTCTCTTAACTGTGAGCACTAAAACAAAAACAACAACAACCAAAAAACACATAATAGCACAGAACAAACATTCACACTACACAAGATGGCACTGGGCACCACAATGAAATACTGAACCAACACAAGATTTAAAACAAACAGGGCAAACATCAAGTTCCACAGCTCCAAGTCCAACATCTCTAACCAGCGACAAAGTCTGGAGTTCCAATTTTGTCCCTCTACCTGGGCTGCTCACAGCTCAGGGAAAATTCCATCCCAAGCCAACAGCTATCCTTTGTGGCTATCTCACAGTCTTGGCATTTTAAAAAGTCCTAGGGCCTCTACTGCATCTTTCGTTAATCCTCATGCCTCCGTTGAGTCTCCACACAGGGACTTCCAACAACCCTGCTTCACATTGCCCATGGCCATTTATAAAAAACAAAACCATGTTGCAAATCCAATGACCCTCTCATTCCTGTATTTATTATACTCCACAGTACCAGGTAGGCTACCATATATGTTAATCCAGGGGGAAATAAATCTGCCTTTTAAGAGCAGAACACTTCTTTAGCATTCAGGCCTTCTACTTTCAAGCATATTCTTTCTGCTGTTCCAATGCCCAATCTCAATGGTTGTAATCTCTCAAACAATTGCAGTTGAAAGAGTGCTTTCTTCAGCCAGAAACTTATATTTCTGCCTGTGCAGTGTCCATCTGCTCCCACCAATCCATTTTTATGCAACACAACCCTACACACATTCTCTGGACACAGAACACAGAAAGTCTCTCACATAAACTGCTTCTAAATAAGTCCCAACAACGTACTTTCTTCCCATCATAAGCCAAACCTCAGAGTTCATAGTTATTACATTCAGATCTTTTCATCTCTGACCAGAATGGTCCATCAAACTCTGCCATTAACACTGCAAGGTGTCTCTTAGACCAAGGTTTCAAACTCCTTCACATTCCTCCCACAAATCAGTCCCCAAAGCCACACAGTCAGGTTTGTAGCAGCAATGGCCCCAATTTTCCTGTTACAGTTACCTTTATGTTGCTGGTACCTGACCAAAATGAGCTTATGGGAGGAAAGGATTTATTTTGGCTTACATACTCAAGGGGAAACTCCATGATGGCAGGGAAAACATGGCATGAGCAGAGGCTGGACATCACCTCCTTGCCAATATCAGGTGAAAAACAGTAGCAGGAGAGTGTGCCAAACACTGGCAAGAGGATGCTGGCTATAACACCCTTAAGTCCACTCCCAATGGCACAATTCCCAAATTGCCATCAGCTTGGAACCATGCATTCAAACACATGAGTGCATGAGGGATATCTAATACAAACCATCACATTTACTAATTTGTCTAGCATTTTATTTAGCAGTGGTTGAAAATTCTCTGTGTTTCAGATACCCTGGTAACTGTTGGAAATATAACAATTTTAGAAGTATAGCCCCCCCAGGGGGAAAATGACATATATATGAACCAATGAGAAGAAAGGGAACAGCAATTAGCAGACCTGGGTCTTGGTCCCAGCTCTGTTTCTGCCACATGAAATGTTCAAATTCCCCTCACGTGGCTCCCAACTCGGCATGTGTTTTATAAAAAATAGACATTGATAGCGATTAGGAGCAAGGTAATCCCGTTTTAGGTAGCTAGTCAGGGTTACAGCTCCATAGCGAATAAACAGTTATCTATACGGCCTGACATAACCAATGAGTACAGAGATTATATAATGGTCCAGAAAGTAAGTCTGGGAATTAAAGCCTAAAAAAATAAGCCATTACTTATGCTGACTCCCCAGGATATTGGCTGGCCTATGCAAAATAACCTATCCTCTGTCTAATTTATCAGCCTGTCAGGAGGAACCACTCACATACTCTAAAAAGTAACCAATCCAATGTACCTCAGCTTGATATTTAATTTACACCACCAAAAACCCTGATCAAGTCACTAGCTGGCTACTTGCTTAGGAGCCCTGCCAGCTCAGGAGCTCCTCTGCCTTACTTTCTCTTTTTGCCTTACTTTTATTTTATGCTCTGACTTCTAACAGACTCAAGTTTAACCTGCCATTCTACTGTGTCTGCACTCATCAGTCACTGCAGATTGCAAGACAAGAACTCGAGCCACTAGTTTAGAGTTTTAATAACTGTTAAGTGTCTGTCACTCTGACCCATAAGTTAAGCACATCCAGAACCAAGAGCTACCATTTTCTTTCTTACCCATTGAACTATCTCCCCAGGCCCAAATGAATTTGTCTTCATGAAGCCTTGTTTCTATTTAATTTTCTAATATGTATGAGAATACATTAACTTGTATTCTAATGATTCTACATTTGATTTCACAGTATGGAAAGAACTTGAGGAAGGACATTCTCTGTTGGATCATTGCTCCTCTTTTACTTAACATAATGTTTTTAATGTTTATCCATGTTGTAGTAGGTCCAACACTGCATTCCTTTTTATTTTTTATTTAAAGGAAAGAGAAAGAACATGGGCACACCAGGACCTCTTGCCACTGCAAATGAACTTGAGCTACATGTGCTACGTTTGCATCTGGCTTTATGTAAGTCCTGGGGAATCAAACCGAGGCTGGCTAGCTTTGCAAGCAAGTAACTTTAACTGCTGTGCCATCTCTCTAACCCACTGCATTCTTTTTTATGGCTGTAAAGTATTCCATTATATGTAAATATCATCATTTGTTGATGAGTATTTTGAGTTGTTTCTACCTTTAGGCTATGTGAATAATGCTACTATAAACATGGGTATGTATGTATTTGTTTTCATACCCAATGTGGTGGTTTAAATGTAAAGTGTCTCCATAGCCTCAGATGTTTATGATTAAGTTTTTTACTTAGTTCTCAGCTTAGAGCATTTGGGAGGTGGACCCATGTTGGAGGACATGTTTCACTAGGGGTGAACCTGGAGGTAGAGTCCAGCCCTCTGTGTGTGTTCAGAGCAGCTCATGCTTGCTGGTGCTGGCTGTTGTCTCTCTGCTATGGATGTATGATGAACTGAGCCAGCTTCCTCCACCATGACGAAGCTTCCCCTAGAAGCTGCAAGCCTAAAATAAATCCTTTCCTCCCATAAGCTGCTTCTGGTTGGGTGTTTATCATGAATGAAAAGGTAACTACAACAGAAAATTGGTTCTGAGAGTGGGTTTGTTGCTGAATGGGATCTGACCATGAGGTTTTTGGTCTTTGGGATGTGTTTTTAGGGAGAATGTGGAAGGATTTGGTACTTTGGACTGGAGAAACCTTGCAGTGCTGTAAGCAGAGCTTAGAAGGTTAGTCAGGTGAGAGTCTGAAAATGCTAATTACAGAGAGAATTGTGGACTGTGAAGGCTGGGCTTAGGAAGTTTCAAAGGGAAAGAGAGAACTTTGTTAGAACTGGGCTACTGGTGGAAAGGCTGGCTGTATGCTACCCATATCCTGAGAATCTGAGCAAAGTTGAATTTAAAAGTAAAGGACTGATGTGCTTAGCAGAAGTATAGAACAGAAAGCTGTGAAAGATGTAAAGTTTGCCACAAAAAGAAATGTAAGCAAGTTTAAATTTATTGGCACCAAGTCTGGTTTTAGGCCACTTAAGCTGCAGTTAAGGAGATTAAAGATGGGCCAACTGTTTTGCAGTTGGGACTATAGAAAAGATGCTTTGAGGGTGAAACCCAACCCATGGAAGGCTTAAGCTAGTAAGAATGACAATCTTTTTGAAAGGAAAAGGCCTGAAGGAAGAATTTTGATAGAGTATTCTGCTCTTCAAGGTTAAGCTTTATCTACCCCTAAATTTACGAATTTGGCTATACTGTACTCCTTGGTACTGGATTTGGACACATGAGAAATGTTAGAAAAAGAGTCATGAAATGTACAAAATTTCAGGAGTTTCTAAAATATGACAATGTGAAGCAAGCACATTTGAATCCCTAACCCAATAAGGCCCGGTGAGGCCCCAAGCCAGTATGGAGCTATGAAAATGAAACATAGGTTACAATGGAAACCCAAGGAATATGGAGATACCAGGACTTGTGGGACATCAGCCAAGGAGAGCTGCCAGCTCAGGATGGAGTTTTCTCTGGGATGTGAGCAGCCCAGCTGGCAAAATTGGAACCCCAGAGATTTCATCATTTGTTGTGGATGTAGGACTTTAAACTACAGATGTTTGATATTTGCCTGCTGGTTATTTATGTTGCATTGATCCAGTCTTTGCTTGCTAGGCCTTTTGCAACAAAAACGTTTACTCTATGTCATTATGTGTTGGAAGTATATACCTTGTGTTTTGATTTTACAGGGATCACAGTTAAAAGACTATCTTGAATCTCAGATGAGATTTTGAAAAAAATATATATTTTTTTTTTTGGGGGGGGGTTTCGAGGTAGGGTTTCATTCTAGCCCAGGCTGACCTGGAATTCACTCTGTATTCTCAGGGTGGCCTTGAACTCACAGTGATCCTCCAACCTCTGCCTCCCAAGTGCTGGGATTAAAGGCGTGCGCCACCATGCCCAGCTGAGACTTTGAAATTTTGAACAGTGTTAAAACTGGTCAAGATTATAGGCACTTTTAAAAAATTTTTAAAATTTGTTTATTTTTATTTATTTATTTGAGAGAGACAGACAGACAGAAGAGAAAGAGGCAGAGAGAGAGGGGGAGAAATGGGCACACCAGGGCCTCCAGCCACTGTAAACAAACTCCAGATGCATGTGCCACCTTTGTATATGGCTTATGTGGGTCCTGGAGAATCAAGCCTCGAACCAGGGTCCTTAGGCTTCACTGACAAGTGCTTAACTGCTAAGCCATCTCTCCAACCCTGTGGGCACTGTTTTTTAATTTTTATTTTATTATTATTTATTTATTAGAGACAGAGAGAGGGAAAGAGAGAGAGGGGGAAAGTGAGAATGGGCATGCCAGGGCCTCTAGCCACTGCAAACGAACTCCAGATGCATGCTCCCCCTTGTGCATCTGGCTTACATGGGACCTGAAAATCGAACCTGGGTCCTTAGCCTTCACAGGCAAACACCTTAACTGCTAAGCCATCTCTCCAGCCCACTATGGGCACTTTTTAAGTTGGACTGAGTGTGTTTTGTATTGTGAGATAGTTATGAATCTATAGGGCCAGGAGTGGAATGTGGTGTTTTGCATGTAAACTGTCCCCATAGCCTCAGGTGCTTGTGATTAAGTTTCCTGCTTAGTCTTCAGCTTAGACCATCTGGGAGGTGGAACCCTGTTGGAAGAGGTGTGTCACCAGAGGTGGACCTAGAAGTGGAGTCCAGCCATTAAGTGTGTGTTCAGAACAGCTTGAGCTTGCCGGTGCTGGCTGTTATGCTCTGCTATGGGTGTATGATGAAGTGAGCCAGCTTCCTTCACTGTGATAAAGCTTCCCCTGGAAACTGTATACGTAAAATAAGCCCTTTCCTCCCATAAGCTGCTTCTGGTCAGGTGTTTGTCCCAGCAACAAGAAGGTAACTGCAACCCCTATTTTAATGCTTTTGAGCAGATGAGTAGGAGTAAGATTTATCAATCACATATAATTCTATTTAACTTTTGGAGGACTCATCTGATTCCCACAGTGGACAAACCATGTTACATTGTTACCATCAATGTTATAAGAGTTTCAATTTCTTTATATCCTCACTGTTGCATTATGGTGGAAGAAGCTGGCTCACTTCCAAAGATCCATAGCAGAGACACAGCACCAAACACAGACAGCAAACACGAACAGCCAGAGCTCAAAACTGACTCTGAACACAACTTAGGGCTGCACTAAGGTCTGCCCTCAAGGACACCTTCTCCAACAGATTTCTGGAGACTTAAGTAGGAAACTTAACCTTAATCAAAATCTTTGAGGAGCGTGGTGGTGCACACCTTTAATCCCAGCACTCAGGAGGCAGAGGTAGGAGGATTGCTGTGAGTTCGAGGCCACCCTGAGACTATATAGTGAATTCCAGGTCAGTCTGGGCTAGAGTGAAACCCTACCTTGAGAATAAAAAAAGGAAACAAAACAAAATCCCTGAGATTATGGGGGTCATACATTCACATCTAAAACATCACACTCACTAACACTTATTTTCTTTTAAAAAAAAAATATATATATATAGCTATTTTGGGTTTGATTTGCATTTCACAGGTGACTAATAAAATTCTTACCTATGCTTATTGTCTATATGTCTTCTCTGGAGAAATGTCTATTCAAGTACTTTACCCATTTTAAAAATTGGATTGCTTGTCTTTCTGGTTGAATTGTAAGTGTTTTGTTTGTTTGTTTATTGAGGCAAGGTCTTGCCTCTGTTCCCCAGGCTGGGATTCCAAGTATATGCCACCACATTGAGCTCTGTGAGATTTCTTTGTGTATGCTGGATACCAGATCCTTACAAGTTATATGAGATATAGACTTTCTCCCATTCTGTAGCTGCTTCTTCGCTGATAATGTTGCTGCACATACCTTTAATTTTGTAGTGTATCTATTATTGTTGCTCATGTTTTTGGTGTCATATCTAAAATCGGTTTCTAAATCCAAGGTCATGAAGATTTTGATTTCCAGCTCTTGTTTTTAGATCATTGATCCATTCTGAGGTAGTTTGTGTGTAAGGCATAAGTCAGGACAGCTTATTTTCTTTTGCCTGTGCTGTCCAGTGGTCCCAGCCAGGAGGCCAGGCTTCTCTGACCGAGCCTATGAGTACAGAATGCTGCCCGCCACAGCATCTTTTCCCTGTGATTCCACCAGCTCTTCAGCTCTGCCTCATGGAATTCCATGAGTGAGGCTCACGATGGCTTAGGCTCCGTTCTTGGTCCCTAATCTCCCATCCTCCTCTCTCTACCATTCCATGCACGAGCAGCTTTCCTGCAGCTGTCACAGGGCCAGAGATCCCATGCCAAGAACTCTCTTGTTCTAATTTGTATCCACAATGGCCAAACGTCTAACCTTGAGGACATCTGTGAAGCACACACACTCCCAAGGCTGGTGGCCACACAAAGGTATGCTGGGGAGACGGTTGCTCAGGAGTGGGCCCTGGACACTACGGGCAGTAGCAACCTCTGATTGGCTCCTCCTCACTGGTCCTTGCATCTAAAGAGAGGTTGGACCTGGCCACTGGAGAGGCATCGAGGGTCCCTGTGGGTTTGTAGTCTTGCAGGCTACAGCAGCTGTGGAAAGTTGCTGCACATTGTGTCTGGGCCTCACAGCTGTTGCTGAGTTGTGGAAACTGAGGTGAATTATTTTCTCTCCCAGAAAATTGTGGAAGCTCATGTTTTTTCTTTTTAGTCTTGTCACATCTGCCTATCCCACCCATCCTTCTAGATCCTGACGGGCATGGCTACTCACCAGGTACCTTGCAGGGCCTGACACATAAGGACCTAGGACCTGGCCTGACCCCACTGTGCTCAACCATCACCATGCCACACCACAGCCCCATATACACCTTGTGAAATATGTTTGGTGACTTCTTTTGTCAAATTTATGTGTATAAAAGCTAAATTGAAACATGAAATTTAGTCTCTCCATCACAATGGCCCCGCCTCAAGCTACAGATGGCACAGAACCACTGCATCCTGCAGGCATACAGCTGGTAACAGAAATAGGGTGCCAGGGGAGGCAAGCCTTCAGAATAGCTCACTTCATCTCCATGTGCATCAACCCCAGCTTCTGTTTTTGCAAGGAAACTGAGCCCATGGCTCTGCCCTGTTTGTTTCATGGGGAAGCTCACTTCTGTAGTGCCACCAACAAGGCAGAGCCCACCTGCCACCTCTTTCATTGCCTCACACTCCTGTCACCTTCCACCTGCTCTGACCCCCCAAGGCCAAGAGGCACACAATTTACTGAGTCGCCCATGAAGCCCTGCACTGTGGAGATTATTCATTACACTGGCCTCTTTAGGACTGCGCATCTTCTCCATCCACTGCATCCACAGAAAGGCAAAAAGCACTTCTCCCTATCACCGCAGAGGCTGGGCTGTCTTCTGTTCCAAGGATCTGTGAGCCCAAGAAATGTTCTTCTCATGACAGTCATTTCTGAGTCTAGGTGTTTTTCCATTCTAGAATGTGTCCACCCTGAGCTGGGGCCTATTTTCCTATCCTCCTTTCCACTCCCATCCCCCATACTGGTATTGCCCATGTCTCTTTGCTTTAACAATGAAGCTTGTGTTTGTTTCAGCTCCTGTTTTCTGAGAAGGGCTACCATGCACAGCTGTGCAGGTTGTGCAGCCAGTTAGGGTTAATATCCAGCCTTGCCTACACTGGGCTGGCCAGAAGCAGCCTCTAGTTCCATGGGCTGGCGAGACTTCCTGACATATTCCTTTCCACCATCCCGCTTTCCTAACTTCCACCCATCCTGTGTCCTTTCTAGGGCCGTTGACAGACTTTTTGCCTCTGAAACATGAAGGGGAAGGGGAGTAGTTCTGCTTATGTGGCTGCTTTGTCACGGCACCCGAGTACATTCTCTGTCCATGAGCCGACTGCAGGAGCAGCCAGAAGTCAGCAAAGATGGGCTCCTCTGCTCTGCTCCTGGTGGGCTTCTTATCTTTGCCTCACCTAATCCTGCTCCACCCCCTATACATGAGGGAGGAAAAGATGGGAACTACCACCAGCAGGTCCCTTCCCTTTCTTTCTCTTGTCTGTGATTCAGGAGGGCTCAAGGTTTCCATTCTGTAGAATCCCAACCTTTCAGGGGCCCCACTTTCACTGCCGCAAAGACTCTGCCAGGATAGGTCTGGGCCGAGGCTGGTCACGTTCATTACTCCCGTGTCCAGGTGATACTTATGAGGGTGACCCAGGGACCGCATCTGAGAGCCACTGCTCTAAATGTGTGGCCCTGGGGACCCACTATTCCCTGAGATGCTGCAAGCAGGTGCCTGAGCTCCCTGGAGAGATTCTTTCCTGCTGTGGTCCATTTTGTTTCCCTGCAGCAATCCTTACATATGTCTCTGCAAAAGCTTGTGGGCTGGAAACAAATGCCCAATATTGTTTTGCACACTCTGTGTTTTTGACATGCAAGTGATGATGGTAATTTTCAGCTCTCCACAGAGGTATTCATGAAATTCCTCCTCTCACTGCCCTCTGCTGAGTGGCATCCGGGCTCTGATTCTAGAACAAACAGGGATCGTTGCTGTGAGTGATAAACATCGCGGGGACATTATTGGGAAAGGTCTTATTTGAGAGAAAACAATTTCTGCCTGGCTTTCTCTTTTCTCCTACTTGATAAAGATGCTGGCTGTTGGGGAACCCAGCTCAGCTTCTGAAAGCTACAGTCATGTCAGTGGAACGCTGCAAAGCAAAGCAACCCCTCCCCCACCGCGTACCAGCTTTCCTTGGCGAGTGGAAAGCTTCATTAAATGACAGCAAGTTGACAATTGTCAGTGAGAGAGCGATTTGTATGCAACACGGAGACCCCCACTGCCACTGTCATTGTTTTGACTGCCTGCCTGCAAGGACACCGTGGATGGCTCCCCTGGCTGCTGCTGCTACTGCTACTGCAGCCTCCAAAATTGGACCTGGTTTCCAGCTGACGTCTGAGTGTGTTGCCTCCTGGGAAGGTGGGGAGCAGATTTTAGAGCGCTTCTTAAATTAAAACTCAAAGCGTCTCCAGTGTGCACAGCAAGAACTGCGTCAGCCAGGCGCGATTTTGCTACCCAGCCTGGGAAGGATGCTGAGCTGCAGCTTGGCTGGCCTGCCAGTTAACCCTTCCTGTGCTGCTAGAAACATGATCTGTAGGAGCCAGATCCTGGGCAGGAAACTCAGAACACCTTTAGAACCAGAGGTTCTGGCCATCAGAATCAGCTGAGAGGCTTTTAAAAAATATCCATGTCTGGGGTCTTTACAGGCCAGTCAAATCTAATGGCTGAACCAAGAGCCTAGGCCTTAGTGCTCTTTTCTTGAGGAAACTCAAGGGCTCAACCTATACTGAGTGCTGTTGCTCAAGGCCTGTCTGTCTCTTCCTGGCTGAGTGACAGCTGGAGGCTGTTTACTTCCTGTTTTCTCTTTCTGTGTGGTAAAGTTTGCTTGCCTTCCAGAAGTGTGGTTTCAGGGTCAATGATATAGAGAGCTTAGCACAGTGGAAGATCCGGGGTAAGTTTTTAATAAATGGTATATTTTGTTTGAGCTTGGGCTACACTTAAAGGAAGACCCTGGGGTATGAGAATGATGAAAAATAAAATTTAAGACAGGGCTGGGGTGATGAAGCTCAGTGGACGAGCACTCACCCAGTATGTGCAAGACCCTGGGTTCAGTACCTAGCCCTGCCCCACTGCCTTCTCCAAAAGGAAATGAAGTGGTAGGTCATAGACGAGGAGAAAGTTCTCATAATACATACATACCTACATATGATGAATATGTATCTAGAATGTAGAAAGCACTCGTACAAATCAGTGAGAAAAAGATAGCACATCAACAAAGGCTTAGAGGACTTAAACACTTCACACAAGAAAATCTAAGACTGGCTGATAAGCACCTGAGGAAGATCTCAGAAATGAAAACGGTGGTGAGAATTGGTCCACACTACTGTGACAGCAAGAATTCAATGGTCTGACACCAGGTGTTGGTAAGGATGCGAGGCAGTTGGTATGGTATGCTAGCACACGGGCAGAACTGTGCAATCATGCAATCACTGGATAAAGCTGTTTGGAAACGTTCCATAAAGGAAAGTGCATGGCCTGAACATCTAACCCCCATTCCCACCCAGGAGAAATGAAGGACATTTTTGTATAAAACAAGATGAGGTTTTTTTGTTTGTTTGTTTTGTTTTTCGAGGTAGTGTCTTGATAGCCCAGGCTGACCTGGAATTCACTATGTCGTCTCAGGGTGGCCTTGAACTCACAACGAACCTCCTACCTCTGCCTCCCGAGTGCTGGGATTAAAGGTGTGTGCCACCACACCCGGCCTGAACAAGATGAGTTTGAATGGTTAGAACTGCTTTATTTATTATGGCCCCAAACTAGAAATAATCCAAGTGCCCATTCAAGGGTTGAAAGGATTAACACATTCAGGTATGCTGTAGTGTGTTCACAACCAACCATTGACCAACAAGGGAGAAAACCTCAAAAACATTACATTGTGCAAAAGAAGCCAGAGCCTGAAGATTTCATTCTGCAAGATTCTATTCATGAGATTCAAACCCCATGCGTGGTGATAAAAGGCTCTATCTGAATGGGTGAGTAGGTTGATGGGCAAGTAGGTTGAATAAAAAAATGTCTTTCTAAGCTGGGGATGGTGGTGCACGCCTTTAATCCCAGCACTTGGAAGGCAGAGGTAGGAGGATCACCATGAGTTCGAGGCCACCCTGAGACTATATAGTGAATTCCAGATTAGCCTGAGCTACAGTGAAACCCTACCTTGGGGGGAAAAAAAAGAAAAGAAAAAAGAAAGAAATGTCTTTCTGCTTCTGGTTGTCAACATTAGGCACAGGATGCACAGTCAATTTGTCAAAATCCATCAACCTGAGCATGTAATTTATGCATCAATTACAGAGCACTTGAGAACAATAAAGCTTTACACCAGAGATTCTCAGTGGTCAGTATGAATAGGGCAGCTGGATGGATAACTGTTCGGCTGCCAGGTTCATGGCCAGCTCTTTTTCCTGGTTCGTTGGGAGTGTCTGCCTGAAGGGAGGCATAGAGAATGTTTTTTATTTAATTTTATTTTATATGTAACAGGTTATACTTTTCCCTTCCCTCACCCCAGCCTCTGCCTGTAAAACAGGAAAATAATGTGATGGTGTCATAGTATTCACTACAGGGCATATCTCAGGGTATACCTACCCACACTGTGACTCTTACAGACTGATATACTGTTAAGTTCTTTGTAGTCCCTAGATTTCTGCTTTGATAGGTTTGAATTGATCACCTTGTCTGTCACCATCACCCTGGAGCTGGTTGTCAGGCTAGCAGTACCAGCAGTATTCATGTCACCTCTTCCTCTAAAATTTCTCCTGGGCCCTGGCAAATGTGATAGAGGTGGCATGTCTCCTGGTGGGGTATTCGTTATCTTCTTGTCTTATTGATGGATGTTGGTTCTCCTTCATTTTCTCTGCCATCTTTAAAATAAAGCAGATTCCCCAACCAAGAGTGATAGCAGCTTGGGTTAAAGTGAGTATGCAAATTTATTTGAGAGATTTTTCTTCTTTCTTTCTTTCTTTCTTTCTTTCTTTCTTTCTTTCTTTTTTTTTTTTTTGATGCCTGAGTTTCCTGACCATGGAATTCTGAATTGGTTTCCAGTACCAGATATGAGTTCTTTCCCACTGAGCAGGCCTCATGTCCAATGAGAAAATAGTTGGTTACCAGCAGAGGCTGTGTGCCACTATTGCACACAGCACTATGAGGACTAGCCAGGGGAGGGGAGCTAGTTTCCCTTTAGTTCCAGCATGGTGTTCTGATGTCCTGTGACTGCAGCCTGTGGTGTCTTCAGCAATAGGGACTTACTTTTTAGCTCTGGCAGGCAATCAAGTGTTTTGGCAATGACCTACTTTGTTTTGGTAACCTCATGTGTCTCCCTGACCAGCGGCTCATCCAATTCTGGGCCTGGGTTTACCAGCCAGGGTCCATGATTTTAAGGTTAAGTTTCTTCCACTGTCTATCTGGACTCTCCCCCTTCCCCTTTATTGTTGGTTATATTTTGTAGAATCCTAGTCAGAATGAGAGTTTTTATGGAACTGATTCCTGTTTTCTAAAGTTTTGTGTAATTCCCTCCCACACTCCCTAGCCCTCCAAGCCCTTTCCATCCCCAATATTTTGTCCCTTCCTTATCCAGTCAGGTAACTCCTTCCATCTTCTCCTATTTCTTTTTCTCGACTGGTCTCATTTTAGTTTATGCCCATATTTCTGTGCTTAATACCATTTGCACTCAGCTCCAGTTGATCCCAGTTAGGAACCACAGGTGAGAGAACATGCAACGTTTGTCTTTCTGAGTCTGTGTGACCTCACTCAGCATGAATTTTTCCATGTCTTGCTTCTTCCCTACAAATTGTTTAATTTTTCTTTATCACCAAGTAGAATTCAATTGTGTATATATGCCACATCCTCATTAAACACTCATCTTTTGATGGGCATCATGGGCTGCTTCCAGTTCCTGGCTATTGTGAATAGAGAAGAAATAAACAGGGTTGAGCAAGTGTCTCTGTGGTATATTATTTAGTAGAGTTTTTAGAGTATATGCCCCAAAGAGATATAGCTGGATCTAGTAGTAGGTCTATTTTCAGCCTTTTGAGAAGTCCCCATACTGATTTCCATAGTGGCTGTACAAGTTTGTACTCCCACCAGCAGTGGATGAAGGGTCCTCTTTCCTCATACCCCACCAGTGTGTGCTGTCATTTGATTTTTAAAAAATTTTTTATTGACAACTTCTACACTTACAGACAATAAACCATGATATTTCCCTCCCCTCCCCCATTTTCCCCTTCAGAACTCCACTCTCCATCATATCCCCTCCCTTTCTCTGTTAGTCTCTCTTTTATTTTGATGTCATCATCTTTTTCTGCTATTATGAAGGTCTTGTGAAGGTATTGCTAGGCACTGTGAGGTCACAGATATTGAGGCCAATTTCTGTCTGGACAGTTGCATTGTAAGGAGTCATACCCTTCTTTTTGCCCTTACATTCTTTCCACCACCTCTTCTGCAATGGACCCTGAACCTTGGAGGGTATGATAGAGATGTTTCAGTGCTGGAAACTCCTCCATCTCTTCTCAGCACTATGTTGCCTTTTGGGTCATCCCAGTGGTCATCACCATCTGAAAAGAGAAGCTTCTCTAACCAGAAGTGAGAGTAGCATTAATATATGAAAATGAACATTAAATGTAGTGCTTTCAGGACAGTTTGGTGGGGATAATACATACATTTAACCAGACAAGAGCAGGCTTTATAACCCTAAAGCTCATGACCTCCCCTGCCATAGACTTTTGCTTAGGTTTTTAGTACCAGGCATGTATTCCCTCCTATAGAGCAGGCCTTCAGTCCAATTAGAGAGCAGTTGGTTTCCCCAGAGCAGACATGCCACTATTGCATTCATTCAGTCATTTGGCCTGTCTGGCCAAACACGAGGTTTCCAGTGTCCACTGTTTTCACCACTGATGACTTCTGTCTTCCATAGGGCTGCATGCAGTGCAGCTTTTTCCAGCTTTCAGTTAGCTGGTCTACAGGAAGAAGGTTTTCTGCTCAGCACCAGCTTGCTTTCTCAGTGACCTTGCTGCTCAGACAAGTGAGGTCTTCAGCAATAGGGTCTTACCATATGTTTCTCAAGGGAAACCAAGGGCCTTGGCAATAGCCTGTAATGTTTGGGAGGCAACAGGGACCTTTCTAGCCAACAACTCATTGGAAGGTATCTCATCCCTGGCACTGAAAATGTTCTAGTAACAATCTATAGCTTCTGGATGTGCCATTACTCAAAAAAGCAGGTTTACATAAGTCTTATTCAGAATATATTGAATTTTGGTTGACCCTCCCCTGGCCTTGCTTAGGCCTTTCCCCTGCCTGTAATCTGTTCCCTTAAGTCCTTCCCTCTCCTCCCTCTCTTATAAACTTTTCTAGCTTACTGGCCTCTGCTACCAATTTTTGGTTCTAGCTCACACACAAGTCTATACATTTGTAACTAGGATCCACATATGAGAGAGAACATGTGATGTTTGGCTTTCTGAGCCTGCATTACCTCACTTAGTATAATGCTTTCCAGATCCCTACATTTTCCAGAAAAGTTCATAATTTCATTTTTCTTTGCCATTGAATAAAACTCCATTGTATAAATGTACCACATCTTTAATATCCATTCATCTGTGGAGGGACATCTAGGCTGGTTCCATTTCCTAGCTATTGTGAATACAGCAGCAATAAACATGGTTGTGCAAGTATCTCTAAGGTAGTGAGAAGAGTCATTTGGATATATTCCTAGGAGTGCTAAAGCTGGATCATATGGTAAATCTAGTTTTAGCTGTCTCAAGAACCTCCATACTGATTTCCACAATGGCTGGATCAGATTACATTCCCACCAACAGTGTAAAAGGGTTCCTCTTTTTCTGCAGCCTCACCAACATTTATTATCATTTGTTTTCTTGATGGTAGCCATGCTGACAGGAGTGAGATGGAAACTCAAAGTAGTTTTAATTTGCATTTCCCTGACAGCTAAGGATGTAGAACACTTTTTTCCATCTTTATATACAGTATTTTTTTTTAAATTAACACTGAGCCCTGTCCTAAGAAGACTTGGACCTCCCACCTCCTTGCTTAGAAGACTGTATGGTGGGCGAAAGCCTAGTTCAGCAGCAGAAACATCTCAAGAAGGTGAGAAAGGTGTGGGGTAGGATGCCAGCTTTGTTTAGGTACTTGGGGGAGGGTCAAGGATGAGGGGGCTGTGTTGTGGATAGCATACCAGTGGGCAGGTCTGTGAAGAGAATGTAAAAAAACTCTATTGAAAGAGCAAACTAAAGTGAAGGAAGGTAAGAAGGAAGGTGGGGGACGGGTGGGGGAATGCTCTCACAGTGGCCTTGCTGCTGTTCCACTGTGTCATGGCATCAGTGATTGTGTCTGATGTTAGTGCTCTGTGAGGTCATTTACCTTCAGCAGGAGATAATGTGTCCCGGCTGAGAGCACCAGAATGGATGGTGGGTGTTGGGGTGGCTTTCGTCTTCTGTGGTTGGGGTGCTCTTCTCTTCCAAAGGCTCCCCATAGATTAGCAATTTAAAACACACACACACACACACACACACACACACACATATATTTAAGAGAGAGGCAGATAGGGGAAGAGAGAGGCTGAACATGCCAGGGCTTCCAGCTGCTGCAAACAAATTCCAGCTGTCTGTACCATCTTGTGCATCTGGCTTACCTGGTTCCTGGGGAATCGAACCTAGGTCCTTAATTGCTAAGCCACATCTCCAGCCCCAATTAGTGGTTTTAATCCTTACAACCACCAGAAAAGGAAAATATTTATCTTCATTTGAACGGCTTGGTACACAGAGCCAGAAACAAGGGTGTGGCTGGAGCTTGCCTATGGGAAAGTGAGGCTGACATGGAAGGATAGCAGCAGAGAAAGATAAAGAGGGCCAGTCAATTTCGAGGCAGCTATGGATGTTGCTGCTGCAGGCAAAAGGAACACCCCCAAGATTCCTGCCCTAAACTGGTGGGATACTTACCTGTCAGGTGGCCCAGCAGTTCCTAGTCCAGGCCGCTATGAGCATTAGCTTTCCAGACATCCAGAGCAGCCATTCCTCGCTTCAGAGAAGCCTTGTAGCACAAGGCTGAGGTATCCTGGCCTGGCCTGCTACTGTGATGCAGAACTGCTGCATCTTGGAACAGCAGCATCCACACCAGCTGCAGCTGAGACCAGAGACGAGGGCCAGGTGTGGGCGGCCAATGAAAGCCTCTGAAACAGACTGTCCATAGCATTTGCTGATGGGGACTGGGGCTTAGAGTGATGAACTAAGCTAGTCAGGTATGTGGCCCAGATTGTATCAATGTGTGTGTTTGATTTATCCTGTTTGCTTTAACTATATGCGTCTCTGTCAACTCTTTTAACTGCACTTAGACCATCGCTGAGTCTTACTGCTGCCTAATGGGCTACATTCAATAAGCTTCTCTTTATGTACTTTCCCCTGGTCCTTTGCCCATGATTTTTACTTGGCATAGGCCCTCCTGCTTCATTCATTTCCCTTCCCCTTTTTGCTCTGAGCTTTCTCAAGCTGGTACCCCAGGCTGGAAGTGACCCCTTTCCATCCCCTACTTCAGCCAGTTCTGTCTTCTATGGCGGAAATCGTTTCTGATGTTATCATTCATGGTCTGAAGTTTGCCTGCACTGGGATGTGCTATAGTTTGATCTGGAATGTTCCCGTAAGTGCTGTATGCTAAAGGGTAGGTTCCCAGCTTGTGGCACTCTTGGGATAGTGGATACCTTTGGAGATGGGGTCTAGTCAAAATAAGTTAGGTCACTGGTGGCACACCCTTGAAGGAGATATTAGTGTCTGTGACAGTCCATCTCTATTGTGAACATAATCTGATTAGGAATCAAGAAAGAGACATGCCTCTTGGTCAGATCTATGGGGCATTTCCGGGAAGTATTAACTGAAGGGGAAGACCCTCCCTCAGAGTGGGCAGCCCTTCTGGGGTCAGCCTATGTATAAAAAGTTTCCAGTAAAAACTGGCCCTTTACGGATGGGATACCTTCCAGTGAGTTGTTGGTCAGGGAGGTCACAGATGCCCCCAAAACATTATAGGCCATTGCCAAGACTCTTGGTTTCCCACCAGAACTAGATGGTAAGACCCTGTTGCTAAAGACTCCACATGATTGAGCTGCAGATCACTGAGAAATCAAGCTGGAGTTGAGCTGAAAACCTCCTCCTGTGGACCAGCTATCAGAAAGCTGGACAAAGCTATGTTGCAAGCAGCCCTATGGGAGAAAGAAGTCATCCATGGAGGTAAGCAGCAGTGGACATTGCAAGCCTTAAGACTGGTCAGCCAGGCCAAGTGAGCCAAAAAGTGCAATAGTGGCATGTCTATTATGGGGGAAACCAACCCCTCTCTAATTGGACTAGAAGGCCTGCTCCACAGGAGGGAAAAGGTTTCCTGCCATAACAGTGGTGAGATATGAGTACATGTGAGGGAGGGACAGCCTCCTGTGTCATGGCAACTAGCAAAGAAATTGAACAGGGATTGATTGTAGCATCAGTCGGCTGATCTCAGGCAGTTAGCTGGGCAAGGAGAAGACTGGAAGATGGAGCAAGAGGCAGTTGCTGTGGGGAAACCCAGAAACCAGAGAGAGACCTGCAGCTGACCCGCAGTGCCTGCAGCCTGTTGGTTCCAGGGGCCCATGGATATCAAAATTCACAGATGCTCACGTCTGCTCTATGAAATGGCATTGCATTTGCACACAACCTGTGCAATCAGCCCACATACTTTAGATCATCTCTAGAGGGCTTACACTACTTTATATAATGTTGTTGATACACTGTTATTGTCTAGAGAACAATGACACACAAAAAAGCCTGTGCATGTTCAGTACTGAAGCATTTTTTTTTTCAAATGCTTTTATCCATAGCTGGTTGAATCCATGGATACTGAAAGTACATACAGGGAGGGCTAGATACACAATGCTGTATATACCCAAGGGGCTAAGTTGAGAATATGTGGTCAAGAAGGAGACAACAGAAACATCCCAAAGTCTTTGGCCAGATCTGTATTCAGTTTCTAGAGGCAGATAAGATAGAAAAGGCATTGGCTATCTAATGCCCAGTGCATAGGTGTTCTTGTTGACATTGTCTGCTCTGTGTGGCCAGGAACACGTTGCCAGGCAACACCTACAACCAGAGGCAGGGCTCCGGAGACATTCTTGCCTCAAGTGTGGAAGGGGTGGGCTGGGCTGGGTGTGAGGCTCTGCAAGTCTTGGGTTTCCTTAGTTGTCCTGGTGCAACTGTCATTCCAGAGAGACCTCATCAAATAAAGTCATTCTTGGGAGCATCCTGTCCCTCAGACATGCTGGTGTCCAGTGGCACAGGACAAGATGGACAAGAGGACAGATGTCAGATGTACACAACCTGGGGAGCAGCTCGGGGGCCTAGGGTGGAAAGCAGTGTGCCCCAGAAAGCATTTCTGTTGCTTCTCGGAGGCTCAGCTGCTCAATATCCATTAGAGTTCAGAGCCAAAGCTCCCTGGCAGCTTGAGCAGTCATCATGCATTGAAGAGACAGGTTCAATGTAAGGAAATGAAATGTTGGCACGCTTTCTCGCACTTCTGATAAAAACAATTTTGGAAAAACACAAACTTCTGAAGCCATTGAGTCCTCTGTAATCCATTCTAAAGGACAGGATTTGAAAGTGCAGACTGGTGGGGCAGCCCCAGGCAAAGTGCAAATACTGTCTCAGTTTACCTCCTCCTGAGCATCTATCCCACCCACCAACATCCATTTCAATAGCGGAGGACTGTGTACTTACTGTGTGCCAGCCATAAGGCAGCCACTGAAGGTGAAGGCAACGAGAGAGGGAACCCACCCTTCAGGGGTGCACAGGAGAGGCACCAATCCCCACTTACAAAGGAGCCTGGTCCCGGGCTGCGTGAGGGATTGTTGCTGTCCCTCTGTTGGCCTTGTGACATATGGACAGCTTTTCTCCTATATTTTCAGTGCCACCCTTGGCTGGCAGCCCCCATCTGTGAATGCCTTGTCATCCCCAGACTGCTTGGGGATGGTTCACGAAGCTCTTGGGAGCATTGAGACAGAAACACTGGACAAATAACTAATCCTTTCTTAGCCCAGTTTCCTCAGCTATAAAATGAAGCAACTGGACTTTTCAGGGGGTACTGCTTAAAGGTGAGATGGGTAGCATCATGTCAGCACGTAGCAAATAATGAATAGTTGACAGGCTCTGCCTGCTCCCATACCTCCTCCACATCTACATCCACCACCACCAAAAACAAACCCAGTGGACTTCTAAAGTCTCCAAGGGGAAATTGGTGAGACTGGGTGCCTTGGGTGTTGGCTTTGTATCCTGGCAGCATTTGCCTGAGGCACCTTACTTTAGATTTCCCAGTGTGTTTAGGGGCTACCTTATTGTGAATAGGAAAACTCTTAATGACAGAGGTAGCAGCTGTCCTGGACAACATCCACACCCACAGTTACATTCTATATATTATCTGTAAATATTCCGGATCTAGTAATGTATTGTTAAAATTATTACTTATCTCATTATGTGTCTATTAATTAGGCTAAGAAAAGAGAGTAGGTGTATGTTTTATGTTTGATTTACTTTTTTATCTATTAGAGAGAGAAAGAGAAACCGGACATGCCAGGGCCTCTAGCCACTGCAAATGAACTTCAGATGCATGCAACACCTTGTGCAACTGGCTTACATGGGTACTGGGGAATTGAACCTGGGTCCTTAGGCTTCACAGGTAAGCATATTAATTGCTAAGCCATCTCTCTAGCCCTACTTTTTTAAAAAATATATACTTTCTACTTTGCCATTTCTGGTTCTTGTTCTTGTGGCCTTGAATTACCACCTAGTGTAATTCCTTCACTCTAGTACAACTCTGCCTTCACCTACTTCCTTTGTGCTGTTATTGGCATTTTTCATTTTTATAATTCATAGGCATAACAATACAATTATTTACAGATTCTTTCACATATTTTTTTTATTGTTTTGGTTTTTTGGTCTTTCAAGGTAGGGTCTCATTCTAGCCCAAGATGACCTTGGAATTCATGATGTAGTCTCAGGGTGGCCTCAAAATCACCGTGATCCTCCTACCTCTGACTCCTGAGTGCTGGGATTAAAAGTGTGTACCACCATGCCCAACTCACATATATATATATATATATATTTTTTTTTTGGTCTTTCAAGATAGGGTTTCACTCTAGCCCAGGCTGACCTGGAATTCACTATGTAGTCTCAGGGTGGCCTCGAACTCACGGCAATCCTCCTACCTCTGCCTCCCAAGTGCTGGGATTAAAGGCGTGCGCCACCACGCCCGGCTAACATAATTATTTTTTAAAACTAAATAGAAATAATTGAATTTATACTATATTTTAAATTTTATTCATTTATTTATTTACAAAGTGAGAAAAAGAGGGAGAGAGAAAGAGTGGGCATGCAAGGGTCTCTAGCCGCTGCAAATGAACACCAGATACATGTGCCATTTTGTGCATCTGGCTTTACATGGGTATTGGGGAATTGAACCCAGGCCATCAGACTTTGCAAGCCAGCAAACGCCTTAACCACTGAACCATCTCTTCAGTCCTTATCCTATTTTTACATTCATGTTAACTATTTCTTCCCCTACTGTTCAATCTGCCCTTGTATACCTCTAGTGAATTTATTTCCGATGTATTTTTTGTTCAAAAATTTGTTTATTTAATTTTTTTTAAATCTCTTTATTGATTTTTCCATTTTGCTAATACTTTATTTTCTTGACTTTCTCCATATCTTCTTTTAAATCTTTGAGCATTGTTAAGGTGGTTGCTTTAACATCTTTGTCAATTACAACAGCCTTCGGTTATTTTTCAAGGACCGTTTTCAATGATGTACTTTTTCCTTTGAATGGCCATACTTTCTTAGGTTTTGATTGTTACTTGCTTGTTTTGCTATATGTTTTTGTTATCTATTTTATAGGCTACCTCTGTGCCGAGGAATAGCATGACGTGAAAACATAGAATCTCGGATGCTTTCTGAGCCTGTATTTTTATGCATGGTAACTGCAATTTTTTCCCTCCAGATATACAGCTATTTCCAGAGCCTTGGTGTTCAGTGGCTGGATCCCAAAGGAGAAAAACGTCATTTATGCAAGAGTGGGAGAGCTTGCAATAAAGGGAAAGGTGAGGCCAGAATCACTACTCCTCCTTACTTGCATCTGCAATCAGAAGCAGTGATCTGTGATTGAAGCATTGATTGCTGATGTCTGGACACAGGGTACGTTTTGCTCACCTTGGTGTCCTTAAGATGGTTCCCACAAGGAGCATGAAGTTGCTCCAGGAACATGTGCATGGCTGCCTGCCAGGGGAGTAAGGGAGAGGATGGGTAATTACTACTGTACTCATGACTGAAATTTGACCAAAATTAGCTTCAATTTACCTTTTAAGCCTTCTTTTCTTCCAGGGTTCCAAAATAGTGCATTAGTCAGATTCTGACGGTTTAATTGTTGTCTAGGTACAGAGACAGATTTCTAATGCATCTTTCCCCACTATCTCCCCAGAATCCTCCCAGCAATAGTTCTCTGAGACCACTCTTTGATATTCATTCTGACCCCAGGAAAGCTCTTCTTCGTGTCTCTTTTTCTAATTCTCTCCAAACCAGCTAGGCCATGGAGACCTCTTTTCCTGTCCACTGCCTCTTTCCCTTGAACAGAATCTCAAAGCCATTGCTCTGACAGCTGGGAATGTAGTCTAGCAGCCTCTGTCCTTCCAAATGAGCAGACGAGGATAAAGGGTGATAGAGACTCTGGTATTCCTGGTTTGTTGTACCCAGGAGAGACCCTTCTTCCTATGGTTAGGTCTTAGTGGCCTGATTCATCTAGTGAGACATGGTACCTTGACTGAGAGCAGGACCCTGTCTGCCCGACTCCTTCCTCGTGGGGTAGAGCTTCCATGAAGCTGCACAGGGGCAAGAACCAGGAGGATTATGACTCAAATGCCACAGGAGCTTGCTGCTATAGTGTTTACCAGAAGGGTCTGGGTAAATCTTCATTTTTTTTTTTTTTTGTACTCCCTTTGGACAATTTCCTGAGAATTTAAATGGTCTTTAAAAAAATCCTCGAGCCGGGCGTGGTGGCGCACGCCTCCCAGCACTCGGGAGGCAGAGGTTTGCAAGGCCACCCTGTTTTAATGGTCAGCCTGGGCTAGAGTGAGACCCTACCTCGGAAAACCAAAAAAAAAAAAAAAAAAAAAAAAAATCCTCACTTTGCCTGTTTTTCTGGAGAGTGAGTAGAATTCTCATTCAGCCCTTCATTTTATCACCTGCCTATGCCTCATTTTTTTTTTTGAGTGGCATTTTGACTGTTATCATTACTTTGTTTAAAAACCTTCAGAATTCCTATGCCAGGGACCACTGACTGAGATTTTACGTTCAATTCTCCCTTCCTACTCAAGTACAGACCCTCAGTGTTATTTGGGGCAGCTATGTTCCCAGCTAAAGATGACAGCAGTTCAGTGTGGTTGTATAACATGTGTTCTGGTCAATAAATTGCAAGTGAAAGTGTTACCTGTATCTTGGAGGAGACAGTTTAAGGGAGTTCTTCCAGCAGGAAAGTGAGTCCTGGCCTTTCTTGTTAATCAGAATTTGCCCTTGGGGCTGGTGCACTAATAGTCATCTTGGGCAAGGAAGCAACCTCGGAAATGGAAGTTACACACTGAGGATGGCAGATCAGAAGCCGAAAACCTTTCACTTTATTACTGGGTACTTCACCTCCCAAAGCTGCATTATTGATGCTGGACTGTTTTCTTGGATTAATATAAAGCCTTATGTGTTTACGCTATTTTTTTCTAAAATGTCACCCTCCCTGTGATGTCTTGCCTCATCCCCTGACAGTTACAAATGGTTTCTCTCTCCTTTGAATTTTCATTAACACCCCTGACTCTCTGTAGCTGTGATTCATAGCATAATGTTTCCCCCTGCATTAGTGCTATTTGATTTTATGCTGTAAGGGAGCCAGATGGTCAGCCTAATAAAATCTAGCCCAGATCCTCTACGTGCTTGCTGCTGGGGCGGGGGTGGAGGTGTCATTGAGTAGGTAAATACTGGCTAGGTCTTCCTCTAAACTTCACTTTCTCCTCGAAATTGCTTACCAATTGCTGTTACCACCCACCAGCTGGCCCAGTGGACCCCTGCTTTCCTTCTGGGTTATTGTGACATACAACTTTTTGCTTAATTCCATTCAACAGCTGAGCACAGACTGGAAAAATGTTTCTTAAAGGTTATTGAGAGCTCCAAGTTTTAAAAAAAGGGAAATAAATGAAGACAGTTAAATAACACTGGGCAATCTTTCTTACTAGTCATCTTTAGCTTGGGGTATACCTGTTGTATCTTCTACTGCCTCCTGGTAGTGGATATCATCAGTCTCTTGTTTTCCATAGACTCCAGAGGCAGAACTATCCAGCTATAGCCATGACATTATCTTAAAGCCATTGAAATGGAGGGGTTATTGGTGTCTGGCATGCCCATGTTGAATCCCGGGTCCTAACAGATGTGGCAGCTTAGTAATTAAGAAGGAAAACCCTCACTGTATTAGTTACTTTTCTCATTGTGATCACAAAATACCTGATAAAAGCAAACTCAGGAGGGAAGGGTTTATTTTGGTCACAGCGTGAGGGTATAGTCAATCATGGAGGGATGGCATGGTGGCAGGATCAGGAAGTGGCTAATCACGTCTGTCTGCAGCCGGGAAGCAGGGAGACAGGAATGCTGGTACTCAGCTTGCTTTTTTTCCTTTTTATCCATTCAGGTACCCCAGCCTGTAGGATGGTATCACCAACATTCAGGGTGTATCTTCCTTCCTTGGTTAAACCTCTCTAGAAGTATCCTTAATAGCTAGGGGTTTATTTCCCAGGTGATTTGAATCCAATCCAGTTGACAATGAAGATTAACCATTATAAAACCCAATAGTCTCTGTCATTTAAAAACATGTCTGGAGCTGAAGAGATGACTCAGTGGATAAAGGCACTTGCTTGCAATGCCTGACAGCCTGGGTTCAATTTCCCAGTACCCATGTAAAGCTAGATGCACAAAATAGCACATGTATCTGGGTTCATGTGCAATGGCAAGATGCCCTGATGCACCCATTTTCTCTCCTTCTTCTGTCTCTATTTAAATAAATAAAGTTTTTTTTTAAGTCTTGCTGGACATGGTGATTCACGCCTTTAATCCCAGCACTTGGAAGGCACAGGTAGGAGGATGGCCATGAGTTCAAGGCCACCCCAAGACTACATGTGAATTCCAGATCAGCCTGGGCTAGAGTGAAACCCTACCTCAAAGAACCAAAAAAATAAAAATCTGTAGAATGATTCTTTTGGTTCTGAAGTTATACCAAATATAAATTTTAATGGAGCACTTCTAGTACAGAGATTCTTTTCTGAAGGTGCTGAGCCTATTTTAAGATCACAAGATATTACCTTTGTTAGATGTGATGTTGTATTTCTTCAGACTTTGATTGCTTTGGAGGAAAATACCCTTTACTAAGATGGGGGAAAATAATGATAGACTTTGCCTGAACCCCTGTATTAATCAAAGGAATGGAGGCTGGGGAATGATGGGACAGTTTCAATGGGAAATTTGAGATATGAGGGACCAAGGCAAATTTTCAAGGCAAGTTACAGGTGTGCTGAACGTTAATAACAATAATAAATAATACTAATATACATGTTGTATAGTGCTTCTTTGCCAGGATGGCTCTGACCCTTTATGAGTATTATTGCGTTAATCTTCATAGTGACTCTGAGGTAACATTGTTTTACAGAAAGGAAATTGACACAGAGGGAGGCCAGGCCACTTGCCCAAAGTTAAACATCTAAGCACAAGTGGAACTCCAGAGCCTGGACCATTACATCCCTTTGTGACCACTTTAAGGAAGGATCTATTCCCCATCCCTACCCCGCCCCCCATTTTTGCATAAAGTCCCGAGTGCCTTAGTTACCAGATACTATAACACAATACCATAACCTGGGTGGTTTATAAACAACAGAAGTTTCTCACAGTTCTCGAGCCTGAAAGTCCAAGATCAAGGCCCCAACAGATCCAGTGTCTGGTGAGGGCTACTTCATGCACCCAGTGGCTCCTTTCAGTGTCCTTACATGGTGGAAGGGACAAATAAGCTGTGCTTGATTTCCTTTCAAAGCTCAGTGACCCAGTGATGAGGAGTCTGCCCCATGGATTAGGCCTAACCACATCTGCATGACCATCTCCCAACACCACCACACTGATAATTGTTTTGCAGGAGTACATGGATGTTCAGACCATAGCCCTGAGGATTGTCAGCTCTTGGCAGCTGCAGTTTCTCTTTTATGAAGCTGAATATCCCTATTGAATGGAAAAGTGAATGATTTTCAGCTACTTTTATTCACTGCTCACCTTCCAGAATTCTCGGATATTAATCCTGTTTGCTTTTAAGCTAAAACTCTCTTGTGATGTGCGGTGGTGGTGGAGGTAATGATCTTTCCTGCAATTATGTATAATTTTGTTTCCAGTATTTTTTTTTTTTTTTTTGTAGCTGTGCCTCCCATTTCTATTTGTTGCCTCATGGCATCAGCTCTAATTTATGGAATAGTAAAAATGAAATTCAGTTTCCTGGTTGCTGTTGGAAGGTTACATGTGGGATAAGAGAACATGGGTGCTATTGCAGTCATTTAGGTGTGATATCAAAATGGCTTATCTAAGATGATTGCTAAGGACATATTTAGGAAGGATGTTTTGGCAAAGAACTAGCTCACCCTGAGATGTGGGTGAGCAAAAAAGAAGCATATTTTCCCTGAAACCTAGAGATCTGTGTGATAGTGACAATTTGTAATGAATGTTAGTCTCTATTGAAAACATATGGCCAATTGTCTAAAAGAAAGTAATGGAGCCGGGTGTGGTGGCGTATGCCTTTAATCCCAGCACTCAGGTGACAGAATGAGCTAGAGTGAGACCCTTCCTTCGAAAAACCAAAAAAAGAAGAAGAAAAGAAAGAAAAAGAAAAGAAAGAAGGAAAGTAAAAGAATGGCAAGTTTTCATCATCTAAAGCAACATTAACATACACAGGTTATCTGTTTTTTCTTTTCTTTCTTTTTTCTTTTATTTATTTTTATTTATTTTGGTTTTCTGAGGTATATCTCTATAGTTCAGTTTTGAACTCTCGTTCCCATTTGCTCTTTTTTTCTTAAACCGTCACCCTTGGGGTTTTCTCAAATTCTGCTATTTATTCTTCCACGATCTTGGTTAAATGGTCCCTGCCCAGGCATCCTTCCCATGGCTCCAGTCCTGGGACCAGTTTCTCCATGCCATCTCTTGGCATCCTGCCCTTTTCCTTTCCTGCTTTCTTCTCCCCATGGTTGCAGTTTCATAGTTGTGAGATTGTGAGGATGATGTTTATCCCTGCTGAAGCCTCAGCGCCTTGCACCATGGTTGGCATGTAAAACATTCTCTAAGTGCTTGTTCAGTGTACTGTCAAAAACATCTTAAAGAATTAGCCCTCGGATGGTGCTTCTCTGTTTTCTACAATAGCATTTTATATCTGATCTGTCTCATCCGGGCTTTGCATCAACCCTGTGAGAACTGCACTCTCAACCATTTTGCTGGCACCTCACAGACATAGGGTGTTTCCATCTGTACCATTCCCCTGGGTGCTCGCTCATAATCAGTGTGTGAGGACCCTGTTCCTTCTTCTGGCTGAGCATGTCCCCACTGTAGATACAATGTACTCATTCCGACTCCAGTCCCCAGCGTTTGCACTCCTCTCTCGACTGCTGTAAACCTCACCTAGCTGCTGTATTCCCAAAAGAATTTCCTCCCCCCCGCCCAAATTACCAAGAATGGATCTTGCTCACCTGGGAGGGGCGGCTCCTAGCACTGAATGTTTCCTAGGACGCCAAGGGCCACCATAGCAAAGTTGTGTCATCTTGTGTGCCCGAGCTTCCTCCCGGGCCAGGCTCCTGCAGAGCTACAACCTTGCTCAACCCTTTTCTGGGCTTTGTTCCCCATGCCTGCTTTCCTCACTTCCTAACAAATCACGTCCACAGGAATTGCTGTGGGCTCTGCTGTGAGGAGTCTGGTCTCAGAGACCTTACCTGGTCCACCTCACACATCCAGTCCCCCCTACAGAGCTTCCCACACCAGATAAATCCTCCTCTTCCTATAGCCTCCAAGGCTGGTAGATGCAGGTGGCACCATCCACAGAGGGAGTCCAGGGCCAGGCAAGTCCTACAGGCTGGCGGGAGTGGAGGAGGCACTGCCAAGCGGACATGCATGGGAGCCAATCTGACAGCTCTGAGGGTTGAGGAAATCTGCAAATGACAGTCTCCAGACGCTGAACCACACCCCTTCACTCCACAGTGAGCTGGCTCTCCTGAGGTGAGAGGCAATACTCACTCCCCAGGCTCCCTTCTCTTAACTGGAAAAGCTGAACCCAGAGGAGGGAGGCTTGGAGTTCTACTGGGATTGAGGATGGAGCTCCATAATCAAGTCCGTCTGCTAGGTTACTCCTTAGCACCCAAGCTTGCAGAGAAGCCAAGGACAACTAGAACCTTTCCCCATCTGCCTAAGACACGTCTCTCTCTTCCAGAATGCTAATATAACAGGTAGATTTCCCCTCCCTTTCAAACAGACCTTACCTGCCTCCTCTTGTGACTGCCACAGAGCACTCCTCCGAACGTTTAGGGCAAAGCCCAAAATTCACATCAGAGATGTGTAAATTCAATTTTGGGGGGCAGCTTCATTCTTTTATTTACTCCAGGAAAGCGAGGACCATGTCTTGCTTATCCCAGTAGCTTTGATAGTAGTAAGGCTACATGTAACACTGGGTTTGTTTTGTTTTTAGTTAAGATAACTTAGAGGGGCTGGGGCTATAGTTCAGTGGCGAAGTGCTTGCCTAACATATGAGGCCCTGGGTTCAGTTCTCAGTACCTCCAATAACCAGTCTTTGGAGATATGTGAGATATACGGTTCAGCTTGCTAAAACAGAGCCTTGTGGTATCTTATTGAGTGAGTGAATGAATGTTTTCATCTGTGTATGCTCTTGGAATAACTTGAGCCAAATATATCAAAGAAGGGCTTCTCATTAAAGCTAATTTATCTTTACATTTTAGGGCAGGGAGACCTATAAGTATTCTCAAAGTCTATTAAGCAGGAAGATATCCTTTTAAAAATCTATGCTGAAGAAGTTTTGAGACAGGAAGAGATTGGGCTATATGGCGAGAATCCTCCAGGCAGAACCAGAGCCTTCCACACAATTTTTGTTCCCTGAGTGGAAAATCTCCAAATCATCTCTGTATATTTTTGGAATCAAATGAACTGGTCTCAAGCTCATTCCCTCTTGACTGCCTCTCGTCACAAATGGAGATGACAGATAAGTCACAAAGCACATGACCCACTTCTAGATAAAGGAAAGTGGGGTTCACTCATGTTTTCAACCATTTACATTAAAAAATAAGTTAACCCCCACTCTTCCCTCCTTCCCTTCCTCCATCCCTTCCTTCTTTCCCATTTTGAATTTATGTGAATGACTCAAGAAAATGGCCTCGATGTGGACACATCTGTTCTAGCTCAGGCAGTCATAACAAAGTGCCTTGGACTTGATGGTTAAACAGTAGAATAGCATTTCTGCACATTCTGGAAGCTAGAAGTCTAAGGTCAGGTTTAGTTTAGTTCAGTAAAGGTTATCTTCCTGGCTTGCAAATGGCCCCTTTTTACTGTGCCCTTACATGTGCAGTGAGAGGGATCTTTCTTATTCTTATAATGACATACCTATTAGACTAAGATCCCAACGTTGCTGGGCCTGATGGCACAGGCCTATAATTATAGCCACTCAGGAAACTGAGGCAAGAGGATTGCAAGTTCAAGGACTGCCTGAGCAAAAGACTCATAGACCCCAACTTTATGAACCCATTGAACAGTGGCTGGTACTTAGTAGGCACTTGTAGAACGAATGGCTGAACAAATGAATGAATGATTTTTTTTCAAAGCACCAGAACAACAATATCCTATACATAAATGTGTATGCATATGCTATATTTATATATAGGTGCTGAGTGCTTACAAGATGGAGCAAATTCAGTAAATGAGAATCAAGAAGGTCACCATGTTGCTAATGTTTTTCTGAGATGCCCAAACAAATGTCAATAAATGTAGCCAAATAAGAGCCGGGCATGGATGGCTCATGCCTTTAATCCCAGCACTCGGGAGGCAGAGATAGGAGGATTGCCATGAGTTCGAGGTCACCCTGAGACTACATAATGAATTCCAGGTCAACTTGGACTAGACTGAGACCTTACCTGAAAAAAAAACAAACAAAAAAAAGTAGCCAAATAAGCAGACTGTTTTCATTAATCAGAAGTAGGCTAAATGTTGCCAGTATGAATGTTGCAGGAGTCATGAGTCCAAATGGGTACAAGCTGTTGCCCTGCCCACAGCTATCTGCTTATACTGGCAGATTCTGGAAGCTTCCCCAGTGATGTCATGGTTGGTTTTTTTTTTTTTTTAAGTACTATAAAAATTCATCTATTTTCTGGGTTAGAGTGTCTTATTCAGTTAATTCCTTGGTAATTCAATTACTCTCTTTTCCTTCAAAAGGGAACAGGTCATGTAAGGAAACAATGAAGCCAGACTCCATGCTGGCTTTTCACAGAAGCAGCAGAGCCAAATGAGTTGGCTGGTGAAAGTAGCACCTGCTGGTGGCCAGCTGACCCGCAGCCATGTCAGGGCTCCATTAGTTCTGGGGGTTACTGGCTACAGGGGTACAGAAAGTGGGGCATTCTGCTGTGGTAGAGCTGTGTGAAAGGAGTGACATTGTGGTGGACACATAGTGCTGAATGTCTCAGATTGGCATCTGTCCCTGGGAATGTTCTGGAGCAAAGGGGAAGTGTCTCTAATGGCCTCTTTCATTCCTCAAGTTTCGCCGATACCTGTACCATGATTATTTACGAAGGCGTTCCCTTTCCTGGGATCTGCAGTCCACTCTTCCACATCCCAAACTATGTAGTTAAGGAGTCACTTCTGAAAACCATGATCGTTCCTGAGTCAGAGTTGATTTGTCCAGTAGAGGCAAGAAGAGCCTGTGCTGAGAAATTGAGAGAGGGACAAATTCTCCCTCATTTTCTGAGCATTAGATATATACAATCTTTTGAGCTGGGAAAGCTAACTACGGAAGAAAATGAGCCCAATTCACACAGAAAAAGAGAAAGCATGTGCCTAGCAAAATGCAAAGACAAGAGAGAGAAACTATTTTATAATGTTCAGGTCCCTAATTCCAGTTAGAGTCTAAGCTCAGTTGCAGCCTAGTCTCTTAATTCTTCAAGAATGTAACTTACTCCTTCCCTGCTTTTGTTTTCGATAACCTAAATAGATTTCTATTGCTCGAAACCCAAAGAATCCTACCCATCCTGGCTTAGGGATCTCCTTTCTTTTTCTTTTTTTCCTGGTTTTTTTCAAGGTAGGGTTTCACTCTGGTCCAGGCTGACCTGGAATTAGCTATGTAGTCTCAGGGTGGCCTCGAACTCATGGCGATCCTCCTACCTCTTCCTCCTGAGTGCTGGGATTAAAGGTGTGAGCCACCATGCCCGGCGGGAACTCCTTTCTTGCTGTTATTGCTAACTCCTGTTCCATCCCCTGGAGTAGGAGCAATATCTGACTCACAAGGCTGTAGGTCTCCCTATGTGGGAATGAGTCCACAGTAATAAAAGCTGCTTGCCTCCGCTAGACAATGAGATCAAAATGGGAGGGCAAGAGTTCCCAAGGAAGTAAGGCTAAGTCTGCTCAATTCTATCCCTGGTTTCTCAATATCTCCCCGAGGTTTCTAATTATGCTTAGAATTTTTCTTTTAACTGAGGCCTGTAGTTACAAAATTCCAGGAGCTTTGCACCACCCATGAAGGCAACCTGGACACTACCCCCTCCTCCATGACCTGGCAAATTCTCCAGTTTGAGTTCTGCAATGTCTCCATGTAACGCTACACTTCTCCCCTGGAGGCCCTCATGCTCACACACCTTGTGACTCAGTTCTGTCGGCAGGAAACCTGTACCTCTACCCTTGTCAGGTTTAGATTTATGTTGACATCCCAGAGAAACTTTATAAATCTATCCTCTTGCCAGTAGGATACGAGAAGGCTACCTTCCTGGTATACTTTAGAACCTGTAACTCTATTATTCTTTGTCATTTTTGCCAGCTTAATAGGCATTTCCCTGGTTACTAATGAGGCCAAACAGCTTTCCATGTACTTCAGGGCAATTTGTAATTCTTTTGTGCCTTGCGTTTTAATGCTCTTGGCTAGCTTTTCTACTGCATACTTACAACTGTCATATTGATTTGTAAGAATTCTTTATTAAAGGTATTGACTCTTTGTCATGTATGTTGCAAGAAAAAAACCTTCCTTGGCCGATTGTTTTATTTATTGCCATGTTTGAGTTATGATGAATAGGACCTTGTGTTTTTATGAGGGTTAGTATATTGCTGTTTTCTTTTATTGTTGCTGTCTTGGGGTTTTGCCTAACTGGCTATTTCTCTGTATCCCACTTAATGAAGCTCTTTGAGAAAGAGTCTATTTTGGTTCAAAGGTATATACCTTATTCTGCTCTGTGAACTATTTAAGTATTGGCGATCTATGTGTAGATAGCTTTCCCACAAGCTCCATGAGGATCCAGGCCTCTGAGCATTCTCACCTTTGGGCAAGCCTGCCCATTTGAATGAGTGCTGAATGAGCGGCGTGCTTCTAGTCACTGCATATAGTCGACATGATGAGGGAGATCAAGTTATGAGAAAATACCCCGGTTTCTGTTTTGTTCCTGTTCTCTCACTCTTTTTTTAAATTTTTTTAAATTATTTTTTATTTATTTTTGGAGAGAGAGACAGAGAGAGATAGACAGAAAGGGAGAGGGAGACAGAGATGGGCGCACCAGCAGTCTCTCAGCTGCTGTGAACCAAATCCAGATGCGTGCGCCCCCTTGTGGGCAAGTGCAGCATTGCGCCCTTGCCTCACTTTGCATCTGGCTAAACGTGGGACCTGGAGATTGGAACAGCTGGACATTGGGACTAGCATTCTCAGGCTTAGCAGGCAGGCGCCTTAGCTGCTAAGCCATCTCTCCAGCCCCTGTTCTCTCACTCTTAATAATGCCGACTGCTATGTGGGGCTGACCCACAGAAGAAGGAATTGAAGGTATGTTATAGCCAACCACCACATGAGGCAGCTTGGAAGCTGATCCTTCCTAGTTGGGCCTTAAAATGACTGTAACCCTAGCTGTGTGACACAGAGCCTGAGCCACAAAACTAAGCTATAGTGTGTCCAGACGGCTGACCCATTATAAAGTAGGGAATGCCTCTTTACATGTAGAAGTGATGTGCTATACAACAGTAGATAACAAATATGAGTACTGACAAAAGCTTTACGTCTTGACCTCTGTTGAAGAAAACCTCATCTTATTTTCTGCTTCAAAAAGAAAAGGAGAATCTCTCTGAGGAGTCCCATCACATGTCTCAAATGTCTGTAACATCTTTACAAGGAACTGATTTACTGGATATTATCTAGTGTCTATCTATGGTGGATAATAGAAAAACACGTTTATATCCATTCTTCCTTCCCACAGTCTCACTCCCAGGAGGAGGCTGGAGTGCTGACTAGAGGAAACCATTTTGTTTCTTAGACACAAAGATGTGATTGGGGGCTGCAAACCTGGGACCCAGCTGGGCTACCATGGATTGGCTCTGTGTCAGGCAGGACAAGTCCAGGGAGACAGGTCCATGTAGGGTATCATGAGAGAAAGGGATCTTGTGTGGTTGCATGACAGACTCAGGACTTAGAGACATGAAGTCTGTTCAGCAATTTTTTTTAAACACAAATTTAGTTGACATATACAATGGGATTCAGAAAAATATACAATGAATATAGACTTAGGTGCATTTTCATGCTGGTGATTTTTCTTTCTTTTTAAATGTAAGCTATTAATATTTTAAGAAAAATTAATATTTAAGAAAAAAAGTTACATGTTGTCATACACAAACTGAAACATAAGTGACTTTTAGTGCAGTGGACACATCCTTATATCAACTCAATTATGCTGGGGGTGGTGGTGCATGCCTTTAACCCCAGCACTCTAAATGCATGCACCACCCTGTGCATCTGGCTCTATGTGGGTATTGGAGAATCAAACCCTGGTCATCAGGCTTTGCAGGCAAGCGCTTTAACTGCTGAGCCATCTCTCCAGCCCTGTTCAGTCATTTTTGAGTAGCTCACTATGGGATGTACAATAGAAATCCAGAATCTATGTTTTCTGGTTCATATTAAGAAAGTCTATTGTGGTAGTTTGAATATATGTCCCCCAATATATTCAGTGTTTTATTAGTTATAGTTTGCATCTGCAATCACCTTGTTAGAGGCAATGTCACTGTGGGCTGATCTTAAGGTGTTAATGGTGTGGGTTTGAGATTCCATTGTAAAGATATGCAAATGTGCCTAGCAGGAGTTCCTGAAGTGTGCTGTGTGACCTTTTGGCTGTAGTTTTGCTCTGTGTGCTGTGGTGGCTGGTTGGTTTCTTGCTCTCTTGCCTGGCCTTGTGAGAGCAGGCCACTTCTTCTGCCGTTATGGAACTTCCCCTGGATCTGTAAGCTTCAATAAATAATATCCCTTCCTCCATAACTGTGCCTGGTCTGGAAGTTCATCTCAGTGAACCTGAAGCTGTCTGCTACATCTATATTATGTGTTTCTTAGTGATTTCCTGTGAGTGGAGTTTAGATGACCAATGTTGAATTCTGTGTTCAAATGGGACTTGACTGAATTACACAGGTTCTGGAAGACAAGGGAATAGCTGACATATGGGTCACATGGGCTTGTGCTGGGTCCAGCCTTGAGAAGGGCTGGGTACTTTGATGCCCCTCACTTCCTACATCTCAGCTCCTTGAGGGCTAATGCTTATTCTTAGGTAGTCAGAGGGTTTGGCATTTCTTTTTCTGTCCCTCCTTCCAATCAATGACTCCCATTATTATTCTTCCAGATCCTTGACTTCACTTCTGCAGGAATTAATACTAAAGGTTTAATCCAGTAAGACAAACCTCAGTCGATATGTCATCTGTCAGAGAAGAGAGAGAGTTTTCTTCTTCACACTAGCTGAGGTCAGGGAAGGGAGATGGGCCAGTCTTTCCTCTTCCTCACTGAGCTGGTTTATCACATCTATTGTTATTCCTGTGTGTGTAGTATGATGTGCATATGTGTAATGTACAAATGTATAGTATACATGTGTGTATGCTCCATGAGCACACATACAGAGATTACAGGAAAACATCAGCTGTCCACCAATGTCTCTCTTCCATGTTATTTCCTTGAGTGAACTTGGTTGGAGCAGCCATTTTTGGTCAGACTGGCTGACTAGTGAGCCCAAATGATTCTTCTCTGTCTCTGTCCCTTACAGGACGAGGGTTACTGGCATGCATGGCCATGTGGCATGCCCAGCTTTTCATGTGGATGTTGGGGATCAAACTCAAGCCCTCCAAGGCCCTTATGCTAGAGTGGTGAGTGCTCTAATCTCCTGAGCCATTTTCCCAGCCTCCTATCCAGGCATCTTGAACTAAGGTGATATATTTTAAAAGACATCAAGATTTTTCTATTTCACGGCAATAGATTATTTTTGCCTTCTCTAAAATGATTTTTCAGCATCTCCATAACAAATTCATCTGCTCATCTGGCTTCTAATCTTCACTAGAGTCAGATTCTTTTCTTTTTGCATGTATAAGAATAGGGCTGGGCCTGGGCAATCAGAAATGATTAGACCCACATGGTACCCTACAGACCCCAGGGTTTGAGTTAAATGGCTATCCCAGGGACTTGGCAGTCCCAAAGACCAGGAGCTGACGTGAAAATTGAAGCAATTACCTGGATCATTCAGGCAGAAGAATTTCTGAGGCTTTTTTGTTTCCTTGAACAATCCAGATAATTGCTTCAATTTACACTTCTTACAGGCAATAGAGATGGGGACAGAAAATATTCTTTGGTAGTGGGCTGAATAAAGGGAAGCAGAGTGCTTGAAATGATTCTGATAACTCAGGGGAGAGAAGAGTGGAAAAATTCACATAGGTTGGCCTTGATTTCAACCAGGTGCATGCTACTCAAAATGAGACTGCACGTTGTTGCCTGAGTGATCCAGATAATTCTCCATTTTCTGTTTTATCTCAACAATGAAGAAAGCTTCAGGCCTTGAAAAGTATTGCTGGTGAAGATGACAGGAGAAATTGTGGCTAGGAACCCTCCAGTCTGTTTGAGACCTTGCCCCTGAGCTGGCTGTGAGCTCCTCAGTTCATTAACCTCTCAGAGCACATGCAAATCATTGCCTTGAAGAAGCCTGGCTGGGCCAAGTTGAGGAGTGGGTAGGTATTCTCCTTGTAGAGCGTACTGTGCGTGTTAATTTAGCCATGAGCAAAGACCAAGGCCATAGGACCCTGTCATTCTCCCAAACAAATAGCTCATTTCTACTGCAATCCACGGGATTTGTTTTCTGCAGCTGAAAATCTACTTTAAAAAAAAAATATATATATATATATACACATATACATATTATTGCTGGGTGTGCTGCACGCCTTTAATCCCAGCACTCGGGAAGCAGAGGCAGGAGGATTGCCATGAGTTCAAGGCCACCCTGAGACTACATAGTGAATTCCAGGTCAGCCTGAGCTAGAGTGAGACCCTACCTGGAAAAGCCAATATATATATATATGGAAACTTTGTATGGACGTATCATGTGTTGGTACCATCATTTTCTTCCTTCCTGAACCCATTCTACTAAGGGCCCTCTCCAGTGGGATTACTGGCATTCACTATGGGGTTGTGGGTTATGTATTGTGAGGGGGTGGGCATGGCTTCAGGATATTCTCTCCCACCCTGTGGCTCTTACAATACTTTTGCCTCCTCTTCTGCAAAATTTCCTGAGCCTTGGTGGGTGTGTTTTAAGTCTTCTTTAGTGCTGAGCTCTCCGAAGCTTCAGGATTTCTGCTTTGGTGCATTTTGAGTATCCTCAGTGTCTGTCTCCATCACCCTGGGATAGGGTGTCAGGATCACCATGGAAGCAGCACTCTTGCTCAAATTGTCAATTCCTCTGTGCTTTCACCCTCGAGCTGCCTGTCAGGTATGCCTGCAACTCAAGCTGTTCCAAGTTAGGAAGCACAGATGAGGGAGAACATGCAGCATTTGTGTTTCTGTGCTTGTGTGAGTTCACATGGTATGATCTGTTTCAAGTCCCTAAAACCTAAATCATACGTAATGGGGAAAGGTTCAAGGAATTCCCATTAAGATCGGGAGCAAGACAGGGGTACCCACTCTCACCACTGCTATTCAACATAGTACTGGAAGTTCTAGCTCAAGCGATAAGACAAGAGAAAGAAATAAAAGGGATACAAATTGGAAAGAAGTCAAATTAACCCTATTTGCAAATGACTTGATACTGTACATAAGTGACCTGAAAGACTACTATAAAACCTCTAAAGGTGATAAATTCTCTCAGCATAGTGGCAGAATATAAAATCAACATACAAAAATTAGTAGTTGGCTGGAAAGATGGTTTAGCAGTTAAGATGCTTACCTGAGAAACCTAAGGATCCAGGTTTGATTCCCCAGTACCCATATAAGCCAAATGTACAAAGTGGTGCCTGTGTCTGGAGTTCGATTGCAGTGGCTGGAGGCCCTGGCACATTCATTCTTTCTCTCTTTATATATATCTGCTTCTTTCTATGTCTCTCTCTTTCAAATAAATAAATAAAAATAAAATATTTTTAAAAATCCTATACACCAAAGACCAAATATACAGAGAAAGAAATCAACAAGGCTATCCTGTTTTAAATAGCCACAAGAAAACCCCAAATACTTTGGAATAACACTAACCAAGGAAGTCAAAGATCTATGCAATGAAAACATAAGAACACTCAAGAAAGAAACTGAGGAGGACTTGAGAAGATGGAAAGACTTTCCATGCTCTTGGATAAGTAGAATTAATATTGTGAACATGGCAATTCTACCAAAAGCAATATATAGATTCAATATAATAACAATAAAAATGCTTGGGCATTCTTCATACAGCTAGAAAAAAAAATCTCAAAATTCATATGGAATGGCAAAAGGCCTTGGATATCCAAATATCCTCAGCAAAAGAAACACCTCTGGAGGAATTGCCATACCCAATCTAAAGCTATACTACAAAGCCATAGTAATAAAAACAACATAATACAGGCACAAAAGCAGACATACAGAGCAATGGAACAGAGCTGAAGACCCAACCCTTAGTTCAAGCAACTACAGCTACTTGATCTTGGACAAAGGAGCCAACAAGGTACACTGGAGAAAAGACAGCACCTTAAACAAATGTTGCTGGACAAATTGGAAAACCACATGTAGAAAAATAAAACTTAGACACACTCCTCTCACCATGCACAAAAATCAACTCTGAATGATTAAAGACTTCAGTATAATATGTGAAACTCTTAAACAACTGGAAGAAAAAAATTAGGGGAACTCTCCATGATATAGGAGTGGCAAAAGATTGCTGAACAATACTCCAATAGACCAGGAAATTAAACAATCACTTGAACAGTGGGATTTCATGAAGCTAAAAAGCTTTTGTACAGACAAACATACCATAAACAGACTATACACAGAATAGGGGAAAATCTTCACCAGCTATACTACTGACAGAGGTCTAATATCTAGAATTGACAAAGAACTCAAAAAACTAGGCAATAAAAAAAAAATCAAACAATCCACTCAAAAAATGTGGCAGAGAACTGAAGAGGAAATTCTCAAAGTAAGAAATACAAATGGCTATTACTCACCTAAGAAAATGTCCAACATCCTTAACAATCAGGGAAATGAAAATTAAAACAACTATGACATTCCTCCTTACTCCAGTCAGGATGACAATAATTAAAAAATCAAACAAGAGAGCTGGAGAAATGGCTTATCAGTTAAAGTACTTGCCTACAAAGCCTAAGGATTCAGGTTCAATTCCCCAGTACCCACATAAGGTGGATGCATGTGTCTGGGGTTTGTTTGCAGTGGCTAGAGGCCCTGAGACACTCTCTCTCTCTTTTTGGTTTTCCAAGGTAGGGTCTCACTCTAGTTCAGGCTGACCTGGAATTCACTATGTAGTCTCTGGCTGGCCTTGAACTCTAGGTGATCCTCCTACCTCTGTCTCCCCAGTACTGGGATTAAAGGCGTGCATCACCTCACCTGGCAACTCTCTCTCCCTTTAGCTCTCTCTAATAAATAAATTTTAAAAATCAAATGACAATAGATGTTGGCAAGAATATGGGGAAAGAGAAACCCTCATTCACTGCTGATGTGAGTACAGATTTGTACACACCATGGAAATCAATATGGAGACTCCTTAAGAAAGATGAAAATAGAGCTATCAACTGACCCAGCTATTTCTCTACTTGACATCTACCCTAAAGGCTCCACTCTTCACTACAAAGATATTTCCTCCATCATGTTTATAGCTGCTCAATTCACAATATTGAAGAACTAGAATCAACCCAAATGCCCAAATGAAGATGTGGAACATATACACAATGGAATTCTATTCACAGTAAGGAAACATGATACAGTGAAATTGGTAGGGAAATCTACCTTTGTTGGAGGATTTGGATGATAAATGAATGCATGGGACCCATCTATTCAGATACTAATTTGTGGCAGGCATTATGACAGGCTTTGGAGTTAGAATAAAACTTTATGTTAATATAAGCCTATTGTCAGTTGGGTGTAGTGGTGCCTGTAACCCCAGTACCTGTGAGTAGGCCTCAGGAGGATCAGGAGCTCAAGGTTACCTCACCTACATTGCTACTTTGAGACCAGCCTTAGCTCTATGAGACCCTGTCTTAAAAAAATAACAACAGGCTGGGGAAATGGCTTAGTGGTTAAGGCATTTGCCTGTGAAGCCTAAGGACCCTGGTTCGATTCCCCAGGACCCACATAAGCCAGATGCACAAGAGGGCACACACATCTGGAGTTTGTTTGCAGTGGCTGGAAGCCCTGGCACGCCCATTCTCTCTCTCTCTCTCTCTCTCTCTCTCTCTGTCTCTTCTCTCTCTCTCAAATAAATAAAGAAATAAAATATTTAAAAACAACAACAGCAACAAAAACCAAACATATACATTTATATATGTCTACATATATTTATACATGCCTATTTTTCTATGTTATCTTTTATTGGGAGGGGTGATTCTCCCAAGCTCTTCGTAGACTTTCCCAGATTTTATTTCCAAAGCAGTTTTCTCAAGCATTACTTTTTCAATTCTTATATATCCAGAAGAGACAGTTTAAAAATATTTTGTTTATGTATTTATTTATTCATTTGCGAGAGAGAGAAAGAAAGAGGCAGATAGAGAGAGAGAGAGAGAGAGAGAGAGAGAGAGAGAGAATGGGCACACCAGGGCCTCTAGCCACTGCAAACCAACTCCACATGCATGCGCCACCTTGTGTAGCTGACTTACATGGGTACTGGGGAGTCGAACCTGAGTTCCTAGGCTTCACAGGCAAGTGCCTTAGCTGTTAAGCCATTTCTCCTGCTCCCCAGAATAGACATTTTTTAGCACCATTTCAGCAGATAGGGTGAAACAAAGTTTCAGGGAAATTGTCTTCTTTCTCACAGAATTTGCTAGCAGCAAATCTGGATGAAAAATGAAGGACCTTGTATCCAAGGCTTCAACTCCAATGCGGCGAGCACCATGGCCTATGGGTTCCTGTATCCACTCCCTCGTTCTTGCCATCCGCAGCAGCATGATGGACGTGGACCAACCATTCAGAACGTGTCTATCAAACACATGCCTTCCACAATATAGAAAATGGAGCAAGATACACGTTGTGCATTTGATGGAGAGAAAGTGGCTGTTCTAGGGTTTGAGAAATGGTTTAGTGGTAAAAGCATTTGCCTGTGAAGCCTGCGGACCCAGGTTCAATTCCCCAGAACCCATGTAAGCCAGATGCACATGGTGGTGCATGCATGCATCTGGAGTTCATTTGCAGGGACTGGAGGCTTTGGCATACCCCGCATTCTCTTATCTTGTAAATAAATAAAAGAAAAGAAAAGAAAAATAAAAAAAGAAAATGGCTGTTCTAGAGAATAGACTCAGAGATCAGAGTGGAAGTTTATGCAAAGCAGCCAGTGATTGGTGTCATGTGTGGGGGAGGATGACTCCCAAGGGAGAGAAACCTGTGGGCTAGGGCCACTCAGGGAGGAGTTTTTAAGCTCTATCTTTTGTTGTGGTTTACCATTTTAAACCATCATAAGATCCACATTCAGTGGCCTCAAGTACGTGTACAGTGTCGGTCAGCCATTGCTACTATCTAGTTCCAGAACTTTTCCATGCCCCAAATGGACACTATATATATATATATAATTTTTTTAAAGAACTCTGGATAGGATCTCAAGGGATAGCTGAGATTTCCAGAGCCAGACAGGTGAGAGGAAATGCACTGGGCATGTGCACAGTAGCAGCTGACTGCAGGAGCAGCTTCTGGAGCAGCCTGGGGCCCTCAGGGCCTGTGCACAGTGTTGAGCAGAGAGGCTGACTGACCCACAAGGATCTTCCCTGCACATCAGCAGGCTGTGTTATTCTTTCCCTTCCAGGTTCATCCTCCTGTGATTCATTCTGGGAGAGCAGGTATTTGCCTTATATCCCTCCTTAAAGAAATACTGTTTCTCAGTGTTTGTGTTCCTCAGCTGTCTCTCAGCTGCGCTGTGGACAGGCCACTATGTCTGGCCCTGTCCTGCCTCTCTGCTGGGACTGGGTCCTTTTCAACATGATTGTGCTGCTGCTGTGACTGCTATCCAGGCATCACTCAGGAGCTGACCTCACTCATGGTCTTTCTTGTCCTTGCCCTGAGCTGGCATTCTTCCTGTACCTTTGACATAAGACTACGGGATACAGACTCAGCTGAGATGGAGATAACTGGAGGAAATTTCACCATGGAGATGGTATGGTTTGCGATGTGGTTTGAGTGTCTTCAAAGGCTTCATGTGTTGAAACTTAACCCCCATCATGAAGTATTAGGAAGGTGAAAACAATCCAACTATGGTGTTTAGAAGTGTGGTTTTTGGGAGGTGACAAGAATAGATGAAATCATTAGGGACAGAGACTAGATAGACATTGATTCACTGCACTTCCTGCCTCTAACTACCCACCACAGGATACTGCCAGCCATATATATATATATATATATATATATATATATATATATATATATAGAGAGAGAGAGAGAGAGAGAGAGAGAGAGAGAGAGAGAGAGAGAAGACTACCACTAGATATAGCCCCTTGATCTTATTCTCTGAGAACTGTGAAACAATAAAGTTAGCTTGCCTTCAATATTTGTTACAATAATGAATAATACCCTAATATTGGGGGCAAATGCTGAAAACTAGATTCTAATTGTAACTTGTCCCTGAGTCCAAAAGACTACAACCATCTACAAGATATAGTACTTCTTACAAGTACTTATTTATCAACCAAGTTGAATTGGAAGTAGCATCTAGAACACTATTCAATAAAAATACCATGTCAGGGCTGGAAGATGCTCAATGGATAAAGCACTTGCCCCAAAACCTGAGTACCTGAGTTTAGATACATAGAGCCCACATAAAGCCAGATGTGGTAGTGAGAGTGTCTGAAATCCCTGTGAGCCTACAGTGAGACGGGAGGCCAAAACAAAATTCCTGGATGTCCAAGGACTAGCTAGCCTGACAAATGCAGTGATGCACAAGAGACTGTGTCCTAAAAAGGTGGAAGGCAAGGATGGGACTGACCTCTACACATGTATCGTGGCTCATGCCCGCCCACACTTGCATATGTACTCGCATGTGCACGTGTACACACACACAACATACATATGCATTAGTGCAACACATAAAATATTATGTGAGCCATTGAGGTATTTTAAAAATGTTTAAAAGTCAATTCTAACAAGAGCAAATATCCCATATATATATATATATATATATATATATATATATATATATATAATCTCATAATGTATTTCACTTACCCCAAATAGGTAAAGCCTTTTCATTTCAACATGTAACAAATACAAAAGGAATTATTGAGACATTCCACATCCCGTTCACACTGTGTTCAAACTCCATTTGTATTTTGCACTCATGTACATCTGGTTTTGGACAGTACATATTGATCTGCAATAGGGAATCCGTACTTAGGTTTCATATAACTTGATTGAAAATGCAGCTTCATATGCCAAGTCATCCCAAGTATACTTTAAAGTTTTCAATCAAGTATCACCTTCCAAAATTTATCTACATTTTAATGAATTAAAATTAAATAAAATGAAAACTCAGATCCTCAGTCTTACTAGCCACATTCCAGGTGCTCAGTCACGTCCTATGGCTTAGACCTACAGCATCTGTGGACAGAAGCAATTATTTGATTTTGTTGTGTGTCCAAAGATGGTTTTGGTTTAGTCCTGTGATAAAAGTCTTTAGGTTGAACACCAACCAGTATCATAATTGGATGCCAGATTGCTTTTTGGATGTAGTGATAGTTTCTCACTAGTTCTACCTGGTCACTTGGGTTTTCTCACCATCTCCAGGCATGCAAACTTAATCTGATCTCTGCACTTTAGTTCCTGGTATCCTTCCTCCTAAATAAGCTCTTAAATTAGGACCTATTCAGCTGCAAGTCACAGAAAGCAATTGTTGGTTACAAACGGCAAGTCTGGAGGAAGATAGACTTTAGGCTTGGTGAATGCAAGTGCTTGACCATGTATTCCAGGACCCATGTTTTTGTGCTCTGGGCCTCGTTTCCAAGCTTGGCTTAATCCTAACCCTAGTTCTCCATGAAATCACAGAGTGTGTTGAATGCCATCTTCTAGTTAGGAAGGAAAGGTTTTGGTAAGATAATTCCTTTCCCAAAACTTGATAAAACTTCTTCTGTTTCCTTGATGTCAACTTCATTTTTTCTTATATATCAACTGATCACTGGAAAAGAGATTAAGTTTAACCCATATTTGGCTCTGGGGACCATTCTTCAAATTATGTTCTTGCTTCTAACTAGGTCAGGAGAAGAGTGGGCACCTGACAATCAATACCTCCTGTAGCAGACAGCTTCAGGTTCGCTGAGATGAACTTCCAGACCAGGCACAATTATGGAGGAAGGGATATTATTTATTGAAGCTTACAGATCCAGGGGAAGTTCCATAATGGCAAGAGAAGTGGCCTGCTCTCCACAGGGCCAAACAGAGAGAGCAAAAGCCAACCAGCCACCACAGCACACAGAGCAAAACTACAGCCAAAAGGTCACACAGCACACTTCAGGAACTCCTGCTAGGCACATTTGCATATCTTTACAATGGACCCTCAAACCATCACCACACCTTAAGACCAGGGCCCCCAGTGACCTTGCCTCTAGCAAGGTGATTGCAGATGCAAACTATAAGTAATAAACCACTGAATATATTGGGGGACATATATTCAAACTACCACATTCCGCCCCTGGCCCCCAATATATTTAGCTCCTGGCCCCCAATAGATTTATAACTATCACACATTGTAAATTGTACTCAGTCCAATTTCAAAGGTTCTCATAGTCTTGATCAACTTAAGATAGTCCTGTAAAATCAAACAAGTTAAATACTTTCAACATGTAAAGGCACAGAGTAAACATTTTAACTGTATAAGGAATAGCAAGGAGAGACTAGAACAATGCAAACTCAATCACCATCAGCCATCATCAAACTTCTGCAGTTCAAGTTCAATATAAACAGAAACTGACAGTCTCCAGGTTTTCCAATTCCGCCCCTCCAGCTGGGCAGAGTCGCCAGGGAAAACTTTCATCCCATGCAAACACTGCACTCCATGGTAGCCCTTTTGCACAGTCCTGGTATATCCAAAACATCTTCAGGTCTCCATGCAAACCACGGTCCATCTTCCAAAAGGCTCTTCCAGCCTATTCCTCAGGGACTTCATGCCCTGCCTTCATGCTGCATCTCAGCAGCGGCTCCTGGAACCGTGTGCAACTCATGACCACTCCATGCATTTTTCATGCTTCCAAAACTAATACCAGGTGTGCAGGACACAGCCATATTCTTAATCCAGGGACAAAATAAACCATAGCCTTGAAAAGCAGGTTCCTTCTCCAGTCAGCTCTTTCCAAGAATTTGCATTTTTAACAGTCTTTCCTCAGGCATCCTCTCCATTGTTTTAATGTAAATCAAGTCGGGCCACCTTCCTTCCACCTTCCTTAAGATTGCTAATGCGTTGACAATAGCAGCTCCAGCAACGTAAAACCAGTCTTATTGCCTCTAATTTTAACTTGCTTGAGGTTTTCCAACTTAAAATCTTAAAATCTCAGTCCGATATCTTTAGCCAAGCACATCCGTCCATTACAAATTTAAGCTTGATCAAACTTTCTTGGCCTGGATAGCGGAACGTAGCCATCCCTTATGCCAGTAGCCCACTTCCAACAAAGTCCTCTGCAGTCTTTCCTTCCCCTTAGAAAGCTCATAAGCCAAGCCTCGAAGTTCAATACAGTCTGCACTTAGCATTCTCAAACTCTCATCAGAATAGTCTATAAAACTTGGCTTACCACTCCAGAAGGCACCTTCAGTTGCAAGCACCAAGTCCATGCCCATTCCTCCAAAACAAAGGTTGCAAAAGACGAATATCCACACGATCTGGTTCATCTCACCCCACACTCCTCAGTACCACTTTACTGTAGCAGACAGCTTCAGGTTTGCTGAGATGAACTTCCAGACCAGGCACAATTATGGAGGAAGGGATATTATTTATTGAAGCTTACAGATCCAGGGGAAGTTCCATAATGGCAAGAGAAGTGGCCTGCTCTCCACAGGGCCAAGCAGAGAGAGAGAGAGAAACCAACCAGCCACCACAGCACACAGAGCAAAACTACAGCCAAAAGGTCACACAGCACACTTCAGGAACTCCTGCTAGGCACATTTGCATATCTTTACAATGGACTCTCAAACCATCACCACACCTTAAGACCGGCCCCCAGTGACCTTGCCTCTAGCAAGGTGATTGCAGATGCAAACTATAAGTAATAAACCACTGAATATATTGGGGGACATATATTCAAACTACCACACCTCCTTTCTACTTTCCTATTACAACTTTTAAAAGATGGTTATAAGGGCTGTGGGCATCGTTTAGGGGTTAGGGCTGCTTGCTTGCAAAGCTTGCATCTGAGGGTGGTTTGCAATGGCAAAAGGCTCTGTTTCACCCATGCTCTCTCTTCTTCTTTCTCTCTCTCTCTCTCTCTCAAATAAATGAATCATATATATATATATATATATATATATATATATATATAGTAAAACTTACCATTTCAAGTGTACAGTACAGTAGCATCAAATTTATTCACATTGTCTTAATAATCATCACCCCTGTCCATCTGCAGAATTAGTTTGCATGTTCTTGACCAAAATTCTATAGCTGCAAGGATATTAAAGAAAACCAGACTCAGTTTCTCCTGCTATTGCTCACAACACACAGCACTTCTATAATCAGAAAATATATGGGAACTTCTCTCCATGAGGAGGCGATCAAACAGACACCACCTGGGAGTCCTCTCATTCAGTCCATCCTGGCACTGGAAGTGGCATCAGACTTACACATTGTTGATGCCAATCACCAGCCCCATGTCGATTTACCTGACCGACTGCCTCTTCATCTGGTTTCTCATTAACTCCTCCTCAGGCTTGAGTAGTTTTCTGGAGCAGCTCACAGGACTCAGAAAGACACGTTGACTAGTTTATTACACATAGTGTTTTGAAGAGATGTGCGTAAACAGACGAGGAACTGAAAGGGGTGAGGACTGGTGAGTTGTGAGTCCAGGATCTGGGTCCTCATGAAGTTGGGGTGCACCACCCTTCTGGCATGCTCACTTGCCTGTGAACCTCCATGTGTTTAGGTGCCCAGAAGCTCTTTGAACACTTTCCTTTGGTTTTTCATGAAGACATCACTGTACAAGCCTGACTGAAGCATGGACAGCCGTAAGAGTGCTTGGACAAGAAGGGTCTCATTGAATGCTCATGGACGCTGTGGGAAAACCCAGCAAGGACTGTCTGTTCGGGTATTCTTGGTTTCTCTGTGTAGCTGTCCTTCCACCAGCGTCCATTCCAGGATAAGAAGGTAAGAAAACTTTGTAGTATGTCAGTTGTTTCCAATATCCCTGAAACAGTATGCTAAATACTGGGGTGTGCGTCTTTGTTTTGCAATGAAAACTTCCCTAACTTTCATCAGCTATGAACTGTTATGAACTGCTATGTTCGGGCAGGTATTTCCAGGTATCCTGACTTCTAAATATTTATATATACTCATTCCCTCTTGATTTCCTTTGAACGCTTACGAAATCCTTCCATATAGAGAAAATGCTTAATAACTTGATACGTGCACTGTTTTAAGTTAGAAAGTGTTTTCCCTTGTGATCAGGAAAGGATGGGGAGAGATGATACAGAACGATTATATATATATATAATTTCTATTTATTTATTAGAGAGAGAGAGAGAGAGAGAGAGAGAGAGGAGAGAGAGGGAGAGAAAGAGGCAGATAAGAGAGAATGGGAGCGTCAGGGCCTCCAGCCACTGCAAAGGAACTCCAGACACATCTGGCTTATGTGGGTCCTGGGGAGTTGAACCTGGGTCCTTTGGCTTTGCAGGCAAATGCCTCAACCGCTAAGCCATCTCTCCAGCCTCCCTCTCTCCCCATATATAATTTTGTGAAACTAGGAATACTGGCTTTAACTTCCGTTTTTGGCTTGGGCACCCAGATCGGTCCTGCAACTCTCTGAATTCTCAGCCAAAGCACTGCGGCTGTCCTCACAAGACCCCCCCCACCCCCGCGCCAAACATCCTCTCTTTCCACCTGCAGGTCGAGGGACTACAAGTCCCAGGATGCGAAGCGCTGCTCTCAAACCCGGGGCGAGGCGAGGCGAGGCGGGGCGGGGCGGCTCTGCAGTGACGTCGCCAACCCGAGGTGGGGCGGAGGGGCGGGCCTGCAGGTGGGGGGAGCGTGCTGGTGCTGATGCAGGATGGCTGAGCGCCCCGGAGCCCGGGACGTCTGAGCCGGGCGAGGCTGGCTCCCTGCGCATCGCCTCCTTCGCCCGCCGCGTGGTCGTGGGCAGGTGGGCCGGGGCGCAGGGCTGGGCTGGGCAGGGCAGGGCAGGGCAGGGAGGTCTGCAGCCTGCGAGGCTGTCCCTCTTGCCCATGGTAGAGCTGCCCCGCGGGCCGGCCCGCTTCGCGATGACCTGCTGAGGAGCGTGGCGGGAGGCGGCCTAGCTGCGGGCGGCGCGGTGCGCGGCCTCCTCCCTCGAGCCCCTGCCCCGGCCCCGGTCCCCACCCAGCCCCGCGTCCCCTCCCTGCCGGGCCGAGATGGCGGATCCAGCCGAATGCAGCATCAAAGTGATGTGCCGGTTCCGGCCCCTCAACGAAGCCGAGATCCTGCGCGGGGACAAATTCATCCCCAAATTCAAAGGCGAGGAGACGGTGGTGATCGGGGTAAGTGGTCGGGACTGGACACCGCCCGCCCCCCAGCGTCACCGCCGGCAGAGCATGGGATCCCCCCCCTTCGGAGCTGCCCGCGGGGCCGCGCTCGCCAGTGGACCCGGTGGCCGAGTCCTCGGCCGCGCCGCGTCCCGTGGGCCCCGCCCCGCGGTTCCATCCCTGCCGGCGGCGTGGAGGGCGCGGGCCTCGGGGCGGGCGGGGTGGAGCGGGGTGGGAGGGGGCCGCGAGGGTCGGGGTCCGCCTTTGTGCGCGGGGTGGGGGGCCCTCGTGGGCCTATTGTTCCCACACTCGCCGCCGCGTGGGTTGTGTTTCGGATCACCCCCCAACCCCCGGTTCCCAAGCCGGAATGTCCAGTATAAGCTCTGCAACCCTTAGATGCCTCCGGGGCATCACTTCAGTTTGTCCGTTTTCAAGACCTTATCCAGAAAGGTAGGGGAAGATGCAGGGAAAATCTCCCACAGCCATGCAGAAGCGCGTTCACCTTGCTCCGCGTGCCGAAGGTGTGTGTGTGGGGGGTGGGGGTGATGGTTTTGGTGGCCCTGGGAGGCCACCTTTCTGTCACCCCTTGATGCTCTGGATGAGTGCTTTCCCTGCTGGGACGACCCCTCTTGGTTCTTTCTCGGGTGTCCACCGCGCTGGGTGGACAGGAGATTGTCTACATCTGCGGAGCAAGGGAGAGGCCAAACCACCCCTCTGTACAAAGAGCAGAAGTTACTTAGTGTAGCTAGGTTCTCCCTTTTTCTAGATCACCCTTCCCCACTCTCCCTTCCCCACATCCCCTCCCCCAACTTAGCTCCCTTTCTGCAGCCCAGGTTGCCGGAAGGGGGAGGGAATTCTAGTGGTTTTCAGTTCTTAAGGGAATATATCAGATGAAATAAGCCAGCCTGTCCCCCTCCCCTGCCTGCAGCCCCTAGAGTGTATGGCCCATGGTGCTCCCTTTGTATTCGACCCGTCTGGGGAGGGACCGAGTTAATGCGAGCCGAGCCTCCCGTCCCCGCAGACACATTCCTGGCAGTGCGCTCCAGGCTGCTGATGCAGCCTTCCAGCCACAGCATTGATTAAGTGATGTCATCCCCATCACTGAGCATGCTCCAACTAACCCCCTCCCCCTCATTTCCCCAGTGACTGGTGTATTTAGGTCAAGTGATTGACAGGTGACAGTTTTCTGAAGGTATTGCCAGTGAGCATTAGGCCTTTCTGAAGCCGAAATTTCTGAGCCTAGGCTGTCCCCAGCTTCTTTGCCAAGGTTGTCTGCCGCAGTCCCTGCAAAGGGCCTCTGGCCAGCTGGTGCTAGCAGTACTGGTTGGCAAGCACTCTTCACACCAGGGGAGCAGGTACAGGAGTTTCATCGTGTACTTCACTGGAGAACAAGGCAGCTACCCTCATGGACTCCCCATTTTCACCAGTTATCAAGAAAATCCTAACCTCCACATGCATTGTGGATGGGCATCCACTCATTCCTGATACCTGACCTATGAAGGCAGCATAGTGGCTTTCTCTCTGCTTAGTGTTAACTTGCCGAAAAGATGGTTGCCACCGTTATTGATGAGGAGGGACATTGTATAATTAATGGCATATAGTTAGTGACATATCTATGGCAGCCTGGAGTGGATAGGTGGCTTGGTAAAGTTACAGCAGAACCAGGATCTGACCTTAGTCTGAGCTACTATTTCCCAAGAGAGGCATGCTTGGATCACGAAGAGTGGCAGTTGCTGGGGACATCTAGTTCCTGTTCTTGGGCTTGTAACAATTTTTTAAGTAAAAATTGTATAGTGCCAGAAAATGTTCTGGTGACCTTGTGTTGTTGTTTTTCTTTTTTTTTCTTCAGAGGTTTTATAGGGCTTGAAATTCTCCCCACCACCTCCTCCTGCTGCTACTTCTACCTTCCATCCTCTTCTCTTCTTCCTCTCTCCTTTACTTCCTCTTCTACCAGGACCAGTGAAGTAGACTGATGAATCACCTGTGATAGTGTGCAAGGGACAGATTCTTAATTTTAGTGTTAGTGCAATGAGCATATGTTTATTCTTCATCTGAATATATATGCTATTGACTAAATTGAAACACACATAAATGAGAAATTTAAACCAAAAAGTTATAGACGTGAATACACATCCTTCATTTAACTTCTAAAGTCATTTTTCTTTACCCTACTTTCATATAAATGACCATTTTGAAAGATAAACTTACTCTTGAAATAAAACATCATAAAGCAAAGTGTTATCAGTTAGTGTACGGCTTGATAAGGCTCTTCACTTTTTTTTTTTTTTTTTTTTTTTTTTTTTGAGAGAGACGGGCAGAGAGAGAGGGAGAGGAAGACAGAGATAGATGGGCATGCCAGCAGCCTCTCAGCTGCTGCGAACGAAATCCAGATGCGTGTGCCCCCTTGTGGTCAAGTGCGGCACTGCTCCCTTGCGTCACTTTGCATCTAGCTAAATGTGGGACCTGGAGACTGGAACCGCTGGAGATTGGAACCAGGGTTCTTAGGCTTAGGAGGCAGGCGCCTTAACCGCTAAGCTATCTGTCCAGCCCAGGCTCTTCACATTTTACAGACTAAGAAACAAACACTTTCAGTTCCCTTTAACCTGGTGATCTCCCTGCATCTCTCCAGTCTCTGACTCCCTTTCCCCTGAGTGACCAGTATTCTGACTTCTGATGGTAGAGAATTGCTTTGCTCACTTTTCTTAACCTTATGTACATAAAACCATGCTGTAGGTTTTCTTTTGTTTCTTGCAACCAACATTATGCTTGTCAGATTCATCTTCTTTGTTCTAAAGTATTGACTGATACAAATGTGTCACAATTTATATTAGTTTTTTTATTTTTTGAAGTATGGTTTCTCTGTAGCCCAGGCTGATCTGGAATTCATGCTGTAATCCCAGGTTGGCCTTGAATTTACAGCAGTCCTCCTACCTCTGCCTCCTGAGTGTTAGGATTAAGGGCGTGTGCCAGCATGCCTGGCAATTTTTCTTCTTAAGACAGGTCTTGGATATGTAGTCCAGGCTAGCTTTAAACTCAGTATCCTCCTGCCTCAGCCTCAAGAGTGCTGGAATTACAGGTGTGTGCCACTTCACCCAGCTTAGCTGGTGAGAGGTAGTTGGCTGGTTTCCTTTTGGACCTAGTCTGGATGGTGATATTGTGAATGTTCTTTTAGCATCTTTCATTGAGTGAGTGTACAGACCAAAACACTACCAGTGATAAGTGCTGAGATTTGCCGTGTCTTGGGCTAGGACCCTTCCCATTGAATCAGTAATGCAGATCTGTCTGTATGCAGTACTAGCAGCTAATGTTTACATTACATTTTAACACCAGGTGAAAAGTCTCTACCTGGCAGTAGTACATACAGCTCAATTATACATAGAGGCTGTCTCAGGTGGTGTCCTGGTGAAGTGACCAAATAACCCAGAACCATCCAGAAATGTAGTCACTTTCACTCTCTGCAGAGATAAGAAGGAAATTTGGTGGAGTTAGCTATTAGTCCAAATTCAGAATGTCAGAAAGTCTTAGTTTTGAAATTGAGTTTATTTTTTTCCCTTTAAAGTCCTACTTTATTCTGATGGATGTATATATTACAAGGGAGATTTTGCAGGTGGAGTTTCTGAATCTCTCTATTTATTTGTAAGGAGAGAGAGAATATGAATGAGAGAGAGGAAATAGGTACACCAGAATCTTATCCCACTGTAAATGAATTCCAGATGCATGTGCTACTTTGTGCATCTGGCTTTACGTGGGTACTGGGGAATTGAACTTGGGCCATCAGGCTTTGCTAACAAGCACCTCTACCTGCTGATCCATCTCTCCAGCCCTAGATTTTTCTTTTAAGGCAGTGTTTTGAGATAATGTACAGTTTTGGAGGAATCATCCCACCATTCCTACAGGTTTTTTTTTCTTCTAGTTTCCATGCAAAGCTTTTCTGTCCTGACCTTTGCAGTCATAATCAATCTCTTCTTATTTCAAACACATTTGTTTTGTATATGCTCTCACATGCTTTTCCTTAGATTATTATTAGTTTTGGTCACACTAGTGATATTGTAAGCCATGGTTGTACCAATAAGGCCCACCCATGTTTTGTATCTTTTTACTTTCTTTTTCTGTAGAATGCATTTAAAATTTTATTGATCTGATTGTTGATTCTGGAAATCTTTACTTTGATCTTTGATATATTTAACTTATGTACTTTTGACAATAGGCTGTAGGGAAGTAGTTAAAAAAAACTTGAGCCGGGCGTGGTGGTGCACGCCTTTAATCCCAGCACTCGGGAGGCAGAGGTAGGAGGATCACCGAGAGTTCGAGGCCACCCTGAGACTGCAGAGTTAATTCCAGGTCAGCCTGGACCAGAGTGAGACCCTACCTCAAAAAAAAAAAAAAAACAACAAAAAAAAAACTTGAAAGAAGGCTGGGGAAATAGCTCAGTAGTTAAAGGTCCTTGCTTGCAAAGCCCGTCAGCCTGGATTTGATTCTCCAGTATACAATATAAAGCCAGATGCACAACTAGAGTTTGTTTGCAGTGCAGGAGGCCCTGGCACACCCATACTCTCTTTCTCACTCTCTGATATAAATAAATATTAAACAATCTTTTATTTGTTTTTTTTTGGTTTTGCGAGGTAGGGTCTCACTCTGGTCCAGGCTGACCTGGAATTAACTATGTAGTCTCAGGGTGGCCTTGAACTCTCAACGATCCTCATACCTCTGCCTCCCCAGTGCTGGGATTAAAGGCGTGTGCCACCACGCCCGGCACCATCTTTTTTTTGTTGTTTTTTTTTCGAGGTAGGGTTTCTCTCTGGCCCAGTCTGACCTAGAATTTAGCTATGTAGTCTCAGGGTGGCCTTGAACTCACGGTGACCCTCCTACCTCTGCCTCCCAAGTGCTGGGATTAAAGGCGTGTGCCACCATACCCGGCAATATTAAACAATCTTGAAGAGAAATGCCATTCCTCTGAACAGGTCTGGAAAGAGGACATCTGTTATACTAAAGGTGCTATAATAAACTGGGGAAGAATGCATTCAGATTGGTTGAAAATAAGGAGAGCTAATGACACTGATGGAGAACCAGAAGTGGGAAGGGGGTGGGCTACTGATTAAAAACAGTGCACCTTCTCATATTACAGTAGTTTTTCAGAGAAAAATCTTGCATTTATTTATAAATCTTGGATTTATAGCGTTCCATTAACTGCTATAAATCCTGGTCAGTCATCCATTATTGGGGGCTCTTGCTTTTAAAGTGGCTGTGTTGATGGGCGATCTCTAACTTGGCAAGTTCCCAGTAGTTCTTTGAAAGTCTTCAGTTTCCTCTTGTTGGCTATTTTCCACTTTTAGTCCTGAGAACACAAGTCTTGCTAAAGATGAGCACTTCTTCCTAAGACAGGGCAGATTCTGACCTATTTGAGAGTAAAGAATGTAAGCCACAAACCCTGAGCTGGTCATTGGCAAGGAAAGTGGCTTTGGGCCTTGGGAAATTTGCACTGGTTCTCCACAGTGGAGGAACAGGGCAAGGGCTGGCCAGCTCGTCTAGCTTACTCACTGAGCTCTTGAGCCTTCTAGGTTCTGTGAATCTCAACGAATTAGGTGGAGGGCTGGGGGATGGCTCAGCATTCAAAGACAGTTGCTTGCAAAGTCTGGGGCCCAGGTTCTGTTCCTTGGCACCCACATGAAGTCTGAAGCAGAAAGTGGTGCAAGCATCTTGCATTCCTTTGCAGCCATAAGAGAGCCTGGTATGTGTATACATACATACAGCTAAGAATATATATATATTTTTAAATTAGGTGGTGAGTGACTAAGACACCTGACATCAAGCTCTGGTCTCCATGTACACACACATACACATACATATGATCCCTGCACATGTGTACACACGTACAGATGGACCTGCATACATGCATGCATGCATACCACACACATATGCATATACAAAAACAAAACAAAACCAAAAAGTAACTCATGCCACTCCTGTGGTACCCACACATTCTGTTCTTCCTTTCTCTAATTTTGCCTTTTCCAGCTTGTCATAAAACAAAATCATTTTCAATACATTTTTTTGAGTCTGATTTATTTTTTTGTTTTGTTTTTTGAGGTAGGGTCTCACTCTGGCCCAGGCTGACCTGGAATTCACTCTATAGTCTCAGAGTGGCCTCGAACCTCATGGAGATCCTCCCACCTCTGCCTCCCAAGTGCTGGGATTAAAGGCGTGTACCACCACGCCTGGCTTTGAGTGTGATTTTTTTTCACTTAATAATTCTTTGAGAATTTATGTTATACAAATGGTTCATCTTTTTTTTTTTTTTTTGCCCATTGTGTGGCTATACCATAGTTTGTTATTCATTCACCTGTTTCAGGCCATTTGAATTGTTTCCAGTTTGGGGTGATTATGAAGAAAACTTTTATAAATCTTTGCATATAGATGGTGTGTGAATATAATTTTTTTCTCTTGGTTTAATGCCCAGAAGTGGGATTGCTGGATGATATGGTAACTATATGTTTAACTCTATAAGAAACAGCCAAAGCTTTTTTCAAAGTGGTTGGGCCACTTAGCATTCTCCTCTAAAAACAGTAACATTTTAAGCCAAAATTTAAAATAGTTTAGTCAGTTACTTGGTGTAAGAATGTTCTAATGTAGTAATGTCTAGATATATCATTCCTCATTTCTCTGTGCTCTAAATTCAGAGATGTGTATATCCCTTGAAATAGATCAGTGGTTTCCTATAAGTATGCCCTTAGATGCTAGAGTGACAAAACACAAAGAAGTGGCTATCACCTAGTTCATGTCCCGGGATGCCACTCACTGTTGACAGGGAGACACCGTTAGTGCTACATAAGTGAAGAGGTAGATGGAGAGTCAGACAATACCTACTGTGAATTCCCTAGCTAGCTATGGGAGCTTTTCAAGTTGTTTATTATTTTTTTTTCTGGGCTTTGTTTTCTCATATTTAAAGCGGGGAGAATTATATCACAGGGTCATTAGAATGAAATAAATGAATGTGTCATACAGTGTCTGCCACAAAGAACATGCCCAATCAATGTTAATTATTTTCTTTGCTTCTTATAAATGTCCTCTTTTCTAGAACTAGCTTTTTCGCCCAAATGACTGCCCCTCTCTGGCTAGCCTCTGAAAATTCTTTTTGTGTTTCCATTCTTTCATACATTTATTCACCCTCTCTTGCTTAGAATAACCACTGTTCATCTTATTTGTGGCACCAAAGCCAAAGCTCATGTCCTTTCAGTTACAGATTTCGTTAGCTGTTTTTTTTTTTAAAGTAACATTTTTTATATATGCACATAATGTATTTTGTTAGTAACCTCTTCCCATTACCTTTTTTGTCCCCATCCCTTATTACTCTCCCAATGAATCCTTCTTTTTAGCTAGTCTTTTTATTTTTATTTTAGAGAAAGTGAGATACATATACAGAGAGAGAAAAAGAGAGAGAGAGAGAGAGCATTAACATGCCAGGGCCTCAATCACTGAAATTGAACTCCAGATGCTTGTGTCACCTAGTGGGCATGTGCAACCTTGAGCTTGCCTCTCCTTTGTGTGTCTGGCTTATTTGGGATCTGGAATCAAACAAACATGGGTCCTATGTTTTGCAGGCAAGGGCCTTAACCAGTAAGCCGTCTCTCCAGCCCTCAGCTAGTCTTTTTATTTTACCCCCTCCTCCACCATCCATGACAGAATGTTGATGAGCCTGATATTGTGCAGGTCTTGTGCACGGAGTGACAGTCACTGTGAGGTCATAAATACAAAGGGCATTTCACATGTGTAAAACAGCATTTCAAAGCATTCTCTCCTGTCCTCTGGCTCTCACATTCTTTGAGCCTTGGGGGAGTGATAGAGACGTGTTATTTAATGCTGACCACTCAACAGTCACTTTTTTTCAGCTCTTTGATAGATTTTTGTCTCCCTAGTACTCACTACTGTCTGTGAAAAGAAGCTTCTATGACCAAAGGTGAGAGTAGCATTAATTTATGGTCATAGATAGTTAGAGGATAATATGGTGGGCAAACATACTCATTTAGCCAAACAACTGTAGCACTCCCCTTTCTTGCCCCTCAAGTCTATAACCTTCCCAGCCATAGGCTTTTAATTAGGTTTTCAGTACCAGGCATGAATTCCCTCCTAGAGACAGGCCTCAAATCCAGTCAGAGAGCAGTTGGTTACCCCCATAACAGTCAAATAAGATCCAGCCCATTTTAAAAAATACTAACAATTTATTGGTGTCATCAGTTTATTTAATTAGTAGTGTAGAGGATTAGGGATTACAGGCAAAATAAAATCTTGTATAATAGGCCAAATTTTATGAATAGATCTAAATTTAGAGATTAAATAATTATTTTTATCCAACAAGTGAAGGCTTTAGTTAAGAGGAAAACATATAAACTCAGCATTTGGATAAAATTTTTACAAAATAGATTCTTGTTAGAAATTACTTATTTTCTGCCAGAAGTAGATGGTATGACTCTACTGCTGGAGCTTCAGGTCATTGAGAAATCAAGCTGGAGCTGAGCTGGAACCTTCCTCCCTCTTGACTCGCTGTCAGGATGCTGGATAGAGTTATGCAGCCATTACACTGGAATTATTTATTCCATTCATATGAATCTTTGTTACAAATCTAATGGATGGAGGAGCTTATGGGTATTTAGGTCCACATTCTGCTTTCAGGCTATATATTCTGTTTTCATAGTTTGTCCTTGGTGGCCCAATAATCATGCCTGTCCGCCTTGTGTCATCATCATCATCATCATCATCATCTTCCAGGCCCCAGCTAACCTCACCATCACCCACTCCCTTTTGTCCTCCTTCCAGTCCTTCTAACAAGGGAAAATTATGAGGAATTTTAAGTCCTGTGGAGGCCGCCCATCTTGTCCATCAGTCCAATAAGTGTTGTGTTTGAGGGTTTTTCTTTTCCTGCTTTGGCATCAAATCTTCATAGAGGTCAATATCTGCATTTCCTTAAAGACCCTGGGAATCCCTGGAGAGTTCTCTCTGCCTCTCCCTGTGCCTATTTAAAGTTGGAACCCCCCACCTGTGTTTTCCCTTTAATCCCTACCTCAGATTTGTCACCTGTGTCTACTTATTAAAACAGGAAAACAAAAACTCCCTAATGGTGGTTTCTCTTGAGTTTAAAAAAAAACAAAAACCCTCAACAGATCCAATTTCATCTTAATTACTCCCAGTTCTTTTCATAGAGTCTTACTTTTGTGGCTGTGAAAGCTCATCCTTAATCAATTTGTTGTATATATCAAGCATTATGTTGCAAGTCTGTGGTCACTTCTAAGTATCACAGAGAGATTGGGAGTGAATACTTTGAGACTGATGGCTTGTAGCATGTCGCAGCACCAGACCTGTGTGTATGTGAGTCAGTCCATGATCAATTCCCAACTCTGAGGCTTCTTAGCTCTGGGAGCTTGTGAAATTGCTGATCTGCATTAAGTTCCAGCGTTCTCACTTGTAAGATAGTGATAATAGCAGTTCCCTTCAGGGCTATTTAATGCATGTGGAGTGCTGAGGACAGTGGCTGGTCCACAGCCGGCATTCAGGGCACACTAGTGATTGGGACTGACACACCTTGGAAAGCCATGCCCACTCCTACCTGTGGGTTAGGGTAATTCCTTTTCCCTGTATTCCCCCGGTCATGCTTAATGTGTTCTTTCCTCTACTTAGGCTGAAAATGCTTTGAGGGCAGGAGAATGTGTCCATTTATTCTGCCCCAAGGCCTGGCACAGAGTAAGTAGGTGCTCAGTACAAGGTGTCCTTGGAAAGAAAGAAGAGTCCGAACCCTCTTCAGTCTGAGTCTGGGGTTATTGGCTTGAATGGCTGTATTGACCTCTCTAGCACTGGTAACTTGTGTTTCCTGCCTTAGGCACCTTCATGGTTCTGTTCTTGTTGTGAAAGAAATGGCATTTTTCCCTGAACTAGGTGTGGTAGGATGAACTTGTAATCCCAGGATTTGTGAGGCTAAGGCAGGGCATCTCCAGTCTGGGATACATAGTGAGACCTTATCTCAGAATAAAGAAGGGAGACAATGAAGACAAGGAAAAGGAGAAATAACTTTATTTCTTAAAGGGTTCTTTTTTTATTTTTAAAAATTTTATTTATTTATTTGAGAGAGATAGAGATAGAAAGAGGCAGATAGAGAGAATGGGTGCACTAGGGCCTCCAGCCACTGCAAATGAACTCCAGATGCATGCACCACCTTTGCATCTGGCTTACGTGGGTACTGGGGAATTGAGCCTCGAACTGGGATCCTTAGGCTTCACAGGCAAGCGCTTAACCACTAAGCCATCTCTCCAGCTCTCTCAGAGGGTTCTTAATGTATTGCATACTCATTGAAAAAAAATTCAGACCATGCAGAAAGCCATGAGAAAGGCCAAAACTACTTAATGTTACTAACCACAATGTTGAATTCTACAGTTAACATTTTATTGTACATACCAACTATTTTCTATTTCTTTTCTTTTTTTTCTTTCTTTTTTTTTTTTTTTTTGAGGTAGGGTCTCATTCTGGCCCAGTCTGCCCTGGAATTAACTATATAGTCTCAGGGTGGCCTCGAACTCACGGCAATCCTCCTACCTCTGCCTCCTGGAGTGCTGGGATTAAAGGCGTGTGCCTCCATGCCCAACTATTTTCTATTTTTATTGTGTATACTTTGTTTTTATAATAAAGATATGATTTTATAGTAAGTACTCTAAAACTCATTTTTCTATGTGGTATACTTCATTCTTCAGCATCAGAATTAAAAAAAAAATTTTTTTTTGAGGTAGGGTCTCACTCTAGCTCAGGCTGACCTGGACTTCACTGTGTAGTCTCAGGGTGGCCTCAAACTCTCGGCTAGCCTCATACCTCTGCCTCCCAAGTGCTGGGATTAAAGGCATGCACCACCATGCCCGGCTTATGCATCAGCATTTTAAAATGTTATAATTTCATTATATGTCTAATCAGTTAACTTTTTTTTTTTTTTTTTTGACATAGGGTCTTGTTCTAGTCCAGGCTGACCTGGAATTCACTATGTAGTCTCAGGGAGGCCTTGAACTCATGGTGATCCCCTTACCTCTTCCTTCCAAGTGCTGGAATTAGAGGTGTGCGCCACCATGCCCAGCTATTTAACTGTTTCGTAATGAGGAGCATTTGAGTTTGCTGTTTTTCCTTAGCTATAAACAAGGATGTTATGCATACCAGTAAAGCACACCTTCTTATGCATTTGCCCAATTTCTTTTGTTAGAACATCTTTCTAGAATTGCCATTACTGGGTAATGCACATTACTGGGCATCCACAGTTTGGAGAGGAAGCAGTTTAGAGATGGGGAATTGTCTGTTTTATAGCCTCACTCTTTGCTTACTGCATGGAATTACTGCCAGTTTGTTCATAAGGCAGTTCTGTCTGTGCTAAATTAAATTCTTACCAAGAGTGTGTCTCTGTCACACACTGTTAACCCCTAGATCCAGAACACGGCAGTGACTTCGGACTCTCAGGGTAACCATAGGATTTTGTAGGCTGCCTCTTGTCAGTTTCAATCTCCCAGAGGATGTTGTTTCTTGGCGGTGATCAAAAGCTAAATCTTTATATTGAGGAAGTCACAGATAGAGGCCCAGATTGTACTCTTAAACAGAAATAGGCTGGACGTGTCCTATCTTCTTGTGGTGACATTGAATGGCCTGCGATGGATGGCCCTGGGAGGCCCTCAAGAGACCTGCTTTTCTCCCCACCCCATTTCTAGCTACTCTTCAAAAATACACACTCAAGTAAAAGAATAGCAAAATGAACCCTATGTCCATATCAACCAGTCTTAATTATCAAATGGCCAGTCTTATTTTTTTTTAATGCTCTCCCCATACTCACAAAATTCTTAAAAAAAAACCAAAAACTCACATTGTTTGATCCCAAAACTTCAATATGTATCTTTAAAAGGTTAGGACTAAGCCAGGTGTGGTGGTGCACACCTTTAATCCCAGCACTTGGGAGGCAGAGGTAGGAGGATCGCCATGAGTTCGAGGCCACCCTGAGACTACATAGTGAATTCCAGGTCAGCCTGGACTAGAGTGAAACCCTACCTCGGGAAAAAAAAAAAAAAGGTTAGGACTATTTAACATAACCACATCACAGTTTGTAACTGAAATAGTCCTAAGAATTCCTTACTGACAAGTACCCATTGCCCCATAAATGTCTTCTTACAGTGGGATGTTCAGATCTGAATGCCAAGTACTATTGATTTCCACTGGAGAGAAAGAAAAGCTCTTGCACATTCACTTTGAACAATAGGAGGAGGCATTTGCTGGGATAGACCCGTTTAATGTAGTCATTGTGACAGCAGGAATGCACTGGGATAATCATAGCTAATCAGGGTTCCTGACCAGGCTCCCTCATTATAACCAGCCAAGGCCAGGGCTGCATTGTCACCTGGAAGGCTGCTGGGAAAGCTGCATGCTTTATGGTGTTGCTTGCTCCTCCCTGTGGCTTGAGTCAGCTTGTATAGATGTCAAGGAAACAGGCAAGTGTATGTCATTTGTCTTCTAGCCTCAGTACCCAATCTTATGAGATGGGCACTACCTGTATTTGGAGAGGTTATTTTAGGTGTGTCTGGGGAACTTTCATATTGCATTTTCATTCTTTTAAAAAAATATTTATTTGAGAAAAAGAGAGGGGCCAGTAGAGAGAGAAGTGCACCAGGGCCACTAGCTGCTGCACACAAACTCCAGGCACATGTGTCACCTTGTGCATCTTGCTTTACATGGGTACTGGGGAATAGAATTTTGGTCCTTTGGCTTTGCTGGCAAGCACCTTAACTGTAAACCATTTCCCCGGCCCCACCTTTTCATTCTTGATGTAAACTGAATATTGGAAAGTGCATCTTCAGGGGCTGAGAGGAGAACATGTGTGAGAGCCGCATTTGGTACATCATGAAAGGAAATAGGTTTGTAGTTTCCCTTTTTTTCATTCAAGGAAATCAGCCTTCAAAGGAGAGTGGAAAAATACAAAAGAAAACAAATCCCAACCATTTATGTTTTAACACTTTGCAGAGTGTGCTTTTAGGAGCTGCGGATTAATAATATATTAGAAGCATCTTATTTGAAGGTTTTGCTTGCACAACTCTGGGCTGACATCTCAGGGACTCTTCCTTCCCTAGGCTCCATCACAGAGTGACTGCTCCCAGTTTCCTGCTCTCCTTTGGCCTCTTGAGGAAACTCAGAGCAGTCTGCTTCAATTCTCTGGAGAGGTTGAATCATAGTTTTTCTCAAAACTAGCTTGTCTGGCACCTTCCTCCTCAGAGATTATTGATTTTCACCTGGGAACTGGAGTAAATAACAGCTGTCTCTGACATCAGAAACTCTGGGTAGTGGTGGGACATGGGACTTGACTTCTCCTTTCTTAGCTGCCTCCTGCTCCAGATGTCAGATGCCAGTCTGATTGATTGGTATCTGGACTTCTGTTAGCCTTGGTTCCTGGTGGGCAGGATCCCCACTGAGTTGTCAGTATTTCCTGTGGCTGACTTCTGTGGTAAGCTGAGGGAAGCCGAGTTCTGCAGGGTCTGGCCTCCTGGGCTGGCTGCCAGGGCTGTTTCTGTGTCTATTCTTTGCAGGCAGCTGAACTGGTGTCATCAAGCTCAGGACAGACTGGGAGGTGGGATGGTAGGGTGGTGACATGAAGAAATTAGGATGAGCACATGAGGATCCTCACTAGGACCTTTGGCTAGGCTCCATGTTGGGATGGTGGGCGAACGTATCCCACCCAGGCCTTGCTGGAATACAGGGTGTGTCCACTACTCCTTTGTAGGACAGACCCAGGGAATGGTGGAGGGGTGGAGGAGTAGAGGAGTGAGTTGAATGTCAGGGGGAGGCTGTGTCATTTTTGAGTCCCTGGTGCTAATGTATCATGATTTGTCAAATCCTACTTAACTACTAATAGTTCATTTCTATAACACACATAAGAGAAATGTAGAGAAGTGTTTAGTCATTAGAAGGAACATGTTTTGCTCTTTGGTAGTAATTACTGAACCAAGTAAAACAACCTACTAATTATCCTTTTAAACTTGTAGGAAACAACACACTTGCAGATGTGTTTGTTAAATCTTCCATGGTAAATATGGCTCTTGGTTGGTAAAGATAGGCTTGAGGATTTATTTTAACTTTTTCTATTCTAGAGACTTGTCCAAAAGTATATGCAAAGGGGAATATATACATTTATTTGGCACTAACTCCTTTAGTACAATTAAAAACAAATCCAAAGTGGTGCTATGAGGATTAAGGGAAAATTTGAAATTATACAAGTTCTCCATTACTTACTCCTTTTATAGAGGTGTTTTACACATTGTAGAGTTTTTGGAGCTTCCTTCTGAACTGTCCACTATTCACATTTATCTGTTCAGCACTTTGCGATGTGGATAGTCTGTGCTGGAAGGTTTTTTAGATGCAGAACATGCACCAGATTTTGAAGGCTTAGTAAAAAAAAATGTAAGATATCTCATCAATGTGTTTAACACCTATATACCTTGCAGTAACTGAATTATATTCAAAACAAGGAATGCATAGGCTGGGGAGATGACTCACTGATGAAGAGCACTTGCTGTGAAGCACATAAAGAGTCAGGCATGGCTGTGCACATCTGAAATTTCAGTGTGGAAGGGAGCAGAGACTGGGGGATTGCTTGGGCTTGCTAGTCAGCCAGTCTATCTCCCCTCCCCCGCAATATGCAATGAGTTCCAGGTTCAGTGAGAGATCTTCTCAGTGAAGTGATAAAGAAGAGCAATACAGGAGGGCACTAGACCCAGCGTCCTTCTCTCTCCTCCATATGTATGTGTGCTCCCATGTGCATACATCATATGCATGCACACCAAGAAAGTTAACAAATGAATTTCACTTTATACTTACTTTTAAACAATATTAGCTATGGGGGCTGAGGAGATAGCTCAGTGGTTAGAGGCACTTGCTTGCAAAGACTTCCAGCCTAGGTGCAAGTCCCTAGTCAACCATGTACAGCTGGACCCAGAACATGGTGCAGGATCTGGTGTGCCCCCGCCAAACAATGTGACTAAGTAAATAAATTTTAAAAATGTAGCTACTAGAAAATTTAAAATTGCATTTGTAGCTGCCATTACATTTCTTTTGGACAGCACTGCGCTGACATTTAGATGTAGTGAGCTTGCATTTATTAAATCCAGTTCCACCTCTGTGTACTGAAGCCCCGCGGAACTGACTCCCTGCCATCAACATGAGCAGCAGTAAAATTCACAAATACAGAGAGCAGTGGAAACAAAGTCTTGTTGGAGAGAGAAAGCATCCTCCATTCTGTTGGAGACTGGAGGGGGCTGCTGGAGGAACCATTTGGCCCTTACTTTGCAGAAGTAAACTTAGCTTTCTTGACTTTCTTTCTTTCTTTCTTGCTTGCTTATCCTCCCTCCCTCCCTCCCTCCCTCCCCTCTCTCTCTCTCTCCCTCTCTCTCTTTCTTTCTTTCTTTCTTTCTTTCTTTCTTTCTTTCTTTCTTTCTTTCTTTCTTTCTTTCTTTCTCTAGCCCAGGCTGACCTGGAATTCACTATGTAGTCTCAGTATGGCCTCAAACTCACAGAGATTCTCCTACCTCTGCCTCCCAAGTGGTGGGAATAAAGGCGTGCACCACCGTGCCTGGCTATATTTCAGTTTTAATACTGCTGGGAAGAAGTGGGAGCAGGGATATGTGCTGTAGCTTGGCCCTCCTTTTCTCATCATGTCACTGCCCACTTCCCTGCAAGTGTTGTGACACTGTGGATTCCCGCTGAGAACGCATGGAGGGGGAGCTGTCCACTCCATGCCCTCTAGGTAAGGACAAGGGATTCGAAGCCGTGGGTTTGTGATGGGTGACATCAAGAACTCCAGAAGGTGACAGGGACATTCTGAGAAATGGCAACATACAGTCCTGCTGCACGGCTCGCCAGGACTGTCTGGGGGCCCCACATTTGGGCAGGGACTCAAGGCTTGTGGCCTAGCCCACCCGTTGCTGCAGGAACCTGCAGTGTGCAGTGCTGGTGTCGCCTCTCCAGGAGGGTTGCTCTCAATTTCCAGACAAGAAGCACTGCAGTGACTACAAATCTGCCCCTTACCTTCTGTCACCATTCTGCTGATGCTGGGCATGATGAGATCTCTAGTCCTGGAGCTACATTTCCCGTTAGCACCTGGCTTCTCATGAGATCCCTCCAACCACAGGACAAAAGCTCCCATTAGGAAGCTAGTAGGTGGGAGGTGGCCACTGGACTGGAGAGGCTGTGAGAAACCAAGGAGACTGCCTTTGTCACTAAGTTGCCTCTGCTTTGTCCCTCCGTCTGCGTGTGGAAGAGGTCACTTCGCAGGCGAGGGGCACACACAGCTCTTTGGAGAAGGGATTTGATTCTGCGCTGAAAATTCACCCTATACACCGGGTTCCCATTACTTGGGCAGGATCGATTGTTCTTCCTTTGGGATTAGTGGCAAATGCAATGAGGGTAACAGGAAAGCAGGGCAACATAGAATGCCCCAGAATCCTCTGCCATCCATTTTAATTTTCTTACCCTTTCCCTTGTAGGTTGATAACTTGTTATTTAAAAACATGCCTTTTTAACCTACATTTGCTCCATGATTGGGCTCTGCATGTTCTACTTTTCAGTGATTGTTTAAATGTCCATAGGGTTGACTTAACAATTTGTTAACTAGTCTCCCCACTGCTAGACAATGTGGTCATCTTTTTTTTTTTGGAGAGAGACACAGAGAGAGAGGGAGAGGAAGACAGATAGAGATGGGCACGTCAGCAGTCTCTCAGCTGCTGTGAACGAACTCCAGATGTGTGCGTCCCCTTGTGGTCAAGTGCGGCATTGTGCCATTGCGTCACTTTGCATCTGGCTAAACGTGGAACCTGGAGATTGGAACCAGGTTCTTAGGTTTAGCAGGCAGGCGCCTTAACCACTAAGCCATCTCTCCAGCCCGTGATCATCTTTTACTAACTCATATTATATTGAACTGTTTGTATTTGTTATTTGTAGAGAATAAATTCACCAGAAGCAAATTTACTGCGCCCAATGCTGTGAATGTTTTATACGATCCTATTAAATATTAGTGTCTTGCTTCCTTATATAAAGGCTCCACTAATTCCTACAGCCTCCAAGGTTGTTTGAGTGTTCCATTTGACAAGGAATCCATTATTTATTTATTTATTTATTTGAGAGAGAGAAAGAGGTGTGGAGGGTGGGGAGAATGGGTGTGCCAGGGCCTCTAGCCACTGCAAATGCATGTGCCACCTTGTGCATCTGGCTTACGTGGGTCCTGGAGAATCAAACTGGAATCCTTTGGCTTTGCAGGCAGATTCCTTAACTGCTAAGCAATCTCTCCAGCCTGGGAATCCATTTTTAAAGCCAAGGAAGTAAATCACCTGAAAAGGTGATTTTTAGAGAGCAGTGGTCTACCAAAAAAATAAATAAAAAAAAACAGACAAAAAAAAAAAACCTTAGAAAAATTTTTCCCGACCTTTCCTCCGATTTGGGTGAACTACAAGTGAATGGTGTTAAACTATTTAGTAAGCTTGTTTAGTTTAGAATATTGATGCCGATAGGCATCTCAGGCTAGTGTGTGTGTATGGGTCTCCTGGCTATATAGAGGAAGGATAGATTTGGGAACATTGCTGTGCCCCATCCCCAACATCCATTGACTGGAGAAAGAACTGTTTGAAAGTGATGATTCATATCTGATAGGAACTTGGGGTTCTTCTCACAAGTTCTCAGATATGATTAACTCTACTATTGAATTAGATGAGCTGTAGACCTGCATACTAATAGCACTATCCATGGGAAGACATTTTGCTGGATTCTGGGGTTATTTCTGGTAGGATCCACCCTTCTGGGAGGTGGGATGACCCCCACAAAAAGCTTTGCTTCATGCCATGACAGTTATGTGTCCACTAGGGACTAGCATTCTTGTTCTGAAAGAGCCCACCCACCAAGCCAAGCCCCCAGTGGGTGCCATGGGCAAGCTTTGGGTTAGGAGAACCAATTGAATTGAGTGAACAGAAAGAAAAGATTTGCATAGGCCAATCTAAAGAGGAAACCAGGCCATCAGAGGAGGTGGAGTAAGGGTGGGTAGAAGGATGTGAGTTCCTTTCTGGATACCTTTGTTCTCCTGTCTTTATAACAGAAGACATGACATGTTTCCTTCCTAGGGAATTTACTTGAATTCCGAGTGCTGCTTTCCATTGATAGGTTAGTCACTCAAACACAGACATCTGTTGCCTCAACTATCATGCTGAACTCTGTTAATTTAAGAAACTAATAGCTTGTGAAAATTTTACCTGTAGCTTTGGTTAAATCATTACTTTAAAACAATGATAAAGGAAGGCAAAATAGTGCATACAAACTAAAGAATGCAAAAGGTGATAAGGCGAAAAGGAAAGATGGAATAAGAATTTTTACAAGAGAAAAGAAGCTCAAGGTGGACATTGTGTGTCCATTAACAGGAGAGCACCCAGCAACTTATGGGAGGCCTGTGTGGAAGAGGCAGTAAGGTGCTTACACAGGGGTCTTGAAAGTGGGCTGGAGGAACTCAAATTTGACCTAGTCATTTGCTTCTCTGCTGTGACCTTTAACTGAAATACTCTCCTGAGACATTTCTCCTTTTTTTTTTTTTTTTTTTTTGAGGTAGGACTCGCTCTAGCCCAGGCTGACCAGGAATTCACTATGTAGTCTTGAATTCACAGCGATCCTCCTACCTCTGCCTCCCCAGTGCTGGGATTAAAGGCATGCGCTATTCCCTCCCCCTTTTTTTTTTGAAGCAGGGTTTCACTCTAGCCGGAGGTGACCTAGAACTCACTCTGGAGCCTAGGCTGGCCTCAAACTCACAGAGATACCTCAGCCCCCTGAGCACTGGGATTATAGATGAACGCAGCCATGAACGTGCCATGTTGCATGTGTAGAAGTCGGAGGACAACTTTCAGGTGTTGGTCCTCACCTCCCACCTTATTGGAACACGGTCTCTTGATCTCATTGTGGTTCACTGCTACATTAGCCAGGCTAGCTGAACCACAAGTTTCTGGAAAGCTGCCTCTCCAAGACCTACCCGCTCCATGCACCAGCAACCCTGTGAGAAACAAAATGCACTCAGCTCTGGTGTTCCCCATTGCACATGAGATACACGTGTGGAGTCTACGAGGTAGATGTAGACCTGGGCTAGGTTTGAGAGTGGATTTCTACCCACCCTTGTCTTGATCTCAAATGAGGTAGGAAGTCAGAACTAGCTCTACTACTGCTGGGATTTCCATCTGAAAGGATGTTTAGAATATTACTTGAAACTCCCTGTTGGTCCTTCCAGGGTGTGGTACATGTGCTTAGACACCTTTGGCTTCACTTGGGAATGCTTAGATGCGTTGTTAATCTACATGGACCTGCACTCAAAGAAAGGCTTTGATGATGCTTCTGTACAAATGTATTTACCACAGGCTCTTCTATGTGTTAAAGTGGAGAGATTTAAGCTCACTTTGGATTTCTAAGTCCATTGGTGGGTGTTGAACCATATGGCCAGACTGTCTTCTAAAAGACTATCAGCCGGGCGTGGTGGCGCACGCCTTTAATCCCAGCACTCGGGAGGCAGAGGTAGGAGGATCGCCGAGAGTTCGAGGCCACCCTGAGACTACATAGTTAATTCCAGGTCAGCCTGTACTAGAGTGAAACCCTACCTTGAAAAACAAAAAACAAACAAAAAAACAAACAAACAAACTAAAAGACTATCAGTAGCTGGATATGGTGGTACCCACCTGTAATCTCAGTACTCAGGAGGCTGAGGTAGGAGAATTGTGAATTCCAGGCCAATCTATTTGAAAAGAAAAAAAGACATAAAATGTTGAGTTGACAGTAGATCTTAAAGATGGATCATGAAGGTTATTATATCATCTTCAAATAATGATGGTTTTGGTTTCTGTCTAAATGTGTATGCCTTTAATTTCTCTCTACTTGTCTTGCTGGATTGGATAAGACCTCTAAAACATAAAATAGAAACAGTGATAGAGGGAGTCCTTGTCTCATTCTTGATCCTAAAAGCATTAGCTATAAGTTTATGCACTCTCTTATTGTCAAAGTAGGAAGTACCATCTTTACCTAGTTTTTTTTTTTTTTTTTAATTTGAGAGAGAGAGAGAGAGAGAGAGAGAGACAGAGAGACAGAGGCAGAGAGAGAATGGGCCCGCCAGCAGCCTCTCAGCCACTGTGAACGAACTGCAGACACATGTGCCCCCTTGTGGGCATGTGTGGCATTGCACCCTTGCATCACTTTTTGTGTCTGGCTAATTCAGTGGACGTTCTTAGGCTTGGCAGGCAGGCACCTTAACACTAAGCCATCTCTCCAGCCCTGTTCTGTTTTTAATTGCAGACAGGTCTGACCTTGATTGAGTCTTCTGCGGATTGCAGTAGCCTTAGGGAACAATTTTGTGCTTCCTTTCCTCTGTCTGATTTCTCATGAACACTAGCTCGTCTCTTATTTCTGAAGTACCACTTAAATTATGCCTTTGCTCACAGACATTTAAGGACTCCCCTTTGAGCTTATCTCAGTTCGAATTCCCCTCCCCACTCTGGGCTCCTGAGATTCCAGCAAGCTTCCTCCTGGTGTTTTTGTCAGTCTTTTGCCTTGATTTCACTATTGTATTTTAGGACTCTGCACTTCTCAAACCTAACCATACACTGTGTCCCAAACTCATTCCTTCAAGCTCTTGTTGCTGTCCCCTTCTCTGAGAGTGCCATCTCCATCCATTGCTGGTTATTAAATTTGTTGTCACCCTAGAAACTCAGGGTGAGGTATTTGCTTTTGTCTTTGGTTCTGCTTTTCTTGGGTTTATACCACCCAGCGTGTGAACTCTTCTCTGGCCAGAGTTGCTTAGGTATTTGTATGTTCTCAGCATGTGATTCTGGGTGGGTGTATGACACATGATAGAAGGAATGAAAGGGTATTTCTCGCATCATGCACATTCTTCTCCTTATTATTTTTTGGTTTTTCGAGGTAGGGTCTCACTCTGGTCCAGGCTAACCTGGAATTCACTATGTAGTCTCAGGGTGGCCTTGAACTCATGGTGATCCTCCTACCTCTGCCTCCGAGTGCTGGGATTAAAGGTGTGTTGCCACCATACCCAGCTCACATTCTTATTTGTTTTTAAATTTTTTAATTATTGTTTTATTTATTTTTGGAGAGAGACACAGAGAGAGACAGACAGACAGACAGACAGAGAGGGAGAGGGAGACAGATAGAGATGGGTGCTCCAGCAGTCTCTCAGCTGCTGTGAACGAAATCCAGATGTGTGCGCCCCCTTGTGGGCAAGTGCGGCATTGCACCCTTGGGTCACTTTGCATCTGGCTAAACGTGGGACCTGGAGAATGGAACCGGGTTCTTAGGCTTAGCAGGCGGGTGCCTTAACCGCTAAGCCATCTCTCCAGCCCTCACATTCTTATTTTTATGATTATGATTAGTCTCATTGCCTTAAAACCTCCCATCAGTCCCACTCGAGGACTAACAGAGCTACCCTCATACTGCTTAATTGAATCCACCTGTAAACCTACAAATTCTTTAGGACATACAATCTATTTTCCCAATGCTATAGTTTGCATCTGGAATGTCTATCCATCAAAAGTATATGTGTTAAAGGATTGGCACTATTGGGAGATGGAAACTTTAAGAAGAAGTGGGGCTAAGTGGAGGTTGTAGGTCATCAAAAATGTGCCCTTGAAGTGGTTTGTGGCACCTTGCCTCTTTCTTTTCTCTTTTGCTTCTTGATCATGAGATAAGTGGTTTTTGCTACTTGCTGCGACCACAATATTCTGTCTCTCTACAGGCCAAAAAGCATTGAGGCCAATTGATCATGACTTGAAACCTCTAAAACTATGATCCACAAATGGAACTTTTTCTTTATAAATTGATTATATTGGGTATTTATTATACTAGCAGAAACTGCCAAACACACTACTGTTGTTTGAATATGAAATGTCTCCCATAGGCTCATGTATTTGAATACTTGGTCCCAGCTGGGAGAGCTGTTTGGGAAAGTTGTGGAACCTTTAAGAGGTGGAGCCACACAGAAGGAAGTGGGTCACTGTGGCAGGCATTGAGAGTTAATAGCATGGCCTTACTTCCTGTTCCCTCTCTGCTTCCTGACTGTGGGTACAATGTGACTAGCTGCCTCCTGCTCCTGCTGCCATCTTTTGTCAACAAGATGGGCTGTATCCCCTGTAACTAGAAGCCCAAATAAACCCTCCCTGATTTGTTTCTTGTCAGCTATTTGGTCACAGCAATGAGAAAATATAGCTAATATGTGCACTGACCCCAGGCAACTCACTGTCTGGTAAGAGATGGACAAACGCATGAGTGCGCACTGTCTCTCTCTCTTTCTCTTTCTCACACACACGCTAGTAATTCCACTGGCAAGTGATTGGATTTATATTAAAACTGAAACTTTTAAGGTTATGACAGATTTGTGAAGTGGTTTCATTTTTTTCAAAGAATAAAAATTGTTTTGAATTGAATATATTCAGATTCATTGAATACAGAAAATGACTGCTTTGAAATGATTTCCTTTTCTATGAAAATGTGGAAGCTACACACAAAACATCTTTCTCTTGATTTGCAACTTACTAGTCTTACAAAATTATTTTAATTTGAACTGAAAGCAGTGTCATAAAAGAAGATGGGCCCAAGAAGTTCTAAATTGAAGACATTAATATGAATGAACAACACTTAAAATTTTATTGATAGTCCTCAGCTCTGAAAGGAAAATGCCTATAATTTACCTAAATTGCCTTGAAAAGAAGAGAAATAAGAGACTTCCTTCCTTGGATGTCTGCTTCCTGGTGTTCTCCTAATAACCAGGCTATAGAGCTATTGAATTATTGTTATTATAGGCCCATAGCTATTAAAGCTTACATTTCAAATAAATGTATGTGTAATATATATGATAAACCAATACTGAGCTATAAAGTTTGAGGCTCCAAATTACTTTAGATCAACCAATATGTTTTCTAAGGAGCTTCAGTTCATTCATTGTAGCTCATTCCTCTAGAAAATGGATGTGGGGGAGGAGAAAGGGAAGATTAAACAAAGTGTCATCACAAGTATTCAGTAGCTTGTGTTTTACTCTTTACTTTTTATCTCAAATATAAACATTATACAGAATCATTGAAAATTTTCAGGAGGGCAAAATTTGGAAAGTGGAAAAGCCCCATAACTCCCACCTGAATTAACTAATTAATACATACAAAATTTATAACAAAATAAGTTAGGAAGGCTGGAGCGAGAACTCAGTGGGTAAAAACACTTTTTTTTTTCAAGGTAGGGTTTCACTCTAGTCGGCTGACCTGGAATTCACTATATAGTCTCAGGGTGGCCTTGAATTCACGTTGATACTCCTACCTCTGCCTCCTGAGTGCTGGGATTAAAGGCGTGCACCACCACTCCTGGCAAGAACACATTCTGTACAAGCATCAGGGCCTAAGGGGCCTGAGATTGCCCGAGTTGGATACCCCAGCACCCACATAAACAACACTTGCCTCCAACTCCCACGTGCTGGAATTACTGATCCCTCCCAGTTTTCTCTCTGATAGGTTCTTAGTCTGTAATCCAGGCTGGCCTGGAATTCACTGTGTAGCCCAGGACTAACCTCAAACTCACAGCTGTCCTCCTGCTTCAGCTGCTATGCCTAGTTTGATATTAATATTTCTAACACCTATTGTACATCTCATAACATTTTCCTTTTCTGAGTACATGGAAGCAGCAGTCTAGTACAGCCTTATTCCTAGGGAAAGAAGGGAATGCAACTCTGTACTAGTCCCTGTCTTGCTTGGTGGAACCAAGGAGAATCAGCAGCCGGGCATTGGTGGTATAGTGGCCAGCATAGCTGCCTTCCAAAGAGAACAGAAATGTTTAGAAACTCTAGACAGACTGTCGGGCTGGAGAGATGGCTTGGCGGTTTAGGCGCCTGCCTGCCAAGCCTAAGAATGCCGGTTCCAATCTCCAGGCCCCATGTTTAGCCAGACACAAAAAGTGACGTAAGGGCGCAATGCCGCACTTGCCCACAAGGGTGCACATGCGTCTGGAGTTCCCTCAAATGGCTGAGAGGCCACTGGCACGCCCATCCTCTCTCTCTATCTCTCTAGCTCTCTCTCTCTCTCATATAAAAGAAAGACAGACTGTCAACTTCTCTCCCTCCCATCCCCAGTGAGTATACATTTATAAATATTTAGAAGCATACATAAGTGTGATCACTATTATCAAAATCTCTCTGTGTGTGTGTTCTAGACAGCTTTAGGTTGCTGAGATGAACTTTTAAACTAGACACAGTTGTGGAGGAAGGGATATTTATTGAAGCTTACAGATTTGGGGAAGTTTTATAATGACAGAAGAAGTTGGCCTGCTTTCACAGGTCCAAGCAGAGAGAGAGAAGTCATAAGCCCAAAACCCAAAAGCCACATCACACAGGAATTTAGTAATTAGCATTTAGGAATTCTACATGACACATAGACATATACATTTTCAGACTGGAATTTTAAATGTACCACCATATCTTAGGGCTGGACCCTAAAATCTGCCCAATGACATTTCTTTCAGCGAGGTGCCTGGAAATCTAAGAAGTTTTAATAAATTTGTGAATGTATTGGGGCCATTTATTTAAACTATTACATTTGCCACTGGCCCCCATAGATTTAAAATCATTTTATATTGGAAATTGTATTTAGTTCGATTTTAAAGGTCCCCATAGTCTTTATCAAGTTAAGATAGTTTTAAAGTCTCAAGTCTCATTTGAAATTTAAGATTGTTTTTTAGCTGTGAGTCCTGAAAAAAAAAAATCAAACAAGTTATATATTTTTAACATATAAAGGAACAGAGTAAACATTTTTAACTGGTATAAGGCATAACAGGGAGAGACTGGAATAATGGAAACTTAACAACCATCAAGCCATCATTAACATTTTGTAGTTTAAGTCCGATATCATGACCAGTGACTGACATTCTTTGGATTTTTTAATTTTGTCCCTCCAGCTGGGCTGAGTAGCCAGGGAAAACTTTTTATCTTTAGCAAACAGCCTCTGTGTGAGCCCTTGTATAGCCCTTGGGTCTTCTTGTAAACCATGGTCTTTTAAAGGCTTTCAGCCTGTTAATGAAGGTCATTATGTTCTGTCTATAGATCGCATCTCAGTAGTAGCTCCTGGAATCATGTGTGTTTTATGACCATCCTATGTATTTTTTATATTTTTGAAATCAATATGAACTGTGTAGGACACAGTCATATTTTTAATATAGGGAGGAAATAAATCATGATCTTGAAGAGTAGGTTTTCTTTTTTCAAAAAGTTTTGTATTTTTATCAGTCTTTTTATAGGCATCCTCTTTATTGTTTTAATGTAAAGCAGTTGGGTCATCATTCTTAAGATTATTAATGTGTTTGACAGTAGCAGCTTTAGTAACCTAAAACAAGTCTTAGTGTCTGTACTTTTAACTTTTTTTTTTTATTAGTTATCTATGTAATGTGTATACAACTATGATAGTACCGTCGTTAGCCTTCTCCCTCGGGGATTGTGGGTCTTGCATTGTGGGAATAGCCATCCATTATGGGGGTGAGGCAATGTCTCTGTGCATAATGACCCAACTATGGCTCTAACAATCTTTCTGTCCCCTCTCCTGTGAATTTCCCTAAACCATGTTGGGTTCATTTTAGGTCTGTTTCAGTAATGAGGTCACAGGAGCCTCTGTGTCTCTGAATATCTGGTTTGGTAGGAGTTGAGTGTTCTTTGTGTCTATCTCCTTCACCCCTGTGCTGATACCAGGTTCCCTGAAAAAGCAGCACTCTTGCTTATTTCCCCAATTATTCTATGGCTTCAGCTGGTGCCCTGGTGAGGTGCGATGGGCTGATGCTTTCCTCAGGTTCTGCGTCCATCTGAAAAAGAGAAGCGAATTCTCCAATGGAGAATAAGGTCAGTGCAAGATACATGGATAACCATTACTGTTTTAGAGAGAATTAAAGAGGTGTAGACCCTCTTGTATCCCACTATTGGTGGGACCTTGATATTGGAGAGCGAACTCATTTTTTTGGGTATGGTTCTGACTTGTTTCCCAGTTTCAGTTATGGGTTCTGTTCCAGTGAGCGGATCCGTTAGCCAAATCAAGAGCAGTTGGTAACGCACCATGGCTGTGTGCCACTACTGCACTTGTGTGAGCATCACATCAGGTTGATTGCTGCTGAGTAGCTTAGACCACGAGTTGCTTAGACAGATGTTGGTTGTTTTCTTCCAGTCACTCATGTAGCACCTTCTGGCACTAGACAAGCTAACTGTCTGGGGACTGACTCTTTTCTAGATTCCAGCCAGGTCTCTCCATGTTCTGTCCAAACAGCATATGGTGTCTTCAGCAGTAGGGTCTTACCATTAACCTTTGGTGGGTCATCAAGTGCTCTGACAGAAATCTGTCTTCTTTTGGGAAACCTTGTAGGTCTCACTGATCAACAGCTCATTGTGGATGTTAACCACATGCTGGTATTGGGAGTTACAGGTCAGTACCAAGGGAAAAGAAGGAAGAAAAATATAGGTAGTATGAAAAAGAAAGAGAGAGAGAGAGCAGAGAAAGAAGAGGGAGTAAGAGAGAGAGGAACAGGAGAAGGTTGAGGTTAGTCTTCATCATACCCTCTCCAGACCCCTGTGATTCAGGTGTTCTCTCTAAGCACCTGATGAATTTATATTTTATTTTATTTGTTTGAGAGAAAGAGGCAGAGAGAGAGAGAGAGAGAGAGAGAGAGAGAGAGAGAGAGAGAATGGGTGTGCCAAGGCATCTAGCCACTGCAAACGAACTCCAGATGCATTCACCCCTTGTGCATCTGCTTTGTGTGGGTCCTTGAGAATTGAACCAGGGTCCTTTGGTTTTGCAGGCAAATGCATTAACCACTAAGACATCTCTCCAGCCCATAATTTTAACTTGTTTAAGGTTTTTCTTTCTTTCTTTTTGGTTTTTTGAGGTAGGGTCTCGCTCTAGCCAGGCTGACAGAGGATTCACTTAGTATTCTAAGGGTGGCCTTGAACTCACAGCAATCCTCCTACTTCTGCCTCCCAAGTGCTGGGATTAAAGGCGTGTGCCACCACACCCAGCTTGTTTGAGGTTTTTACATTTAAAATCTTAAAACGTTTAGTGCAATATCTTTAGCTAAGCACATCAGTTCATTACAAATTTAACCTTGATTAAACTTTTTGGGCCTGAGCAGGGTAATGTAGCCAGCCCTATGCCAGTAGCCCAGTTCCAACAAATTCCTCCATAGTCTTTCCTTCCTCTTAGAAAGTTCATAAGCCAAGCCTCTAAACATAATTTTTCCCTCTATTTAGCATTTTTATACTCCCATCAGAATAGTCCATAATACTTGGCTTATCGTTATAGAAGGCATCTTCAGTTGTAAGTACCAAGTTCATGTCTGTTTCTCCAAAACAAAGGTTTTAAAAGTCTAAAATCCACATGGTCAGATTTATTTATCCCACTTATGGTACCAATTTCTGAAGTAGATAGCTTTAGGTCACTGAGATTAACTTTTAAATCAGGCACAGAAATGGAGGAAGGGATATTTATATTATTATTAAGCTTACAGATCCAGGGAAAGTTTCATAATGTCAGAAGAAGTTGGTTTGCTTTCACAGGTTCAGGCAGAGAGAGAGAAGCCATAAGCCCCAAACCCAAAAGCCTCATCACACAGCACATTTAGGAATTCCAGGCAGAACTTAGGTATTTTGCATATCTTTAGACTTGAATTCCAAATCTACTACCATATCTTAGGACTGGACCCTAAAATCTGCCCAGTGACATTTCCTTTGGCTAGGTGGCTAGAAATCTAAGAAGTTTTGATAAACTTTTTGAATCTATTGGGGCATATCTATGTAAACTATCACTATGTATATAATGGAGGGAGGGAGGAAAGGAGAGAGAGAAAGAGAGATATGAGGGTTGAAACAAGGACTCATGCAGCCACATTCCAAGTACTAGGAATACAGGGGTGCACTACCAAGCTTGACTCAAAATCTGTTAATACTTAAAAGAAACCAGTATCTTGTTTGTAGGAGAGGAAGTTACATCCTGACAGTGTACATAGAGAAAAGATTAAAATGGGGTAAAGGAGGAAGGCACAGAGAGTGGAAGAAAAGAACCCAAGCCAGGCAGAGTACCGCACACCTGTAACCCCAGCCTTCTGCCCTCTGGAGACTGAACAGAGCAGGAGAGTTGGCAGGTATTCAAGGCCAGCCTGGATAATATAGTAAGATTCAGATTACAGGGCATTCTTGTAATCACACCACTCTGCACTCTAGAGGATGAAGCAGGAGGATTGCTGTGAGTTCAAGGTCAGCCTGGGTTACCTCGTGAGTTCCAGATCAGCCTGAACTTAAAAAGAAATAAACCCTGTCTCCAAAAAAGAAAAAAAAAAAAAAAAAGAGCTGGGCATGATGACTAACTCCTTTGATCCCAGCCCTCTTGAGGCTGAGGTGGGAGGATTGATGTAAGTTTTAGGCCAGTCTGGGCTACAGACTGAGTTCCTGGTCAGGCTGGGATATAATATGTCCCTGCCTCAAAAATAAAAAAATAAAAAACAAACCCATAAAACAAAAATGCTAGTCATGGTATAGTGATTTTAAATTGTAAACCAGTACATGGTATACACATTGGTTTTTTTTTGGGTATTGGGAATTTACAAATCCCTATCAAACATCAGATTTCCCAAGATGCTTTGGAAGGCCCTATTTCTTACCATCCTCTCCTCCTGCTCAACTCTACAGTCCACTTAATGACTATACAATATGCAACATGTACTCATGTAACACTTCTGGGATGGACACCATGCTAGGCACTTGCCGTACTGGTGAGGATGCAGTTTGAAATTTCGTTTTGTTTTGTTTTTCGAGGTAGGGTCTCACTCTAGCCCAGGCTGACCTGGAACTCACTATGTAGTCTCAGGGTGGCCTCATACTCCTACCTCTTCACAGCAATCCTCCTACCTCTGCCTCCCAAGTGCTGGGATTAAAGGTGTTGTGCCACCATGCCTGCCTCTGAAATGTTTTTTTTTTTTGGAGAGAGACAGACAGAGAGGGAGAGGAAGACAGATAGAGATGGGCGCACCAGCATTCTCTCAGCTGCTGTGAATGAAATCCAGATGCGTTTGTCTCCTTGTGGTCAAGTGCAGCATTGCACCCTTGTGTCACTTTGCATCTGGCTAAAATGGGACCTGGAGATTGGAACCGCTGGAGATTGGAGGCTTAGGAGGCAGGCACCATAACCTCTAAGCCATCTCTCCAGCCCTAAAATGGGTATTTTTAAGTTGAGCACTATTACTAAATGTAAGAGCTTGTGTCCTTCCACCCAACTGATGGTGGTGATATGACTGCCTGACCTGGTGTCCCATAAGTCACCTAGTTGTCAGCCCTCTGTCCTGTATGCTCCAGGGAGAAGGGAGCAAACTAGTGGTGAACGGCTTGGGGTTTGAGGGGTAGAGATGAATGGGGCCCTAACTTGTACAGTGAGGTCCTGTGCAAACACTGGCTCTGAGCAAGCACCTTGTGCATGGGGACCACAGTGTCAATGAAACAAAGCCTCTGTCTTCACCTTCTCTTTTACCAAGAGTCCTGTCTAGTCTAGTCCATGTAGATACAGAGGCTTTTGGGCATCTTAAGTGGAAAGTCCTAGATTGAGCCATTCTTTCCAGTCTGAAAAGGCCACTTGCTGGTTTTCCTGCATCCAAATGGATAGGATCATATTGAATGTTACCAGCGAACCCTTTATTAGAATCCTAAACCGAGTATCTTGTGAGACACATCTTGCCCTGTGGTAAGTACCTATGCTTTCTTTGTGTGGATGTACTGTGTGTATATTTGTATGTATGTATAGACATCTTTGTGTGCAAGTGCGCATGTGTTTGGGCACATGTGGAGGCCAGAGGTTGATGTTGAATGTCTTTATTAATCATTTTTCCTTAATTTGTTGAGATAGCATCTCTCACTAAAACCAGAGCTCCCTGATTTGACTAGACTAGCCAGCCAGCTGCCATGCCTGGCTTTTTATTTTATTTTATTTTATTATTTTATTTTTATTGACAACTTCTTTAATTGTAGAAAATATCTCATGTTATTTCCCTTCCTCCCTCCACTCCCCCCTTTGAAACCTCACTCTCCATCATATCCTCTCCTGTTCTCAGTCAGTCTCTCTTTTCAGTTTGATGTCATGATCTTTTCCTCCTATTATGATGGTCTTATGTAGGTAGTTTCAGGCACTGTGAGGTCATGGATATACAGCATGCCTGGCTTTTATGTGGATGCTAAGGTTATCAACTCAGGTTCTCATGAGCCATCTCCCCAGCTTCTATATATCTTTCTAATCTCAGAATCTGAATATGTTATGTGACAAGACTGGAAGGAATTAAGATTGCAGATGGAATTAAGGCTGTCAATCAGCTGGCCTTCAAATAGATTATCGTATACCACTGTGATCACAGGAACCCTGAGAAAGGACTGGAAGGCCACTGATGTTATGAAGATGGAAGGAGGCTGAGCTAAGGAATGCAGGGGACCTCGAAACTGTCAAAGGAAAGGACAGTCTCTTCCCTAGAGCCTCTAGAAAGAAAAACAATTCTGATGACAGTTTGATATTAGCTTAATGGCTAGATTGAGGCCAGTTGGATCTTCAGTTTTGTAAGCTGACTGACTTGTGTTGTTTTAAAACATTAACTTTGTGGGGCTGGAGAGATGGCTTAGCGGTTAAGGCGCCTGCCTGCTAAGCCTAAGAACCCGTTTCCAATCTCCAGGTCCCACTTTTAGCCAGATGCAAAGTGATGCAAGGGTGCAATGCCGCACTTGCCCACAAGGGGGCGCACACATCTAGATTTTGTTTTCAGCAGCTGAGAGGCTGCTGGAGCGCCCATCTCTATCTGTCTCCCTCTCCCTCTCTGTCTGTCTTTCTCCAAAAATAAATAAAAATAATTTAAAAAAAATTTAAAAAACATTAACTTTGTGGGAATTTGTAATAGTATTCATTAGAAACATCCTACTACTTTGTATTATACAATGTTTTTTTGTTTGTTTTTGTTTTTGTTTTTGAGGTAGGGTCTCACTCTAGCCCAGGCTGACCTGAATTCACTCTGTGCTGTCAGGGTGCCTTGAACTCACAGTGATCCTCCTACCTCTGTCTCCCAAGTGTTTGGACTAAAGGCGTGCGCCACCACACCCGTCTTATACAATGTTTATATAAAGCAAACACATGTATATTTGCTAGAAAGGAATATAATATGAGAAAGCAGTGCTACTTTGAAGACCCCCCCTTTACCCTATCAAATAACAAAGATTCAGAAAGGCATTTGATATGAGATGGACACATTATGTGTACCATTGCTGCATGTAATGTCCTAGCACTGTGTAGAATATTCACTAAGTAGTTTTTCAGGATTCAGACTCAGTGATCTATATAATCTTTTTTTTTTTTTTTTTTTTTGGCATACAGGACTTTTCAACTTAAAGATTCAAGTGACAAAGCATCTAAAGCCATACCCGACTGTTTCCTGTTAATTTTACTTGTATTCCAAGTCTATCTGTTGCCTTCGTGGTAAATTTCCCTGGCAATCTCAGCTTTTGGGTAGACACAAGTGGAAGCCAAGTGAAATGGGGCCAACTGGAGGGATTCTTCTCATTCTCCTGAAAGGGAGGATCCAGGATGCACATATGCCTGGTGTAAGATGTAACCTGGGTAGTTCATACGCTCCACTTACTTACCCACTGTAGATTTTATTTTTATTTTTATTTTTTTTTTTTTGGAGAGAGACACAGAGAGAGACAGACAGAGGGAGAGGGAGACAGATAGAGAATGGGCGCTCCAGCAGTCTCTCAGCTGCTGCAAATGAAATCCAGATGTGTGCATCTCCTTGTGGGCAAGTGCGGCATTGTGCCCTTGCGTCACTGCACCTGGCTAAACATGGGACCTGGAGTTTGGAACCAGGTTCTTAGGCTTAGCAGGCAGGCGCCTTAACCGCTAAGCCATCTCTCCAGCCCCCCACTATAGATTTTAAAAATTGTACCAATTGATATCTCCACCCAAGTGGTGGGGGTTTCTCCCTTTAGAATTTCATGTTCTTGCCCTTACCCCATCTCCCCCATACCCTCTGTGTAGCTCCTGCTTTTAGAGCGGAACAAAGGCTGCTTGGAGGAGCTGCAGGGTGATTTCAGGCTCTGTGAAGCTGTGCTGTGCTCCTCTTGATGCAGTGACAATCATGGTTTGGAACTGCCCCAGAATCAGGCTTCTTGTTCAGCTCTATTGAACTGTTTTTCTACTCTTCAGGGAACTTGTTTTTTCTTGGAAGACTGTTCTACTGATTTTGTGCTGTTTCTCCCCCCACTTGCCTTCAGTGCAGCTCAGTTTTAGTATTCCCCAAAGATGTCTGTATTTTTTGCCAGTGCTTTCTTCTTTTCAGAACTCTAAGTGGGTGGTTTTCCTGATAATTTATCTCTCTTCATTCTCAAGTCCAAGTCACTGCTAATGGATGCTCTGTCTGATAACCTGTCTTGCCTTACCATCTTACTCAGAGCTTTCAATCTAGTGGTCTGATCATTCAAGGACACCTAATCTGAGGTGGTTTCATGAAAAGCCCAAGAAAGGCCTTTGGCACATGTTTTTTAAAACCTTGTAAAGTACCTCTGAAAATGCTCCTTCCATCAGCAGAGGCAGAGGGCTGACACAGAGGTCCCACCCTATCTGGGGGATGGCTCTTTCCCATCTCAGGGGAGCCTTTGCCTCTTTGCAGACTTCCTGCCTCCTTTCTGACAATTACTGCCACTGTGACATGACATTTGCCTTCAGTCATTTCCATAGCAACATGGGTCAGGGTATCGACACTTTTACTTTGTAATTATAAACTGGCTTTTAGAAAGGGTTTAACAAATATTTAGTTGATGCTTTCTCAATAGATACTAGAGATGCTTGGTGACAGTGAAACAGAGCTTGAGCTTACAGACTGGGAGAAAGAGATCATTTCATAGACTGACATGGCTCTGTAGTGGAAGGAAATGCAAGGATGGGGCTACAGTAGGGTGCTTGATCTAGAAGAGGTGGGGCAAGGAGCTCTCATGGAGGGTCCTTCATAAAGAACTGAAATCCCTGGGAAAATTCGTAGCTGGTCTTGAACAGGAACAAGATATGTCTGAATCATTATAAATGCAAGCAGAACAACCCACAGCACCATGCAGGGTCAGAAAAGGTGGTTGTTGAGAATTAGTTAACCAGAAAGGAACGCAATGCAGAGGTCCTTGTAGGTGGCTACTTGAAGGTTTACGATAGTCAAAATCATCTACTCATCCAGTGGGACACTTCATATCAATGTACTAATTGTATGTAAAAAAAATGCAAGAAAGGGGGCTGGAGAAATGGCTTAGCCAAAGGACCCAGGTTCGATTCCTCAGGACCCACGTAAGCCAGGTGCACAAGGGGCACATGCATCTGGAGTTTGTTTGCAGTGGCTCTGGTGTGTCCATTCTCTCTGTCTTTCTTCTCTCTCTCTCTCTCTCTCTCTCTCTCTGCATACAAATAAATAAATAAAATTAAAAACGAGAAAGGGTTCCATGTAATAACATAGTTGTCCAGTTGGTAAACATGGGAGATGGGTTCCCATGCCTCTCTCATCTCCCTCTATAGGTATCTAAATCTGTGGATACTCAAGTTCTTTATATGAAGTGGAGATATATTTGCATAATACCTATGCACATACTTCTGCATATTTTAAGATATCTCCAGATTCTTTTTTAAAATTTTTATTTATTTGAGACAGAGAAAGAGAGAGAGAGAGAGAGAGAGAGAATGGGTATGCCAGGGCCTCTAGCCACTGCAAATGAATTCCAGATGCATGTGCCACCACGTGCATCTGGCTTATGTGGGACCTGGAGAATCGAACTGGGGTCCTTAGGCTTCGCAGGCATGTGCCTTAACCGCTAAGCCATCTCTCTAGCCCTATCTCCAGATTATTTACAATACCTAATACAATGGCAGTGCTCTGCTATTAACTGGTTGTTATACTCTGTTGCTAAGGGAATACTGATAAAAAGACCACATGCTCAGTGAGAGACATTATTTAAAAGATATTTTTAACCTGCAGTCGGATGAATGCACAGAAGCGGAACTCATGGGCCAACTGTGCATGGCAAGATCTTCAAGATATATTAAGTGAAAAATACAGGGTGGAGGCAGGTGTGTAAGACATGCCCCTTTTATAGCATAAAAAGGAAAAGTTAAGGATATTCCTGAATGTGCAGAGAACTATGGGAAGACAGATAAAGGAACTGGTGGCTGTGGCAAGGAGGCAGTGAGCAGCTGGCAGCTGAAGGAATGGGAGAGGATTTCTTATTTTTGTACTTAATTTCTTTTTTAAGTGTGTGTGTGTGTGTATGTGTACCTGTATATGGGTGTGCCCGTGGAGGTCAGAGGATAGTCTTGGGTTGTTGGTCCTATTATCAGTTATTTTTTTGTTGATGGAACAAAATACCTGATCAAAAACAACTATAGTAGGAAATTCTGCTTATAGTTCTAGAGGGTAGAGTCCACATAGTGGAGAAGGCATGGCAGGCTGGAGTGGGAAGCTATAGTCACAGGGAAGACAGGAAATAGAAGAAATGAAAACTCAAGGCCCGCCCCCAGTGACCCACTTCCTCTAGCAAGGCTCCACCTCCTAAATGTTCCACAACCTACCACCATCTGGGGATTAAGTATTCAAAAATGTGAGCCTGAGCTCAAACCACCACAGTCCTCATACTGTGTTCGAGACAGGGTCTGTCTTGTTTTTGCCTTTGTCTCAGGAGCTTCAAGAACCTCCCAGTTCTGCCTCCCATTGCTATAGGTGCATGGGGATTAGACATGTGTGCTACCATGTATCTGGCTTTACATGGGTTCTAGGGATCAACACTCATTATACAGGTTTGGGGAGCCAGCACCTTTAACCACTGAGCCATTTCCCCAGCTCAGTTTCATGTCCTTTTAAAGATCTGTATTTATTTATTTATTTATTTATTTATTTATTTATTTGAGAGGGAAACAGAGAACAGGTGCATGAGGGCCTCCAGCCACTGCAAATGAACTCCAGAAGCATGTGCCACTTTGTGCATCTGCCTTGTATGGGTCCTGGCGAATCAAACCTGGGTCCTTAGGCTTTGCAGGCAAGTGCCTTAATCACTAAGCCATCTCTCCAGCCCAAATATCTGTTTTATACTTTGGTGTTCAAACCATACACACCTATTTCTCATTTTGAAAAAGGTAAAGAAAAAAGAAAACACAACTAATGAGATTTAAATGACTTAATTTATCATTAAGGAGATTCTACTTACCAATTAAATGTTTTTAAACCATTCCTTCTTAGCAGCGCCCTGGAAATCAATCAGCCAGAGCTGGGTGGCTGCTGGCAGGCTCCTGTCACCATGGTGCTCCACCCACCAGTTTCCTAGTCCTTCTTAACATTCTGTTCCTGGATATGCCCCAGTCAGTCTCTGACATTTGTAGCCAGGGTGGCCTGAGGCTTGTGGCAGTCTTTCTCTTCAGCTTCCCAAGGCTGGGATTATAGGTGTGAGCCATCATGCCTGGTGTTTTTTAACATTTCTGAGGAAACCATAGTTAACATCCCTATAGTTTCTGGTCTGTGTGTTTCTGGAGACCTCTTGCCTGACTCACTGGCTTTCTTGCACAGTTAGCTGGTAGTATCTCACAGTGTGAATGCAGCCCGCAGCAGGATGGAGGTCCTTTTCTTTGCTAAGCCATCTCTCTAGCCCTGCCCTTGTTTTATACCTTCTTTCTAGGCAGTGACTAGGGTTGTCAAGTGCCCCATGGCATGTTATTTCTTTGGGCTCGGAGCTCTCTTGAATGGTCCTGTAGGGGTGCAGGCTGAGACACTGTCTTCAATAACATCTTCAATAAGCACCTTGTACCAGTTGCTGTGCCTCCACATTGTTCTTTCATATGGGGATGTTGCTCTGTGTATTGTAGCCTGGACCCTTTGAACCTTCTCTCTGCAGCACAAGCAGGATGCATTATGTATTGTATTCTGAACGGTTTCAAATTCAAATGTCATATCAAAAGAATCTAAGTAAAAATTACCTGGTTGCTGCTCAGTTTAGGTCCAAGCTTCAGGCTCTGGCTTCTTGCTTAGACCTTCAGTCTCCACGATTCAGTTCACTGCCGTGGTCTGGCAGGGGCTTGCTGGAGCACTGGGTGGAGAAGAACTGTAAGGCTATACTGGAGCGCAAGTGGGCTCTGTGGGCAAGTGTGCTGTGATCGATGAGTGATGTCTGCCATGGGGTCCAAGAAAGAAGAGAGAACAATTTTTTTATTCGTTTGCCAAGTCTGCAAGCTTTTTCCTAATTTTTCTTTTGTCTGAGAGCACTTGGTATTTTGTGCTAAGCATGAGCTCAGTCAATACGTGACGGTATTGCTGGATTTGAGTTTGCTCTTCTAGAAGCAGGGTTAGCAGAATTAATGTCTGCCCGCAGGAGCATGGTCCCTATCTCTCACGCAGGCTCTGCAAGAACGAAAGAAGCAAAGCCAGAGCACCCAGGTTGCCTTCTGGATCCTTCTGTTTGCTTCGTGGTTTGCTCTTTGGTGGATGTTGGTGGCCTCCTCTGACAGCTCTCTGCAGATAAGAACACACCTTTGTCACATTGCCAACCTTCACTCAGTGCAGCAGTTACTGCTGAAGCAGTTATATGAATGGCTAAGTGTCATTCAGGTGCAACGTGCCCAGGCACTGTTCTCGGTGTTTTACATGCATATTAAATCATTAAATCTTCACAAAACAGTAAGAGATGGTCATTGTTAATATCATCGGGACTTGAGCCCAGAGTGTTTGGATAACTTGCCCAAGGTCACACAGCTGCTAACTAGTAAAGCCAGGCTTTCAGCTTCAGGCAGCCTGTAGAATTCCTGAGACTCCCTGAGCACCTGACTAGGAGACAGAACCCTGTATGTTCTTGGCAAGTTGTATCTTTTTCCTATTTCCCCCATAAAATAAAGGGTTGGGAAGGATATCTTAGATCCCCCCAAACCTTATCTAACTGAATTCTAAGTTACAGTTTGGAATTATCCTTGGGCCACCCTAGGGCCACAGTGAAACCTGACTATATAATGTTTGCATTTTCTGGAGGTACACAGACTGGAGTGAAGACTGGAACCTTCTCAGCACACTCCAGAATTACAGCTTGTCAGGAGCAAAAGACTTATTTTTCCTAAACAATTAGAGGACACCAGTAATTATGTTTAATTACATATTGAACGGTTTTCCTGTTGTGTCAACCCATTGTCTTAATTGTGCTTAAGAGCAGCAGGCTATTATTTTGTGGTTTGTGAGGTTTAAAATTGCTTTGGGTCTGTGTTAGCGAAGCAGAAGAGTTAAGAGCACAGGCTTTGGAGCTGCACAGAATCGGCACATATCCTGAGTCTGCCACTTACCAGCAGGCTTCTTAACTTCCCTAATTGTTGGTCGCTCATATTGGGACTAATAATGGCAGCACTCAGGGGAGCAGTGTGAAGATTGGGCATGTATCCATGGGGTGTGCGCATGCACACCTTTCAGACGTAGGCTGTCATTTTCTTTATTTCTGTTACTTTTGTTTGCTATGTTACCCAGGCTGGTCTTGATCTGATCTCAAGAGCTCTCTTCAGCCTCAGCTTCCTAAGTGTTAGGACTGCAAGCACACGCCATTGTTATTGATGAGGTTCTGATGATGGCAGGCTCTGAACATATTCTAGGCTCTGGAATCAATGTGTGACCCCATATGGAGGTGATCTGGGCTCTAGCCTGGATGGATTGCTATTGTTCTATACTAATTTTCATATTTAGGGTATTCATTATTTTTTTTTGAGAGACACACACATGCACAGAGAGAGAGAGAGAGAGAGAGAGAGAGACAGAGACAGAGACAGAGAATGGGCTCACCAGCAGCCTCTCAGCCACCGTGAACTAACTCCAGACATGTGCGCTGTCTTGTGGGCAAGTGTGGCATTGTGCCCTTGCATCACTTTGCGTCTGGCTAAACGTGGGACCTGGAGAATTGAACAGGCATTCTTAGGTTTAGCAGGCAGGTGCCTTAACTGCTAAGCCATCTCTCCAGCCCTCATTATCTTTTTTGTTTCAGATTTTTGTGTACAATCTCATTTTTTAAAGGCCATATGGAATGGAGCTAAGAAAAATAGTTAACCATTGAAGAGGTTACAATTGTAAAACTCTTGATGAAAGCCATGGGGAAATGGAGGCCAACCCTAGCACATAGTGAGAAAACAGTCTTAGTGGTTGGTCATTTTAGGCAGTGCACAGATATGGCCTCAGATCACACAGAATCACAGAGTGACAAGTAACTTTCTCTCTTAGTTCCTCTAAGTCTGTCCAAGAGAAGTCCCAAGTTTGGTCCTAGACCTTAATCTCTAATTGCTTAGAAAATTTCTCTTAATAAAAGAACACAACAGGTCTTAGGCTTGGGGTCTTTGACCAACAATGGCATCCAGCCAGAATTCATGAATGTGGCTTAGTTTCTGTTGCATCCATATTTTATTGCGTTCTATTTATAGAATGCAGTAATATTTTTTACTTATAATAGTAACATAAAACTTCCATTAGAAGTATATTTAAGGAAAATAAATTGCGTATTTAAGTATATTTAAGGGAAAATAAAAATAGAATGAATGGTATGTGACTTTGGCAAAAACTGTGATGGTGCCATGCAGAAGCCTGGGTTGGGAGACAGTGCTTTGAGAGTAAAGGTGGGACAAAACCTTATACGTAGGGAAACTGGTGTTTGTGCATAGTAAAAATCAAAGAAGTTGGAAAAACACCAAGGACATGTAATGCACCAGGGGAAATCAGCAGCAGAGTTTGGTAAGCTGTGTGCCTCTGCTGTGGAATACACAATGGAGGGAGGCAGAGGAGAGGCAGGGCGATTCGCTGATGGCCCAGCCTTTGCCACTGCCCTTTAACAAAAGGCCAGGCACAGAGAGGAGCCAGGTAGAGGAAGGAGTTAGGGTGCACTCAACTTTTTCCCAGAGGGGCTTGTGATGATGACACATTTGAGGTTTTCAGTTTTTTTAGGACAAGAAAAATGTGGCATGCTTTTAGGAATGGAGAAGAAGTTGACAAACGGGATAGAAGGAGTCAGGATCAAGGTGGCAGGGTGATGGGCTCATCCAGTACAGAAGGGGAGGACAGACAGAGCCTTCTTTGGAGTCAGAGGGAAGGGAAGCAAAACAAAGGGGGCAGGGCGACTCTTCTACCAGTAAATTCTGCAAGTAAATTTTAGCCAATTCTTGATGTCTAAATAATTCATGAGAAAAGGAGAGTGGAGAGCAAGGCTGAGTGCCGAAGGGAAGCAAACGTCTGTGAAAGGGCAGAGGAGAAATCTGTGGATACCGCTCATTGATCATTTTGGAGTCCCCAGGGAGGGAGGTGTTTGTAATCGACTGGCCTTGCTGCAGAAAGGCTTGGTATTCAGGAGGTGGGATTGCTAGAAATCTCAGAGATTAGGAAGGAAGTCATTCTTTTTTTAAAAAACAATTTATTTATTTATATTTCAGAGAAAGAGGCAGATTCAGCTGCTATAAATGAACTCCAAATGCATGCACCACCTTGTGCATCTAGGGGGCCATTCTTTGTAGGCCACTCTAGGTTATCAGTGTAAAGTCTTCCTGCTTTGGCTTCTGCTATCATCTTGAGAGACTTCTACTAGGAAGCTAGCTCTGTGTGCAGTTTTCCTTTTTTTTTTTTTTTTTTTTTTTTTCTGAGGTAGGGTCTTACTCTAGCTCAGGTGGAATTCACTATGTTTCAGGGTGGCCTTGAACTCAAGGGGATCCTCCTACCTCTGCCTCCCGAGTGCTGGGATTAAAGGCTTGCGCCACCACGCCTGGCCTTTCCTTTAACTGTGGCTGATCAGCCATCTCGTGGGATGGGGCTCAGCTCCACTGTGTCATAGAGATGGCCTTCTCAAAGTTGTGGCCTCTGAAGGACAGCCTGCCTCTGCTTTGTCAGAGACATCTCAATACTTGTGAAGGTCATGGGCTTCAAACTGTGGCATTAAGGTATCCAGGTATGAACTGACATCCAATGAAAGGACCTACGCTTTGCCTTTAACCCAGGAGCCCATGGCCTCTTCTTGTCTTGCTGACTGACCCATATGTCTCTGTGTCATCTTCCCTAGCACATGTGGTAGCAGTGTCATTTGGGATAGTGGTGACCTAGGGGAGAATGAAAGTCATTTTCTGTATATAGTTCCAAGCCCAGGGCTTCTTGACCTCAAATCTAGGCCTATGATTTCAGTGGAAAAATGGAAAAAACCAGGCACAGAAGGGGTTCTGCTGAGGAATCCATTGATATGGACTTGCCTTTTGTGGTTGATGTGGCCCCAGAGGAGGAAAGTGAGAGGGAAAGATGGGGAGAGCACTGTGTACCCCACCTCTGACACCTTGTCCAAGTAAGTGCCTAGTACCGGGCATGTATCTGGGGGGCCTGAGCACGGTCTTCCAGGTTAAGAGCAGTGTCCATCATTTGGCATGTCAGTAGAGCTACCTCTAGTCCCCTCCTGTGAGGTGCTTAGGGCTTCTTTTTGGCCCTTTTCATCTCAGATCTTGCCAGCCACTCAGTAGCTGCTGCCACCATTGACATTAACAGCTTTGGCTAGCGTGACTTTTATTTCAGCACTGCCCGCAACCACAAATGTAGAACTGATCTGGAAATGTTTTCCTCCTGTTTACCAGGGTGGAAGTAGCTCTTTTGTGAGCAGCTCAAATGATTGCTTTTAGAGGTTCCATAGGCATGTTCCAAAGAACCGATTTGGTCTAGGTAGGAAAGTCCTCTGCAGGGAGCTGCCATTCTCTTGTGGATAAGATGTGCTCTCAGTAAAGAAAACAACCAGGAAGAAGACTTTTAAGCAGGTGGGCTGAGAGAGAAGGCACAGTTATAGATGTGCCCCAGGGTCCAGCAAGAGCCCACTGTCTGTCTGCACAGTCTTCATCCTGTCTCCACTTGCCAGGTGGAGGATGAAAGCCTTTTGTAATCAAGGGACATGGAGAGCAGTGGTCATAGTTTAACTTGTAAATATCCCAAATGTCGGCCTGGAGAGATGGCTTAGGGGTTAAGGCGCTTGCTTGTGAAGCCAAATGATCCATGTTCAACTCTCCAGGTCCCACATAAGTCAGACACACAAGGTGACACAAATGGGCAATGTCGCACATGTGCACAAGGTGGTGCATGAGTGTGGAGTTTGACTGCAGTGGCTGGAGGCCCTAGCGTACCAATTCTCTCTCCTTCCTTCCCTCCCTCCCTCTCTCCTCCTCCTTTTCCTCCTCCTCCTTTTCTTTTTCTTTCTTTCTCTTTCTTTCTTTCTTTCTTTCTTTCTTTCTTTCTTTCTTTCTTTCTTTCTTTTTTCTTCAATCTGTCTGTCTCTCTCTCTCATAAAAAACTAAAAATGAATCCCAAATGTACACTAATCAGTCACCCTTCAAGATTTCCTTCACATGGAATAAAGCTGTGTCCATCAATCCTGTTTATTATTTCTAATCCTGTAGCCATCTTAAATATTCATGTGGCCTTAGAATAGGAGTTAAAAACACAAGCTCTTGTTCCATCCCACACTTAGTTAGGTAGCCTTGTGCAAGTCACCCCAAGTCTTAGTTTCTCAAATTCTGAAGTGAGCACCCCCAATATTCCCTGTGCCATGTCATGTGGTCATCTGAGAACACAGTGGGGTAGTTTCTGTAGTCCACTCCTCATTGTGCTGGCCAGGTTCCAGAGCCATTCAGTACTCCCCAGTACTCTCACTCCTGCTTGTGCTCATCCTTGAAGACGCCATCAAGTGAGGTGCTGAGCAGCACTGCTACCGTTCTGAATACTTGCCTAAAATAGAAAAGTTATTTCATGTGAGACTTTGCATTTTTTAAACTGACACTTTTTTCATTAGATAGTACTCTTGCAGAATAATAAAATGGAATGCATTTGTGAAGTTATCTACATAATGAGGCCAGTGTGGCACAAAAGCAGCGAAGTCCTTAAAAATGCGGGCCAGATTTCCATCTATTTGTAGAGCTTTAAAGTACACATGAGAGAAAAACCAGCTGCTGTTCCTGCTTTTGCCTCTTTGGCTCCCTCATTAGACCGCAAATTCCCACCTGGGAACCATGTCTCTTCTACCATCAGCTTCCCAGAATCTAGCAGGCTCAATTAATAATAATAATAAATGACTACATAGTAAATTAAAAAATGTATTTTTTACTTAGAGATTTTAGGGAAAAAAAAAAAGAGAAACTGAGGTTAAGGACTGGGACCTAGCGTGTTTTAGGATTCGTGTGACTAGTCATTGTGAAGGTCATTCTCCCGACAGTGAAGTCTTCAGATTTTATACTTGGTGTGGTGGAGCTTGGACATTGGATTTGGACAGACTTGGGCTAGAACATGGATCTGCCACCTGCCAGCTCACTGATGTGGGAGGAATTCACCTGCTCTTCCTGTTATATCACCAGCTATGACAACAGTTTGTATGGAATTGTTGTGGCCAGGAAAGCTACCCCTGGGTTCTTTGCCTTTCTTTCTGGGCCATTCAATGACACATGGCTGGCACACTTGAACTTGAAGGTCCTAAAGGCAGAGGCAGTCTCTGAAAAGTGTTTTGAGCATAAGGATGAGCAGTTCTTCTGCTCCTCAGTCAGCACTGAAGTTGGGACTTGAGGAAGTGGTATGTGGCCTGTGGCTTGATCTAGTGACCAACAAGTCGGACTCCTAGGTTGCATAAGAGCTTGTGCTACAGCTCTTTGTCACATATGTTTGCCCCATGGGCTTTCATCACAACCCCCAAGTTCACTGTGTAATTTTCATCTTCATTTCCCACTCCTTATTCCTCCTGGGCTTCTACACTAGCCTCCTCACTGGTCTTCACGATCCTTTTATTTCCTAGTCCCAAGCACCAGGTCTCCAGAGAGCAGCAAAACAGCAGCCAGAGCAGGCCCTTCCTTCTTAAAGGCACCTCGCAGATACTACAGTGCTTCGAAGGATTGCTTCTGCCTGGCTACTCCTCCACCAGCTGATCCCCTCCTTCGGCCTTGTTCTCTTTGGTTATATTTCCTAAGTCAAGGCCGTCTTTTTTTTTTTTTTTTGGTTACCTCCCCTGGAGCACTCTGCCTCCCCCCCTGCTTTTTCCTGGGGCTGGCAAGTCTCCAGGCCTTGGCTCTAATGTCACATTTTTTGTATGTCACAACCCATCAGGACTTAGCTTTGTTGTGATTGTCTCCTCCTACTCAGCATAAAGGCCTCACAAAGAATGGAACCCTGTATACTCACTCTGCTCTGCTTCTATCGTGGAACATAACGAGCTGTCAATATTTGTTGAATGAAGCAGTGAGAAGAGAAACTCAATAGGCAAGATCTCCTGATATATGTCTAGTGTGGGGCAGATTTTGTTAGTGTTTGTGAGGGTGTGGTATACTCAGTGTTAGAAATGAATAATGCTTCTCTGGTCATAAAAGAGGGAAGCCACCCTGGATGCATAGGTGTTAGCTTGAGATACAGTGATTGGATCTCAATGGAACTTTGGGACATCATGGACTTTGAAATCAGATTCTCCTGCCTCTGCTACTTACTTATGTGTCACTGTTAGATGTGATCTCTGAACTCTGATATCCACATCTCAAAATGGATATGATAATACTAACCATGGAGTTTTGCCTAGGAGATTCCAGATGGTCTGTTCGTAGTACATGGCTTATTTATTTGGGTAGTGTTGTGGTGTGAAATTTTAAAAATCCTATCAATTAAAAATGATATCAGAAATTCAATTTAATTAAGCATCCATATAGTTTACACAAGTGTCATAAATGCTGCATTGAATCCAAGTATAAAAGCAGGAAATATATTCTTTAATAACTAAAAATGTCTGAAACTTAGGTTAATAGCATTCTTTGTAACTTATAATTTTATATGCCTTCTACTAGTTGTTTCATGACTTACCTCAAATCAGTTTATTTACTGCTATAATTGGGTCCTAATGAGTTGAGAACAAGTTGTTGAAACAAGGAAAAAAATAGAATGACAGCAAAATAAGAAGATGGTGGATGACTGTCTGAAAATAACTCTCTTAACTTAGCATACAGTTCCAGCATCTCTGATCTTTCATCAAGGGGGCAAAAGGGACTCAGGTTAGGGAAGCACTGATGGCTTGAGACCTCTAGGTGCAGCTCCAGTGGTCTGGAACCAGACATTGTGAAACATGGTGGTTGGCTTGCACATAGTCACAAGGTTATGATGCTCCAGTGAATCTTGAAATCATCCCATTTTTCCTCATCATGGCATCATTAGTCCTGTTTCTGTCGTCATCCGTCGAGCAAGTGCACAGGCCCAAATGAAGAGCTGGTGATTTTTAAAAATTTTTATTATTTTTTTGAGAGAGACACAGAAAGAGACAGAAAGAGAGAGAAGGAGAGGAAGGCAGAGATGGGCGCACCAGCAGCGTCTCAGCTGCTGCGAATGAAATCCAGATGTGTGCGCCCCCTTGTGGTCAAGTGTGGCATTGCCCTTGCGTCACTTTGCATCTGGCTAAACGTGGGACCTGGAGATTGGAACCGCTGGAGATTGGAACCAGCGTTCTTAGGCTTAGGAGGCCGGCGCCTTAAACCCTAAGCCATCTCTCCAGCCCAAAGAGCTGGTGACTTTAACAAGTGGCCTTCCAATCCCTGAATAGTAACCTCGGGAACGGCTATCATCTCAACCCACATGTCCAGTGTGCTATCTGCAGCGAAACCAGTGGTAAAGTCAATTAAAAGCAAGTGAAGCTAGAGTTTTATTATTACTATTTTTTTTTTTACTTACCTTTGTTTACAGGTTTTTGAAACCAACATATGAAGAAAATTTAATATAGATTTGTGACCCTGTGCAGTCCAGGGACTTTTCTGAACCTAACCTTGTCACTTGTAAAATGCAGAGTGGCCATTACATAAGTTACTAGAAATCTACATTATACCCTGTCCACCAGCCCTGTCCACCTTGTTCTATCCCCAGTGGAGCCTACTTTCTTTTTGTGGTGTTGGGCTTCTAGATACTTGTGATCTGAAGCAGGTTGTGGTAAGAGACCTGGAAGAACAACAAAGTGACATGGACGTCAGAGAAGGAGAATGAGAGAACTTGTTAGGAGAGCAAGTGACCTTAATTCTGGAGCTCACATAGCTGAGCAGTGTGTTTCCCACTGGCTCCTCGGTGTTGGGGGGGGGGGCGGGAGGAGAAAAAAAACTTTCAAGAAAAGATGTTATCTTGGAAGAGAGCACATTTGGTGTGAGTTTGGAAGAACAGGTTGTCGTACTGATTAGAAAACAAGGTCAAGGTACTGAAATGGCATTCCAGTTAGAGGGAACAGCGTGAGCAGTTGGTGATGTGGGAAAGCTAACAGCACACTGGGCAAGTGCTTGGAAGAATGCAGTAGACATAGTAGGAGGTTGTTAAGAACCTGCTCAAGGAGCTGGACAAAGGATGTATTAAAGGATATGACGGAGAATGGAGTTCTGAAGGGGAATGGGGGAGGGGAGGGAAATGTCATTTTTTTTTTGTATGTAAGTATAGAAGTTGTCAATTAAAAAAATTAAAAAAAAAAAAAGAGACTAGGTGACTTCTTAGAAAGCTCTTGCAGGAGTTTTGGCAAGGAGTTGTGAGAATAATTGAGATGCAAAACAAGAGAGAGACCAAAGGCAGGAAAGACCATGCTGACCCCTGATATGGTGAAGGAGAGCTATGGGGGAGATGGCTTTGAGCTTGTCGGTCTAGCTGAATGGGAGTCTTGAAAGAAAGAGAGGAGGAGGCAGAGGAAGAGGAGAAAGGTATGATTTCTCTCTCTCTCCTTTTTCCACATAAACCTTTTGTTTTAATAAATAAAGAATATTCAAGGTTTAGATTTGAAATCACATTTACAGAAAAGGAAAACTTCTAGGCCTAAATAGTAACAGTGAAGCTAGTGATACTAGCAGGAAGCCATACCCAGAGAGCAGGGGACAGCATGCACCTCCCTCCTAGATAGCTGGAGCAGGGACAGAAAGGTACTTGATGAAGACTGTGCAGCAACCCCACCTGACCCCTCCCCTTCCTGCATCAGAACCAATACAGAGTGGTCTTTCTCCCACCACTAGCTAACATTAGGGCAAGGGCATTAGCTACAGAGCGCGTCCGACTGATTACTACAGACTAGTAGTAGAACAGAAAGAGGAAGCTATGAAGACAATTTTGCTTCGTCACAAGCACATCATCGATGAACTGCACCTCCCAAAGGCTTAGTCCATAAACATTCTATTGGCATTTGCACCAAACAAGGCTCCCCGTACTTCTGGCATCATCTGCTGGGCTATGAGGTCCAGTCGGCTTTCCATGGTGTTGGAAACCTTTATCTTGCGATCCCCATTATAGATCTCAACTCCACCAGATATTTCCTCAGGCAGGTAGGCCTCTTGATCAATTTGGACATCAACATCTTTTTTTGGTGGCAATTTTGTACATAGGAAAATCTTGTTTTTTGCAACGTACAATCATTCGGGCTCCAATAACTGGTACAAGCCCTGGAGGACCAGCCCATCAAGCAGCACTTGGTACCTGGTTGTATCTTTTACTACCTTACTGAGTCTCTGTTTTGCTTCATTTAGTAGATCAGTGATAAGGTCATCTCTTGCTCTGAGGACTTTGAGTCTTGCTTGATTCATCAAATTAGACATTTGAATTTTCTTCTGCTGCCCAATCTGTTTTTCTTTCTTCTTATAGTATTCCATAATCTTCAGTCTTTGAGTTTGCACAAGATGACCTTTCACAATGTTAAACTCTTCCTCTGCCTTTGCATCTATTTCTTCTGCTTTTTCATTGGCTTCTTGTTCTATGAAAGCCATCATGTGCTTAATCTGCTTCTGCATGTCAGCGTCACTGAGCGCCATGGCAAATGACTGGGCGGCGGCGACGAGCTTGGCTTTGTGCTGGAAGGAAGCCCTCTCTCTCTCTCTCTCTCTCTCTTTTTTTTTTTTTTTTTTTTTTTGGTTTTTCGAGGTAGGGTTTCTCTCTGGTCCAGGCTGACCTGGAATTCACTATGTAGTCTCAGGGTGGCCTCGAAAACACATGGCAATCCTCCTACCTCTGCCTCCCAAGTGCTGGGATTAAAGGCATGTGCCACCATGCCTGCCTTCTCTCTCTCTCTCTCTTTTTGAGGTAGTATTTTACTCTAGTCCAGCTGTAGTCTCAGGGTAGCCTCGAACTGATGATGATCCTGCTGCCTCTGCCTCCCAAGTGCTGGGATTAAAGGCATGCACCACCATGCCCGTCAAGGTATGATTTCTCTCAGCATATAGCTATTCTTTAGTGTCTGTGGAGGACTGACTGTAGGATACCCTTGCAGACTCCAAAACCCCTGGTCATTCAAGAACATTTGTATGAAGTTACATTGTATTTGCATACATTTTCCCCTACACATTCAAACATCTCTAGATTACTCATAATACTTAGTTTTTACACCATATTGTTTGGGTAATAATGACAAGAAAATTGTGCACATTCAGTAGAAGGCAATTTTCAAAAAATATTTTTCAAGCTGGGTGTAGTTGTGCACACCTTTAATGTCAGCACTCAGGAGGCTGGGGTAGAAGGATTGCTGTGAGTTGAAGGCCATCCTGGGCTAGAATGAGACCATACCTCAAAAAAAATTATTTTTGTTGTTTGATCCATGGTTGGGTTGAATGACATGCAATTACAGAGGGCCAACTGTATGTTGTTTAGAGTAGTTGGGAACAACCATTTGTCAGACAGTAACACAGGTCTGGAACTCTTGAGTTAGAGATAGATTTTGTGTTTTCTGATTGAGGCTTGTGACTGAAATTAGAGGCATGCCTTCCATGGGAGAGAAAGCAAAAGGAAAGAGATAGAGAATGGACATGCAAGAGCCTCTTGTGACTACAGACTCTGTCTGCACATGGCACTTTGTGCATCTGGCTTTATGTGAGTTCTGGAGAATTAAACCTGGACCAGCAAGCTTTGCAAGCAAGTGCCTTTAACTGCTGAGTTATATCTCCAACCCAAGAATTAAGAATCTTTTAAAAGATACAAAGCTGAATGCCTCCTACACTTGAGAGCACTCCTTATAGATTTTTGTTGTTGTTATTTCTTTTTGTTTTTTTTCAAGTTAGGGTCTCACTCTGGCCCAGGCTGACATGGAATTAACTATGTAGTCTTAGGGTGGCCTCAAACTCACGGCAATCCTCCTACCTCTGCCTCCAGAGTGCTGGGATTAAAGGTGTGCTCCACCACCCCTGGCTGTTTTTTCGAGGCAGGGTCTCATTCTAGCCCAGGCTGACCTGGAATTCACTATGTAGTCTCAGGGTGGCCTTGAACTCACAGTGATCCTCCTACCTCTGCCTCCTGAGTGCTGGGATTAAAGGTATGTACCACCTTGCCTGGCTCCTTATTGATTTTTTGAATAGAAAAGTGTGGCTGAATTCAGTAATACTAAACCTTTTTTTATGAGAGAGAGAGAGAGAGAGAATGAGTTGGCATGCCAGGGCCTCCAGCCACTGCAGTCAAACTCCAGACATGTGCACCATCTTGTGCCCATGTGCAACTTTGTGCACTTGTATCACCTTGTGTGTCTCGCTTATGTGGGGCCTGGAGAGTTGAACATGGGTCCTTAGGCTGCAGACAAGTGTCTTAACCACTAAGCCATCTCTCCAACACACTAAACTTTTTTTGAAAAGAATGCTTTTCTTCTGTTGCCTCAGCTATTTCATTTAATGATATGAAATCATCTCCTGAAGAGTGAAGACGGTGTCTCGCTGGACTCTATGCCACTAAAGTTGAGCACAACTCTAGACCTTGTTGGCCAGGGAAGCCCAGTAGAGTTTGTGTCCAGCAGCTTTCTCTTGAGAGTGTCCCTGAGCCATCATTGGGGTAGAATGACTCCTTGGACACCAGTCAGGACACAGCTGTCCTGGACCTAGTGATTTCTGCTGGTGTGATTTAGTGTCGTTACTCTTTTTTGTGGGATATTTTTTTAGTGGTTTACGGGAGTTACCTGTGGTAGGGAAATGCAGGCTGTTGCACTGAGTGCTGGTGTCCTGTTCCATTATTATAGCATGTTAGAGCCAGAAAGACTCCACCTTTCATTTTCCACAGAGGAAGAGGCCCACACAACACAGGTAAGTTGTTTAAGGTCACAAATTTGATCAAATGTGTGAAATTCTTAGAAAATCTATAGTTGAGGGATAAATATGTTCTTGGAGGAACGATGACAAGATGCAATATGGTGTTATGGGTAGAAGGCTTGGGTAGGAACCAGAAATTCTAGCTCCTAGCTCACATTGTTGCCTCTCACATATCCATGGAAGCTATTTCCCTTTCCCTGCAACGGAGACTCATGTTCCTGCCCTACCCCCAAAATCTCGAGTAGATGGAGACAAGGGACCTGACCATACCATGAAAGTAAAATTGCCATTTACAATATAGCAGATAGTTATAATTATGTAAGCTATTTCTTAAGAGTAAGAAAAAACTAGTAACATACTTCTATTTGCTGTAAAATTCTTTGTAGTGTGAGTTTACTGGAGCTAGCCAAATGAATGTCTAGGCAAAAGCTCTTATAGTTTATCTTTTGACTAAGGAAAGAAACCTTTACATGTGTTAGCATGTGATTTCTGTATTGGTGGTGCCACACTGGCCTCTGCCTTACCTGGGAGAGAAGAAGCAGTTTGAAGTATACGCAGTGCTGTGCCAGGAAGCTGCCATCAGGATGCTGTGCCCTAGAAGGAAGGCTCACACTGTCCCTGCTTACATGAATCTGGCAAAATAAATCCACCATTGTATCTTTAGTGAAATGATATTTTCACTTCCTTTCCAGTGAGGAAGATTTTATTGTTTTTCTCAGACCTGACCCAGCACCAAATCTACTGAAATAACAACACTAGTGATTTGTATTTCTGTCTATGTGTATGTAGAATAATAAACCCTCCCCAGTTTAAAGATTGCTTTCTCTAGGGCTCTATGTGCTTGAGGCAGACGCCACTCTTATGAGGAAACCACAGACCCCCTGTGCTGTCATTATTACCATAGCAAGCCAGAGCCCCAGAGATTCATCAGTCACTGTGAGAGAGAAAGAGGACTAGAAGATACAGGGGAGTTGTTTCAGTTAACAGATAGGCGAGAGAGGTGACTTCCTGGACAGGCCCCCGCTGTGCTAACCTCTGATTTCCCATAAGCCCGGCAGTTTAAGGCACAGAACAGTTTTAGAAGGGGGAACCTTGGGGATGGGAGAAAAAGGAGTTCATTTTGGTTTGATTGGAAGTGAAAATCACAAACAAGAACCTTATTTTTGAAACAGTTTCCTTTATCCTCCTTAACAGAGGAAACACTTCTGTCTTCATTCTTCTGTTAGCCAGGCAATAGTTCTGAATTTATTCATTATCACTCGGGCAGGGTGCCTTCCAGAATACTTTTTCATAGCTGTCTGTGATCTTGACAGTGCCTGTGTGTTCGCGCAGTGGGGATTTTGGCAGCAAGGAAAGAGCTGTAGCCTGGTTTCCTGCAGGAAGACAGCTTACAAGATTCATTCTTGTGTGTTGCCTTTGTTCATTCTCGATCTGTGAAGTGGCTGGCATTGCCTTGGCAACTCCATTGGGAGCCAGGCACTGCTTTGCGGATGTCTGTTTCACTGCAGACTCTCCTAGGAACAGCCTGGGCTTTGGCCAGCATGGGAACAGCGCCTTCCTAGGGGAACAGAGCCAGTGCGGGGAGGGGCAGGGGATGTCTGGGTCCCTTTGGCTTAGCATGGCCATCCCCAGTCCCAGTGCCATCCCAGTATAGGTGTGAAGGCACAGCTGGAATGGAGAAGCCAACCTATCCTTAGAGTTTCTTCTGAAGCTACACCGAGACTTCCGGACCCATGGGAGGGTCTGACAGCAGGGGAAAGAGCTGGTGGTCACTGCCAGGTGTGAGGTATTTTCCCCTCATGTGTCCAGAGGATTTACCTGTGTCTTGGCAATTTGCAGGCCAGTTCCAGACAAGTGGGATGTTGATGGGCTGTGACAACATGCAAAGAAACTACAAAGTTGCAGGAGTGTACCCAGGCAGGGCCACTCCAAGACTTAAAAATCTAGGAGGTGGGAGATGAGTTACCAGGTGGGTAAAGAGATACACCACGTACCTCTTGTATCCACATCAGATGATAGAATCATGCCCAAGTGTATCCCATTATGTACAAGGCGTTGTGTTGTCAGGCCCTCAAGGAGGCAGGGTGCTCCTTTTCACACATTAGAAATTGCAGATCTTCTGTGAGGTGTATGTGGCCCCATGGGAAGTGCTGAGCACCTTTGTGTCCAGGGAGGTGTTCCATGGCCAAACTAGCTTGCTGCTTTTTTTTTTCTGTAATTTTTTTGAGACAAGTTATTACTGTTCACACTGGCATCAAACTACTGAGCTCAAGCAATCTTGCTCCAGCCACATGAATTGCTGGCATTATAGGCATGTGTCATTGTGCCCCATTTAGCTTGTTGAATTTTAACAAGGATTTTAACTTTTACCCTATCCCTGTGCCCTGTTCTGTCTGAACATCACCTAAAGCAATGGCCTGTGTTTGACAGTGATTCTCTAGATCTGATTTCTTTTTGGACCTACTGAATGAAAAAATCATCAAGAAGCAAAATGTTTGGGATTTTGCATTCCTTAGAGCTCCACCAGAAGCAAAGACAGACCACATATTGTAGTGCAAATTGCTTTGAGAGGTGATCCCCAGAAACCCAGAAGCATGGGAGCCAGCTTGTGACATCATGGGAGTTGCCACCATGAGCAAAGGGAGCTGGAAGTGGGAGGTCAAGGCAGGAGCTGAGTGGTAGGTCAGGAGAGGAGCTGGTGGTAGGTCAGGAGAGGAGGGGAGGTCAGGAGGGAGGTGGAAGCTGGCTGTGGGAAGTTGGGACAGGAACTGGAAGTGGGAGGTCAGACCAGCTGCAAGCATTGTGAGGAGGTGGCCAGGTCTGGACATCTCCATAGCTATGGTAGCAACGCTAATTAAGTCTGCAAGTGTTAGACCCTGTTCCTTGTCTTTCCTGAGCTGGCTTTATGACTGAGCATGGAAACTTTGTTTACTCTGAAAGAATAAAGAGAATAGCACCTCCTCAAAAAAAAATTGTGGGGATATCTCCCCACACAATCCTTTGTAGCTGAGCTCAGCAAACACAGACTTGTGGGCTTGGAGGAGCCCAATATGTGATTTTACACGTTGGTGGTATTGTAAGGGCAAGAGAATGCCCATTTTTGAGTGACTCACTTTCTGTATCCCTTCCTGTAAAGGCTCATAGCTCGGGAAGTTTGATGTACTATAAGGGCTTGGTATAATTTGTTCTTGGTATAATTCTTGTGGTGGAGAATTACACTGACTCCATCATGAACATCTTTGAGAATACCAGGCAGTGCCATAGAGATTTTATTTGCATCATCATTCCTTATCTTCCTAGGAAGGCTGAACTGTGTATTGTTAATTTCATCTTACAGATAAGGAAAACCAAGCTCAGAGGTAGTCTTCTCTACTTACCAAGATACTGCTCTCATTTCTGGACATTTTGTAAATGTTAACTTCACAGCCGTATGTTATGTTACCATGCCAGTATGTTGCTTTGTCTGTAATGTATATTAAAATGAGCATTAAGACACTGAGATGCCATTCCGTGCCCACTAGGAGGTGTTAAATTCAGCTTTGCATTGCTGGCAGAAAACACCTGACCACAAGCAGCTTGTGGGAAAAATGGGTTTATTTTGGCTCACAGACTTGAGGGGAAGTTCCATGATGGCAGGAGAAAACAATGACAGGAGTAGAGGGTGGACATTACCTCCTGGTCAACATCAGGTGGACAATATCCCCAGGAGAGTGTGCCAAACACTGGCAAGGGGAAGCTGGCTATAACACCCATAAACCCACCCCCAACAATACACTGCCTCCAGGAGGCTTCAGTTCTCAAATTGCCACCAGGTGGGGACCTAAGCATTCAGAACACATAAGTTTAAGGGGGGGGGGCATGCATTGAACCACTGCAGATGGCTGCAATAAAGAAGATAGAGAGTAATGACTTGGCGAGGATGTGCAGAAGTTGCTAAGGAGGTAAGGAAACTGGAACCCTCATTCGTTGCAGGTGGGTATGTTAAATGGTGCACTCATTTTGGAAAATAATTTGCCAGTTCTTCAAAGAGTTAAATGTAGGATGACTACAAGCAAGTAAATGCCTAAGTACATTCTCAAAGGAAGCATATATTCACATAAAACCTTGTACATGGCACTGGGGAACTGGGTAGGAGCAAGCATGAGAAGTTCAGTTTGATCCACAGTACCCATGTAAAAAAATCCAAGTGTGGTCATGTATACCTGTAACCTGGGTGGGGGAGACAGGATGGAGACAAGAGAGTCTCTGGGGCTCACTGATCAGCCAGTCTGACCAAAAAAGATACAGTTCTAGGTCCACTGAGATACTCTGTCTCAAGGAAATGTCAAGGAAGAGAGATGAAGGAAGACACCTGATGTTCTTCTCTGGCCTCTGTGCACGTGACTATGGTCACATGCATCTGTACACATATATTCATATACACACCACCACCGCCACCATCACACTCCCTTCCAGAAAAATCTGTTCATGAATGTTCATAATAACCCCAAAGTAGAAGCAACCCAAATGTTCTGTCAGCTGATGAATTGGTTCACAAAATTCAATAGGTACATTCAGTAGTAATATTCTTCAGTCACAGAAATGAAGCAGTGACGTGTGCTAGAATGTGGATGACCCTGGGAAACATTATGTTACGTGAAAGAAGCCACTCACAAAGGCCACACACGATATGATTCTGCTTGTGTGAAATGGCTAGAACTGCAGACTAAAAGTAGATTAGTGTTTGTTCACAGCCGGGGAGAGTAGAGGCAGGGGATGAGGACTAGCTTCTAATGAGTATAGTGTTTCTTTCTGGGGTGAAACAGACCATGAAGATGGTTGGAGGAACTTTGTCTTTACTGCTGACCACTGAATTGCACACTCTTCCTGTGGTATGTCAGTATATTTTATTTAATACACCTCTCCAGACTTCTGGCAGAATAGTTGTGTTGTACCCACAGTAACCCAAGGACTTAAAAAAAAATTTTTTTTAAATTTTTATTTATTTTTGGAGAGAGAGATAGGGAGAGGGAGACAGAGATGGGCACGCCAGCAGTCTCAGCTGCTGTGAACGAAATCCAGGTGTGTGCGCCCCCTTGTGGCCAAGTGCAGCATTGCGCCCTTGCGTCACTTTGCATCTGGCTAAACGTGGGACCTGGAGATTGGAACCGCTGGACATTGGAACCAGCGTTCTTAGGCTGAGGAGGCAGGCGCCTTAACCACTAAGCCATCTCTCCAGCCCGCCCAAGGACTTTTAGGTAATATTTTGGAAGTATGCTTTCAGGTTGTTATAAATGCCCTTCATAGTCTATGAGTTTATCTTGTTAAATTTCTTCTTGTGCAAACCAATATAATGCCTAACTGATGTCCTGACCTTGTATCTCTTCCTTTAAAGGCTCATGGCTGGGGAAGTTTGGTGTTATCTTGGGAGTCTTCCAAGTAAAAACAGACCCATGCAACTTTTCCAAGCAAGTACAGTTGCTTTTTTTCCCCGTGTCAAACAGAGGAAAGAGGTTTGGAGGGTGAACTCTTAGCTCCCAGGTGAATGGAGAGCTGCTATAGGCAGGTGCCTCTGGTCTTGTTCTGGAGGACAGTGCTAGGCCTTGTGCTCCAGGGTGGCAGGTTTACAATTTATATAGCACACGGCTTTATAAGGTATATTGTTAGTTGAGTTGCACACAGGTTGGGCTCCTCCTGGTCTCATGGAGATGCACGGTGTACGTTGCAAACACATTGAATGCCTGCTGCGTCCATGTTCATTGGTGCAACAGCTCTCACAGCAATGACTCTTTGTTCAGTGGACCAACTAGTTGTGTGCATTTGGAGACACAAAATACGAAAGATATTTTAAGAAAGGGCTGTGACATGTGGTGAGAGGAAGTGATTTTAAGCAGAGTCTAGGCCCCGGGTATGAAGTTTCTGCCTACTGAACTGTCTGCAAGTCATCTGTTCTCTCCTGATCACTATTTCTGTAGACAATGGGCTGGAATGACCTTGAAGGACCTTTTGGCTCTGAACAATCCTAGGATTTTTCTTTAATTTTCCATAGCTACCCTCACATTTGTCTTCTAGCCTCTGATCAACCTTTGCTCTTTCTGGAACTTCCTTCTGTTGAATAGTTTGCTGTGAGCATGCCCACTAATTTTCTTGCTAATCTTGCCCTTCTTGGATCCAAGTCCTTCCTTCCTTGAGGTCTTCCCATTAGTAGAGTTCATGGTTAACAATTGTCTGATGACTCTGCCTTGCGTGGATTCATAATCACTTTGATTCAGTCTTTCCTATTAACCTTAGCCTTTAAAAAATTATTTATATTTATTTATTTATTTATTTATTTATTTAATAGAGAGAGAGGGAGAGAAAGAGAGAGAGAGAAAATGGGTGCACCAGGGCCTCCAGCCACTGCAAATGAACTCCAGACACATGTGCCCCTTGTGCATCTGGCTAACATGGGTCCTGGGGAATCGAACCTGGGTCCTTTGGCTTTGCAGGCAAATGCCTTAACCATTAAGCCATCCTTCCAGGCCTAATTTTAGCATTTGTTGTTTGTTTGTTTCCTGCTTTTTTCTTTTTTGAGGTAAGCCCAGCAGACTAGCCTTTTTTTTCCATGCAAGTGAGTGAGTGAGAATGAGAGAGAACTCGTGTGCCAGGGCCTCCAGCCACTATAACTGAATGCCAGATACGTGCGCCACCTTGTGCCTGTGTGTGACCTTGTGCTTGCGTCACCTTGTGTGTCTGGCTTAGGTAGGATCTGAAGAGTTGAACATGGGTCCTTAGGCTTCACAGGCAAGCGCTTTAACTGCTAAGCCATCTCTCCAGCCCATTTTCTGCTTTTTAAAGAAACATTTGTAAACCTCTTAGGAAGCCAGCACTGTGAAAAGGAAGAAGGCTTTAAATCAAATCCCCAAAGTTATTTCTACAAAAGAAGAGAGGTATAATGTAGCTGGTTTTCTACACCTACCTTGCAAAGTGACTGTGAGGACTCAGTGAGATTGAGTTTGGGCTGCAGGGCTGGGTAATCTCGGTGGATAGCAGAGCAGGAATGAAGTCACCTAACAACTGTAATGATTGTTCACAAAAACTCGTTCCTCCTCAAGATATTTCTGTGTCTGCAGATAATTCCACAGAGGGAATTTAACTCCCTTTGTGGAAATGGTAATTCTTTTAAAAAGTTTTTTATTATTATTTTCTTCCTTAGTAAAGCTAGGAAAAAAAACCCCCACCATTCAAATATAGTTGCAACCTGTGGTGACAACTCGTGGTCAGTCTTCAAGATTGTTCTTGGATTACTTTTTTTTTTTCGAGGTAGGGTTTCACTCTAGCTCAGGCTGACCTGGAATTCACTATGTAGTCTCAGGGTGGCCTTGAACTCACAGCGATCCTCCTACCTCTGCTTCCCAAGTGCTGGGATTAAAGGCATGTACCACCACACCCGGTTTTGGATTACTTCTTGATAATCTTCACAAGGATAATTAATTTCACCTTCTCCATTGTCTCTTCTGCTGCTCATCTTCTGAACAGCTCAGAGTCTTCTGCTTTCCTTTGTCTCACAGTAGAGTTCCTTCCTTGCAGGCTGGAGAACAGTTGCTGGGGAACAGGTCAGATGTATTAATAGGCAGGCCATATGGTTCACAGACATTCTGCTCTCAACAACTTGATAGGAATTCTGCTGATATGATTTTTGTTTTTAATTTTAACTGTAAAAGTGTAAGAACCATCTGTTGTTATTTTCTGTATGTGATCCTGGTAAACTATTAATTTTAGTTACATTGCTCCCATGTAAATGCACTACTGTACATGAAGGCTTCATGACAATGCTAACAAAGCTTTGTATTTGGAGGAGCTAATGTGGAATGTCTTATCAGATTCTTTCATCAGGTTTGCCCACTTGCACTTATGTCTGGGAATTTCTGGCTTTTTTTATTTTATTTTATTTTATTTTATTTTATTTTATTTTTCATTTACTAGAGAGAGACAGACACATGCACACACTACACACACACACACACACACACACACACACACACACACAGAGAGAGAGAGAGAATGAACATGCCATGGCCTCTAGACAATGCAAGCAAATTCCAAATGTGGCTTACATGGGTTCTGGGTAATCAAACCTGGGTCCTTCGGCTTTGCAGGTAAGTGCCTTAAGTGCTAAACCATCTCTACAGCCCTCTGGCTTTTATTTTAGCTGGTAAAGTGCTTTAATTGTAGTGGTCCATTTGATTGGTTAGGAATAGTCACATATTCATTGCCTTGGAGCGAACCAAATAGAGTCATGTGATAGTGATGCCAAGGTATGGTAGGGCTTCTTCACTGAAGTCATGGGAGCCTTGAAGGAGAGATGAGATTTGGAGGATAAGGAGATAGCCAAATGAAGATCTGAAGTGAGAGATTCCCAAGAAGGAAGGTTAAGTTAAGTAAGAGCCAAGGCTCTGAGCAGGGAATGAACAGTGTGCAGGGCACAGTCCAGTGGGTCACTGAAGTGAGAGAGCGGAGTGCAGGGATCTGAGGGTAATGAAGGTCTACTGTAATTGTGGTGGCTTTATTCTGGTGTCCCCATAAACTTATGTGTTGTGAATGCTAGGTCCCCAGCTGGTGGCAATTTGAGAATTGGAGCCTCCTGGAAATGGCATATTGTTGGGGGCAGGCTTATGGGTGTTATAGCCTGCTTCCCCTTGCCAGCGTTTGGCACACTGCTATTGTCCACTTGATGTTGGCCAGGAGGTGATGTCCACCCTGCCATCATAGAGTTTCCCCTTGAGTTTGTAAGCCAAAATAAACCCTTTCCTCCTACAAGCTGCACATGGTCGGGTGTTTTCTGCAAGTAAAGCAAAGCTAACTGCAACAGTAAGTATAATAGGAGCCACAGGAAAGTGTTAAGTGAGGAGGTGATGTCATCCGACTTGGTCTTAGGACTCTTACTCTAGAGTGGAGAGGGATTATTAGGAGGTGAAAGGGCAGCAGTGAGATTGGTCAGGAGGTTATGGAGTTTTTTTTTTTTTTTTTTTTTTTTTTTTTTTAGGAGAGATTGATGAAGAAATGGTGAACTGGTGTGGGGTATAGATGGAGAGAAGTGAGGTTTGGGTATATTTTGGATCTAGCATCTTTGGTCCATACTGAATAATTGTTAGATATCCAGTATATCTAGTGATTGCTGGTATAGCTCTTACTCAGATCTGAAGGGTATGATGGTTCTCCTTTGGCTAGTTAAGTCTGGAGTACTAATGGTCACCAAAACAAGTAAAATTATCTAGTAGGTATATGAATGTGTTGCATGATTAAGGCTGATCCTTCATTAAAATTACATGAAAGTCAGGCTGGAGAGATGGCTTAGCAGTTAAGGCACTTGTCTGTGAAGCCAAAAGGCCCAGGTTCAATTCCCCAGGACCCACATAAACCAGATGCACAAAGGTAGCACATGCATCTGGAGTTGGTTTGTAATGGCTGAAGGCCCTGGCATGCCCATTCTCCCTTTTTGTATTTTTTTTATGAGCGAGAGAGGGGGAGGTAGAGAAAGGGTGCACCAGTGTCTCCAGCCATTGTAATCAAATTCCAGACCCATTCGCCATCTTGTGAGCATGTGCGACCTTGCATACTTGTGTCACCTTGTGTGTCTGGCTTACATGGGATCTGGAGAGTTGAACATGAGTCCTTAGGCTTCACAGGCAAGTGCCTTAACCATTAAGCCATCTCTCCAGGACCCATATTCTCTCTCTGTCTGTCTCTTTCTCTCTTAAATAAATAAATAACAAAAATATTACATGAAAGTCAAGAGTGCAATGGAGAGGAGTCTTAGGTCTGGGCCCTGCATGCTTCTTCATTAGGAACCCAAAAGAGAGACCAGCAAAGGACAATGGCACAAGTGGAGAGGATGGAGATAACTGTGTGCTGAGTGGACACCTACATAGGAAAAATGTCTTCAGAGGATGTGAATTGTGGTCTCGTCCAGTTCAGAGTGCTGGTCTCTGGCACTCATATAACAGTGCTGTTTGCAGTGTGTTCTGTAGCTGCAAGATCAGTGATAGCTTAGAGCAAGCAAGCTGTCTACAGAACTGCCAGCCAGAAACAGGTAGGCTCTTGCCCTCTTGGGGATTTATAAGGAAGGAACTCTTCACATTTCAGTCTGGGTTTATGAAATTTCATACTATTATAATGTGTGTGCGTGTACAAATGGAAACTGTGTATACAACTGGTATATGGTACAAGCCCATTGTCTGAAAATATTCATTAACTAAACTCAAATCAGTTTCTTCTGACACTTAAAGGCTCACCTAAAATAAAAGCCTGTATAGCTCAGTGCTTGAAAGGAAACATAAGCTATTTACATTCTTAACTAAATGTGCTAATACTGATCAGGTATGTCTTATAATCAATCATTTTCAAAATGATTATTTTTTGTTTTGCAGTCAAGACTTGCAGGCACCTGCTACTTGGGAGTTAACTTTAGGTCATTGAAAAGTATCATCTGTTTGTCCCTTGGTAAATGATAGTCTTTAAAAGAGGAGTAACAAATTATTGTTCTCTACCTCTCTTAAAGTGGAAGTATGTGTATTCCTACAAGCTTTCTAAACTGATGGACAAAGGTGGAGAGTCCTTTCTTTTTGTATCATATAACATAATTTAAGAAGTCATGTTTTTCTATTATAGTAACTACACTTTCTCTAAAACCCAAAGCAGGATTGTCTTTAAGCAAGAATGTTTATTTTGGTGGTGCTCATTAATTTTTGAGAAACACTTGATTGGTTTTGAATTAGGCAAAATTGCTTTTCTTCCCACAAGGATTGGTAGATGACACTTAAGCAAATTCTGTAATAATGCCTCCTCCTCCTTTTCCTACCTTAGTACTAGAAATTGAATCCAGGGCCTTATGAATGCTAGGCAAGCACTTTACCACTGAGACACGTCCTCAGCCTTTTGTAAGTTTATTTTTTTTTGAAGTAGGTTCTCACTCTAGCCCATGCTGACCTGGAATTCACCATGTAGTCTCAGGATGGCCTTGAACTCAACAGCAATCCTCCTACCTCTGTCTCCCAAGTGCTGGGATTAAAGTTGTGTGCTACCATGCCTGGCTGTAAATTATTTTTCATTATGTACTGTACATAATTGTATGTGTGATTAAAAAAATATTTTTACTGAGAATTTTAATGCATAAAAATACTATAATTGGATTGTATTCCTTTCCTGTTAAAGGAGAAACAGAATCAAGATAGTTCTTTCATAGGCAGTTAGTCAGTGACCAGGCCCGAAGGGAACAAGGAGATGCCACCTCACCTGCTCTGGCATAACCAGAACTCGCATCTGATCTGGTCTCATCCAATATGTCTACAAACAGTTTTTTAGTTCCCCTGTTGAAACTTCCTACTTCTTCCTCAGCTCAGTGCCTGCGTCTACTCGCTCCTCCTGAGCCAGCACCCTGAGTGCATGAAGAGTCAGGTCTTTTCCTCACACCTGAATCTGGTAACAAAGCTTAGGCTAATTAGATGTCTGACACACTTAACAGGGCCCGCCATGAGTGTGGTGTTTCTCTTGGCTTGGTTGGCTGCATTCTCCAGGCACCAGACTCTCTTCATTCCCCCTTTTGCAAGCTCTTCCCCCTCCCAGCTTGGCTGGGGAGGGGAAAGAAATTTCATCTTGGTTGGGACACTTTCCTGTTATTTTCTTTCCTTTTTATTATTATTTTTTTTTACTGACAATTTCCTTAATTGTAGATAATATCCCATGGTAATGTTATTTTATTTTCTTCTAAGCTCTAGGTCTTTGGCTACCTAATCTCTTAGCTTTCTTCTGTATAAGGGGGAAGGGCTTGTGCTCTCATGCCCTGCTTCCACGTGACACATGCTTCTTCCGAATCTTTTGGCCTGGGCTCCCATACGTTGCCTTCCACGCCTTCTCCATGGGTTTCTTCCCTGGAGATCTCTTGGTCTGAATCCTTCTAGCCTTCTCCAGATCTCCCTTTCCAGCCCGGCAAGGATTTCCTTCTGACCTGAGTCTTTCTAGCTTTCCTCTGGATATCAAATTCTCCCTAAATAAACCTTATAATTCACAATTTACCCTTCTTAGAGTCTGTTTGCTCAATTCTTTACTAAAATGGAAAAGAACCTAAAAGCTGGGGTTCACTGGCTGGGGACCCCCTGTTATCCCAAATCCCATAACACTATTACCTTCTTTTGTTCCCTCTACCCTACACCTCTGCCACCGAGCACCCTTTTCTTTCCAGGCAGTCTTTCTTTTGTTTTGATGTCTCATTCTTTGTCTTCCCCCATTCTCTATGTGAAAATGTATTGCAGAACTGCAGGTCTTGTGGGGGTAATGACAACCCCTGTGAGGTCCTCCATGTACCAGGTCTATGTCTGATGACAGTGCTCCTTCCCACCCCATGGCTCTTACATTCTTTCTGCCTCCATCTTCCCCAGTGCTCCCTGAGCCTTGGGGAGATGTCTCCTTTAATGTGAGTCCTCAGCAGCCTCTCATTGTCAGCTCTGTTGAGTTCTGAGTCTCCACAATGTCAACTGCCATTTCTCTAGAGAAGCTTCTCTGGCTGGCAGTGAGAGCAGTACTAATATTCTTTCTGCAACCTCCTCTGAATTACTCCCGGAGCCCTGGTTGGTGTGGTAGAGGACTCGTCCAGTGTTAAGCCCTGGGCTTTATCTTCTTTGCATCACTTTGGTGAGCCTTGGGTCTCTCCAGTATTTCCTGGCATGTGTAAAAGAAGCTTCTCTAACCAAAGGGAGAAGAGGGACTGGAGTCATGGCTCAGCAGTTCAAGGCACTCACTTGCAAAATTTTCTGACCTGAAATGGATTCCCATAAAAGTTACTCATGTGAGGCACAAACTGGGCATTTGGAGTTTTTTTTGCAGTGGCAAGAAACCCTTGGTGTGCCCATTTTTTCTCTCTGAAATAAATTAATAAAAATCTTTTTAAAAGTGACACCACAATTAACCAATGGGCATAAACATAAACATTTATAAAGTCATTTGTTAGGCTCAGTGTATCTATTTAGCCAAAGAACTGTGGTCGTTTCCCTCTAGGGCCTATGTCCATCCAAGCCATAGGCTTTGCACCAGGCAGGAAATCCCTCCCACTGAGTGGGCTTCACATCCAATGAGAGAGCAGTTGGTTATACCATGTAAATCTTTACTCTTACCTTTTACCCTACTGATATTAGGTTGAATTTTACAAATGGATAAAACCCAATAGAGTTGGCAATGAATTGTAGGAAGGAATATTATTTGTTTATTCAACCAAATACTAGGTCAGCCAACTGAAGGCAACAAAACTGAGAATAAAACATCAGAAAATGATCCCTTTTCATAATTTTGTCAGAATGGCTCTTGTTTTGTTGCTGTGCATGTAACCCTCCCTCCCTTTATGGCACCTGAAACATCACCATTTTTCTTTTCTTTTCTTTTTTATTAAGTAGAAACTTTGTATGGACATATCCTGTGTTGGTACCATCATTTCCCTCTTCCCTGCAATTCTCCATTTTTCTAAGGTCGTATTGGAAGTAGCTTGTTTACCTGGTTGCTCAATTCTGTTTTCAAAGACTCGCACAATGTGTATGCATTCTCCTCCATGGTGATTAATGAGGAACCATTAAGCCAGTCTGACATTTCTGTGCTTACTTGATGTGAAGGTTATAGGATGTAATAAGCCTTGCTCCGGGACCCCTCGTGAGCAGTTATCTCTTCAAGGAGCTGCTGTCTTTGGCTGGTTTCTGGTATCCAGAGCCCCTCAAAGGAGATGCAAGTGGGCAACGGAGGCTCTTGGCTCTTTTGTCTTCCTCCCTTCTGTCATTTGGGAAAAGAGGAAAACAGAAACAAAGAAAAAAGTCCTCCTGGGCAGATCAGGCAGAGGAGGTGTTGCTTGCTGACCTGGGCGCTGTAGGTAGAGAGATGTGTTGTTTGGACCTGTGTTCCCCCTCCCCCCCCACCTTCTGCCCATTCTCATTGCCATAGCTGGCGCATATGTAGTAACGCCTCATTGCATGTACCTGATGGCAGCAGAGCTCTCTCCCTTCTGACAATTTCCTTCAATGGCACCTGGTACAGCTACTCTCCCCGACCTCGAAAGTTCTTATTTTACCACACAGAAAGGCCCCTTTCAGAAGCTTCCCTGCAGTCAAGGTGTCACTTCTGCATTAAAGAAAAGCAGTGTCTTGAGTCCGGTCATGTCTAAGAGCAGCGCCTCTAATCTGTTCATGTCACCTTTCCGTAAACAAACCAGAAGCAGGTCATTGTGGCTTAGAGCGCCTTGTAGGAACTGGCTCCTGATTTCCAGCTTGTGCCACCTACTTGTTTCTAGAACATACCAGGCCCTTTGTTATTGGCTCATCCTGGAATGTTCTTCCTCAGCCCTTTCTGAGTATCCGTCTTTCTGATCTTTCATGATGGTCTGAACTGAGACTTCTTCAGCCATGCCTTCCTGTCTGTTCTGTCATCCCATCTGTCCCATCATTTTATACCTGGGCATCTTGCATTTTCCTCTGTGTTCACTTCTTGCTTAGTTCCATTTGTTCCATTAAAACAATTCATAAACCAGGACTCCTTTTTGACTTGTTCAGCAAATAGTCCAGAGTTAGTTCATAGTAAGTATATTCATCAAGGCCAGTGTTTCAGATTTAAGAATGTATTTTTTGCTCTCAGATTCTTACATACAATACACAGTGCATTTTTGAGGTAAGGAACTAACTGCCTTAAAGAATAAGCTCTAGTTGCTTGTGGTCTAGCTGCTAATATCAGTGCTTCTTAGAGCTAAACTTTTAATGCGTTTTCTCCACCCTTTTCTTTCTTTCACCTCTTTTTCAGCAAGGAAAGCCATATGTGTTTGATAGAGTGCTGCCACCCAACACCAGCCAAGAGCAGGTTTACAATGCATGTGCAAAGCAAATTGTCAAAGGTAAGTGCTATTGCTTTATTTCCTCCTGAGCCTTTCAGAGTAATTGAAAACATTAAGTGATATTTTCAGCCTAGGAATCAATGTGCCTTGACTGTAAGCAGAAGCCTGTTAATTGGAAACACTGAATTACAGCATTGGCTGTGGCCCTGACTTGTTGTGATGTCTGGCAAGTTATTCAGTCTCTCTAGATCTCCTTTCTTCATTTGTCACCTTTTTTTTTTTTTTTGGTAGAGCAATTTTGTCACCTAAAGCTTATAAAAGCAAGGTAAATTGTGGTCACAGTCTTTTCGTCACAGTTTAAAAATACTACAGATACAGAACCTCTTTTTATTGAAGGAGGAAATACATGCTCTGTCTCTTTTTTACTAACATCTCTCAGAAAGGAATCCTAAATTAGAAGAGTTCTTGCCATCAAGGAATTTCCAAGTGTCACCAAGTCTCGTTACGATGCTGGCTGTTAAGCTGCTCACGTGCCTCAGCATTTCTTAATTATAATTTCATCTAACCCACTTTCAGTCATCCCACCTGATCCTGACATTTATTCCTCTAAACAGGTAGCCTTAAGCCTGCCTTGTGTTTCAGAGCTTAATTCTTTTTTTCCTGGGACTGGCCTTGGCCCCAGAGGAATTGTGTGTCAAAATAACAGCAGGGCGATGAACCAATTTACACGTTGCTCTCCCTTGCCCTTTCAAAGCAGGGGCGGGTTGGAGCTTGCCTTGGTGGGGCCTGCCATCTGGACAGAGCTAGGAGGCATCTTCTGCTCCTCTGCTTTTTATCATCATACCCTTGCCTTCAAATTGGAATGCCATGGCAATTATATTTTCAAATGTCTTGATGCTGCCACTTCTATAGGGAGCTAGGGATTTAAAAAACAAAAAGTAAAATACAAAACAAAATCTTTCTGTTTCAGTTCTGCTTGTTTTTAGAAGCTTAGCTAACTAACCTATTTGAAATTCATGAAAATCAGCCCTGGGTACATCTGTTAGATTAATTCTGACCCTGGACACCTGCGTGGGAGACTCACGTCAGTATGCAATGTTCCTTGCTGAGATGTATGGTTATTCACATTCTTGTTGAAGACATCAATTAAATTTGAAGGTCTTCACAGTGAGATTATTATAGAAAGATGAAGAGAAAAAAATATGCCCGAATTTGAGCTCTTTTTGAATTAGTGAGCTTGTCTCTGTTTTACCTTTACTCTTTTGCCTCTCTTTTCACCTAAACACATGTCCTCTGTTTTTTACAGCATGTCTTCCTTGGTTTGCTCCTACTTGGGCTCTTCTCTATTCTGAGCTTATTCATCACTTTTATAAAAGTAAAATTAATCACATATGTCCCAGAATTTCCTTCTTTTTTTTTTAAGTCCCCTTTCATTATCAGAAGCAAATAATTTTTACTGAGCATGCAGGCCATTTAAGTACATCCCACCACCTCTGTGCCAGTGTAATTAGAAGTAGATGCACTCCATTAAAAAATATCCCGTGATTAGTGAACAATAGCAACCATCTTTGAGTCTTTATTCACTAGTATGTGATATCTTTCAACATACAGAGTTTTCTATAGTATAAAATGTCAGAAATAGGCAGTCCCACTCTGTTAACATGCACAATTTATTTTTACGTGCCAGCTTAAAAAAATAAAACAGGCTGTCTCTGGGAAGGTCATGTGAAGATATGACTAAACTCTAGATAACTCACCACCCTATATATATGGTGAGCTACAAAGAAAACTATCTAGAGTCTACAGCTATACCACCCTGAACATGCCTGATCTTGTCTGATCTCAGAAGCTAAGCAGAGCTGGGACTGGTTAGTACCTGGATGGGAAAAGACCATCTAGAAAAGAATCGGGCTCTGATCTAATGTGATAAGCAGACGTTTCTAGGGCGCCATAGCTGCATTATGACCATACTTACTTGGTAGTAACGAAGGGCAACATATTCTGCCTTGAAAATGAACTGTTAGGGGTAAGAAAGGCCTGGTATCTGCCGAGGCTCCTGTGAGGGAAAGTATACTTCATTTCTGTACCAGCAAGGTAAAGCATGGATATATAAGTACTTGGAAGACATGATCAAGCAAGGCTGCGTTCTAAGTGATAACTACGTCAAGACTGGTAGGGGGTACTACACATATTTTTTTTTTCTGCCAGCACCTGAAGAAGAAAGGAAAAAAGGAAAAGTTACACTGTTTGAGTTAGCACTCAGAAAAGGGGATAGTCCTCAGAGTCTGTGAGCAACTGCTGGGCACCTTTTCTCTAGAGGCTGAGATGTGAGTCACATACTTCTGAAGGTGTCCACAGTGTCCTGACTCGTGATACTGGGATGTGTTGATGAGTGCTCTTTGCTAGTCTGTCTAAACCTTTAATGGTTCGGAGGACCTGGAAAACTCTGTCTAATTTTAGGACTTCATTCACTCTGGTTTTTCGTTCCCTGCATTATCACTGCAATTCAGTATTTCACACTATGAAGTCCTGGCATTTCTCATGCTCCCATCTTTGGTGTGTTCTTCAAAATATCAACTAAAAGAGCATGGAGAATTCTCCATTTCTGTGAGAAGCTTATGACTGTGTGCAGAGGACGTAGGAAGGTTCCTGTGGGTGCCTAGGCATAAACACTATGGTTACTGGATGCTATTGAAGTCCTGGCAACCATGACCCCAGCCAGCAGAAGCTGCCTGGGGCATTTGCCATCCAAATGAATGGATGTGGACTATCCAAATACTACAGAATGTGGTTTCTGGTTTTCCAGTTTTGATTTCTTTATGCCTTAGTCACTGATTTATTTGGGTAGTATTAAATATTTACCATGTGATAACTGCCACCAGGGAGTGGAGTCACCAAGACATGTAAGACTGCCTGTTAGGAGCTTTGAGTTTAGAAGAGGCAGATTCCTACATCATTGCCATACACGTAGGTATTATGTGCTTTAAGATAGGTGTGTGCAGAAAGCTAGGGGAGCACAGAGGAGTGCCACTTTGCTGATCTTAATGGTGAGGAGAGGGAGAAGAGAATTAAGGAAAGCTTCTTAGAAAGGACTATATAATCCAGGAGCTGAGGGGACAGGCAGAAGGAAGAGCACAGACATAAAGGTACAAATGCTGTGGCATACCTCTGTAGTTTGCAGTGAGTGGCACAAGATGTGGAGCCATATAAACGTTAGACTGGATCCATTTAGCGGAAATGATGGACTTTATCCTGTAGGTAGTATGGGCACTAAGGATGATACAGTCAGATCTATTTCATTATTACACAGGCCTCTCACATCTTAAATCTTAATTTTATGAGGTGTAAACAAAATAGAATTGATCAGAGACATGAAGCAATCTGGTCAAGCCTGGCGAGGGTGAGTGGGGCTGGTATTTGAGACCTGGTTGATCTGACTGACATTTTCTTCTGAACTACCTTCCCCCCTGTATTTCTGATGGACTCACAATGAGCACTTAAACACAATCATCAAGTAATTATTTTGTGAGTTCTCTTCTTTTTTGTTTGGCATGTGTGTTGGCATATGTGGCGTGTGTGTTATGGTGTGTCTGTGATATGTTCTTGTGTGTGTAGATGCTCACACCTCATGTGCTTGTGTATGGAGACCAGAGGAAAACACCAGATGTCTTCCCTGTTTCTCTTTTATGGTATTTCCTTGAGCAGAGTCTCTTGCTGAGCCAGGAGCTAACATTTTCAGTCAGACTGGTTGACCAGGGTGCCCTAGTGATTCGCCGTTTTCTGCCTCTGGCGGCTGTGCACAGGCAAAGCACACCCAGCATTTTACGTGGTGCTGGGGATGGGCTCAGGCTGTTTGAGTCCCTCAGTCCTCATGTTTGCACGGCAAGTGCTCGTACCTGCTGCTGAGCTGTATTCCCCGGGCTCAAGTTGTTGTTTTCTTCCTCTTCCTCTCCTCTCCCTCCTCTTCTTCCTCCTTCTCATCTCTCTTTTCCTCCTCTTCTTCCTCCTCCTCCTTTCTTCTTCTTTTAAAAATCAGGGTATACATACTGTTAAGTAGCATTGAAAAAAAAGACAGTTCTAGGAACCTGTGTGGGAGGGGACTCAAAGGAAGAGACTAGCCATTGTGGCCCCAGAGCCTTGTGCTGGTGAGACACGTTAAACACAGTGTGCCTTTGCTTGGGCACAGTGACTGCCTTTCAGGCTGGCCTGGCCATACATTCTGCATGGCTTGTTGGTATACAGAGCTTGCCTCTTCATTCACAGTCATGGCCTATTCGAGTAGTTTGGTTGGCTTAGCATTCCAAACTGTCAGCCAATGTTGTCAGAAACCCTAGTGCTCCAACAGGCCACCTTTTCACTTGGAGAGGTCAGACAGTCTCCTTGGGAACATCTATATGTAGGTGTGATCAATCTTTCTTGAATTCTTACTTAAAGAAGAACTCACTTCCAGTCCAGTCATTCCTGGACCCAGCAGTGAGCAGAACTTAAGAGTGCATGCTTGGACTTCTGAATGCAGGCAGCCAGAGGCAGCCAGTATTTCCAAGCATCCCATTCTCTTCCCTGCTCTCTTGGGAGATGAAATGTACTTGGCACCTGCAGCAGAAGTTTTCAGGCTTTACCTGCCTGCTGGATGGACGTGTGTTATTTTGTGAGGTGCAGCGGCAGTGTGCTGCAAGTTGAGATCACGTCACACCAGACCTCATCACAAAGAAAGACTCTCTGTCTGGCAGCATGTGGCTATGTGTGGAAGTAGTCATTTTGTTCAACAGAGGCTAAAACAAATGTGTATCTCAGCCCAGGAACTGTCTGCTAGGCAGTGTAATGAAAGTGCCTTTCTGTGGGCTGTTCCATTGGTGGTGACAGGTGGGTATGGAGGTGTGTGGCTTTGTGCAGTGCCCAGCACAGGCCAGTTCTCATCCCTTCCCACAGCAGATTCTCTTCAGATGCTCCCTCCTCTTCCTGTCCACTTCTAGCTCCTCAGTACACTGTCTGTCCTTGACTTCTCCCTGCCTCTTCCCTCCTGCAAACATAAAATATGTACTGAATAGACAAACAAGACCCCTAAACCTGGAGTCCACACCCTGGGCTCAGAGAGCATCTGATTCTTTTGTTTTTGTTTTTGTTTTTTCGAGGTAGGGTCTCACTCTAGCCCAGGCTAACCTGAAATTCAGTATGTAGTCTCAGGGTGGCCTTGGACCCAAGGTGATCCTCCTACCTCTGCCTCCCAGAGTGCTGGGATTAAAGGCATGTGCCACCACGCCTGGCTATGCATCTGATTATTTTTACTTTTTAAACTACCCTCTAGTCCAGACTTGAGTCAACAGAGGGCAACATAAGCTACATTCAACCTTGATTGCGGGAGACATTCTCCAACAGTGTATTCATTGTGAGATGTTTGTAAGTACTTTAAAGGACACTTGCAGTTGCTTTAATGGGGTTTTATAGGTTATTTCAAAACAAATAAATTGTGCTAAATGTTAAAATAGTAAAGAAAATGGATTCTGTTAGTCCAATCCATGTGCTCCTAGCACCTCAGGCCAAATAAGTGACTGCCACCCTGGTGCTGTCCTTTCCATTGTCGTCAGCCCAGCCCCTTGTTCACGGGACTTTTGGGAATGCCAGTGATCTAGTAAGTAAGACTGTGCCCTGTGCTTGGTGCAAGTGACGTAGGGGCCTTGTGGGGATGCCAGCCTCCTTCCTGGCAGAGGAAGAAGTGTGGGCTGGGCTTAGGCTCTGAGTTGAGTTTTCTTTCAGGTGTGACCTCAGAGCCACTGCACGTACGTGGGAGGGACCACTAGACATAACCTTACCCCCTCCATTAAGAAGAAAAGGAGCTGGAAGGGCCTTGGCACTCAGGCTAGTGAGTCCAGAGCCCTTCACGCACAGGGCCTTCAAAGAAGGTTGGTCTTTGCAGTGTGGATGGAGATAGTTAATTTCCCCTAAATAAGAGATTTGGTATTGTGATGGTAGCTGGCATTCCAGTTTCCTAGAGCTGTTTGGGTTATGAGTATAGAATATCAAAAGCATGTTACACATGTAACTTCTGTCTTCATGGTAGTTTAGAAGCACACTGACCTGACCACTGTCTCTACCTGAGGAATCTTTGCTGTTAGCAAGTTGACATTTTCATGAAAAGTAGAGCTTGAACACTGACTTCTTCAAGTTGTTCCCTTCTGCTGTTTCCAGGGAAACCACTTCCAGAAGTCAGATATGTGTGAACATTTTCTCTGCTTCTGTCTCTATCTCTCAATATAGCTTGATGGAAACTGTTCAGGGATGCTAGGATTAAAAAAAAAAAAAAATCATGCACTTATTTTTTTTTTTTTAGTTTCCTGAAGGAAATTCCTTTCTGTTCTGATCCTAAATCATATGCTAATAATTTCAGAACACTAAAATGTATATAAAATAAAGCCCAACAAGCAAAACAAAAACCAAGCAGCATTGAAATGTCCACAGAGGCATCTCTCCTACTTATCTGAAATGGACGGATAACGCTGATTGCCTGGTGTGCTTTTTCTCACATGGTCCCAAAGATGACGCTCCATATAGGGTGTCTCTTTGGGCCCTCACCTCCCCCCCCATTGAAGACTTCCTCCTTGGGTGCAGAGTGGTGGGTAGGGGATATTAAATATGCAGTGTTTCCATTTCCATGACGTTTGCGTGGATCAGGAAATGTATTTTAATCGCCTCTTGCTGCTCTTGAAAGAATTCCCACGGACAATCTTCAGCTCTGCAGCAGAAAGCAGCCCCCATCCACACGCCTCCTCTCATCCCCGTGTGAAGCGAAAGCTGGCCTGCTGCGCTCGCGGGTTTTCACAGTGTGCTCCTTGTGTAATTAAAAGAAATTCCTGATGCTAATGGACCTGGGCAATCTTGCTCGCAAAGCACTAAAAACACAGAGGCATTAAATTTAAGTTGTGCCTGCTGGTTTGCAGGCTGATTGGATTGTCCATGGGGATCAGTTTACTGTATGGGGCCTATCCCTCCCCCACCTGCTGGGATGGAGTCTGTTCTGATGAGGTTCTGGTGGGGCCTCCATGAGAAACAGTCCCAAGGAGTCAGGTTTATGCTGGCCCAGATCAAATGTTCAGTCAAGACGTTCTTATCTGACTCACTCTAAAATTTGAGAGCCTGGATGCTTTCCCTGTCCAGTGATCTCAAGAGATCGACATATAGAAACTCAAGTAGCCTTCTGAAAAAAATCTCTGCTTAATTCTACAGTAATATAGCCCATAGAAATGTGAGCCGCTTTCTTCTGTCTGTGGAACAGTGGACACGATCATGTCTGTTGTTACCACACAGTTCTACTTAAAAAAGCACATGGAAGCCAGGCATGGTGGCGCACGCCTTTAATCCCAGAACTCGGGAGGCAGAGGTAGGAGGATCACTGTGAGTTCAAGGCCACCCTGAGACTACCTAGTGAATTCCAGGTCAGCCTGGCTTGAATGAGACCCTACCTCAAAAAACCAAAACCAAACCAAAACTAAACAAAACAAAAAAACCAAGCACATGGAGTTTGCACATATCATTTGTATAAGAAAAGAGATGGGCCATTTGGAAACTTATTAAAGCATGTATCCCTAGCAGTGCAGGGTCAAAGAATTGTGCCAATGTAATTTCTTATCTTATTTGCAGATGTCCTTGAGGGTTATAATGGGACCATTTTTGCATATGGACAGACTTCATCTGGAAAAACACATACCATGGAGGTAAGCTTGCATTGTCTCTCAGGGGGCTATGGCTTTCTTTACTGGGCAGCAAAGATGGTTAGGAATGGCCAAGTCATTGTCTTTGAGGAATTTTAAAATAGCAGTGGGTAATAAAATCTCAAGAGTTTAGCATTAAAAAATCTCTGTTGATTGCTTTATCCCATTGTAAATGTAAATTCCATTAAAAAATATTCAGCATGAGCCGGGCGTGGTGGCGCATGCCTTTAATCCCAGCAGTCAGGAGGCAGAGGTTGGAGGATTGCCATGAGTTTGAGGCCACCCTGAGACTACATAGTGAATACCAGGTCAGCCTGAGCTAAAGTGAGACCTTACCTCGAAAAACAAAAACAAAACAAAACAAATTCAACGTGAGGTGATAGCTCAGTTGCGAGAATATGAGGCCCTGGGTTAGTTCCCCAGCACCACATGCACACACACACACAATCAATAAATTTTCTGTGGTGTGAATATCCTTATGAAATGATAAGGCAGCTGGGAAGGTGAATCTCTTTAGAATAAATTAAAAAGAGACAACTGTAGGGCTGGAGAGATGGCTTAGTGGTGAAGGTACTTGACTGCAAAGCCTAAGGACCCAGGTTTGATTCCCCAGTACCTATGTAACCCAGATCCACAAAGGTGGCTCATACATCTGGAGTTTGTGCCCAGGTTCTTGGGAGAATTGAACCCTGGTCCCTAGGCTTTGCAGGCAAGTACCTTAATTGGGGAGCCATCTCTCCAGCCTGCATTTTTTTTTAATTGAATGCAGTGTTAAATATGATTTTTTCCATGTTTGGTTTTTCCATGTTCCTAAGTTGAACATTCTGAAGACTAGTGACACTAGGTGAATTTCATAGCAAAAACTGCCAGATCCCCTGGAGTCGGGATGTTCATCTCCTCTGTCTCATTGTTGCATTGCTGGGGATGAAGCTTGGGGCCTTCTGCATGCTAGGCAAGTGCTCTACCACCCAGCTCCTCTCCTAGCACTCGATTCATGCATTTTGATTTTTTTGTTGGTGTGTGTGTGTGTGTGTGTGTGTGTGTGTGTGTATACACATGTGCACACAGTGGTGCACATTAGGAAGACAGAGGACAACCTCAAGTGTCTGTCCCCTCCTCCTGCCTTGTTTGAGACAAGGTCTCTCATTTTTCTCCAGGCTAGTTGGCCCTTGAGCCTCTGGGCACTCTCGTGTCCCTGTCCCGCTTCTGTCTATTGCAGGTGCTCTGGAATTACAGATGCTAAGGCATCCAGCTTGTATGTGGGTTTTGAGGATACAAACTCAGCTACTCAGGCTTGCACTACTGAGCCGTCTCCCCAGCCCCTTGTTTATGTTTTTATTAACAGTAGCTTCTTTGACAAGCGGCTTCATAAAGTGTATGTTAAAATGGCGCCAGCATGGTGGCTCTGGCCACTCCATGTGTATGGGGCTGGGATCTCCAGCAGACACTAGTCCACTTTGTAGATATCAAGAGAGACTATAAACTTACATTGAACATCCTTCCTCCTTAACTTACATACCTGGCTCCAGTAGGCACTGGAGACTGTGACCCCAGCTTACATTGTTGGTTATGGAGCTTGGTGGCTTCAGGCTGTTTTCCAAACAAGAACCTTTCCTGCCTTCTTTTCTGCTTTTGCTTGCCTGCTTGCTTGCCTGCTTTCTCTTTCTTTCTTTCTTTCTTTCTTTCTTTCTTTCTTTCTTTCTTTCTTAATTTCTTTCTTCTTCTTCTTTTTTAAACCTGCAAGGCCTTCAGTGCTGGATAATTTTTCTAAAGGCTAGGCTCACCTGACAGGTGAGGAGAAGAGAGGATGGTTATTATAAGAACCGGCACAGAGCAAGTGTGGGGAATTCAGCTTACAAGCAGCAGGGCAAGATGAATCCTTAATCCTTCTTGCTAAGGTTTTTTCATTTATGAATCCCTCCTGGGAACAGCACTGTGCCGGCTGCTGCAGAATAGGTTTAGCTTATGAATCATTCCTATTGAAGAGGAAATTTCAAAGGCATGAGTCTCAAATCCTCAGGGCTCTGATGTTCTGTGCACTGACTTCCAGTGTGGAGTGTGATGCTGGGGGATCTCATTTCCATCGTGTTGACTTTCTTTTGTCCATTTTGCTGGAGACAAAGTGGCTTGGAGACCATATAGGTCAAAGAAACACGGGGCACATTTGCTACCCCAGAAGGACTGTTGCCTGACACGTGAGTTGTATCAACCAGTTGTCTCTACACCTTGCACCCCACAGCACTACACTCTGAAAATACTCACTCTGGTGCATCTGTGCTCTACCTGGGCCTTACGCCTTTCTTTCTCTCTCTCTCTCTCTCTCTCTCTCTCTCTTACTGGGCCCCAGGCCCTTGACCTTGCAGGCACTAGGAAAGTTATAGTTTGCCACTTCCCCAGCCCCATCACTCCAGTAGCTGTGAATAAAATACTCTTAATAAGTCATGGGAGGGAGGAAGGGAAAGAGGGAGGAATGGAGGGGGGTGATGCATCTCATTAGGGAACCCAGCAATTTTGAGGGTTTTGAAAATTATTAACCTATATGTAACACAGGGGAAAAATCCTTAATATGTAAAGTCCCCCAAACAATTAGGGAATGTTTACGAGAGTGAATTTTTAAACTTCGAATGAAATGTAAATGTAAAATGTTCTCTATATGCTAGAACCTTAAAGTGGATAAGAAAGAGACTGCTTCCCAGAGGAAAGCCTTAGGGAGTGAATAGATTAGCTTAGGGTAATGGGAAGAGGTGTGCCAGATGCTAATATGGGGTATACTTGTTAAATCGGAGGATAGTGAGCAGTGTAAATTCCACTTGCCTGCCCATAGAGCGCTCACGAGGAACCTGAAGGGAACTCGGCTGTGTACAGGCTGTGTATCAGTTGCCCAAATTCTGTTCTCTGCATGTTTGTCATTTGACTGGAAGGAGTTGCTTTTCTTTCTTGTGACTTCAGCATGCAGTTGGAAGGAGTTGATGTGGCCACCCAGCCCCTTGCTGAATCCTGTTCTTTCCTCAGGTACTTACAGAGTAGAGGAAGGTAGGGGCATGTTAAGAGGAAAGCAGAGAAAAGGGGGAACCACAAGCTGAAGTCATGGAGACTGTAGGAGACCTAGAAAAGCAGGACCCTGGAATATAGTTAAGTCCAAAAAGCTCTACAGGGTCTGTGTCCTCTAAGTGGAGGAATTTCTGTATTCAGCATTGCATATTGTGATCTTTCACAGGCATTCAGAGGGGATGTTAGCTCTCTGAGTGGACAGTACTGTCACATTTTTAAAGCTGTTTTTCATTTTAATCCTCCTATTTTGGGACTGGCATCCAGTGGTGTTTCTATTATCTTCGACTGAAAGGAACAAACAGATAAGCTGCATAAAATTGGAAAGATTAGCTTCTCATGATGGATCATTTAAAGTGGATTTTCAGGAAAAATAGGACTCACTGGACAACATTGGTGCTGAGCCTGGTGGGCACTTGTCAGCAAAATAGCCAGGCTGCTGTTGAAGAGGGTATTGGGGTGCTGGTTGCGGCCAGGAAGAGAGACTTGTCTCATGGATAAATAAAACTGAGCAGGGAGTTGCTTGGCCCGTGCTTCACTGAGAGATGGCTGGAGATACCTTGTGGTTTTCCTTCAGCTCAAGGAGACACCCAGAGGCCATCCGAATGGTGCAGTTTTTCCACCCAACATTCAAGCTTCCCTGGTAATTTTAAACGAAACCTAACAGTGCGTAATGCTCTTGTGCTGCCACCCACCTGCTTTCCTGTCTCAGGTGTTTGGAAGAAACTGTCCTGCCTTGGAGGCTGAGGAGGCCACTTTACTGGAGCATAGAGAGTCATGTTGAGTGGCACTTGGCCCATGTCCTGTTTCTCTTCCTATACCTGTTCCTGGAAGATCAAATATAGTAGGAAAAGTTTCTGAAGAGAGTCATGCAGGATGCAGTTGTGAAATGCTTGTCTTTTTTGCTCTTTGGGAGAAGCAAGAAGACAGATGAAGCAGCTCATTTCTTTGCTTTTCAAATGCATCCCTCATCTTCCAGCCAACTACAGTGATACTCGCTAATGAGGCACCGTGGTTTCTGGACCATACAGCTGTTCTCTAATGGGCCGTGGTTGTTCCCATCCTGTACTTTGCTGCTGCCTGCTCACTCCTCTGCTTACAGCTGCTGCCCGTTCTTAATCTATGCATCCCTCATGATATTCCAAGGAAGCCATCTCCAGGGCCCAGCTGGAAGGGCTTTGTGTGCACTGAATATCTACAGCTCACAGCTTCATCACTGTGTTTATACGTAGTCTTGTGACTATACTGTTTGTCTGTGCATATGTATTTCATCTGTAAGCAGTTGGAATGGAAGCAATGAAAACCTTCCCCCCCACATCCCACAGACACTTCATATGTCCATATGTGTCATATATACATATTTCATATATACTATATACATAGGCATTCTACGTGTAACACACACATTCACATCTCCAAAATGCATGCCATACACACACTCAGATAAACCACACACATGCAGGGACACTCCACATGTATCACACATACACCATGAACACATGTCTCATATGCATCATACATACCCAGAGACACACCACACACAAGCATCCTACCACACAAATGCACCATATCCACATATACATCATGTCCACAGGCATACATATTACATATTTCTCCTCATACTCCCTCACAACAAGCAGACATGCTCCACATACAAATGCTCCTCTGCCCCACCTCCCAGCCCCAGCACACACATATTGTTTTGGCAGCCTCAGTTTAAGCCAGGAATCAATAAATAATGAATCTGCTCCAAGAGAACCATCTAGGGAAACAAATTTAAGTTGATGATAAATGATTTTTGTTTTACCGGTCATTCTTCTCCGGTTGTAAACCGCTGAGGAGAGGCTCAAGGATTATCATGGATTATTCAAGAGTTCTGCAGCTCTGAGTAGCGAAGTCTTTTGATTGGTTGAGTGGAGTGGTGAAATGTGACTGGAAGGAAATCTGTGTTTTTGTTACAGGAATAATTTCTGTCAATGCTCTCAACAGTGCAGGGCACGTGGCCATGGCGTGCTTAGCTGTGTTTATAATGGCTGGTAGGATTTAATGTTACCAAGACTTGAGACTCCTGGTCTCAGTTATTTGGTACTGGTCTTAAGGTAGAACATATAGTAATGGTATGAGGGCAAGAAATGTGTTTTCTGACTCTTTGAGTCAAAGAAGCCTCAATAATACTTATTAAGAACCTATTGAGAATAATAAATAGATGCTAACACATACCTCTCAAGTCCTTCCTCTGTCACTAAGTACTTCATGTATCCTATTTAATTTTTTTCCTTTTTTTCTTTTTTTATTGGCAACTTCTATACTTACATACAAAAATGCATGATATTTCCCTTCCCTCCCCTATCCTATTTAATTTAAACCTTGCACTAATTTTATCCAGTAAGTACTGTACTAAGTCTCCAAAGTGTTAGGAGAAAGTATATGTACCCTGACCATGTTCAGTGCGTATATAGCTGTTGTAGTTACTTCTCATTGTTGAGACACAGCACCCAACCAAAAGCAGCTAATGGGAAGAAAGGTTATGATTTGGGCTTAAAGTCTTGAGGGGAAGTTTCACCATGACAGGGAAAAGATGGTAGAGCAGAGGCTGGACATCACCTCTGCCATAGCAGGTGGAAAACAGAAGGAGACTGAGTAAAACTTTAGCGAGGGGGAGCTGGCTATAACACCCCTAAGCCCAACCAAACAACACACCTCCTCCAGCAAGGCTCCACCTCTCAAACTGCCATCAGCGGGGGCCAAGCTATTCAAAACATGAACTTATGGGTGACAGCTGATTCAAACCACTACAATAGCCAAACTAAAAATAATATAAATATATCAGGGGGTTTACTGTTCTTAGTAGATGTGGGCATTCCAGAGGAACAGCAAGTTTTTCAGGTAAGAAAGCAGCCAGAGGTCAGACATACCTGAATTCTGCTTTTCTGTTTGTTTTCCTGGAGTAAGGTGTACTAAGGAGGGCCTGTGATGCCAGCTTCATGGTGGCCTGACTTTAGTGCCCAAGCTCATATATTCACATAGGTTCTTGTCTTTGCTAACCCCAGTGTTGAGTTGCAAGTCACTTTCAGATAGACACTATTGAAGAAAAAGAGGAATCCTTGAGAAAAACAAAGCCACTCTCACTCCCCATCTCTCCCCTTCCTAGGTATTGAACCCTGAGATCACATATTCTAGGCAAAATCTGTTCCAGTGGCATTTCTTTAAGTCTTCAGAGGTGGCAAATACATTCTAGACATTAAAGATGGATTTAGTGATGCTTAAAAAGGAGAAGAATATGTCTATTCCCCCAACTATTAGGTAAAAGAAATTAAAAATGGAAAAAAGGTAAACAAAGAATATGAGACTATCCTAAAAGTAGATTTAAGAACTAGAAAGAGGAAATTTTGAACAATTCAGGTTTGGAATTACAGATTTTAAAAAAGGAATTGATGAAATGGATTTTCTTGGCTGGCCTGTAAAACGACACTAATGATACTTGAAGGTATTTTTGAGAATAAGACTTGTAGAAATTTTTGAGCAGTAGTGGCTTTAATGAAATGATGTCTGTCAATTCTCCAGGTGACTTTGTTCAAGGGAGTTAACTTACTTTGTCATGTGGGCTTAGGGTGATTTGTAAATACAAATAAAAATATTTTTCAGTCCCCTTTTCCCCTTCCTCCTCACCCAAACACTGACTACCTGCATGTTGATTTGTGCAGGAGGAACAGGTTGAGTTATTCCACTGGCTTTTGGTTTGTTGGCACACTAGGTAGGTTTCCAAGGGAGCCAACATGCCCATGTGTGGCTGCTTCCTGTCGTTACATGGAGTTTTGTTTAAGAAGCCCAAGGTCGAGCCAGGGCTAAGGCTCGTTTTTAACCTTTCCTATCAGTCATTTCTAAAAATCTCAGTTTACCGTGTAGGACACAAGCAAAACGTTACATACTAATTGAACTTGTGTTTGACAGATTTAAAAAAGAAGGAAAAAAGGCTATCCTTTTCATTTTAGCACTCTTTAACTGCCTATTCTGTATTTTTCATTCACCAGGGGAAGTTGCATGACCCTCAACTCATGGGGATCATACCGAGGATTGCACATGACATTTTTGACCATATTTATTCCATGGATGAGAACCTGGAGTTCCACATCAAGGTAAGTGCTGTTGACTTAAGTACCAAATGAAGACACGGGGCCCCAAGTCATTTTTCTGTCTTCCTTGTTTTACATGGATACAAAAGTTGGTCTGGTGTAATTCAGGTACATTCTTGGGAGGATGCAGAGCTCTGTTGTTTAATGATGTAATCCAATGGTTAGCTATCTGCATGGCTTGCTTGAAATAACAAGATAAGGAAAATACAAGCCCCTTTTAGGGTAGAATCATCTTAAAGAGCTTTTTAAAAAATATTTATATTTATTTATTTATATTTATTTATTTATTTGACAGAGGAAGAGAGAGAAAATGGGTGTATCAGGGCCTCCAGCCACTGCAAACAAACTACAGACACGTGTGCCCCCTTGTGCATCTGTCTAACATGGGTCCTGGGGAATCTAACCTAGGTCCTTTGACTTTGCAGGCAAAGACTTTAACTGCTGTGCCTTTCCTTCAGCCCAAAGATCTTTTATCTGTTTGTTTATTTATTTAATAGAGAAAGAGGGAGAGAGAGAGAATGGGTGCATCAGGGCCTCCAGCCACTGCAAACAAACTCCAGACGCATGTGCCCCCTTGTGTGTCTGGCTTATGTGGATCCTGGGGAATTGAACCTGGGTCCTTTGGCTTTGCAGGCAAATGCCTTCACTGCTAAGCCATCCAGCCCAAGAATCATCTTAATAGTTGGTTCAACTCTACCTCTTCCCTGTGCATTTCTCTAGGTAAATGAACTATTTGTGTGTATTCTCCAAAGTGTGTTTCATGGAGGACAACTTGTGTATTATCAATAGGTAGGCTAGCACAGACAAGAGCTATATGAGAAACTTTGGTGACCAATGCTGAGTCCATCACAAGTTTTAATGTGCTCTTGGGTAATGTGGGAACATATATTTGTACTGTATTTCCCTGTTTAGGGTTACTTTTTATCTCTTTCTCGGGAATATGAGAGGCTAGTGGTTTTTTTTTTTTTTTTTTTTTTTTTTTGGTATTTTTGGATGTAGAGACTCACTGTAGCCCAGGCTGACCTTGAATTCACTATGCAGTCTCAGTCTGGCCTCAAGCTCACAATGATCCTCCTACCTCAACCTCCTAAGTGCTGGGACTAAAACCATATACCACCATGCCCAGCAAAGCTATTGTTTTAAAGAATACACTTTGAGAAGTGTTGATGGAGGGAAATCTAGTACTTTTTTTTATCTTCCTCTTTGTTTTTGTTCTGAGAGAGAGAGAGAGAGAGAGAGAGAAATGAGAATGAATTGGCAAACCAGGGCCTCTAGCCACTGAAATTGAACTCCAGGTGTGTGCAACACCTTGTGCTCATGTGTGACCTTGCATACTTATGTCACCTTGTGCGTCTGGCTTACATGGGATCTGGTGAGTCAAACATTGGTCCTTATGCTTTGCAGGCAAGCACCTTAACTGCTAAGCCATCTCTCCAGCCCTCCCTCTTTGTTGTTCTTTTAAACCAGAACCTCTGTTCTGTGGCAAATGTGAATTAGAAGGGAATATTCATACTCCATTATTATATCTGTTAAGTAATCAATTCAAACATTTTGTTTGCAAATTTCCACAGGCCACTTTTTTAAACAAATTGAAGAATTTATCATAAAATAAAAGAATGTGAGGCATGTATAGAAAACCTAGGGAAAGTAGTAAATCCCACCTACTTGGCTTTCTTTTTCTTCTTTTCCCAACTTAAAATTTTGATATATAATTCATGTGTCATAAGATTCATACTTTAAAAGTGTATACTTTTTGTGGCTTTTAGTAATTCTCCAAGCTGTATGCCTCGTTACCTTACTGAAATTTAGAATATTTCCATCACCCCAAGAGAAACGCTATATCCACCATTGTTTCTGCTCTCTCACTGTATCCACTTGCTTTTTCCCTTATTCTCAACTGCCTTTTTACTGCATGGCAGCTCTTGTCCCATGTTCCCTTACTTTCTAGTCTATCATTCCCCTAGGAAGAGGCTTACTAGCTGGCCTGGAGCAGGCATCCCTGTCATGCACATAGTACCCTCTTCTCCATCTCTGTGACCAAAACAGGGCCTTGACAGGACTGAGAAGAGAGGGGTCATTTTAACAAGTCTTAGAGCTAAATAGATAACTGAGAGGTGTCACTGAAGGCTGGAGCCTAACTGTACTAGACCTAGTGGGTTAGAAATAGGGAGGCTCGGCTGGAGGGATGGCTTAGCTGTCAAGGCACTTGCAAGGCTCGATTCCCTAGGACCCATGTAAGCCAGATGCCCAAGGTGACAAGCATCTGGAATTCATTTGCAATGGCCGAAGGCCCTGGTGTGCCCATTTTCTCCTTTCCTCCCTCCTTCTCTCCCTTCCTCCCTCCCTCCCTCCATCCCTCTCAAATAAATATAATTTTTTTTTTTAAAAAAGAGGGAAGCTGAAGTTGAAAGACTCAGAGTTAAATGGCCCACATTATGAATAGAGTCTCCATTAGACCAAACTGACATTCGGTACCCTTTCCATTGTATTAAGCTTCTTCCCCTACTTATTTTCCATAATATACCTTTCCTAAATTACATAAAAAGAAGGCTTAGCTGTTTGTCCAGTTATGAACCATATCTAGCAAATCACGTTTCCTTGCAGTTCCCTTTGTTGGAGAAAGCCCAGCTCTCTTTCTTGCAGGCTTCTTTCTATCTAAGGGCCCAAGAGCCTGTTGCTTTGATGAGATCAAGCTTTAGAAGCTTAGTGCTTCTTTAAGGTCCTTTGCATTTGCATACTTTAAACTATTGTGGGGCTCTTACATGATAATCCTGCAGTAAGATGTTAAACCAATTACTGCTCTGGAAATAGTGTCTTGTGTTAGAATCTTATTAAGATTTAAAAACAGCTCTGGGAGAGGAAAATCTCAGGTTCAGGTTGCCATTTTGCATTTGTACTTGTGCTTGGTCATTTTGTAAAGAAGCAATAGCAGTGTGTCAGACAGCTTCTGACTATAGTGTGTTCTGAACCTAGTGGTGACAAAAGTGGTGGTCAAAAAGAAAGAGGGTTGTTTAGGACAATCTTAAATATTTGCTTAGACATTATTTCTGAGTATGCTTTTGCTTAAAGCCAAACAAGACCTATTATTTTCCTTCTGCCTTCTCTCACAAAATTTTTGCAATGATAAAATAACAAATTTTGATATCCCACAAACCCAAAAATTAATGAATCTGATTCTACTTGAATTAAATATGATCAGGATTTTAATGGCTAATATCTAGCTCATGACTACTTTTTAGGTAATTAATTTCTGTATAATCTGTGCAAGTAAGACCATGTATTTATGATCTCAAAGGTAATAGAAAAATTCTTAATGACAGTAAGACAATTTGAAATAAGTGGAATATGGTTGGCACCAGAGTGGAGCTAGCTGTAGGGAGGGAGGCAGATTGGATGTGACTAGGCTGGGAGGACATTGGGCCCATAGGAATTGGGCAGAGAGGAGTGTGACAGCATCAAGGATTACAGAGAGCCACGAGGGCCTGGAGGTGTAGTACAGTGGTGGAGTAATTGCCTTGCACGTGGGAGGTTCTGTGTCCAAGTCCCAGAGCAGCAAAAAAGAAAAAAGGAAAGAAATACCAACAAACAAAAGCAAAAGAACTGTGAGTCATTTGGATGTCAGGTAGATGAGAGATGAGTGACAGAGAAGTGGGTCAGATGAAGCAGACACTTGTTAAAGGGCACAGGCAAGCGGGAGAGGATGGCCAGTTACAGACTGCAGACTTCAAAACCAGGACCCTAAATCACTCCCGAACTGGGAAGCTAGGTTGTTCCAGATGGCACGCAGAAAAGATGATGACCCAGGGCTGAGTTAGGGTAGGGATTAGTGTTGGGCTAAGTAGTCTTCCTGTTCCCCAGTTAGAGGCAAGACTGGTACAGGCTAGGACAGCACATGGGGTTTCTCCTGGGGAGTCACACCTGCTGCAGCCGTGACTTGCTTAATGATGGAGCTATCCTGAGATTTGCAATGATAAGCAATTTTGTCATTCTATGAGCATCATAGACTGTACTTACACAATCCGAAGCTATGGTGTTACTAGGCAATGTGATATTATAGGACAACCACCATATATGTGCCTTGTTATTAATCAGAACATCATCATGTGGCCCCAAACTGCATTTTTCTTTTTTGTCCATTCCCTTATTTATATTTCACAAATGCTTGTAAATATGGGAGAGAACAAAAGTTTATCTAGGAGGCAGAAGCCATATGTAAACAGTGTGTAGAATTCCATAGGGACGTTTTCACATCATAAAGTCAAATGGCTTCATTTGACAGGTGAGGAAATTGAGGCCTGATATCTTAGTTATGTGTTCATTAAATTGTCAAGAACACATACTCACTTTAAATAGTGCATAGACATACACCAGCCTATAGCATCGGCTGGGGACCCTAGAAGCTGATTCCTTGGTCCTGGTCTTTGTGATTCAGTAGGGGGGGACATAGGTTTCAGGTCTCTGAAAATGAGAAATATTGATGGGAGTGGTGCTGCTAAGGTTTGAGCGTATTTATTTATTTAGTTAGTTTTTTTTCTGAGGTATGGTCTCACTCTAGCCCAGGCTGACCTGGAATTTACTATGTCATCTCAGGGTGGCCTCCAACTCTCAGCAATCCTTCTATCTCTGCCTCCTGAGTGCTGGGATTAAAGGTGTATGCCACCCTGCCTGGCTGAGGGTAATTATTTAAAAGGCTTCCCTTTTTCTCCCACAGTCTAGTTATCCTTTTTGTTTTTGTTGTTGTTGTTATTTTTGTTTTTTGAGAAAGAATCTTACTGTGTAGCCCAGTAGAACTTATGGCCATCTTCTTGCCTCAGCCCCTTGAGTGCTGAGACAATAGGTATGAGTTGTCATAACCAGCTGATGGCCTTCCATTGAGTCACACTCTGTTCAGATCCTTCCTAGGCTCTGTACTTGGCCACCTTCTCAGCCCTCTCCCGTTTATCCTTCTGAGTGACTGTAGTTCTGGGCACCCTGCTCTTACCTCTCTCTGCTTCCTTCATGTGGCTCGTGTGGGTGGCTGTGCTCCCCCAGGTCTGAGGAGGCTGCGAGGTCTACTGTGTTTGAACATTATTGCCTGGGATGTTTTCTCCTCTGACTATTGTCAGACATAGACGTTTACTTGGTCTTATGTTTACTTGGCAAAACCTAAGTTCTTCCCCGAGCGGCTCCCTAGCCTGAGGTGTGACACCCGGTGGAGATGAATTGTGCTCGCTTGTCAGAGATGCATGGCGCACTGTCACCAAGCAGAGAGCTGAAGTGGAGCATGAGAGCTGGGTCCATGCTCAGGACTCTGGCCCTTCACCTGGCAGAATTTTCCTAACTTCCAGTAATGGTGCTTGTGAAATCCCACTTTCAAATTTTCAATTTCAGGTTTCCTATTTTGAGATCTACTTGGACAAAATAAGGGATTTACTTGATGGTGAGTATGCTTGTCTGTTTGCTGTGTAACTCATGTTCAAGGAGGCGACTTGAGTTAGGGAACTTCTGTCTGTGGAATGGAGAAAAACTTACAGAGTTGTCCTTTAACTTCAGGCTACATGCTCATTCTCAGCTACTGCTTAAACTTATGGTTTGCAACAATATTGGTTCCTTTACTGTGGGGGGTGGGTGGGCACGTGGGTTAGAAGCGTAAGGTTGACATGAGGTATCTTCTGCAATCACTCTCCACCTTATTGAGACAGGGTCTCTCACTTGAACCTGAACTCACCAGTTCTGCCAATCTGACTAGCCAGCTTTCACCAAGGATCCCTCTGTCTCTACCTCCTGAGTGCTAGGATTACAGATGGCCACCACACCAACCTGGCATTTGAGTGGGCGTTGGGAATCTAAACCCAGGTTCCCATGCTTGTACAAGTGCTATGTAGTGAGCCATCTTCGCACCCCATGTTTGCCTGTCTTCTCTAGCAGTCTCTTATTTTGCTTTCAGTACAGTCTTTAACTTTTCTCTTCTGTTTTTGCATGTCACCATTATCATCTCTACAGTATCCAAGACCAATTTGGCTGTTCATGAAGATAAAAACCGAGTCCCCTATGTAAAGGTATGAGGAAGACTTGATTAGTAATGCGGTTAGCCTCTCTCCAGTCACTGTTGAAAAAGATTATTATATAAAATACCCAGAATGTTATCTATTAAGGGCATGCAGATATTTTAACATGCTCATCTGGCTACCAAAATCAACATTTAGCTTCTCCAATTATAAATTTCCTTTATGTAAAAAAATTTATTACTTTTGATAGTGAGCATTTAACCTAGTACCTTGGGCATGCAAAGCCATCAGCTACTACTCAGCCATTTTTATGTAAATAATTATTTTTTAAATATTGTTACGTCATGCTGTTCATTTTAAAGAGGTTTTAGAATGAGTCAATAGTCTAGGCTTTGAAATAGTAGAAGTATATCACAGCATTATGCCTCGAACGTCTAAGTGTCTGTGGATGGCTGGGTGGTAACTGAAGATGAAAGGCAAAGTGATACGTCATCATTTCTCCTTCTCTCATTCTTTTAGTATCTGCTTCCTCACAGTATTGCTGTTGAATATGTGAATGTGCACTCAAAACCTAGGAAATCCCAACATTTCTCTGATGGGTGATATATAGGTTTCCTAAAGTTTGCTCAGTCTTTTCTCTCTCTGCATTCGTGTGTGTGTGTGTGTGTGTGTGTGTGTGCATGCACGGCATGCATGTGTGTATGCGTGTAGGTACGCGTGGGGGCACACATGCACATGCATTTGAATGTGTGTGTGTGTGTGTGTGTGTGTGTGTGTGTGTGTAAGTCACAGGTTGACATTGGATGTTTTCCTTAGTTCTTCCCCTTGCTTTTGAGCCGAGCTCTTTCACTAAGCCTGGAGTTTGCTGATTCAGCTGGATTAACTGGCCACTAAGCCCCAGAACTCCTCTTGTCTCTCCCTCCCCAGCACTGGGAGTAATGGTGTGTGCTGGGGATCTGAACTCAGGTCCTTGGGCTTTACCCACTGAGCAATCTCTTGACCTCCCAGATTTTTCTCTCTCTCTGTTTTTAAAGTATTTAATTTAATTTATTTATTTGACAGAGGGAGGGAGAAAGGTGGAGAGAGAGATAAAGAGAAGACAGAATGGGCACACCAGGGCCTCTAGCCATTGCAAACAAACTCCAGATGCTTGTGCCACTTTGTGCATCTGGCCTTATGTGCATACTAAAGAATTGAACCCAGGTCATCAGGCTTTGCAAACAGGCTCTTTTAACTGCTGATCCATGTCTCCAGCACCAGCCCCCATGGGCTTCTCTGTGATGTAGAATTCCCGCCCTCAGCAAAGAGGAAAAGTTGTTGGGCCAGCATGAAACAAATAGCAGATTAAATTATTATTTTTTTCAGCTCTTTAACAGGCAACCTGATTTGCTCTTAACTCCTGTAGGGGTGCACCGAGAGGTTTGTGTCGAGCCCTGAAGAGGTCATGGATGTGATAGATGAAGGCAAAGCAAACCGACATGTGGCTGTGACAAGTAAGCGTGCTATGGTGCTTACTCCCCACCCCGTGATGTAAAATACAAATGTCTGCTTCCCGATTGGGACAAAGGTGATGAGGCACACAGGAAGTAATGCATGGGAAGGTGTCTGAGTGCAGTGGCCAGAGACCCCAGGGCAAATGTGGTAAGAGTTTCACACAGTACTCTGAGGGCTTTGGAAACATTAGGTAGGTAAGAGTCCCTGGGCTTCGATAACAGGTCTTTTAAAATTTATTTATTTGAAAGTGAGAGAGGGAGAAACAAAGAGGCAGACCAAGAAAGAGAGAGAGAAAGAGAGAGGGAATAAGTATGGGCATGCCAGGGCTTCCTGCCACTCTAAATAACCTCCAGACACATGCACACTGTGTCCCCCTGGTTCTGAGCTGAGGGTCTAGAACATTGCTATTATTCTTATCATTTTGTTCAGTTGTTTTTGTTTATTGAATGCAGTATATATGTGAAATAAAACTTAGTATTTTAATCATATTTAAGTGGACAGTGCTGTGTTAATGAGTACATTCATATTGTGGACATTTCCCACCATCTGTCTTCAAACATTCTTAGGTTCCCCACCTGAGATTCTGACCCATTAAACACACATTCTCAATTTTCATTATCATCAGCCACTGTTTTGCTTCCCGTCTCTGTACACTGATAATCTCAGGTATCTCAGGTAAGAGGGGTCATCTACTGACTATCCTTTTGTGATTGCTTCTTCTTCTTTTTTTTTTTTGTTAACTTCAAGGTAGGGTCTCATTCTGGCCCAGGCTGACCTGGAATTCACTCTGTAGTCTCAGGGTGGCCTTGAACTCCCAGTGATCTTCTTACCTCTGCCTCCTGAGTGCTGGGATTAAAGGCATGTGTCATCATACCCAGCTTATGATTGCTTCTTTTTATTTCACTTCGTGTGATGCCTGCAAGGTCCACCCATGTCATAGCATCTTCCACATCTGCCATGCCATGCCATGTTCCCACCAGCAGCACACAGTTTCTTCACATTCTTTTTTTTTGGGGGGGGTTGGGGGGAGTTCAAGGTAGGGTCTCACTCCAGCCCAGGCTGACCTGGAATTCACTCTGTATTCTCCGGGTGGCCTCCAACTCATGTCAATCCTCTTACCTCTGCCTCCCAAGTGCTGAGATTAAAGGCGTGCACCACCACGCCTGGCTTCAGTTTCTTCACATTCTTGTTTACTCCCCCCATCTCCCTCTGCCCTCCTTTTTCTCTAATAACCATCCTGATGGGTGTGAAGGGCTATGTCTTGGTGGTTTTGATTTGCATTTCCCTAATTACTAGTGACATTGTGCATATTTTCATATGTTTATTGATAATGTGTCTATCTTCTTTGAGATACATTCAAGTTCTTTACCCATTTTATGTCACTGATTTTAGGAGTTCTTTGTATATTCTGGATATTAATGCTTATCACTTACAGGATTTGCAGATTTTCTCCCATTCTGTGGGTTACTTTTTCCCTCTGTTGATGGTATTCTTTGATTCACATAAGTTTGTGATTTTGATGAGGTCTAGCTAATGGGTGGGTTTTACTTTTCCTTGTCATTTTGGAGTCATATCTAAAAATGTCATTTCCAAATTCCTTTATTTTTCTTCTAAGAGTTTTACTGTTTTTGCTTTTACATTTAGAGTATCCCACCCCCACCCCCCCACACACACACTTAGGATTGAACTCAGGGCCTTGTATATGCTAGGCAAGCACTGATCACTGAACTATAGTTCAATTGCCAGTCCTTTAAAATGATTTTATTTTGAGACAGGTTCTCATGAAGTTGCTCAGACTGGTCTTGAACTTCTAGTCCTCTTGCTTCTGCTTCTTGAGTAGCTGGGATTATAGGTATGTACTCTACTCCCAGCTCTTTGATACTTCTTTTTAAAAATATTTTATTTTTATTTATTTATTTGAGAGAACAGGTAAGCATGGATGTGCCAGGGTCTCTAGCCACTGCAAACAAACTCTAGACGTGAGTGCCCCCTTATGCATCTGGCTTACGTGGGTCCTGGGGAATTGAACCAGGGTCCTTTGGCTTTGCAGTCAAGTGCTTTAACCACTAAGCCATCACTCCAGCCCTGATATTTCTTTATTTTATTTTTAATTAATTTATTTATTTATCAGAGACAGTGGAGGGAGAGAGACAGAGAGAGAGAGAGATTGAAAGAGAGAAAATGGGTGCGCCATGGCCTCTAGCCACTGCAAATGAACTCCAGATGCATGTGCCACCATGTGCATCTGGCTTATGTGAAACCTAGAGAATTGAAGTTGGGTCCTTAGGCTTTGCAGGAAAGTGCCTTAACTGCTAAGCCATCTTTCCAACCCTCTGATACTTCTTGAGTTAGTTTTTAATAAATGGTCTCAGGTAAGGGTCCAACTTGATTTTAATGGGATGGGGACATGTAGCTATCCAGTTTCTCCAGCACCACATGTTGAAAAGACTATTGATTTGTTTTTTTCCACTGAGTGGACTTGACACTTGCAGCAGTTATGTGACTCCATGTGCAAGGGTTTCTTTTTGAGTTCTCTGTGTTCCACAGGCCATATCTGTGTATTATACTAATGTCATTCTGTTGTAGTTACTGTAGCTTTAAACTATTTTTTTTTTTTTTTTTGTAGCGTCTTACTCTGGTCCAGGCTGACCTGGAATTAACTATGTAGTCTCAGGGTGGCCTCGAACTCATGGCGGTCCTTCTACCTCTGCCTCCTGAGTGCTGGGATTAAAGGCATGCACCACCACGCCTAGCTTTATACTATTTTTGGAAACCAGTAAATGTGTGGTTCCACATGAATTTTAGGATGAATCTTTTTTCTGTTTCTGTAAATAATGTTGAGATTTTGATAAAGATGATGTTGTATATATCACTTTGGGTAATATTGACATCTTAACAATATGAAATCTTTAGTCAATGGTCATGGGATTGTATTTTCATTTATTTGTATCTGCTTTGAAACACACACACACACACACACACACACACACACACACACACACATTTGAAATAGGGTTTCACTCTAGTACTGTCCTGGACTTACTCCACAGACTAGGTTGGCCGTGAACTTATGTGATTCATCTGCTTCAGCCTCCTGAGTGCTGGGATTACAGGCATGAGCCACCATGCCTGGTTTGCTTTATAAATCTTTTTTTTTTTTAAAGTTTATTCTTAAGCATCTTATCTTTTCTGTTGGTTTGTTAAATAGGTTACAGGCTATTTTCTTAATTTCTTTTTCAGATTGGACACTGTTATATAGTAACATAATTGATTTTTGCATGTTGGATTTTGTACCTTATGTTGCTGCTAATTTGTTTATTAGCTATAACTTTTTTTAACGAAGAATCTGGTAAGATGGTTTTGAGCAGTAATTGCTAGTAACAGTTAAATGGTACACTGCTGGGCTTTGTCTGTGTGGTGGAGGGGGAAGTATTTTTTCCCAGCATCCAGCTCTAATGACACATAATCTTTGAGACCTTTTTTGTATATTTAACATGGATGGTAGAGGTGTGTGTGTGTCTTAATCCTTCCTTATGGAAGTCTTAATCCTTCCTTAAGAAAGCTTATGATATTTTTGATAAGGCCAGGCTTGCACGCCTGAGTAAGACAGGCTATAGTGGATGCTAATCACTGTGATAAAAGCTGAGGATTTCCATGGGGATGCGGAGGAACCTGAGAGTTTCTTGAGGATCAGGCTAGAGTAAGGTGCTGGAAGATAGGGCTTCTGGCACACCCTAAGAATCTATTTTCAACTGTGGACCGAGAATTTGGTTTAATTTCTTTGCTACTTGAAGACACTGTAAACGTCATTTCTAGAGTGAGTATTGTTTTTAAGAAAAAACCTGGCCACAGATACTTCCTGAAATTGGCTGCACTTACCTGGAGACCTGGACATTCCGCTGTGATTTGTTGTGTATGGAAGACCTGATGTTTGCTGCCTACATTTATGTGTTCTCTGTGGAACAATTAACTATATTCTTTTTCAGACATGAATGAACACAGCTCTAGAAGTCACAGTATCTTCCTGATCAATATTAAACAAGAGAATGTGGAGACTGAAAAAAAACTCAGCGGGAAACTTTATTTGGTTGATTTGGCTGGGAGTGAAAAGGTAATTGGTTCTTCATTTGTATTATCTATAATTTCCCCCTTTTATTTGCTTCAGCATGCAATTATATAATTTTTGTGCCTCTCTAGTCTCTGATTTTAAAGAGCTTTAAAATGTTGAGCCAGGGTATTATCAAATGTCTTTGTTTTCCTGCTTTGTCTTCTAGTCTTGAAGTCTCTTATTTGTGTCACAGGTGGGTCCTTTGAAGGCTCATGTTCACCTGTGCCTTGTCAGCCTTGCTGACAACATGAGGAAGGTGTTAGTATGAACTTAGCTTGGCAAAAGCAGCTTCAGAAACATGGAGGGACATGAACTTGATGGAAGGAATGATGGAGGCTTGCTTTGGTCTCTGATAGGCTAGGAAAGGGTTCTGCCATTGAAATAAGGCAGCCTTGCTCTGCAGGTTTGCCTAGCTGATGAAAGATCTAGAAACCGAGTCTCCATCCTGGTTCTACCAGCGGCGGGTCTGGATTGACAGTGTGTACCATGAGTGATTTAGTTCCTCTAGGCTGGGAGGTATTCTCTGGTTTTGTTAGGACCCTCTTTCTCCATTTATATACTGTCTCATGCCACCCAGGCACTGGCTAGAACCACACTACACATCAAGTAAGCTTCCTAGAATCTTCCCCCCTGCCCTTACTTAGCCACTTCCCTAGTACCAAAGGAGGCTCCTGTTGCCTGCCACATCCTGGTCAGGCCTAGACCCTTCTGGGCTGCATCATAGAGCCAGCCCATGTGCACAGTGGCCATTCCTGCCAAAATTACTCAATCACTGACACAAGCTGGTTGTCCACAGCAGGGCAGGCCTTGAAACTCAGTCAGTCTCCCTACTGAGCAAGTGATCCCATGTAGACAGCTTCAGGTTTGCTGAGATGAACTTCCAGACCAGGCACAGTTATGGAGGAAGGCATTTACTGAAATTTATAGATCCAGGGGAAGTTCCATAATGCAGAAGAAGCTGGCCCTCCTTTCACAGGTCACAGCAGAGAGAAGCCACAAGCCACAAGGCACACTTTCAGATCTCCAGGTGGAACTAGGCACTTTGCATATTTTTAGATTGGAATTTCAAATCCACCATCACACCTTAAGATCCACCCAGTAACACCTCCTCCAGCCAGGCGGTGCATATCCAAACGACAAACCAATAAAACAGTGAATATATTGGGGGACATCTATTCAAACTACCACATCCCACTTCCTGTACCACCTTGCTGAGTTCCTGAACCTTAACTTATGGTCACTGACATCCATGTCAGTGAAAGTTGCTTAGATTTTCCTTCTCATTTTTGCCTTTGCCATGAGCAGAAAAATCATTTGATATTTCTGGTTAGGAATCTAAAATTTTACTCACAGGATCTGGCATCTTTGCCTCTCAGTCACCTACTCGGATAGAAGTAATGGGGGCAGGGTGTTTTGCTCTAGACTGAACATTAACTTGACTGCCCTGCCAGGTCCATGCAAAGAGCTGTGTGGCCCCTTCCTTCTTGTGGAGTGTGGAAATGAATATTCAGAGCTGAAATACGCCTGAAAACTGCCACTTGCTGGCTGATCAGATGGAGGCCTCTCCTCAGTAGTGTTGCCGTTCCTTGCTAATCATACTTAGGAGGTCTTTAAAGTTGTGTTCTTCCTACAGTTCCTTTTTTTTTGTCTTTTTGTTTTTCATCTTTTGAGGGAGGGTTTCACTCTAGTCCTGGCTGACCTGGAATTCACTGTGTAGTATCAGGCTGGCCTTGAACTCACAGTGATCCTTCTCCTACCTCTGCCTCCCAAGTGCTGGGATTAAAGACATGAGCCACCATGTCCTGCACATTTATGTGTGTGTGTGGGAGAGAGAGCGAGAGACAGAAAGAGAGCGCAAGAGAGAGAGGCGGAGAGGCAGAGAGAGAGAGAGAGAACATCAGTGCAGTCTCAAAACAGAACTCTGGCTTTGGGTCCCGTCTCCTCTAAGTGTCATTTTGTCCTTAGACTGTCAGCTTGGTATCTTTGGAGCTCAGCTTCCTTGTCCGAGAAATCAAGGTGGTAGTTCCTGCCTTGGATGCTTCATGGCGTCAAGATGCTCACATCTGAAAGCATCTTAAGACCCATGCGTGAATAGACTCTTGTTTGTGGCCCCTGAGCTCCGCAACTTCTCTGTCTGTGAGCAGGGCTGTTTCTCCCAACTCCAGAAGAAACGAGAAACTTCCTAGTTGAAAGGGGAACCTGGACAAGCATTCACTTTTATAGTTATGGCTTTATCTTTTGTATGTAACTGAAGTCTATCTTTGGGCACTTTAAAATTATTTCTCCTCTTTCCTTTTTTTTTTTTTTTTTATTTCCAGAGAGCAGCTGCTCAACCTGAATCATTTAGGCAGCTGAGACATGAGTCATGTTGAGTAACCACCCCCCCACCCCTGCAGCATTTGTAAACTGCTCTCTACCGAGAGCAAATGCCATAATGTGAAATTGCTGGTGATAATACAGCATAGGAAGCACCGTGCATGGCCCCTCTGGCTGCAGAGGAAGAAAAGACAAGTTTACAATGCAATGCACATTTTTCATGGCTTTTCATCCCTCCCCAAGATTTTGATCTTTGGATAGCCCTTCCAACAAACCTGCCTCCCTCTCTGTTATGGAAGTAAGGAGGGAAGTAATAGAATCTGGACAAGCATTTCTATAACCTGTGGTGCTTTGAATATGGGGCTCATAATTTATATTCTGCTCACTGTGGCTCAGGACAATGTTTTTTCTTAGGGCTTCCCCCTGGACTCCCTTGGGCTAGGAGGATGTGGTTTAATTCCCCCAGGGCGCATCTTACCCAGTGACAGTCTTCTGGAATCTGGTTTCCCTGGATGGATGGCCCCCAGGGAAGCATCTGCAGCTCTCCCTCTTGAGGCATTTCAGCCATCCCACTAAAACCTAATTGAGAGGAAAATGACAGCAGGAGAGACCAAATCCCCAGCCTCCAGCCCAGGGACGGCTTCGTCGGTGTTCTCAGCTTTCTGCAGCCCAGGGACGGCTCCATCTGTGTGGTTCTTACGGGGCTCTCCCCTTTGCCCTCTTGTGAATTTGAATTTTCTGCTTTGTTCTCTTGCTATCCTCACTGCTTTTTCTTTTCTACGGTAGGTCAGCAAAACTGGTGCCGAGGGAGCAGTTCTTGACGAAGCTAAAAATATCAACAAGTCTTTGTCGGCTCTTGGAAACGTGATATCTGCCTTGGCAGAAGGAACAGTAAGTGACCCCGGCCTCATCTATCAAAGATTCTCATGAGAAGCTGCCTTCTGGGTTTGTGTATTCCCTTTGCCACTCTCTCCCCCTCCAAGATTCATTTGTTTTTCTGTTGGGAAGAGAACACAGGGAATGCTGGCTGGGGACACCTGTTGCTGGGTATGAATGGTGATGCTAACTTCCTGTGACATACAGGTCACAGAAGGTGCAAGATCCTAAGAGCTGGCCACAAGTCCTTACTTAACACATGTATCTACCTTCAGCATCTCCATCCCTGGCTTGCTTGCTTCTGTATTTCTTTCTCTGAATAGGCTGTCAAAACCAATACTTGATCTTATCCTAAATAGAAAACACACGTGCCATACCGGGACAGCAAGATGACTCGGATTCTCCAGGACTCTCTGGGAGGGAACTGCAGAACCACGATTGTCATTTGCTGTTCTCCTTCGGTCTTCAATGAGGCTGAGACCAAGTCCACACTGATGTTTGGACAGAGGTACGTGTGGTGTCTCATGACCTGTGCTCTGCCCTTGGTCACAGGTCTTGGGTGTGAGTGACATGGAATGAGTTTCAGAGGGTGATAAAGTAATTAGTAAATTGAATCAGCAGGTGATCTATAAGCTTGAGGAATTTTTTTCTTGAGGCCAAAGGAAGAACTATGTTTTCCTCAGTGGGCAGGAATGTGCCAGTCAAAGGTATAATGTTTAACAAACAAAAATGCAAGCTTATTGTGGTTACAGCTGTCAGTAATGGAGCAGGAAGTTGCTTTTGTTTTGCATGGAATTGAGGTTCAACTTTTGGCTTCATATAGTTTCATTTGTATAAAGCTGAGATTGGTAGCCACATAGAACTGCAAAATTTGGGATCCATTGCAAGGGTCTTAAAACAACTTGGATGAGTGTGGCATAGTGGCATAAGTGGAAAAGAAAGGAAAGACATCCATACTCACCTTGAGGGTGGTAAGTGTGGAATGCATGTGGTGGAAGGAGGATGGTGGCAGTTGTCTTCTCACTGTCCTCAGTATTGGACTGTGGGTGCTGGTAGGTGGACAGCAGGAAGAGCTTGGGCATTCTGAAGCGAAGTTCACATATGTGAGCTGGTACTTAACCTTCTTTGCCTTGCTTGTCATTTTCTTTACCCCCGACCTCATCTTCTTGCCATGGCTGACCTCCTTCAGCCTTGTTTCCTCAGCTCCTCAGACCCCGTCCTCTCAGCTGTGGGCTCCTGAGGGTCAGTTACCTGAGTGCTTGGGGTGTGTGGATTGAGATGACTTGAATATCTTTGGTGCTTGATGAGGAGCCCAGAGCAGAGGTTGGAAGATATGGATTCTACCAATACCAAACATTCTTGTGATCATCATTCTCCGTGAGCCTTCTTTGCTTCTGTATGAATAGATGCCTTTGTCTTGAGAGTATGTGTTGTGTGGTTATGTCTGGGAAATGGTTTCAGATGCCTAGAGAAAGGGCAGATGGGAATGGGTATTTCTGTATGGGAAATTGCTAGGACTTGTTTAAACTGCATTAAGCCCTAGTCATTTCCTGAATCTTCAATAGAACATAGAATTACACAGTTGTGGCACCTGTGGGATGTATAAATAAATAATAATTATGTTGAAATGTTGTAGAATATGTTTTAAACTGGATTTGGTTCCTTTACTTCCTCCTAAATGACTTCCTTGATTAGAGAAACGCGAGGGCATTGCGGCCTTCTTTTCTCAATGGTCCCAGGGTGAAAACAAGTCAGTAAGTGTTTGTAAGAAATGCAGAATGTAACCTGTTCCAGCCTCTCTTCCACCCAGGGTCTTAAACTTGAACTTGAATAGTTCCTCTGAAGATATGATTGAATAAAGCAGCTTCAGAAGCTTTTAAATAAGAGATAGCTCTCAAAAATTCACAAAAATATTCTCAACCTGCAAAGCAAAAGATCTTCCAGATCTTTGTAAGCCTGGGTCACTGGGGCCTTGGGCTGTCAGTGGGCATTTGCTGACACTTGCAGGAAGAGTATTGGGCATGAAATCAGGTGGTTGTCTTTCTTCTGATCTTAGGCTAGTATCAGTGTCATTGACATGTTAACATTTTTTTGTTTAGTTCTAAGTACGTGTTACACATGTCAATCCTCCTAACAGTTATAGCAAGTAGACATCATCTCACTTTTGTACTAAGAATGGAATTGAAGCTGAGACCAAAAGTCTGCAGGTAGCACCCGTGAATCCATACACCAGCACTTGACTCGACATGTAGGATGACCCAGGATGTAGACTGCACTGTTGACCCACAGCTCCTCATATGTACACTGCTTGATCAGCAACCAGCCTACTAGCCTGTTTTCCATTGCAATAACAGAACGCGTGAGGCTTGGCGCTTCACAAGGAAAGAGGCTTACTTTAGTTCATTGTTTTGAGGCTCAGGGGCAGGACACTAGTATCACCTCGAGTCTGGTGAGGATGGCATAATGGCCGGCAGTGATAGTAGAGTGTGTGAGGACAGACCATACAGTGCAGGCTTGCCTCTTTTGTGATAACTTGCTCATGAAAACTAATCTGGAGAAATCCCTCATTTCCTTCTTAGAGTGGTACCCTGCAACCCAGTTACTTTGCACAGGGTTTTTTCCATGTCTCATTTGGTTATACTGAAGATGAAGCCCCAACACATGAGCCCTGAGGACCTAGCAACATGGATGAGCACTGCAGTAGCTGAGCACAGTCCTCAGGCTTAGGAAACCCAGTATTGGAGATAAGTTCTACTACCGACCCATCCTCTCCTTTTTTTGTTGTTGTTTTGGTTTTTCAAGGTAGGGTTTCACTCTAGCCCAGGCTGACCTGGAATTCACTATGTAGTCTCAGGGTGGCCTCGAACTCACAGTGATCCTCCTACCTCTTCCTCCAAAGTGCTGGGATTAAAGGCGTGCACCACCACACCCAGCTCCATCCTCTCCTTTACTTCTCTTTTCTGAGCCCCAAGTCTCCTCTCCCCAGAGATGGAGTCGTGCCTCCTTCCCCAAGTCTCCTCTCCCCAGAGATGAAGTCATGCCTCCTTCCCCAAGTCTCCTCTCCCCAGAGATGGAGTAGTGCCTCCTTTCAAAGGTGTTTGGAAGCTGACAGCAGTTGCTTCTGTTTTCACGTTGCCCAGGGCAGACACTCATGTCATGCTTTTCTTTCCTCTCCTCATGGTAATGGATGTAAGGAATAGTATTGTAATTTAGGATTCCAAGAAATAAAATGCAATATCAAATAGTTTTTGGATGCAATAGGTTGGTCTGTTCCTTTACCAGTTATTTTATTTTTAAAATAATGCCTTTTTAATTTTTTAAACATAATTTATTTATTTGAGAGATTGAAAGAGGCAGAGAGAGAGAGACAGAGAGGGACAGAATGGGCACGACAGGGCCTCTAGCCACTGCAAATGAACTCCAGATTCATGTGCCCCCTTATGTATCTGGCCTACGTGGGTCCTGGAATCGAACCTGGATCCTTTGGCTTTGCAGACAAATGCCTTAACCATTGAGCAATCTTTCCAGCCCTACCAGTTATTTTAATTCCGATCGGCATGACAGCAGGGAGTGGATTTGTCTCCACTATTAGTTTTGCACCCAGCCTTTTCGTGGCTCCTGCACATCAGGTGGTGTATAAATACATGCTTATCAAATGAGGGAAACGATGAGCCTAAGCTTGGTACAGCATCCTTGCTGGGGTGTGGCACCATTGCAGCCAGCAGTTGGGGTGGGATCTGGTTTGCTTTCTAGTCTATACTTAGAAATGTGTGAGGGCTTGTTCCCTTCTCTCTATGCTCAAGTTAATTAATTGATTCTATAAGGACATGGAACTTTTCTATGGGCCTCTACCTGCTTTATTGTTATTTCTACTCATTGAACACAATTACATAGCAGACATAGGTCTGAACATCGGATTAGACGTGGTATCTGATAGCTAATGAGATTAAGCACTTTGAACTCAGAAAAGCTGCCAGGCACATCCTACATGCAGTGTAATAAGTGTGCACTGTATTCTTGTTGCAGGGGGAGCCCAACCTGAGGCAATATAAGGTGCTTAGTTATTCCTCTGTGGTTCACTCAAGGACTTGCCGGAAGTGTGTGTGTGTTGCTGGGCCGGACAGGATTGATGTTATCAGTAAACCCTAGTGCCTGCTTTGAAGCAGTAGAAAGGAGACAGAGCATGCAGGTGCCTTAGGGCCCCTGACCAGGAGTCCTACTGCCTTCCTCACAAGTCTAGGTTCAGTACTGGAGTGTGAAGGGAAAAATACGCTAAATCTCTGGGTTGGAATTTGAGCAGGCTTGTCCCGTCGTCCTCTGACTGCCCAACACTGTGCAATAAAGAGGTAAAAGCTGCCTTCTATGTCCCAGAGAGCTTTAAGTGAGTTGAGGTAGCCAATATAGCAGAGACTCTAAGAGCCAGACTCAAATTAGAGCACTTTCATTGATTTCTTCTTCTGGCCTGCAGCATTTTATTATTTAGTCTTTAATTACTCTTCCAAAGTACTTTTATAGCACCATTCGAAAAAGATATTTACAAGTTTCAAAAGTGTGAACTTAAATCACCCAATTATCTTAGAAGCCTATTTGATGTGCCTTGATTGGAGGTGGTGATGAAGGGAAGAGAGCCCCGAGGGTACATGCCAGTCAGTGGAGGAAGGCCTGACTCAGCATGCTCTGGGCAACAAGGGCTCTGAGGGAGCCAGCCATGAATAATTCAGAGGCTTTGTTTGAACAGTGAATGCGGAAGGAAAATTGATAACTTAGGGAAAGTAGTAATATCCTTCTTTTCCCAATGTGCACTATTTTTTGTAAAAATGTTTTTTGTGTGTATGTGTGAGGGTAGTATGAAAGTGGGATTTATTTATGTATTTATTATATGCACACGTATGTATACACAGATGCCCACACTCCATGTGCTCATGTACCAAAAGAGAAGGGCTTCTTTGAGATGGAATCTCTTCAGTAAACCCAGAACTGCTATTTTTTTCAGTCAGATTGTTTGGCTAGACAGCCCTGGTATTTCTCTGGTCTCCACTGATCTCTGGTCTCCCCAGGACTGGGTTACAGGCACGCTTAGCCATCCCTAGCTTCTTGCCTGAATGCTTAACAGTCAAATTCAGATGGTGTCAAGCCCTCTTAGGCTCTGATGCTTGTGTAGCAAGTGCTCTTACCCACTGAGCCATTTCCCCAGCCCCCCTGATGGGCACAGTTTTAAAAATCATGCTGTTGTTTCAGTGGGCCACCTGCCATTTTAGTGGCAGTTGGATTAGGTGGAGTTTGAACAGTTTGCATGTAAAATTCATGTCACGGGAGCGTGAGGATACGTGACCTGCAGAGGATAAATGAACATTTTAGTGAAGGCATACATTTGAGCACACTTGTAATTAAGCCAAAAAGACTTGATTCACCTTTGTTGGAAGGGCTCATGGAGGGAACACCAATAGGGCTGATTGTTCTTCTTGTAGGGAGAAAGATATGTAAGTTTAACTAGATGCCAACTGTTGCAGACAGCTTCAGGTTCGCTGAGATGAACTTCCAGACCAGGCACAGTTATGAAGGAAGGGATATTATTTATTGAAGCTTACAGATCCAGGGGAAGTTCCATAACGGCAGAAGAAGTGGCCTGCTCTCACAAGGCCAGGCAAGAGAGCAAGAAACCAACCAGCCACCATAGCACTCAGAGCAAAACTACAGCCAAAAGTTCACACAGCACACTTCAGGAACTCCTGCTAGGCACATTTGCATATCTTTACAATGGAATCTCAAACCCACACCATTAACACCTTAAGACCAGTCCCCAGTGACATTGCCTCTAGCAAGGTGATTACAGATGCAAACTATATAACTAGTAAAACACTGAATATATTGGGGGACATATACTCAAACTACCACACCAACTCTTCACACAGGTCATCAAAGTTGTGCTTTCTGCTTCCTAAGTGACGCTCTTCTCTCAGGCAGATTCTCCTTGCCAAGTCTGAATTAGAGGAGTTCTCTGAAGAGAGTTTAGGTTTTATAGAGTAACTGGGACTCAGGGCAGATAGTAAGTCATGATGGTCGCGCTGTGTGTGTGTGTGTGTGTGTGTGTGTGTGTGTGTCTGTCTGTCTGTCTGTCTGTCTCCACATGGCTAGGCTAGTTAATCAAACACTAATCTACCTGTTGCTGTGAAGGTATTTTGTAGATGTGGTTAATGTCTATACTCAATTAACTCTGAGTAAAGTAGATTATCCTGGCTAATAAGAGTGGCCTTCATCCAGTCAGTTGAAGACCTTAAGAGCAAGAGCTAAGGCTTTCTAAAGAGAAGATTCCAGACTGGAACATCAGCTCCCAGTCGCTGGCCTGTCATGATTTTCTGACTTGACTGCCCCCCCCCGCCCGGTCACATGAACAAATTTGTTTAAATTAAATTAAAATAAATAAATAAATAAATACATTGTATTTATGTATGTGTGTTTTAGGATCTATAGTCTCTCCCCTTACTTCACCCTTCCACCTCTCTCTTATTCCCTCTCTTTCCCTCCTCTATCTCCTTCTCTTACTCCTCACAGTTTCCCTTGAGAAGGGTGCTGGACTACTTGTTACCCTCCATTGAGTGCAAATCTCAATCTCTCTGTCTCTCTCATATACATTATTCACAGTATAGAACCACACATTACAGGTTTATTTTACTCGTTGAAATATGAGGTTGTCAAAAGCCAGTACTCTTAGAAACACCCTGAGAGCAAAAAAAAGATGTGGAAAGCAGGAGTCAGGAAGATACCAAGAACAGAGCCGGGTTGGGTGGCACACACCTTTAAATCCCAGCACTTGGGAGGCAGAGGTAGGAGCATCGCCGAGAGTTCAAGGCCATCCTGAGACTACATAGTGAATTCCAGGTCAGCCTGATCTAGAGTGAGACCCTGCCTCAAAACAACAACAACAACAACAAAATACCAAGAACAAAATCTCCCAGGTTCCTCAAGGAGGCCAAAGTAATTAGAAGAAATTTCAAAAATATCCAGTGTGTATACCATTTAGAACTACAGCCAGAGGGCTGGAGAGATGGTTTAGTGGTTATGGCACTTGACTGCAAAGCCTAAAGACCCAGGTTTGATGCCCTAGTACCCATGTAAGCCAGATGCACAAGGTGGTACATGCACCTGGAGTTCGCTTGCTGTGGCTAGAGGCCCTGGCAGGCCCATTATTTTTTTTCTTTCTCTTTCTCTCTCATATATAAAAACAAAAACAAAAAAACTACAGCCAGTAAAAGTAAGGCAAATATTTTGTATAAATAGACAAGGGTAAGACTTACCAGGATACAAGTGGTCTGAGCTAGAGGTTGCAGCTCTTCTTCCCATTTGTCAACTTTTTTGTTGTTGTTGTTGTTGTTCAAGTGCACATTATGGGATGCCTTCAGAGCATCAGGTGTGGGTGTTCAGCCTCAGTGGTTGAAATAGACACACTCATCCAGCCATTCAATGAGGTAGGGACCAGGAGTGCCAGGAAGGCATTCATGCTCAAGAGCAAGAGGTAGCCTTGCTCTTTACATTCTTGAGCTGAGCATGTCTAGGAGAACTGTGCTGTATAACCATCTCAACGGAAGCATCCGGGCGAGCAAGCACTGTGGCCTCTACTCTCTGTCTGCCACGATGGTCTGCCTTTCCCAAGGGGCAAGGGTGGCGAACATGTATTAATCTCAGGTCGTTTAAAAACTTGATCCCATTCTCTTGCTGGAGGGAGAAGAGTTTTGAGACCGTGGTGGGCCCACGTGACCCTCTGCAGCAAGGCAAAGCGCCACGATGATGGCATGATCTGCACAGGGGCGTTTGCTTCATGGATCTTCAGTTTGGGTAGAAACAAGGTTGAACTAGGATTCTTCTCCTAAGCTTTGGGGTTCTAGCATGTGGAGTAGGCACATGTATCTGTACACACTCGGGGATCTGGTTGAAACCTCAGATCTTTTGGGAGTGAAGACCCAAGACCTTTTTGTATTCCTTTACAATGATGATTTTATTTTAGGCTCATCTAGTATAGTTTCACATTTTGAACAATAAGTGGCCAGAACAAGGCCCCACTGGGTTACTCACTGACCTGTTTTCCTGTGCTCCAGAAATAATGTCCCCTTTATTATTTGGCTAGTTCATGTTGATCTTGCTATCCAGTCTACAGAACCATACTTTGGTCAACAGTGGACCACATTTTTGGTAGCAGTCCCACGATACTGCGTCAACATAGTCGAAGCAGTTTCGATTGTGTAAGCACACTTAGTGATGTTCGGTCTGTAATGAAATTTCCTCATGATGCAGTTCTCAGAATGTGTCCTGTCTGTAAGCAATGCATGACTGCAAGTCTTCATCGAGCCAGAATCATAAAACCTGCCCGAAGAGTGTCTCTTCATTTCTGCTACCCTGTTGAGTTTACGTTGCACTGTGAGCTTTTGAATTTTTCTGGCTGAGCAGGACAGGCACATATGTGGGCCTATGTACAAGTCTCCAAATCGTGACCACTGCAGCTTTGTGCCCAGGATCCGTGTTGATTCACTGTGCTTGAGTCATGTTATAGTACTATTTAGTAAGTGTGTGGAAAAACTGCAAACTGAAAGAGCCAGGCAACAAGAGCCTTGTGTGCACTCATGCGCGTGCCTGTGTGTGCACACACACACATGCAATCTTGGGGTCACAATGTGCATGTGGAGGTCAGAGGATAACTTTGATTGTCAGTCCTCACCCTCTACCTTGTTTAAGGTAGTTTTTTTCATTCTCAATATTCTCTACTGCGTTTACAAGGCTAGCTGGCCCAAGAACTTCTGGGAACTTCTATGTCTGCCACTCTTCTTGCTATGGGGGTGCTGGGTTTACAGAAACCCAGGTGGGTTTATGTGGGTCCTGGGATTCTGAACTCGGGTACTCACACTTCTTGGCAATCCCCTTATCCATTGAGCCTTCTCCTCAGCCCAACAAAAGTCTTTTGACACTCTAACATGTACAATGCAAAACCCAAAACAAAACAGCAGCCCATGGTGTCACCCACACTGATTGCTATTAGCTGAATATCCACAAAGGCATTTTGAGTTGCAAAAGAAGTAGGAGCTAATAATGATTGTTAGAGCCCTTTTTCTTCACATTTGCTAAAGCTCATGGTAAAAGGAACAAGAGGTTGTAGATGTTCTACATCCTTCTACTTTGGGTCTTTTCGGGGAAGGAGGGACTGAAACCTTCTTTATTCCACTTTACAATATTGTTTTGAGCTATCTTACAGAGAAGAATAGTTGTCCCATTAAGAAAAAGCCTCTGGGGCTGGAAAGATGGCTTAGTGGCTAAGGCGCCTGCCTCCTAAGCCTAAGAACGCTGGTTCCAATCTCCAGCGGTTCCAATCTCCAGGTCCCACGTTTAACCAGATGCAAAGTGACTCAAGGGCGCAATGCCGCACTTGCCCACAAGGGGGCACACGCATCTGGATTTCATTCACAGCAGCTGAGAGACTGCTGGTGCACCCATTTCTGTCTCCCTCTCCCTCTCTGTCTCTCTCTGTCTTTCTCTCCAAAAATAAATAAAAAATAATTAAAAAATTTAAAAAAAGAAAAAGAAAAAGCCTCTGGGCCCAGAAATTCAATCCCTCTTTTAATAACTCTTTCCACAGTATGGAAATTTTTATACCTGATGCATTTCCTTTTTATGTCAGTTTGTTTTTTTAAACTCATTTTTATTGCAATAACCTTGCAAATAGCATACTATACAAGTGTTTATAAATGTATGTGCACATGTGGCCAACTTACAGTGTATTTAGAAACTTCTCTTGGTCAGTGCCCAGTTTTCAAGAGTGCCATCCTAACTTCAGGCAGTAAAGACTGGTTTTGCCCATCTTTGAACCTTGTCTGCATTTTACATAGTGCTGTTTTTTTTTTTTTTTAATTTTTATTTATTTTATTTATTTGAGAGACAGAGAATGAATGGGCATGCAGGACCTTTAGCCACTGCAAACAAACTCCAGATGCATGCGCCACCTTGTGCATCTGGCTTATGTGGGTCCTGGGGAATCCAACCTGGTTTCTTTGACCTTGCAGGCTTGTGCCTTAACCGCTAAGCCATCCCTCCAGCCCATAATGCTGTTTTTATAGAGTATCTTTTATGCATATTGTGTCTGTGAAAATTCATCTTCAATATTGGGTGTAGGAGTTTATTTTTTATAATTACATAACATTCTGTTTTTCTATATAGCATGTGTGTATGCATTTTACTGTGGATGGACATTTGGGTTGTTTTTGTGTTTGGGCTATTATAAATACATTACAAAGACATTTGTTGCCATGCCCTTGGGTGAACACATGTTCTGATACTTGTTAAGTAAGAATGGAACTTTTGGGTCATAGAGTGGGAGAGACTTAGTTTTAGTAGATATTACCAATTTTCTGAGCTCATAGTAATAATTCATATTCCCATCAGTAGAAATTCATGGTTTTAGTTACTTCTCTTCCCTTCCTCACCAACAGTCATCATTTTCTTAAGCTTTAAAAGATTTTGGCCATTCTGTTGGGTATGAATGGTATCTCATTGTAGTTTTAATTTGCATTTCCCTTATGGGTTAATGATGCTAAATACCACTGTGTGTGTGTGTGTGTGTGTGTGTGTGTGTGTGTGTATGCATGCGTGCCAGGGCTTGGCATAGGTATCCTCCTTGATTACTTTTACTGAGGCAAGATCTCTTATTTGGACCCAGGACTTGCCAGTTCACCTAGTCTAGCCAGCCAGCTTGCCCTGCAGATCCCCTGTCTCTGCCTCCTTGGCAGTGGGTTTCTGACAGGCTGTGACACTTCTTTTAAGAAATGTCCATTCAAGTCTTTACCTAGTTTTTTTCTTAACGATTTGTGGAGTTATTCTGGGCAACTCCTTTGTCAGCTCTCTGTATTTCATGTGTCTTCTACTCCATGGCTTACCTTTAAACTCTCAATGGTGACTATTGATAGAGGCAAATTTAATTTTTCTTTTATATCTTATTCAAGAAATCTTTGCCTAACCTAAGGTCTTGAAGATACTCTTTTTTTTTCTTTTAGAAGTTTTATTATTTGATCTTATGATCCACTTGGAATAGAATTTTTATATGATATTGGAGTCTTAGTCCTATATGTTGCCATTTCCTACTGTGTAGTGTGCACACTTTTCCATAAATCAGATGGCTGTATAACTAAGTGTCTGGTTGGACTATTTTTTCATTCTGTTTCTACTCCAAAGTTTCTGATTTTATAATCAAAATTTAACTACTATGGCTTTCTAAGTACTGATGCTCCTGTCTCTTGCTTTCACACACACACACACACACACACACACACACACACTCACACACACACACACAAGATTGATGGAGGATGTTGTTTTAATTCTATGGAGGAATTTTGGAAATATTAACTTCTTTCTCCTCTATGTTAGCTATTGCTTCATATTCTGCCCATGAGGGCTACAAAGGTTTGCCCCAGCTCCAACTGGGACTGAGTTGAAGTCTAGAGATGTATGAGACATGATCTCCCACTGTTGTTTAAATTCAAGGGGGAACTGGGTTGTATAACCTCTGTCTTCTCTTGTGGCTCTTCCTTGCCCAGCTCCATGCCCTGTTGGCCTCTGCAGTGATTCCTTTGCCTTTGGCCTCCGGTCACGTTCAGCCAGTTGGAAAGGAACATGGGCAGCTGATGGGAAGAGGCAAAGAGAATGAGTTCAGGGTATTTATTTTCTGGTTCCCTCTTTGCAGGCTCATTTTGGGCTGGCTGGGCTTTAGACCACACCACAGTCCCTTGTGCTTATTCTCCCTGAAGATTCCCTCACCTCAGGGTAGCACCAAGCTTCTCCCATCTCTAATGTGGGTACTACACTGTCCCTGGCTATATCTCTGTACTTTTCCACACCTTTGCTAAATTTTCTAAATTATGCAGTTTGAGTAAGTCATCTTTTTCTTGCCAGCACTCTGGTTACTACAAAAATAGAAGAAAAAGAATTTCCTGGGCAGCTTTTTTTTTTTTTTTTTTTTTTTTTTTTTTATTTTCTGGCCCAGGCTGACCTGGAATTAACTATGTAGTCTCAGGGTGGCCTCGAACTCACGATGATCCTCCTACCTCTGCCTCCCAAGTGCTGGGATTAAAGGCGTGCGCCACCATGCCCGGCTTTCCTGGGCAGCTTTTTAAAGAGCCTTGAGGACCAGAACCAGTTGCACCACGATAGCCTTGCCAGGTTTGCTTGCAGGATGTGCCTCTGGCTAACCCTGCCAGAGGGACAGCACAGAGGTGCCACTTTTCTCTCTCTAGTAGCATTTGGAGTCATCAAGGGACTCTTTATGACTCAGAAAGTAGGATTAGTAGTCTCGAAGGGTACCCATCAATGACAACAATCATTTTATCCGTGATTTATTTTTCCCTCCATGACTTACTAAGTTGATAAAGGATGCTGCTATGTTTGCACTTACATCTGAGAACTCCAGGATGGTGGAAGGTGAGGTGAGAGTATCACACTGCAACAGGCTTTAAAGTAGTTATAAAATTGCTGCTGTTTAAAATACTTCCGTGCACAGCAGCCTGAAGCTACAGCAAATGAGAGTTATACTAATTCTTTAGCCAGTGAAACATTGAGGTAGCTTAACTCTTCTTTTGACAGTTGAGTTATTTAGTTGTCTGCTTTAGGAATTAATTTTGGAATGACATCTGTAGCGCTAGTGAGGACTGCTGAATTTCTTACACCAAAATAGAAACCATGTCCCCAGTGTCATTTGATAACAACAGTAATTAACCTGGATCACGCATCAGTTATACCGTCAAGCGTGACAGTCCAAGAATTGTTTGGAGTTTAAAATGAGAACAGGGCTAGAGTCTCGATGGCCCATCAATGACAGTTCATTTTATCCGGCATTTTTCCTCCAAAGACCAAATAAAGGATGCTGCCAGGTTTGATTACATCTGGAACCCAGGATGGTGGAAGGTGAGGTGAGAGTATCACACTGCAACAGGCTTTAAAGTGTTATAAAATTGCTGCTGTTTAAAATACTTCCTGTGCACAGCAGCCTGAAGCTACAGCAAATGAGAGTTATACTAATTCTTTAGCCAGTGAAACATTGAGGTAGCTTAACTCTTCTTTTGACATAAATAAAAGTAAAATATTTAAAAATGAGAACATCAACAGCAATTAAGATGAGAAACCATGTCCCCATGTCATTTGAAAAAAAATTAACCTGGATCACGCATTTATACCTTCAAGCGTTTTATATTTTAAGAATTATTTTATTTATTTGAGAACAGGGAGAGAGATGGCTTAGCAGTTAAGGCACTTGCCTGCAAAGCCAAAGGACCCAGGTTTGATTACCCAGGACCCATGTAAGCCAGATGCACAAAGGGGGTACATGTGTCTTGAGTTCATTTGCAGTGGCTGGGAGCCCTGGCGTGCCTATTCTCTTTCTCTCTCCGCCTCCCCATGCCTATCTCCCTCTCTCTCAAATAAATAAAAGTAAAATATTTAAAAATGAGAACATCAACAGCAATTAAGATGAGAAGGTGCATATATATTTAAAAAAAAACAACAACAGAATTTTACCTTCTTAAAAAGTAGTGGAGGGCTGGAGAGATGGTTTAGCAGTTACACACTTGCCTTTGAAACCTAAGGAACCAGGTTCGAGGCTCGATTCCCCAGTACCCACATAAGTCAGATGCACAAGGTGGCGCATCATGTATCTGGAGTTCGTTTGCAATGGTTGGAGGCCCTGGTGCACCCATTTTCTGTCTGTTGCTCTCAAATAAGTACATTTTTAAAAAAATTTAAAAATATTTTAAAATAAGTAGTAGTGGAATTCTGTCATGAGGAGTCCACTTTTTTTTTTTTTTTTTTTTTTTTTTTTTTTTTTTTTGGTTTTTCGAGGTAGGATCTCTCTCTGGTCCAGGCTGACCTGGAATTCACTATGTAGTCTCAGGGTGGCCTCGAACTCACTGCGATCCTCCTACCTCTGCCTCCCAAGTGCTGGGATTAAAGGTGTGCGCCACCACGCCCGGCTTTTTATGAGGAGTCCACTCTTAACTGAACACAGCGTGCTCATTTCTGTGCAGGTCTATGTGAGTTGTGCCTTTTGCTTTCCTCTCGCCTAGTATAGCTGCTGGCTGGTTCTCACCGGCTGCTCCCTCAGTTCTTGTCCAGCTGCCACGCACAGTGCCTCACATCTCCAGGTCACGTGCCCTAGGAGATCGTGGCAAAATGGCACACACTGGACACATTTGTATCACACTTTATTCTTTAAAAATGTTTTAAATTAAGAAATAATTAAAACTCAATTTATGACATTTTCTTTAAAAAATAAAAAAGATGATTTGAAAACAATGAGCTGTCCGGTCTAGCACTGGGAGGCTTGAGTTTGGTTGGGGCTTATCAGGGGAAAATGGTGTCTCCTGGCTAGCCTCGCTCATTTATGTAACCCACTTTAACCTATGAGACATGTGCTCAGGGAAGGTTCTAGGCTCAAAGGGGAGTAACAAGTAACAGATATTTCCATTTATATCATTGGCATGAGAAATCCTCAGCTTTTAGAAGTTAGAAACCTCTTCTATCTGTCTTGGGATGTCCACTCCCCCCATGCTTTATAAATGTTTATTGAATTGGAAGGAAATTCAAGCTAGGCAGAGGATTTTGGCAGTTGTCTGCAGGATGCTTTCAGGCGCATGCTGAACATTGGGAAAAGGCTATAACCTAAAGTAGGGTTGAGAACACAGACTGACACAGTGACAGGGCATTGACCTAGAAGGGACCCTGAAGGGGAATTTGAATAAAAGTCCATTGCATTGAGCGGCTGATGTAATGTGAAGGAGAAGAGTTTGGAGCCGTAAGAAGTAGCGGTGCCATCAGTCCAATGCAGAGGCATGAAGCTGCGTGTCTGGAAGTCTCTCTGTCCCAGCCCCAGTCTTTGTATAGGAATGGAATTTGAGGTCTGATTATATTGAAACAGTGAACATTAATATCTATTCTTAGAAATTTTCCTTTATGTTTTAATCCCAGAGCTAAGACCATCAAGAATACAGTCTCTGTGAATCTGGAACTAACAGCAGAAGAATGGAAGAAGAAATATGAAAAAGAGAAAGAGAAGAACAAGACCTTGAAGAATGTTCTCCAGCATCTGGAGATAGAGCTGAACAGGTGGCGGAATGGTAAGGCTGAACAGAGGGCAGGAGGAGGCACAAGCATATGCCTCTTTCCTGTGGCTGTTGGTACCTGGGAGGTTCTTGGAAAAGGAGATGGTTGCAGAGGCTTTATTATTCCCTGGAACGGTGCCCCACCTCATTCCATCCTGAGGCCAGAGCACATTGCTGTGGACCAGTGACTATGACATGGTGGCTTAAAATCTTATTCCAGTGAATTTCCTTGATTTACTGTCTTGCACTCTCTGGAATCCCTGTGTGAGGATTAGAGGGCAGCTCCCAGACATTGTGGCTCTGATTGCTTTGACTAAATGAAAACTGTTATTCATTCCAGAAAGTTTTGTCATTGATCCGGGGTTAAAAGTCATCTGTGGCAAATCCTTGCCTCTTTTCATCTACTTCATTGTCATGTTCTCCTTCGGAGCCCAAAATAGCGGGCTGAAGAAGCCCTGTGCTAAAATGGAACCTGACAGGCCCATTTCGTGACTAGTTTTCCTTTTCCCCCAAAACAATCTCATTGGTTTGTTCTGTGGAAGAAAATATCTCAGAGCTGATGTGCTGTGGGTGGGTGGTCTGTGGGCGTGAGGTGTTAGGAGGGGTTTCCAGAGCCCAAAGCAGACAAATTATTTTAGGGATTTTAATGTTGTGACAGAGCTTAGAAGGTTAAAGTCTGTTTTTTTTTTTTTTTTCTAGTTTTTGGATGGAAGTGAGGCAGGTTGGAGGTATGTGTGTATCAGGGATGGAAATAGCCGGAAGTGGCTGAGATCCTCTGCTGCCATGATTAGCATGTAGTTCAGATGCTGCCTCTGTGGGCTCTGGTGAGCATGGGAGGGAGACTGGGGGCTGCTGCGCAGAACTGGAGGTCACGTGCCAGTTACGCACTGCACAGTGAGCAGCCCATTTTCAGTGATTATGTCTGCCGCCGCAGTTAGCTAGTAAGGGTGGAGTGTCAGTGAGCTGCTTGCTTAATTAAAAAGCAATTATGTGGGAAACAAGAATTTAAGAGAGGATCAAAAACTGACCTAGTAGCCTAAATAACAGGATTCTTCCCTTTTTGGAAGAAATTTCAGCTGCATATGTGTTTTGAAAGCTGCTAGAATAATTGAATAACTCAGCACCTGGGCTGCTCTGGGGGGAGGGGGTGTTATTGCTAGCTCTGTGGTAGGAGAAGGGGGCTGGGGGGTAGAGAACGAGAGATGGGAAATGGCTTTGTGAAGTTTTGGTCTGTGGAATCCTCTTGGGTGAGTTTTCTGTTGGACAACGGGGACATTCAGTAAAGTCCTTCGAAGGGTTGAGGGGACTGGCCTTAGATACACTGTAGACTGGACAATAGCCTTGTTATTTTACATCCTTTCGTATCCCTTGCCAGGCTTTTAACAGTACAACCTCCCCTTCCTCATCTAATGCTGCCCTGTAGCATCTGCCCCTCCCTTGTTTGCCCAACTTGCTGCATGTGAGCAACTCTTTGTGGTGCTGAATCTTGCTTTTGGCCCCTCCACTTGGTATTATTTTAATTGCTTGTCCCATTTCACATTACCAATCTATTAAAAACATTTATTTTTTTTTGTGCCCTCTGGTGAGCTCCTATATAATTTGAGAAAGTAAGGCATAATTTAAGGCATATAATAGACTGTAGTAAATGCATGTTAAGTATTTGGTGTTTAATGTGTGTACTGTAAACAAATGGGCAATTGAGGATTTGTTCTGTGCTCTGAGCAGGGAGGTAGTCTCCAAGCACTGGAAGTACATGTGTGGTGATCGTCCATGCTGCGTAGTCCAAGAGCTGTTACTGAGCTCACTCAGAAGCCCGTGAAGGCTTCCTTGCATAAGTAACATAGAGAATCAACCTGAGAGAAGGAGAGAACGAGCTGGGTGGGACGAAAGCTCTGGGATAAGAGTTGGCTTTGGATAGAGGGAACTGTGTTTACCATGGAGGTTTGGGGTAGGGAACAGTGGCCTGAAGCGAGTTTGGGGGGGAAGGTAACTTAGTCCTCACAACGGGGTTTCGGTCATGACCTGGAAAGCAATGAGTAGTCACTTGGAAGTATTAGCAACCAAACACAGAGTGAGAGTTGCTCTTGGATGATCTGTTGGCTATGTCAGAGAACAGACTGGAGACGGCACAGAGGAGTCAGGTGATTTTCCTGGGGTAAGGCCATTGTAGTTGAATTGAGAAATTCACAGGGTTTGGTGAGGATTGACTATGGGAGGAAGGAGGCATCAGGATAGCTCTGTTTTCTGTCTTGTAAGTTGGGTGGAGGGCAGAACCATTCCTTGAAAGTGGAACTGGAAATACTGTACAATAGCCAGACTGGAGGCCAGGAGGTGAGGAGAAACACTGGGGTGCTGGTAACATCCAAAGGGAAGTGTCACATAAGAAGGTAGGTCTTCATGCCTGGAGTTCTGGCATTGCCTGAGCTGGAGAGGGAAACCCCTGAGGACCATGGAGAGTGAAGAGGTCAAGAGAAAAGAGGGTGAGATTGCCTCATTACCATGACACAGCTAAGCAATGAGCTAAGCACTCCTGAGAGTGCCAGCATTTGTCTTTAAAGATGACTTGTGTAGGGGAAAATGTCCTAAACACGGAGAACCTCTAGTGACAGATTGCATGCATGAAGAGAACTAGAGAGAGGGCAGTAAGGGGACGGGAGTGGTCTGAGGAGCAGCTATCAGTACAGAACGGCTGCAGGGACAAACTGAATCACATGATGTGTCAGAGATGCCACGTGGACAGCAAACCAAGCAAAACCAAGGTCTTTGTTCTCTTGCCAGAACTAGATGGCGCCCCCAAGTCTACAGTCTAAATAGAAGAGGTAGAACTCTAAGGCCATTTCTGTGGGCACGTAGAACCAGCATAGTGATTTGGATGTAGGCCAGCGGCATGAATGGGGAAAGTGCCACCCCTGAAAAAGGGGCTGGAAGCCCTTTGGTGATGTCCTGTGCACTATTCCAAGTCCTCATAGCTGAAGTCCTGAGGCATGGAGAGCATGTATAAATGGAAAGCCTGGATGATGTAGAGTCCATGAAATCCACTCAAATCAGAAAGGCATGATAGTGCCAACTTCTCTTGAAATCTGACATGCACACACTGGTTCTAAACTTGTAGGAGGCAGCTACTCGTTTTTCCTCCACATTTCCTGGGTATTGATGTTTTTACCTTGTAGTCGGAGTGCTAGGAGCCTTGTCAGTTCTGTGTTCTCCTTGGGAAAGAGATGTCTTTCTTTCCTTGCAGAGTGTGCTCATAATCAAAACATTTCACTGCTCTAGCTGAGAGAGCAAGAAAGGAGAAGTTGTGCGTGTGCATGTGGGTGCCTGTACGTGCTCGAGCTTTTCCCCACCTTCTGTCACAGGGACTACCATGGCAGTAGGAAATCAATTGCAAATCAGGTGCAGGCAGATCATGTAAATAAGGCAGACAGCTCTAATTCATTTGGCAGTGACACTGACTGGACAGTGCCTCAGGACGAGGCAATGCTTTGCCCAGCATCATTAAGAACTGTGAAATACTATCCTATTACATGCCCAGAGGGTGGTCTAAGTACGGATTCCCAGTTCTTGAAACTTGATGGGTTCTATAGGTTAAAATTTTGTGTCCACTCAAAGGGTGTGCTGAAACCGTACTCTGAGGTATTTGGGGGAAGTGTTTTTGGGGAGGTGATCATTCTCGAGGGTTAGTATCTTCATGAGTCCTAAGAGAACTTAGACTTTCGGCTTTGTTGGGAGATAATGAGCTGTCAACTGTAAAGCCAAGAGAGAACCTTTCGCAGAACAGGGCTGTGTTGGCACTCTGACATCAGACTTCAGCCTCGGAATTGTGAGAAGTTGATTTCTGTTGTGTAGACTCTCCCCTTCCCCAGTCGACGGTACTTTGTCGTAGCAGTCCCAGCTTCCCTGAGCATTCCAGGCTGGGTAGTTCTCTCCTGGGGGCGCAGTTGGGCCTTCATTCGTGGAGGAGGACCTGTGACTCAGAGCATGTCTTCTGCAAGTCTTAATTCATTTCTGACACTGCTGTTGAGACAAGCTGGCTTTGCACATGTACGTGGTGGCTTAAGGAGAGACAAAGGCAGGGGGGAGGAGAGCCATCCATAACCTGACTCAGTTCTCCATGGTGTCAGTTAAGGTCCTCATGTTGCAAGCAGTAGTGATTGATTATCCCCAGTTTAAGCCAAAAGAGAATACATGAGAATGGACAGAAAGGATCCCAGGCTCCAAAGAGCAGCTGAGAAGTCAGGCTGATATGGGGCCAGGGAAAGGCAACAGGAACAAATTGGCAGGCCTCATAGGGCCACACCTGGAATGAATCCCCTCCAGATGCCCCCCCCAATGTTATTATTATTGTTTTGGAGATTTGGAGGCCTGTGATAATAGTGGGAACAGTGTTCTTGGTGTTGCCTGGCTGGTTAACTGTCTGAAAAGACTACATGCAATCGAGGGGGAGTTACTGCTGTTAGAATGGATATCAATGGCTGAAAGGCAAGCAAGGTCCACCACAGTCTACTAGTGACACCTTGTGGGCCAGAATCAATTGCTATTTGCTCAAGGATCAGAGAGATGGAATTGCAAGAAAATGGACATTGTTCCTTTCTTTTTCTTTTTATTTTTTGCACACTGTGTTACAACACAGTGTTGTTTAAAATGTGTGGAAAGTACTTGAGCAAACCAATACATGGAGATTTAGATACCTGAAGTCCAAGTGAGTTACTGGCTTCCAGGTCAGCCCTGCCTCTTCTCCATCTGTCGGGATAAATCTTGACAGGATGGGGAAAGGACTGAAGGCCAAAGGCACGATGCTGAGAGGTGTCTCTGTACGTGCTCACTTCTCATCCTTTGAACTGAACACTTAAAAAAACTCAAGCAAGTCCAGCTTGGTGGTTCACATCTGTAATTCCAGCACTCTGGAGGCAGAGGCAGGAGTATTACAAGTTCAAGGTTAGCCTGGGCCACAGAAAGATCCTGTTACAGAAAGAAAACTTGACAAAACTAAACCAAACTTTTTACAGAGGTTCATGTCAGAAAAAAAGACCAGAAATCCAGGTGTCAGGAAAGTGGGGAAATGCAGTCTGAAGAGTCTTTTCTGTTGAATAATTAAATAGGAGGTTAATACAGTGGCTATAGATTTGCTTCGTCTGCAGAATTCATGCCATAAGTCATGTCAGCACCACCAAGCCTAGCTCAGTCTATACAGCTAGTTCCATTTGGGGTTTTGGTGCAACTGTAGGAGGATTAGAACTGGATATGATTGGCTATGTTTTGTTTTCTTGAGACTGTGCTGCCCAGGTTGGTCTTGAGTTTTTAGTCATCCTGGGTGGTGGAATTTCAAGTGTGCACCACCATGCACTTTGACAGTTATTCTTGGAGCATGAAATACGTAGGAGACGCTGCTCGCCTTGGCTGTGTGATTGTGGAGGGCTCAGGAATTAGCACTGCAGTTGAGATATCTAATTGCCAGGCCCATCTTTGTCTTTAGAGCGTGCAGCTAAAACCAGTAGAAAGACTGACTGCTCGGAGAAGCATGAGGCCCATTCAAGGGGTCATGAATGTAAAAAGTGCTCACAGTCCTGGGGAACCAGTTAGAAAATTTATTAGAAAATCACTCTAGAAAGATTCAATGACTGTCATAAGCTGCTTACAGTATTTTCAGGAATCACGGTGGAGGATGCTATTTGTATGCAAAACGACCTCATAAAAGCAGTGAATTATTTTCAGCCTCACATTTCTGTAATGACATCTTGTAGCCAGCTGCTCTTGCCCATCTGGCAAGTTAAAGATTTCCTTTTAGTGTCTTTGATATAGAAATTACCGTTAGGTCTGCCACTGGGCATATTTAATTGGTATTAAAACAAAACACCTCGTTTGCCAGCTCTACGGTGGTTTCTGGTGGAAGCTGGGAGTGACCAAAATCTCTGCCCTGGACTGGCTGAGAGAATGTAATTACCTCTCTGTGTTCTCTGAGGCTTTAGGAACTCAACTTGGGAAAGGATAACTAGCTTGTTGCTATTTCATGTGTGAAATTTTAATGATTTCTTGGCAATCTAATGGCTTTCTTATAAGAGAACAAAAATCCTATTTTAGAATTTTTAACTAATAGACCTAATGAGATTTTTTTTATTAGTCTGCCATTCTCCTCTATTGCAATTGATAGATTTCTATTTTTTTTTTTTTTTTTTTTTGCAGAAATGTTATTTATGCTCTCTGGGGGTTTTCATTTTATAATTAGAATGTTCTGCAAGCCCTATAGGTAGGCTCCAAGTGAATGCTCCTGTGTAAACACAAATCTTTTTAGTCCTTAAAGGTAATTACATCTGACAGTAGTAAATGCCAGGATGCTCATTTAAAGAAGGGGAAGGGCCCAGGTCAGGGAAACCTTAAAGTCTAGAAAAATTAGGTCTTACCAAGGTTATGAGCCTTTTTCCTATAGACTGCAGGCCTGAGCCTCAGGGGCTAGACTGAAAGAAATCTGCTTTTAATAAAGTAGAGGGAAAATAAAAATAGGTGCTAATCTTCATTTGGTGGTCCTTCTCCCTCCAGCTGGTTTCAGGAGGTATTCGTCCTGGGTTAGTTTGCAGCTGTCTGCCCTGTTACAATCAGTTATTCTGTAGTCACCTCGTGGGGGCTGCTCCTGCCTCTCAGTCCACTGCAGTGCAGGGAATCTTCTCGATTAACACGGTGAGATTGCCATGGAGACAGGTTGCCTGGTGTCAGGCCTTGCATGGTGTTGGGAATTTACAGTTCCCAGACGTCTCTGTGAGCCGGACAGTATAGTTACCAGGGGCGCTTCTGGAAGTCATTTCCTCGGTTCTTTGAAGGGCAGCTGTGTTTGGAAACCAGCTCTTGGCTCCTCTCTGGACAAGAGCTATACTGCATTTCTTTCTGCATATTGCTGGTTTGTTCTTCTCTGTCTGAACGGCTGCTACAAAAAAATAATCCTGACTGCCTGACCTTTAGAATATAAGAGCCAAGAGCTTGCTGTGTACATGTAGCTTTGTGGGAGACAGGCTGAAGCTTTGATTCGGAGACTTGTTCGTGAGACATTGGAAAGTCTACTGTAGGTTTCAGATAATAAAAATAAACCTTAAAGGGACTTGCACAATTATAGTGTTTTATTTTTGAACTGAGCTCCAGCCACAAAGCCATTTTGAAGATGCTGTAAACATTAATATTAGACTAAGTTAAAAAAATAATTTAACCGCCAAGCCTTGAAAGTTGGATATGTCAGGGAGAAGAGGGGGGAAGAGATGGACTTTGAGCAGTAACAACATTTGTACTTTTTATGTTTAGTCCCATACATCTTTAGAACAAGTCTGTGACAATGGCAATATGATTTTCTATTCTCCTTTACAAAAAGCAAGCCAAGAGGTTACTCAGGACATGGGCCTGTGATTAATGAGGCACGGAAATGGCAGTGTGGCTTGAGCATCCTTCCACAGTACCGGAGATGTTTATGAGTCTATTGATCTTTTGCAGGGGGCCCCCACGGCAGCGTTGACAGCTTGCTGGACCTCTGTAGACTGGCACATCACTTACTTCTGAGTGATGCTCTAATTTCTCAATGACAGGACAGCTTCAAGGGAAGTCATGTCTATGACTCTTGGTTCAAGCAGGTCACTTATAGGCCATAAATGCACCTCTGGCCCCTGCTTGCTCCTATGAAAAAATTAAAAAAATTTTAAAAACACACTGAGTAGCTTCTCAGTTCACCTTGCCTCAGGATGCCATTGCCTGTCCAGTGATTTGGAACCCAAAACACAGGGAATATATCTCTTGCAGGTGTATGTTTTTGTGTCTTGTCTCTCCCTACAGTGTATGAGCCTGCGGACATTATGTTTATGGTGTGGCTGCTTCTCTGCTGTAGTAGAGTTAAGAACTGTACCATCACGCTGAAGCAGGAAGGTCAAATTCATAGTGTACTGGTTGCGGTTCACGAAGTTTTAAAGCAATACTTGAAAAATTAGAAATACAGTTATGGGAAGGACATTCGCTAAGGTGTTAATAGTGAATTTCTCTGGGAGTTTGGAAACAGATTGAGAAAGGAGAGGAAAGAAGGCTTTAAAGTTCTAATCTGTTTGCTATTGCTTGAGTTGAGAATATTCTGAATTATTTGTGTGGTTAGAAAATTTTATCTATTTTCCCTCCTCCACCCATCTGTCTACCCATTCATCTATCTGTCCATCTGTCTTACTGCTCAGATAGCCCATGGGTTTAACAGGCTATAGAGAATATAGATCCTTTAGTTGGATGAAATCCAGTCCTCACACTAAAGTTGTTGATGGATGCTTAAAGCCAGGAATTGGAGTTGAGTGAAATAATGATTTGGTTCAGGTTCAATTCAAAGGTTACCATGATATTCTGGTTTTATTTCAGGTCAGTAATTTCAGAAAAAGACTTAAGCATAGTGAAACACCATTAAAAAGGAAGAACCTGGTAGCTCACTTTATATTCAGCATAGTATATTTATGCTAGGTTTTGCTTCAAGTTGCCACTTTAGATGGAACTGTGATACAAAGTAAAATCACTGGTATTACTTGATATGGAGGTCTACATCCCCCCAAAACAGTAAAGCTGAGCTACCATAGTGTTGTTTCTATTAAGATAAATGTGAAGTGCTCCTGTGACTTCTGTGAGCATGATAAATACTATTAAGGAAGGCACAGATTAATATGTTATTTCTTTGCCTCCTTCCTTTCTTCCTTACCTCCCTCCCTCCCTCCCTTCTTCCCTCTCCACTTTTTCCCCTCTTTCCTTCCATCTCTCTTCCCTATTCCTAATTGCCTTTGACTCAGGGCATTTTTCTGAAGAATGTTCAGAAAATGGATTTTACAGGATGAGAACCTGAGTGAGGCTTGGAACTTCACGGATGCTCAAAGCCTGTAGTGGAATGAGTGTGAAATTGCTGATCAACACTGTGACGGAGACGTGTGTAGTTTCAGTTTGCTTTCCAGTAAGATAGTTGAGAGACTCAGTTGGGCCATGTAGTGTTCGTAGAATCTGTTTCATGTACTCACTCTGTCTTTGCAAGGTGATTTTCAAGTTAGAGATAGCCCTTGGCCAGCTGAGAATGACATTTGTTCTCCCATTTGCATCATGGAATTCGGCAGCGTTTCTTTTGAAGGGCCAACAAACCCCATTCTCCAGGCTGAGAACTGGTGTGTAGGGTCTCACCACAATATTCTAGACTGGCTGCTTTTTTCTTTTCCTAGGAGTACCTGACATCATAAGAAATTATTCTATTTGAACTCTCCAGCAGAGCCAATTAATTCTGACTTCCTGGGGGAGAGTATGGCAGGAGAGTGTGTGTTGTGCAGCACCCCTTGAATCCCTCGGTCCAGGCTGTCCTGACTTCTCCCACTAGCGCAGAGTCTCAGATTGGGAGGATTCAGGCCCCACGGTGTTCTGTTTAAACAGTGGCGTGGTGTTCCTTGACTTCGCTCTTTCTACTAATGGCACAGTACCATAATTAGTTGGTAATTAGGATGCCTCAGAGGTCTGTTTCCCTTTCAATCAGTGACAAGAGAGAATATGAGTCTAGTAAGCCCCAGTATATTTCTTAACAAAAGGAGAATAGATGCAAAAATGTCAAGGCATTGCTGCAAGTTGGATTCGTTAAGAGCTGTACAGCCAGTAGAACCAGCTGCTTCTGTGATGCATTCCAGGGTCAGGGGAGTTGTCTTCCCTTGTCTTGTTTTGGTCAGTTAACTGTGACCTTTCTCCCCAGATAGAAAGAACATGGACTTTAGCTCTACACAAGAGCTCCTCGTTGTACCCTTTGTGCATTTGTCACCAGGAGTGACTGTTCCTAGCACTCTTTCTGGAGGGTGACATGCTTGCTTTCTCTAGTCCTCAGCCCCTCTTTGCTGTGTTTTTCAGGAGAAGCCGTGCCTGAGGATGAACAGATTAGTGCCAAGGACCAGAAGAACCTGGAGCCCTGTGATAACACGCCCATCATTGACAACATCACGCCTGTCGTGGCTGGCATCTCTTCCGAGGAGAAGGAAAAGTATGACGAGGAGATCTCCAGTCTGTACCGACAGCTGGATGATAAGGTCTGTGGTTGTTACTGGAGGTTTAGGGCAAAAGGCATGGCTCTGGTGGCCCCCAAAAGACTCAGCTCATTCCTAGTAGGCCAGTTAAAGAGACAAGTTATGGAGAAAAGCAAAGACAATTCTGATCAGAATAGCCACATTGGGTAGAGGAACAGATAAAGGAGGCCAATTTCAGGGCACTGACAGGAGCTTTGAGGTTAAACTGAAGAAGCATGGTAGCAGGGGACAAGAGGTTTGCTTGGCGATACAGTCCTGGGCAAGGTGTGGTCTGGTTGATCATTATCTCAGTTCTGGTTCTGCAAGATGAAGAAGTCCGCATTGTTTGAAGACAACAAGCATGTTCTCAGAAAGTGATTGCTGTTGTTTGGGGATAGGTGTCATCACAGGGTGCTCTTTCTGCAGGGCTCTGCTGTTATTGGAATCCTGGGTGACTACAGATTTAGAACAATGACTGGATGTCTTCAGGTGTCTTTAGAGGAGTCTGGAATAGGGCTTTGAAAAAGCTGATTAAAAAAGACTTCAATTACTTTTATCTTGGTGCCTTCAGCCTTGAAGGGGCATGAAATGGCTTAGGTAATCTGAGTTTGTAGATAGAGATATTCTGAGTAATTTACATGCTTTTGCAGTTAGCTTTGTGTTGCTGGAAGAAAACAACTAACCAAGAGCAGCATGTGAGAGGAAAAGGTTTATTTTTGCTTACAGACTCTAGGGGAAGCTCCATGATGGCAAGGGAAAATGATGGTATGTGCAGAGGGTGGACATCACCCACTGATCAACATAAGGTAGATAATAGCAGCAGGAGAGTGTGCCAAACACTGGCAAGGGGAAGGTGGCTATAACATCCATAAGCCTGCCCCCCAACAATTCATCACCTCCAGGAAGCTCCAATTCCCAAATTGCCACTAGCTAGGGACGTAGCATTCATAACACCTAAGTTTATGTGGGACACTTGAATCAAACCATCGCATTCTGCCCCTGGCCCCTATCAACTGATATCCACACATGATGTAAAATGTAATGCATTCAGTACGACTTTAAGGGTCCCCATAGTTTTTATCAATGTTAATGATGTTCAAACATGCCCATAGTTCAAGGTGTTTTAACTGAGCTGTAATAGCAAAAACAAAACAAAAAAAAAAAAAAAAAACAACCATAATGGCACAGAATGACATTCACACTGCAAGAGATGAAATTAGGCATAGCAAAGAAATAAGATTTAAATACAAGAAATACAAGATTTAAAACAGACGAGGCAAACATAAAACTCTGCAGCTCCAAGCCCGACAATTCTAACCAGTGACAGGTCTTTAGAGTTATATTTCCACCCCTCCAACTAGGCTACTCGAAGTCCCAGAAAATTTCATCTGGGGCTGGCAGCCATCCCATAGTCCTGACGTCTCCATTGTGTCCCTACTGCAACCCACGGTTCATCATCATGGCTCCATTGGGCCACCACTCAGGTAATAGCCAACAAGCCTGCTTCACACTGCCCATGACCATTTCCAAGAAACAAAATCATGTTGCAAATTCAATGACTCTGTTTCCTGCATTTGTTCTACTCCATAGTACCAGGTGGGCTACCAATTTTTTAATCCAGGACAGGATAAAACTTTGAAGAACAAGACACTCCTTCAGCACTCAGGCCCCTTCAAAAGAGTCTGCATTCTCTTCCTGGTGTTCCCAGGTAGATCAGCTGGCCTAATCTCAAACAATTGTAGCTGAATGGGCAGTAGTTTTTGCCCAAAGGGTTCATTTCTTCCTGTGCCATATCCTTCTACTCATACCAGTCCATTTCTATGCAATGCAACCTTGTACAAGTTCTCTGGACATGGGCATAACAGCAAGCCTGTCACATACACTGCTTTTAGCCCAGTTTGGACATAGCTCTTTCTTCCACTCATAAGCCAAACTTCACAGTCCATGGTTCTTACTGCATTTAAGTCTTTCAACTCTGATCAGAATAGTCCATCAAGCTGTACTTACAGCACTGCAAGGCATCTTTTAGGCTAAGATTTCAAGTTCTTCCACATTCAAAGCAGTTCCAGAAGGCTGAAGCTACAGAATAAGGTTTCTAGAAGTAATGATCCCACTTCTCAGTACCAACTTAACTGTTGCAGTCAGGTTTACATTGCTGTCATAAAACACTTGACCAAGAACAGCTTGGGGGAGGAAAGGGGTTGTTTTGGCTTACAGACTCGAGGAGAAGCTCTATGATGGCAGGGGAAAAGGATGGCATGAGCAGAGGGTGGACATCACCTCCTGGCCAACATCAGATAGACAACTGCAGCAGGAGAGTGTGCCAAACATTGGCATGGGGAAACTGGCTAGAACACCCATAAGCCTGCCCCCAACGATATAGGAAGCTCCAATTCCCAATTTGCTACCAGCTGGTACCTAGCATTCAGAACACATAAGTTTGTGGGGGACACCTGAGTCAAACCACCACACACACCAACATGCAGAGCTAAGCAGGTGAGTGACTCAAAGTAAAGGGGACAGATAGAAAATGAAGTCGGCCAGTCAGGCTTTCATCCTGCTTTTACTTACCTTATATGTCCAAGTGAGTCAGTGACTTTTAGCAAAAGTAGTTTCTGAGTGCCTGTTACATGCAGCCAGACATTTATTGTCCCTGCTCTGGTCCAAGGACTAAGAAGGTAGCAGGCCCTGATAGCACCAAGTCCCCTGGAGCTAAGGCAGGGCTGCAGACTCATCTGCTGTGCATCTTCCAGATACCTATGCTATCTCTGAATGGGCAGGCCCAGGGAGCTGTATTACTCCAGAGTCTCTGCACCGAAACCTTCTTGGAAGTTTGATTAGAAGAAAGTGTATTAATGTAGTGAGACAGGCAAGGCCTGTTTAGCATCTTTGCTTCTAAAATCTTGCTGTCCTGATTACAGGCGAGTAGGCCTGGGTGAGCATCATGACTGTGTTTAATGCTCTCTTTCTTTCCTCTGGGCCTATCCCTCTCCTTGTATAAACTTCATCAGTAGCCCTAGTGAGGGGCAAGGTGGTGGCTCCCAAAACTCAAACGTGAGTTTAATAATGTAATGCTAAGGCCCTGAGACGAGGACCTTATCATATTATAGACTGATGGCCTCACTCTTTGTGAAGCTCTGTTCAGGGGCAGATTACTGATTGAAGTCAGTTGAATGTGCTAATTGGGGACGTTTAATTTTTATAACAAACTTTAGGACTCAAATAGTCATGTAAGTGTATAAAGTGGAATAGAGGAAATAGAGACCTTGGAAGAACATGTATCATTCATTCCCAATAAAGGTCGAGTTAGGAATCTCAGGGGCATAGGAAATTAAATCAGTGTTTCATGTGATCTTGGCATATTGCCCTTGGACTATTGTAAATCCTTTCAGTTAATTTCCTCAAGGTTGCTGATCTTTTCAGTCTGATTGAATCTTTTCTGCTGTGATTTAGCTTAGGTGCTTTGGGACACCTCTGGCTTGGATATAATAGCTTTGTTATGTTAACGTTGCCATTAATCTTGCAGACCCCTGTCTTTGGGGTAAAGCTTTAGTCTGTTAGCACCTTGACAAGCTGAATGTGACCTGTTGCCGTAAGGAAGCTCTTTCTGCTTGTTTGTGATTCTGGGAGTTGCTTTATATCCAAACATTAAACCAGGGTCGTCCTATCTTCCTGAAAACACATTTCACAAAATATCCATACCCATGAGAGCTGAGTCCTTTGTCCTTCATGCTCTGGACATACCTCTATTTTTACTCAATTTTTATAGTCCAAACCTCAAAGAAAGTAAGAAAAGGCACATTAACAATAACTTACTAGTTTATACAACTTCTTAATTTCTCCAAAGAGAAATTAATAAAAATTAATAAACAGAATTAAGACCCCATACAGTTTTCCTCCTCATTGAACAATTGGTGGGGTCATTTTTAGTAACCTACATATCCTTGGAAAATAGGTCAGAGTTGACTCTGTGTTCTTTTCTTGGAGTAGACGTCTGCAGTGATTTGGAACTGGCATCACTGTGACGGCATAAGGAGCTTTCACTGATCTGGGAAGGAAGCTCCAGAATCTCAAATGCAGCTTCTGGAACGAGGCAGAAAAAAAAAGGAGCTCAAAGCTGTGGAAGTGCCAGGTGTGAGGCATTCCGCTGGTGGATGGAGAGCTGGGCTCTAGAGTCACTGTCTCCCCTGGTGATCAGTCCAGAGCACTGTTTCTTTATTATTTCCTATAACATATGTCTTGAAAACTTGCACTGAACACAGTTCAAGGTCAGCACTTGTGGCCCATTATAGGGTGATGCTGGAGATGTGGGAGAGAACAGGAGCCAGAGCCGCAGCCTTAGGAGGCATCAAAGCTTGTCGTCTGCCTGGGTAACTCTGCTGGTCAACTACCTGATTATATTCTATCAGCTGTCATTCTTCTTTGTTCTTCCAAAGGTTCTAGAAGGTATTTTCATGCTTCTAAAAGGTGGTTTGATACTTGAGAATGTGAGTTGGGACACAGTATCGTCATAGACTGCTGAGTAGTAGAAGGAAAAGCATGGGTGTGGGAAGACTTATCTACAGCGGTTACATGACTGACCCAAGTCCACGTAGCCTTGTAGGTGGCAGAGCTGGAAAGAGGTTACATATGTCTAGGCTTCCAGTCCCATGCTCATTTTATTTTGTCCTTAGCCCTTTTACTAAGGAACTAAGTGAATCTTTTGTTTGTTTTTCAAGGTAGGATCTTACTCGAATCCAGGCTGACCTGGAATTCACTATGTAGTCTCTGGGTGGCCTCAAACTCATAGCAATGCTCCTACCTCTGCCTCTTGAGAACTGGGATTAAAGGCGTGCACCACCACATCCAGCCTAAGTGAATCTTTTTAGGGTATGGTGGGAGAAAGATGACATGGTTTTCTCTAAGCTATATTTCTGTCCCTCTATGCTGCTTCTCAGGGGTCTAAGGATGGACAGTATCCGAGGGCCCAGGAATGTGATGGAAAAACATGTCATATGGAATTGGATTCAGCTGGTGCCGTGCCTGTTAATGGTTCTTTTCTCATCTCTAGCACAGGCATCACATCACACCTGTCACTTCAAAAGGTTGCAATGGGCTCTCTTATGTAATCGGTGTTTTAAAATATTGTTTCCCTCCTGGCGAGTCCTTTCCCATGTGGGCTCTGCTTGAGGGCAAAGCCACATCACATGTGACTTCAAAGGGGTGGCAGTGCCACAGGGGCTGAGAACAGAGTTATGACACAAACAGATTGATGCTGGCACTGTTTTCTCTCTGGCTTCTTGTCACCTCTCCAGTGGTACTTTACTAATGGAGATCTAGAAGGGGCAATAAATTTAAGTAAAACTGCGCCTTGATTATTTATTGTGCTGATTACTGTTGCAGCAAAACCATCTAGAATCAAAGGTTACCAGTGACCTTTTGTTGCCTGGAGGTGACCACATTATTTCATGTATAAGAAAATCAAATTGTGAGGTTATTTTCTGGAAAGTTCTTTGACATCTGTTATCTCTAGACTAGATCTTTATAGTTGGTTCAAAGCAAGCATGCTTCAACATGTACCAGATATGTACTTGATATATGGAAGGTACAACACACTTATTTTGAAAATTTTAGGAAATTAAAATGAAATGGAAATAGACAATATGAAATGCTTGCAAAATTATCTAATAAAAGCAGATCTAGCTTGGGAAATGTCTCTTGTATGAGTAGTTTGTGTTCTTCGTAATGGCCTGTTCTTCATCCTTCCCAGGTGAAGCTTGGACCTTGGCTTTTCATTGCATCTTAAAAATAGCTGCGTCTCAGCTTGTCACCTGTCAAGGAGGAAGCCTACATGTTCAGGCTTTGAAATGAGTGCAGTAAAAGAAGAAAGAGTTCACCCACTCTTCTCTCATTATTTCTATCACTCAGGGCAGGTTTTTTTTTTTTTTTTTTTTTTTTTTTGTCTTGGGGTAAGAGATGTGATGGTAGCTCTCTGATATTAAATTTGGGACTTTTATGTTGAGCTGTTTAATATTTATGTGCTGAGGAGCAAAATCGTGAACTTGTTCCTGCTAACTGACGTACTAAGTGTCTAAGTAGAAGAGAAAATATGCTGTACAGAATAGTCAGCCGTGGAAGTATCATTTCTTGGCAGTTTCCCCATGGTGTAATTTCTCCAATTCTTCTGCCAGAAATCTGAGTTGGGAAGGAAAGTCAGTATTATTTCTTTCATACAGCCATCCAAGAAGCATTGATGTAAAGAATCCAGCGCTAAGAGGATGTTTCTAAGCAGAGGAATGAGACGAAAAGGTGTGGAAAGAAAGGCCGCAGTCCAGAGCAAGGCCACGTAGAGCTTGAACGGCTGACCTTAGAATGCTGGGGCTATTCAGCATTAGCTATGTCATAGGTTAACGTGATTCAAATGTTGGTTATAGACTCCAACAGACAGGAAAACAGGAGGCTCTGTGGCAAGACCCTTGGGTCAACCCCTCTCACCTCACCTGTGGAACAACTACAAAGCCAGGGTGAGGGAAGGGTTAATGTGCTGCTGGTGAAAATACAAAGAGAGGGCCTGGCACAAAGAGAACTGCAAAGACACTGAGCTGGACTTGACTGTGCTTGGGGCACAGACCTGTTATCAAATAGGACTTCCCTCTTATTTCTGAGTAATGAAGCCCTGTTGCCATTTTGTCACAGGCTGTGTTTGAAATTTCATTTGAAATCATGAAAATATGGCTGGGAAGGCTGAGTTTTGCAGAATAGCATCACACCCACCGCTTGCATGCTGGGAGCCGATGCTGCCCAGGGAGAGCGGAGGTCTTGTGGGACAGTGAGAAGTGGGCAGTCAGTGTGGCAGCAGTCCCTAGTGGCCAGCGAGGAGAAGGAGTACCTTTCCCATATCAGCCATGGCCTGAAAAGTAGGTGTACCCTGCAAATGGCCTGTGGGTTTTTTTTTTTTTTTAAATTGGTAGCACAGTTAACTTCTAATTAAGAGGGTGGTCTGCTGATGCTGCAAAGGCACTCTTACGAAAGGTTTCTCTAATCTCTAGAAGGCATGATAAGGAAATACTGGTCTTTCCTACCCATCAGTTGGCAGCATCCCTGGTCACTGTGCTTAACAGGGTTTGGACATCCTTGCATTATAATGCAGATAGTTAGAGATTTATTCCTTACTGCTTGAACTGGGAACTCTCATTACCTTTGTTTTGGGAAGAATTTCTGTGAAGTCCCTTTTGGTTCTTTTATTTTTTTTTAAGATTTTTTAAAATTTTTATTCATTTATTTATTTATTTGAGAGACAGAAGAGAAGGCAGACAGAGAGAGAGAATGGGCACATCAGGATCCCTAGCTACTACAAATGAACTCCAGACGCATGTGCCCCTTGTGCACCTGGCTTACATGGGTTCTGGGGAATCGAACCAAGGTCCTTAGGCTTTGCAGGCAAACGCCTTAACTGCTAAGCCATTTCCCCAGCCCTCCTTTTTGGTTCTTAAGTCCCAGACCTCTGAGTTCTGGATGAGCGGGACATGGGTCAGCTGTGGAGGTATACCATATTTCCCTCAGTATTTGGGAGCCCCACTTACCATGAGAGGTAGGTGAGGGGATGTACTAATCAAACAAGGTCCCAGAACTTCATTGGGCCAAACTGTTCCCTTCCATCTCATTATAAACAAACTTATAGAGGGCATCCTGGCATCTGGCTTTGGTAAGGAAACCAAGATATCAAAAATGACATAACTAAACAAAGAAAAATCAAACATGATGTTTCATTTCAGGATGATGAAATTAACCAGCAGAGCCAGCTGGCTGAAAAGCTAAAGCAACAGATGTTGGATCAGGATGAGGTAAAGAACACAATATATTTTTCTTCACAAAGTTCTTTTATTACTTTTTGTTGTGGCTGTTACTACTAGAAATTTAATTTGCAAAGCATTTTTTTTTAAACTGTGAATTACGTGATAATTTCTTGGTAGATTCTCTTTCAATGCCCATAAAAAGCTGATTGTAGCTGAATTTAGAAAATAAATATCTGGTCTTGTAAGAGTTCTGGGAATTGTGGAGTATTGCAGCTGTGTGATATACCCTTAATGCCGGGAAGACAGGCGCTTCTGTCCTGGTGATTGTCCCTTCTCATACCCTGCACAACAGTGCTCTGATATTTTAGGCTGTTTTACCTCTGTATATCAGCTACCTGAAATATTTTTATTAGCAAACAAAATAATGGTTTTCATTATGACATGTTCATAAATGTACATAATGAACTTTGATCATATTCACCCCTATTACTCCCTCTTGTCCCTCCTTCTCCTTCCTCTTCCTAGATTGCCCCCCTTCTACTTCCATGTCTTTTTAAAATCTGGACTGTGCATATGAGAGAAAATATGATATTTGTCTTGAGTTCTGCTTATTTCACTTAGCTTGATGATGTCTGTTCTATCTATTTTCCAGCAAATGATATGTTCTTTTTTGGCTGAATAAGACTCCATTGATCGTGCCTGTGTGTATCATATTTTCTTTATCCATTCATGTGTTGGAAGAGTCTGGCTCAGGCTTGCCATAGACTGTGTTCTTCTGCTGTTCTATAGGGAAAACAAAAACAAAATCAAAAGTAGAACATAGGAGAGGGGAAGCAACGAGAACCAGAATCCCATTACTGTATTACCATATATTTGATAACCTAAAAAGTAAACAAATTGCTTTCAGTCCCCCCCCCCCCGTGTCATTCACTTCTACAGTAAATGACTTTATTACACTGTTTTGCCAAGTAGTTTACAAGCAGGAACTCCTGCAAAGGACACCCAGCCAATCTATCAAACACAAATGAGGAGTGAGTCTGACTTAAGGTTCACCTCATTATTATTGTTATTATTTTGTTTATTCTTTAAGGTGCCTTTTGTTTCATTGCTAGAATGCTGCAGATTGGCCACATGATGCTGTGACAGCAGGTGGCAAGGTTTGATATTCTCAGCCTTGCCTTGCCACAGATGATGACTGACTCTGTGACCATCTCCTTCCTTTTCCTCTTTGTTCTACTTCATCTCCCTCCCTGGTTTAATGACTGTGCGTAAATACTTCCCTTGGTGGGGAGACAATATGTACCTTGGGAATCAAGCGAACCCCATTAAGTTATTTCTCTCTGAGGTACAGCTGAGGTCTCCTAGTTGCTTAGTGTTTTCTACCCTTTGCCTCCCCAGCTGCCTGGACTAAATTCCTTCTGAGAGAGCTCAATCAAGCTCTAACATCTTCCTTTTCTCTATACTTACAAGGCAATACATGAAGGGAAACCAGAATACAGCCATAAGAACAAGGTCATAAAAGCACCCACAAGCCCAGACACTTGCTTTTTAAACTTGTGTTAATGTTTGGAGTATATCCTTCTATACATTCACAATGCAGATTAAGAAAAAGCGACCAGCTACCTTTTTTTTTTTTTTTTTTTTTTTTTTCTGACATAGGGTTTTATTCTAGCCCAGGCTGACCTGGAATTCATTCTGTAGTCTCAGGGTGGTCTCGAACTCATGGCAATTCTCCTACCTCTGCTCCCCGAGTGCTGGGATTAAAGGGATGCGCCACCACACATGGCTTCCAGCTACCTTTTAAATATGGTTTTGGTGGCTTTGCAATCAACTTGTATACGGTATTATATCATAACACTGTATTAAAAAACTATGCAAGTATTAGGATACTGACTGGCAATGATACCCTCATCTTTTGCTTAACACATGGATAGTCTCCCAGCTATAATGCAGTGGTTTTTGAAGTTCATTCTTTGATAGTTCATTCTTTGACTTAAGTGGAAAGGCTTTAAGCTAAAAGAATAAAGGGGACAGATTTTTGAAATAACATGTAAAACTGTTTAGCATCTGTAACACACAATGAGGTTTCCTGCCATCCTGAGCTTTTTCCAGCTTCCTTTCTTATTCTGGCTTTCAACTGTTTTATGTGGGTAGAGCATAGACCATAGGTCCTTGACCAGTGGATTCACCAGCTCCATGCCATCTCCTTCCCCCAGCTTCTAGCTTCCACAAGGAGAGACTACGAGAAAATACAGGAAGAGCTGACTCGCCTCCAAATCGAAAATGAGGCAGCCAAAGATGAGGTGAAGGAAGTGCTCCAGGCCCTGGAGGAGTTGGCTGTCAACTATGACCAGAAGTCACAGGAGGTGGAGGACAAGACCAGGGCCAATGAGCAGCTGACAGATGAACTGGCCCAGAAAACGGTTGGAGCATTTGTGTTTAGGGGGCGGGACTTTCATGTTGAAGGAAGACAATCGCTGAATGCTCATTGCATGTGAGAACCAGATGTGTTCTCTGGGTCGCCTCCAACAGTTGAAAGGCTAGGTGAAACTAACTTGTCCCCTCATGCTGGGACATAATGTCACAGCTGTCTTACATCTGGAGAACTTAGAACATCAGAAGGAATGCCTTCTGGAAATAGTTGAGTGCAGATTCTAAGGACCAAAAAAATCCTAGTGAAAACTTTGACTGTTATGGCTCCTGGGTTTTAATCAATCACTTGAACTGCTTGAGATAAACTCCTTTATCTACTAAATGGCAGGGACATACTCCTTGCATGGAGTCAGGGTTAGGCATAAAGCACTTAGTGTAGCCCTGTGCATAGGATATTATCATATCAGTGATCTAGAAATAACTCTCCAAACATTGCTAAAGGGCAAAAGTGGGGTTGCACTGGAGGTGTGACCCTCATTGTTCAGTACAGCCTCCCGCTCCCCCACCCCACACCATGTTCTAGCTCCAGGAGCCCAAGGGTGAGCTGTTCCTTTGCTTGCTGTCTTGTTCTAAGCCAACACTTCATCTGTACATTGTCATATTTCCAGATCCTCCTACAGGCAGATGCTGTGGGTTTTGCATGACAAGCCAGCGGCAAGCAGCAGGGCCAATGAGCACTTAGGTGGTGGCCGATGGTGGGCTGTGCCCTTTACTGGTTGGAAAGTGGGTGGTGGAGAAGCTGAGTAGCTCTAACCTGCTGTCCTTGGCACCTCTGCCTGGCTTGGCTGGGATTGTGGCCAGTCTGCCTTGTGGAAACATCCAGTCCTGGGCAAGGAGAAGAGCAGGTGGTGAGGGAAGCTGACCTGCTGACCGTGGTGTGGACGGGAAGTGCTGCTAGCTCCACACATCCCTCTGTGTGGAAGACGAAAGCCTTTCCTAATGGCTTCCCTAGATATGACTTGCTGCATCTGTGGTGTTTAAGAAGAAATTAAAAGTTGGTAGTGACAATGCAAACAGAACAAAACACTGCAGGGGTCACTTGGGAAAGGAGGCCGGCTGATAATATGTTAGGTGGTCTGAGGTAACTTGTCCATGTGAAGTTCCTCTTCTGATCCAAGACTGCAGTGGCTAGTTGTTGGCCTTCAAAATTCTCTTACGTTGCAATCAGAGAAAACATCTACAAGTCCATCTGACATGGTCCATTGATTTTTGGAGGTTGCAGGTATGAAATTGATGGGCCACCCTGGTAATTTCTAGTTTGAATCTTGTTTTTCAGACTACACTGACAACCACCCAGAGGGAGCTGAGCCAGCTGCAGGAGCTCAGCAACCACCAGAAAAAGAGGGCCACCGAGATTCTGAACTTGCTGCTGAAAGATCTGGGGGAGATCGGTGGAATTATTGGCACCAATGACGTGAAGACTGTGAGCGAGCCTTTTGACCCTCTGTACTGCTCTTGCCATGGATGTCCTGAGCTCGCAGGCTGTGCATTTAATTCTTTTCAGTGTTCAAGATGTGGGGTTGTGCTTGCCTGTGCTACATGTTGAGAAATATTATAGGGAGGAGGAGAGAAATAATTTCCCTTTCTTATCTAGGGAAGGTCTTCAAATCTTGGTTTTGGCTTCATGGAACTTGGTTTATTCCTCAGACTTATTTGCAGTGTCTCAGAAGCCAGGGGTTAGGAAGCACACACAGCAGTTCCCAGCTCAAAACTGCTTCTCTTCCCTAAGAACATATCAAGCAGCCTCTAGAGAATATGGGACCATTTCTGGTCTCTCTATTCTTAATTTTTATGATGCTACCACATGGCTTTAATTAGCATTGCTTTGTGATGATCGAGAGTCATCATTGGTAAATATGTTTATGTTATTGAGCTAGGAATGCTGTTTAACTTCATTCAGATCATGAATCCTGAAAACTAAACCTTTTGAGTTTAGCAGTTGGACCTTTACAAGGCTGAGTCACGCATCAGTGTGTTTAGTAGAAGCCCTGAGATTGAAGTGAATTGGGTTGGTCAAACACTGGGGAAGGCCCCCAAGATTAGGCTTTCATTTACAAACCATTTCTGAAGAACAGAAAGTCACCCTTGGAAGGTGTTACAAGTCAGGCTAAGCACATAAGACCTCTCATAAACTTCATCATTCTTTCATGGAGTCTCTGAGGTAGCTGAATATTTCCGGAGTCCTTTGTGAATGAATCTAATATTAGCAGAACATTCTCAGGTATGATAGGGTTAATCCTATTAAGTTCCAGTTTGGTGGCTTTATAGTTAAGGAATTAATATTTAGAGCCGTATGTTGGTGTTGCGCTATAAAATTCTGACATTGGGTTGATTAAATGCCCCTCACAATATGAAGGTGGAGTTGATTTATGTGAAGTTGGCGCCTGCTCCTGATAACGATAAGGAAGGTATTTTTATGCTAAGTTCTAAAATAGAGCTGATGAAAATGCTAATGAAATCAAAGACTGTCTGGGTGCTTTAGCATTAAAAAGAGCATCCTTACCTTTGGGAATCAGATGTATAATAGAGAGTATTTTAAAATACTCAGTTGGATGCTTTTGAGATTATTTTTAGATTCCAGACATTAGATGCCCTAGTTAATTTCATTGATAACTCTCACTCACAGATCACCATGTTCATTCTGTTTTTTCTATTTATAATTATGATACAATTGTTAGGTTCATGAGTGCTAACCAAGGAGTGATGTGACTTGGCATGTCACTGTGCTTACTCTGGCTTTACGGTCCCAGTATATAAAGATGGTAAAGTGAGCCCAGCTAACCTCAGAGATTGTCAGCTCAGCTCTCTGACTTCGACAGGGATTTGTTAGGTTTGTCATTATACACACAGGTACTTTGCTTAGGGGTTATGCCTCTGCACTGACGTAGAAATTATTTTGATATGAGGAAATGAGCTGATTGACAAAATCTGTTTCATTGATGTTATATTTTTGTACCTAAATTCTCTCAGTTCAAGAGTCCCCCTTTGAGGGCTCTCAGGGCAGGGGAAGATGATCCTTGTGGCGCCCTCAGTCCACATTTCCAGGTTGCTGAAACACCCATGGTTTCTGAGCTTAGTGAGGTCTTAAAACATTTCCAACATCCAGGGATTTATTTTTATTTTTATTTTTTTGGCCAGAGAATAAGATAAGCCCAGCAAATACAAGGATAGGCCAGTGTTAGCTATGAATGTGTTTTAGTAAACCCTGTTCTTGTCATGCCTGCCTTAAAGTGAAAATATTTAGGAGTTCAGCCACAGACTGAATAGAAAGTTGAGGTTATATGTACAATTATTATGTTTCAAGTGAAAATAATAAAATTTTAAAATAAGGAAGTTGAGGAAGAATCAGTGAAATGGATTGGCTGCCTAATTTTGTTTCTGCCTACACTGACTTTCTACTATCCTGTCAACTTTTATTTATTTATTTGAGAAAGAGAGAGAGAAAAAAAAGAGGTGTTGGGGGGAGGGATAAATGTGTGTGCCAGGGCCTCTAGGCACTGCAAATGAACTCCAGATGCATGAGCCACCTTGTGCATCTGGCTTTACGTGGGTACTGGGGAATTGAATCTGGGTCCTTTGGCTTTGCTGGAAAGCACCTTAACCCCTAAGCCATCTCTCCAGCCCTCTCTTGTTGGCTTTTAAGCTTTAGAGTAGAGCACTTACCTCACTTACCTTTCATGTGGTCTAGATATGGCAGTAGTTTCTTACCTTGTGCTTGAGAGTGGGATGGTACCTCTGACCCAGGCAAGCAGAATGGGCAGGAGCCATTTTTCCAAGGGATTTCATGATAGTGTCCTTCCTGTCAGTGCTTCTGGCAGGGACATTGCCAGTCCTTGGGAAAGTTAGAACATTTTCACATCAAACTCTGACTCTTCTTTTGAAATAATGGTGTACTGGAATTACTAACAGCAATTGAACACAAAAAACACTGAACATAGGAACTCTCCATTGGTAGTTATAAACCATTTCTCTGGGGTGTTGTTTTTTTGTCATTAGGCACAGACTCAGAATCGCCTTTTAGACCTCCTACAAGTTATGGACTCATTTAGGGAAGAAATATCCCACTCCCTTTGCATTTGTGTGATTTCCTTACTCGCCCCCCTTACCTGGTTCTTGGGACTCATTACCCTGCCTGAGGTATTGGCTCAGCAGCCTTTACCCACCAGGAGCAGGTGTGAGCGTAAATTCCACATGGGAGAGATAGGTGACTGTCACCTTTCTACAGAGGCTGGGTGACAGATACTTAGCATATACCTGGTTCGAATGAGGGAAGGAGTTTTCATACTTACTCCATGCTAGGCCAATGGCACAAGGTTTAGCTGAACTGAACTTAAACTCTACCTGCTCTTCTCACTGAGTGTCTCCATGCTGTTGGGTTGTAAGAGAGATGGAGCGAGAAGCCGTGCTGCTAGGCAGATCTTGGACAGTCACATCAGCAGCTATAGCTTAGCAAGGGCCTGCATGAAGGGGGAGTCATAACGGCACTGCTGCTGACTGAGCGCCATGGCAGCTGAGGTTGAGGGCCATTATCAGTAAGTGTTGTTGAGTTCTTCCAGGAAGGCGGACACCACACCACAGTACTCAGCACTGTCAGGTGGACTTCATATTTGCTGCCAGTCATCAGTGCTAATACCCAATATCATTTTCCCCAGCTCTCAGATGTTTGCTCAAAAAGTATGTGATGAATTCATGATAGAGGGCATTAATGACACAGTGTGCAGTGAGAGTGAACGGTGGAACATTAAAAACATAAAAAAAAAAACACAGTTGGAGTCATTGTCTTGAATGAGTAAAAGCTGTTCCGGACTGGATTCTGGACAGTGCAGTCTTTTCCTTTGGTGCAAGGCTGCCATCCAGTGGTTAAATAAAGTGTACACAGCGGCTTGCTCCTTCAGACCATACTTGTATCTCAGCAGGTAGATGGGTTTTTGTCCCAAATATCTTGCTTAAAGTTTTTGCTTCCAGTGGAGCTCTGAAATCTAGAAACAAGATAAAATCATTCAGGAATTCCACTAGAATAATTTCTCCTAAATGTAAATTTGCCCTGTGGTTGTCAGGTAATCTTAAGTAAGATGCAGTGTTACTAACTGCTTGGAAGGACAGACATGAAAAGCCAAAGGAAAATACGAGGGAAGTCAAGCAGGGAAACCTTCGTCAAGAGGGAACTTTGGAATGAATGGTATATGCCTATGCACTGACAGATTCTGTTTGAGAACCATGGAGAAGGTTCTTTTTATTTCAGTCATTGCAGATAGACATTTGGGGCATTAGACTACCTTCCTATGGGAAAACCATGGGGAACACAGGGATTAAGGACTACCTGTAGGAACACTGGGTCTCACTGTTACAGACATGCAAGGTTTAAGACACAGAATGTCTGTGAAGTTATCCCCTTTTAAAATCCTTGGTCATGTTTTCCTCCCATGTCATCTCTTCGATCCTAAAAATCAATTGTAATGAGACATCTGATTAAGGATTATATTGAGTAATGGTTCCGACTGAAAGTTTCCCATGTGCTCTCAGGGGACTTGAGACTGAACCCATAGACTTTCCAGAGATCCTTTTCAGCTCCTCTAATGATTTTTTTTTTACCAGAAATCTAGGGACATCTTGTGGATCTATTGTCAGGTTTCAAGGGATCAGCGAACCTCTGGAATTCACAGGCAATATGTGTGTTCACTCCTGTGCACAGCTGGCAGATGTGAATGGAGTCATTGAAGAGGAGTTCACCATGGCCCGCCTGTACATCAGCAAGATGAAGTCAGAGGTCAAGTCCCTGGTGAACCGTAGCAAGCAGCTGGAGAATGCCCAGATGGACTCCAACAGGAAGATGAATGCCAGTGAGCGGGAGCTGGCAGCTTGCCAGCTCCTCATCTCTCAGGTAGGCTAGCCTTCCCTGCTAGTCACACCATTGTCTTGAGACCCACTCTTGGTCTAACGGTGTGTCATAGGGATAGTAGATACACTTTGCTTTACATGATCGTGGCCTCAGGCAGTGACAGCTCCTGTTTATTCATTCTCTCTCATGTATTCTCCCTTCCCTAGACAGGGTCTCATTCTGTAGTCCAGGTTGGCTTAGAACTTGTGACCCTTCTGCTCCAGCTTCCTGAGTGTGGGATTCTAGACCATGACTAGCCTCCAGGTTTACCATTAAGGTTAGTTTTTGTTTGAAATACACGAGTTTCCTTGAGTCCTTACTCTTGGACAGAATGTATTTCTCTGTTTATAGATGAAATACTTAGATGGGTGTATATAATATATGCAAGATTGGGTGAACTGTAAACTTGTGATAGCTAAAGCAACATTTCTGCATCTTTGAATCCATACTACAGGTACAATTTAAGATGGGCAAACAAAATTCCTACTGTTCACCAAAGTAGCAGACATGCAACATTTATTTACCGTGTGCATGCACTGTGCTCACATCATTATTTACTGTGTGCATGCACTGTGCTCACATCATTATTTATCGTGTGCATGCACTGTGCTCACATCATTATTTACTGTGTGCATTCACTGTGCTCATATCATGTATTTTCTTACCTCATCTTAATTAAAAATATCATGACGGCTGGTGAGATTGCTCAGCAGTTAAGATGCTTGCCTGCAAAGCCTATGGACTTGAGTTTAGTTCCCCAGTACCCCAATAAAGCCAGATGCACAAAAGTGGTACATGCATCTGGAGTTCATTTGCATCGGCTAGAGGCCCTGACAAACCCCTTCTCTTTGTCTGTCTTTTCTGTCTCTCTCGACTTGCAAATAGAAAAAAAAAAATCATGCAGTCAGCTTTTATTCTTGTTCTTTTTTTTCTAAAAAAGAGAAGTGTGATTATGAACAAATACATTGTGCAAATCCATCATAGTAGAATTGGGATTCAAATCACTGTGTGTCTGAAGCCCCAAAGCTAATGTCTTTGTGGGCTTTTCAAGCACAAAGACATGTTTCATTTACTCAGTTAGGAAGGCTACCCCCACTCTCCCCTCCTACACACACATTGAAATGGCACTTTAATTTGGTAAGGTAGTTCAGAAGACAACAGTCAGATTTCTGGACTATCATTGATGTGTGAGGTTGATGTTTGGTTTTGAAGTTTCTGAGATTCATCAGGTGTGAGCTGCTCATGACCTTATAACAAAGTCATTTGGGGAAACAGATACCAGCATGATTTGTGTGTCAGATGACACTGAGGGACAGACAACAGCACACCTCCTTCTGGCATGGCCTTAAGCCTATTAACATGTAATTATAGAAACATCTCCAGCCTACTTGTCTAACATAGATCTTCCAGGTTCCATGTGTAACTAACATAAAAAGCAAAGGCATATTGAAAGGGCTGGTTTCAGAAAGTTGATAGACATGAGGAAAGCATATTTTGGTCAGTCCTTTGGGAATATGCTTTGGAAATGTGAAACCACATAAACCTTAACTACCTATTGGTCTAGTAATTTCTCTTGTACTATTTCTCAATGGTAATGGAAATGAAAAAATTTAATTTCATATGATATTATAATTTCCTGATTAAAATATAAAGAGCCTATGTACAAACAATTGAATACATTACTATAATAAAATATATTACCATAATATCTTTTGATAGACAAATAAAGTTATATGAAAGGCTATTTGCAGCTCTTGTAAGAAATCCACAAAACATAGCCATTTGTAAAGTAAAACTAGATAACATTAAGTGAAAGTGCTGAGTTTCCTGTGTGATGTGCTTTGCATCTCTGTCAGATAACTTCAATTGGTGAGTTGGAATGCTTTGAGGGTGACATCCATACTGGTCTTTGTAGATTTATTTTATATTTTGATAATTTGGAGGCATCTCTGTTGTTGTGTGGGTATGTATATGCATGGTCATGTGTGTGAATGTGGATGCATGTGCTCCATGGTGCGTGTATGGAGGTTAGAGGACAATGGCAGCTTAGGTTCTTGCCTTCCACTTTGTTTGAGGCAGAGTCTCATTGTTCTCTGGTATGGTCAGCGGGTAGGTGGCCCGCAAGCTTACAGTAGTTTCTCCTGTCGCTGCTTTCCTTCTTATGTGTAGGCGTGCGGGGATTACAGATGGTCATACTGTAGCATCCAGTTCTTAAGTGGGTTCTGAGGGTCTGAACTCAGGTACTCATGCTTGTAAGGGAGTAATGTATTATCAGAGTCATCTCTTTAACTCCTAATTCAGAATTTTCAGAAGTATATATATTTTCATTTGCAATAAGACGTTTTTATAATTTATGAAGATTAGAAAAAAGGAAAGCCTTGGGGAAGGGCAAAACTCAAGTCTGTTTTCTGAGTCATCTCTGATAGAAACAGCATGAGTTTGGAGTAGCCCTGCTTCCAACATTTGGGACTGAGGCCAGGAAAGAAGTAGAGGCTCCATGGCTTGCTTGCAGCTTAGCATTCCCTCTTTCCAGCTGGACACAGCAGCCTCATGGCCCAGCTCCTGCTGCACCCTCTGAACTGACCTGGCCTTTGGGACCATGTCAGCTGTGCTCTGTGTAAATGGGTGAGGAAGAGGCCAGGTAGGCACTGGAGTAGAGCTGCAGGACAGGAGTGGTCTTCGGTCCCCAGAGCTCAGTGTCGACTCTCGGGTGTGGACTCAGAGTGCATGCTCCCTGGGCTTGTGAACTCTGCTCAGTAGAGTGTGTACAGACAGAGCGGGGCCAAAGGCACTCAAAAGTGTGGCTCCAGGCTTCAAAGTGACACGAACTTTGCTATATGAGATCCGAGTCAAGAATATTGGGATGTTTAGGAAATCAGTTCGTTCTTTCTACATTGGCATCAAATACAGTTTTCCATGAGACTGTTTTATGCTTGGCTGTCATTTACACCAAGCCAGTGATGCAGTCATTATTTCTTAGGGTTTAAAACTAACTGAAGCCCTGGCTTTTTATTTTATGCTGTGGTTTAAGAAATTTAACAGGATATTGCCAGCTGAAATGCTGTCTTCTTTATTTACATGTGTTTCCTTCCCGAAAAGCCATTCTTATCACTGTTCCAACTGATTTGCAGAGAAGTTATGTCCTTAGAGCTCATTCTTCCTGCCTAACCATGAGCTCCAGAGATCTAGAGGGGACATTCTGTAAATTCCAGCTCTCCAGAAGCTACCACTGTTCCTGTGTTCCCACCCTGCCATTCATTGCCTCTTGCCACTGTTACTTACTGAGCATCTACTCTGTGCTCCTGTGAGCTAAGAAGTGAAATCCATCAATCATGTAGAAGTCAAGAGCTGTTTAAAAATGCTGGGGCCTGAGGGAGGAGCCAGCCAGGATGTTGTGTACATATGTGGGGTGAGAAAGAGGGGGCTGAGAGGGAGGAGGAAATTCCCCAGAGAGAAGAAAAGATGAAATGCAAAGTGCCGGATAGTAGGAGTTGGTGTGTTGTGTTTGAAGGACAGAAAAGGAACAGATGTACTATTTGAAGATGAATTCTGAGGCGCCTGTGCAAGGAATGTGGCCTTCAGCCATGTTTCCTAGCCCCTTCCCGTCCAGAATCTTCCGTTCTTCTCGGGTGGTGGGGATTGGACCCAGGCTTTTGCACATGCTGGACAGATACTCCACCAGTGAGCCACACCCACAGCTTTTACCATGAGGAAGATAACCAAGGTGGGCTTTGGCCGCCACATTAAGTCAGTGAGCAGTATCCTTGGGGAAGGAAGCTGAGAAACATGGAGCCTTTAATCCCAGCACTCAGGAGGAAGAGGTAGGAGGATTGCCATGAGCTCAAGGCCACCCTGAGAATACAGAGTGAATTCCAGGTCAGCCTGGGCTAGAGTGAGACCCTACCTCAAAAAACAAAAACAAACAAAAAAAAAAAAAAAAAGGAAGAAGAAAGAAACACACAGAAGTTACAGAGGACGGTCTTGGTCCTGGGTTCAGAATACTGGGTCAGGGCAGCTTAAGTGGTGAGGTCACTCAGTTGTATTTTCCCATCAGATAATCCCAGGCAAACTTGGGTAACTGGTTGCTAGTGATTCATTTTTCTTTCTGATCTGTTTTCTTTTTCAAAGCACGAAGCCAAGATCAAATCTCTGACAGACTACATGCAGAACATGGAGCAAAAGAGGAGGCAGCTGGAAGAGTCCCAGGACTCGCTCAGTGAAGAGCTGGCCAAGCTCCGAGCCCAAGGTAAATATTGACTGCTTTGCAGGTGTCAAACACTTGGCCTGAGTCAGACAGTCTCTTCTTGGCTGGAGTCCTGGTGTTTAGTTTTGCTCAATTAAAGCATTTCTGTGTCTGCTGAGAACAATAACATAACAGAAAAAGAGAGAAACCTGTAGGAGAGTGATCCCACTGAATCTGCTTCTTCCCATTGACCTTCCGTCCACGCGGCTGTCTGAGTCAGAATCCTCCCTGTCCACCTTGCTAGCCTCTGGTCAGTCACCAAGACTTGTGCCTTGCATCTGTGGCATAGATGCTCTTCTGGTCCTCCTCATTTGAATCGTGATTGCCCCATGCAATGTAGTTAAGGACTGTGTCTATCTGCTGAGTGGTCAGTCTGCTCCAGATAAGCCATGGTGCCCCATCCCCAGGGATGACTCCAAATCTAAATTCTATCTTATGCCAGACCCCATGTGTCTTGTCTTTCTATGGAGTTCTGTTACTCTGTGTGGCTGGCAGGGCTGAGCCTGTGAACAAGCTCTTCCCTTAGGTAAGTGGTCCCTGACACACAGGAAGTACTAAGCAGGAGCAAACAGCAGCAGGAGTAGCAACCAGAAATGCAGAAACTAGAAAAAGATTCTGAAATTTGCATTGTGCAGTATGAGACCAAGCACAAGCATTGAGGTTGAAATGAAAATTAATCTATTTGGAAAGCCATTTAAATAGCCATAACATTTCTTCATGCCATTGATTCTTCACATTTCAAATCTTCATTGTAGAATTTTACATCAGAAAAACAAATACAAAGAAAAGAGGAAGAAAAGGCAGCCACCTAGATGTCTAACATAACAGTTCAATCAACTTTAATAGAGCATTGTTCTGCACATTGGAGACAAAATGTTTGTCGGTGTGTAGCAAAGCTTATGATGCAGTGTTAAAGTCATAACACAAATCTTTATTGCAGGTATAGTTATAAAAAACAAGCAGATCCTTGTGATCCTAGAAATTAGTATTTAAAATAAATTTTTTGATATTTAGATTGATGATGTTATGTTTTAAAATTTCCTTTATGTTTATGTAGTTATTTACTCAATAAATACATTTTACTTTAAATTCAAAGGAAGATTAAGAAAGAAAGAGAGGGCTGGAGAGATTGCTCAGTGGTTAAAGTGCTTACCTGTGACTGGAATTTGATTCCCCAGTTCCCATGTAGGCCCAGATGCACAAAGCGGTGCACGCAACTGGAGTCCATTTGCAGCAGCTGGAGGCCCTGGTGTGCCCATTTTCTCTGTCTCTTCTATCTCACTCTGCTTGCAAATAAAAAAATAAAAATGTTTTTTTTTTTTTAAAAAAGAAGGCTGAGTGTGGTGGCACATGCCTTTAATCACAGCATTTGGGAGGCAGGAGGTAAAAGAATGAGTTCAAGGCCACCCTGAGACTACATAGTGACTTCCAGGTCAGCCTGGACTATAGGAAAACCATACCTTGGGAGATGGTGGGGGAAGAGCAGAGATGCACCCTGCTCTAGCAGGGTAACCTCTGCTTCTCATGTTAAGGAGAATGTAGAGCATAGCACCAAATGCTAGACCCTGAAAAGAATGTTCTCTTCTTGTTCATGGTCCATTGAGAAGACCTGAAATGAAGGGAGTGGACTGGAGAGAATACTGAATCACATGTCAGGTCCAAACCATTTTGCTCCCTGTCCCCAGCTCCCCCACTCAGGATGTCCCTGCCCCCATGGGTCCCAGTAGTCTGGTGAGCAGAAATGTACTGAGATACTGAGACGGGAGTGCTCCAACAGCCCACCTGGGGCCTTCTGGGGAATCTGGGGCATGTTAGAGTATATTCTGTTCGCTTGTTTTCATCTTCAGATTGTTTTTCTGCTCCAGATTCTTGGAAAATCAGCAGCTCATCCCTGGGTGGGGTAAATTAGCTCTTTGTGGAATTCTACCATGGCGCTAATCCAAACGTCACCTCACACTCACAGGGCGCTCTATGTGTGCAAGGCTGTGTGTATCTGTTCATGTCATGCCTTTGGGGCTCCTCACAGAGGCCAGGTGGGAAACAAGTTTCCAGGATGTGGGTTGGTTATAGCCAGCATGCAGTTCTGGAGGGCAGCCTGCTTCCATGAGCACCTTCCCTACAGGAGCTGCCCTCCCCAGGGCCTGAGCCACAGTGCCTAAGAACCTCCGTGGCAAGGCGCCAGGCTCAGGAGAGGTCAGCCCGTTTGGCTGGCTCTGTGCTGGGAGTCCCTTTCTCCACGCCATCATCACCACTGATGATATAAGCTGATGTTTTACTATAAGGTCGTTTTCCTCTGTTTTCGCCTTTCCTTAATTTTTGTTTTTAGGTATGAATCCTGCCAGTTTAATCTTAAGTCTTTGTTTTTTTACGATTGAAAACAGAAAAAATGCATGAAGTCAGTTTCCAAGATAAGGAAAAGGAACACCTGACCCGGCTGCAGGATGCTGAGGAAATGAAGGTGTGTGCACTGCCCTTTCCATGGAACTCAGCATGCATTGCTGCATTTTCTTCTAGAAATAGCTGTCCTTACACCTGTCTATGGCAGCACTGGAGGGAGAGGGGAGGAACTCCGCTGGGCATTCACGGTGGTTCTTGTGTGGCCTGGCATAGACATGAGGACATGATGGGACTGTCCTGGAACCCTGAGGTATCACAGATGCTGGCATGTTGCATTCATATCTTTGTCTTCCCTGCTTCCAGTAAAGAAGGTTAGGGTAGCACCCTCCTCAGTCGTGGCGTGGGCCACACGCTCAGGCTTAACTTCCAAAGAAATGTTCACCACCGCCACCCCATCCACCCTGTTCAAGTGGAGGAAAACCTTTTAGTCTTGGCAAAGAAACACTCCAAATTGTTTCTGTGTAAAACACAGAGACTTCACAGATCACATTTTAATCAGCAAAGAAAAACTTAGGGAAAACAATTGGGAAATGAGACTTGGAGGCGAATAAAATGAGCTGTGTGAAGATAAAGAATGCTGATCAGTTTTAGCCAGACTGAGCTTCACTGAGCAGAAACCCATAAAACACTGCCTACATGTGACCCCTCTGCAGCCGAGAACACTGCCCTGCTCACATGGTAGCCCACTCCCATTTCACTGCTTTGGGGAAGTTTCCCCACAGAGTTGCAGCAGGCAGGCGGGGGCCAGTTCCTCAGTTGGATAGGTTCTCCCAGGGGATCTGCATTTTGTCTCAGGTCACATGGGTAGTAAGAGAATGGTGCCTTCTGACTGACCTGGTGAGGGAAGCCATGTAGCTCAGGTGAGTGGTAGAAGGTCAAGGGTAAATGTTCTGTGCAGTGAGTGGGCTGATTTGCTCCTGGGGTCCACTTGGTTTTATAATAGATGGGTGGGCTTTGTGTGCTGATGAAGTGAGGCCAGGTGCTGGGGGCACAAGAGCCAGAAACACTCTTAATTTGGGGATCTAACATCTGAGGGAGGTAGACACAGACCCGGGGCTTGTCAGTGAGAAGGCTGAGCGCCAACAAGTGGATGACACATTTTCTCCCGGGCTGGCTTGCAGAAGGCACTGGAGCAGCAGATGGAGAGTCACCGGGAAGCTCACCAGAAGCAGCTGTCCAGACTTCGAGACGAAATTGAAGAGAAGCAGAAAATCATCGATGAAATTCGGGAGTGAGTTGGCCAAGGGCTTGCAAGACATGGGTGGGCATAGCTCAGGCCTCATGCATGGGTCAGACTCGAAGACCATGGCTTTTAACCAAGCGCTCCTGTCTCCTCACCCTCTGACTTTATCTTCTGTCCTTGAGACAGTGCACTTGGGGTCTGTTCTCCCATCTGGTATGTACTCTGCCAGCGCTCTGGTGTAGCAAATGTCAGGCGGGCTCAGCTGCCCCTCCTTGTCATCCCTACCCCCAGCCTGGGACAGGATCACTTCAGTGGTGACTCATGTATCAGAGGTCAGAGAGACTATGGAAAAGTATTGGGGGGCACCCTGGGCCTCTCCCAGGGAGTCTGATAGGTAAACCCTCCAGAGAGAAACCACTCAGAATTGCTGTCTCCTCAGCCCAACACATGCTTGCTCACTGCATACATGCAACCCCCTCATCACCCTTTGTACTTCTCAGGGACCCACGCCTTCACGTGTCTGTGCTGGTGCCCCGTGGCACTGCCTCCAGGATATCATCATTGCAATTTACCCGTGGGATGCTGGCTCACTGCCTCACTCCTGCATGGTCAGAGCGCCTGACGCTCCTGCTCCATAGTCCCACTCCTCATCCACATCACAAGTTGCCAAGCCACAGAGCCATCTTCAGGGTCCTCTCCTGGGGGCTCTTGTACTTAGAGGATTTCCTTGAACCTCTTTGAAGAACAGTGTTTCTTCTAACTGCTCAAAAAAGGGAGCAGCATAGTATTACAAAGAAAACAATAACTGGATGGAAATAGAGTTTCATCGCTGGCCCCCAACTCAGCCAGGGTTCTCTCCCCTCCAACTTCCTATAGACGAAGAAACAGATGCAGGAAGCAAGGCTGAATTACTTAAGGTCATGTTGCTAAGTAGAAATCACACTGGAGTCAAGAGTTTCGTTCTCCAGGTGACTGATCCAAGCCCGTGGCATGGTGAGCTCTGTGCAGTCTACTTAAACAAAGCCCTTAGCCTGCCCTCCCCTTCTCCCTCACAGAGCACCCCTATGCTATCACTCCATGCTTCTCTTGTGGACATGATTCTCATCAGTTCCTCTCAGAGTATGTAGCAAGAGGGGAGAGAGAGAGAGAGAGAGAGAGAGAGAGAGAGAGAGAGAGAGAGAGAGAAGGAAGGTGAGACAGACAGTATCCATGGTCTGGGCTTGGGCTTTGAGATGGAGTCTGGCTTCTCTTCATGCAGTGGAAAAACTATCCCCTCACAGTTGCCTGACCTCAGCCACACAAAGGGTTTTATGTGTATTGGCCTGGTACGAAAGCTGACCAGTCATCCCCAGCCAGATGGTGTCTGTCCATTTGCACAAAGCTGGGACCTTCTCGTCATAGTTCCTCGGAAGGCCTCCTCGAGGGCACCACAGAGCAGGTGATGGGCAGTCTGTGGCCTCGGGAGATGCCTTCAGAACACCCAAGAGCAGGGGATGGCAGGCTGAAATGGCCAAATAGGGTTACCTGACTGAGTGAGCAGCTGTCCTCTGGGTGGTATAGAAGTAGAATTTGTCTAACAAGGTTCTTTTTCTGTTTTAAAACATCAGCCTTTCCCAATGTCATTATTTTCCCCCTGGAGCTCTTGCACACAAGCAAACTATAAATACATCCTCAAAGCCTTTGTTTCATGCCTCTTAGATGCTCCCTAGAAATTAGTTTTCACTTGGGCAGGAAAGAAGCTGTGAGGTTGTTCTCTGATCCCTCAGCATCCTCCCGAATTGCTGCCTTTATTGCCCAGAACTAATGGGGTTGGAGCAGAACCACGGTTTTAAGCGGATGACTCAGAAGTTCAGGCTGATTTGGAATATATTGCTTTTTCCTCTCAATTTCAGTTTGAATCAGAAACTGCAACTGGAACAGGAGAAGCTGAGTTCTGATTATAACAAGCTGAAAATAGAGGACCAGGAGAGAGAAATGAAACTGGAAAAGCTCTTGTGAGTGCACTTTAAATATTTCCTGATTTCTCTCATCCCCGGGAGGACTTAAAAATGCTGCTTTTGTGATTCTGGGACCCACAGATTCTGGCCTGATCTGGCTTTTTAAAAACAGAGCCTGGCTAATGGTGTGTTCCTTGGTTTTGCTTTGTTCATTTTTCCTGGGTGTAGCTCACATCTGCATAATTCAGTTTGCCCTGTGGTGGTTCACGATCCCTTCTTGTCTCTCAGGTTGCTCAATGATAAAAGGGAACAAGCCAGAGAGGACCTCAAGGGGCTGGAGGAGACAGTGGTGAGTTCTGGTTTCCCAGCTCGTTTTTTTTTTTAATCCCAAAGCTTGATTTAGCTGTGACCCCTGGAATTGTTTATACTAAACCCTTCTCTGTGCACACCTTCCTTGTATATCCTTTTAGACACAAAGCATCCTGTGGAAAGTGGATTTATAGAATTACTCTTCACAGAATCAATCTGTTGATCGATCATTCAGTCCTTAGCACTGTAATCCTGGAATGCTTGAGTAAGAATTGAACTGAATTACAGATCAGTGCCCATGGTAGCTTACTTGCACTCAACTTTCAGTAGATATTTATAGAACACCTGTGAAGGCTTCGTTCTCCCAAATTCTTGGATATATCTGTCCATGCACCATTCCCTCCCGAGACTAGCCTTTAGCCAAGGAGACCAGTAAATAATAGAGAAGGTGTGTACCGTGGTCTCCACCCATGGTTTGCTTTCGGCAGTGACCCACAGTCAGCATGGTCCCCTGATACACGAGGAATTATGTATTTTGAGGGAGACCATATTCACATAACTTTTATTAGATTGCTGCAGCTGCATGTTAGTAGTTATTGCTGGTCTCTTACTGTGCCTGATTTACAAATTAGACTTTATTCTAGGTATGTGTGTAGGAAAAAGCATAGTATGTATAGGCGTTGGTGCTATCCATGGTTTCAGCATCCCCTGGTCTTGTAACATATCCCCTGCAGATAAGGGAGTGGAACACTGTACTCTCTTACATGGTTATAGAAAGTGCAGAGGGTGGGAGCCCAGGGAGCCCATGGGGAGGTGCACACTGGAACATGGGCTTGTCACAGTGAAGAAGTGAGCCATGGGGGTGTCTGGGAAAGAGCATTCCAGACAGGCAATAGTGTGTTCCATATGGAAGGTGGGGCCAGCAACAAGGTCATTGTGGCTGTGGCTGAGTGAAGAGTAGAAGGTGAGTGCAGAGAGGGAAGGGTCATGGGTGCAGGTCAGGGAAGGCCTTGAAACCTGCAGGGCTTGGGGCAGAGAGGAGTGGCAGACCCAGCATGCTTTTGGAAGGGCTATTTGAAATCACTCCTCACGTGTCATGTGACTCCGTGGGGGACAAAGCCCATCCCTGACAACCTGGAGACCGACTCTAGACAGATGGCTGCTCCTGTCTGGACCCGAGGCTGCATGCTGGCTCCTGGGCCAGTCCACGCTGCTTCTCAGTACTGGCAGAGGAGTGAGGACACCAGCCTTTGGGGTGGATGGAGGTCAGACACTGGTGCTGATGAGAAGCTGGGCCTTGCAAGGGTAGAGTCTATAGTGGAGCCTGAAATGAAGCCGCAGAATTACTTCACCTCCATCAGTTTTACCAGAGAAGTGCTGACCATAACTGCACATAATTACAGCGATGCAGGAAAATAGTAAACATTAAAATGTTGCTATTTTCTCACCAACCAGGGATGGGTGCAGCATGAGGATGTTCTCCACCTTCACTCCCGTGTTCCCATGTACAGACCTTCACATGCCGCCTGCGCCCATGCACCATGTTTTCTTGCCTACTTTATCTGCTCTCCTTACATCCACAGCTGCTCATGCTCTTGTACACACACGTCATTGTGCGCACCACACACATGCCCACACATTCATATTCTGTCTCCTGTGCTTGGCCCCACACGCAGATCTCACATTTGTCCACACATAAGTCTTTATGATGTTCATACACAGTCTACCCCTGTACCTATTCACACATATGTTTACACTCTCACTAATGACCATACTTCCTCATTCACATTTTGCTCACTTACACAGGTCACTCGTGACTTAAAGTTCAATACTTTCACCTTCACTCATACCCTTCCTCAAGCCCATTTGAAACACCTACATGCACAGTTGCCCTCAGCATAGTCCCAACATGTCTGCATGCAGTCAGCTACATGCACACACTCATGGCCATTCATACCAGCCATTCTCGTGGACTCTGTCACCTCCACTCACTCACGTGATTTCTTGCCCCCATCCTTGTGAAGGATATATAAGTAGCTCCTTTGCCTTCTTTGATGTTGGAATGTGTCTTAAACAGCACATTTTCCCCAGGAGCCTCCATTGTCTGTCTACTTGTCCTTTCTTGCATACTCATTTCTATGCTAATCTGATGTGCTCGTGCACACTCACTCTTGCAGCCCCCCCTCACTTGTACACTTGTCCATCTCCTACACAAGGACAGACATACTCAAGCACTGGTTCCTCGTCCTCTCCTTCCCTCCTTCATCATCTTGTTTCCTCTCTTAAGTCCACGATTGGAGTCCTACAGTGTGTGCTGTTTCAGACACAGATATTTTCCTTTGGCCCTGGACTTGTCTGGAGCTGAGCCATAGATATTCTTCAGAGACAGGCTTGCTGTCCGTGGCTGTCCATTCTTGTCTCAAGGCCTCTTGGTGCAAGCCTGCTCTCTCTCTTGAGTGCTGATGGCTAGAATGCCACCCAAGAGTTGAAGTCCAGGAAGCCCACTGTCAGACACCACAGGGAGAAAGGGTAACGGGCTGTCCAGGTGTCCTTCAGCCCTAGGCAGTCACCTTGCTACAAGAAAATAGCCTCTTGCTCTGGATTCTGCCTCCTTCCACACTGACCACCTCTCTAGGGTCACCTTCACTGTCCACTGTGACAGGTACTGAGCCTTGAACTTTTGTGTGGAGGGCAAGATAGGAAGAGATTTGAGGGAAGGAGATGTGACAGGGGAAGGGCAGGCCACAGCTGCTTACGCCTCCCTAGCATCAGTATCCTCTGCCTTGAACGCCTTTCCCTGCCCCTGCCAAACTGTTTACTGTGATCACCCAGGAACACAAGAGAGGACTCTGTGTTAGGTCATACTGTACCCGAAGGACTCGCCTGGCCCTTGGGCAAGAAGCCATGTTTTTTCAACTCCCTTTGGTATGATGGTGCTTTTCATAGGAAAATAATAACTGTGATCACAGAACAAGCGGTAATCATAACCTATTGGGTGGAGAGACATCATGCAGGGCATTTGTAGTCATTAAAGAATGCTGGGGCCCGAGCTCCCTCTGGCCCGAGCACGGGACAGCCTGACTGGTGATTGTGAGCACTGGGCTGCACCTGTGCCATGAGATGGCTCAGCTGTGGATGGTGCCGTGTGCACATTATTCATAATAACATACCCATTTGGCTTCCTGCAGAAAGCAATTTACCTCATCTGAGGATGCAATTGACTTCAGGTGCTTCTTATTTCAACACAGACCTAATAATAAGGCCTTAAATTAACAGAAAAGTCTATTTCAAGACACTTACCGTTTCCTTAGCTTCATGTCCTGTTTCTTTCTCTATAATGTGAGTGTGTATGAGCTGTACCCTCTGACATCCTGTCAGACAGACCAAAGCTTTGACTTTGAGACGTTCCTCTCTCCTCCTTTACAAGGAAATATTTTTGCCAGCAACTAACCTCTTTTGTAAAAATATATGGAAGACTAGAATGGAAGGAAATAGTTTTCTCTTCTGGTCTTGTTATTAAAGAACACTGGGGTCTCATTCAGGTCTTGTCTCTGCAATCTGATTCCTAAGTGTTCATTTGTGGAAAATAACCCAAAATAAAGGGGGAATGCATGACACCTGGTAACAACTCACACTCATGGTGTCTGCTGACCACCACGTGCCAGGAACTGTGCTGAGCGCTTTTAAAGGAGCATCTCATTCCATCCTGGCACTGGTGATGAGGCAGCCATCCTTCATCCTCAGGCTCCAAACAGGAAAACAAACCCAGAAAGTGGGAACGGCCCCACCCACAGGCTGATGATGGAAGCAAACCGGCTGCGGAGTTGGCCAGCAGGGGGCGCAGAATCATGGAGAATACCAGCCGCTTTGATTGAAGCTTGTTGGTTATCGCATAGAATGTTTACTTGGTAAATCCAGAGGAAACAAAAGGAACAGGAATCCACCCTAGGAATTTTTGTTTGGCTCCCTTGAGAGGAGAGGAAAGGCACAGGATCTGTTCTGGCTTATAGCTCATGGGTGTGGAGACCCTGTACCACGAGGTACTCCTGATAGTGGTGTGGCACGTGGTGAGTCACAGGAGGGAAAGTGGCTCACCTAGCAAAGTAGAGCAGGCAGGAGTCAATGGTCTGGTGCAAATGTGTCACAAAATCCAGTTTGCTCCCTCACTGAGTTGCATTTTAAAATTCTCTTTCAGTCCAGAGAGCTCCAGACTCTTCATAACCTCCGCAAACTCTTTGTCCAGGACCTGACCACCCGGGTGAAAAAGGTGAGTCCTGTTGTTTCTGAAGGGCTTAGGAAGAAAAGTCGGCCAGGAAGAACCATTTTCAGATGAACTGTCACTTGCTTAAATTGAGGCCAGTTGTGCTTAAAAATTAATTACTTCATACCAGAGAATGTTATTAAAAGAATATGCCAGAGGCAGGCATTACTTGGGAACATTTTCCCATCTGATTTTTCCTTCTTAGTAAAATAAGTTATAATGCCATCCCTGGCCTTTATTTAAAATGAATATATATTTATCTGGCCCCTGCTGTGTGAAAGCCACTGCTCTTGGCACAGTGCTGTTATCATCAGACAGCTTGGCTCTGCAGACTGGTGGTCAGAGTTGTGTGTGCACGCGTGCATGTGTAAGCTGCTGAAGGCTAGGACAATAGTGAAGTGTTTAGTATTCAGTGTCTTATTTGCTTTTCTGGTCTCCATGCAGTGGTGCTCAGCATTCCTGTGAGGCTGGTGTGGAGCTAGGCTTCATGCTAAGTGACTTGCACTGAGTTGCACTGCTGGAGAGAGAGAGAGAGAGAGAGAGAGAGAGAGAGAGAGAGTGTGCTGGCCAGATTTGTATGCTCTCAGAATCACAGTGGTCTTGGGGGGAGACTCCGTATAGGTGACTCCCCAGCTTTAGTAGTGATGGCACCTAGATAAGCTACTCTTCCAAGTGTTTGCGAGTAGTAGACAAGGAGCAATGGACCATAGCAGAGACATGACGGGATTAAACAAAGGTCTTAAAAGTGTGTGCAAATGTGAGTACATGCATGTTTGAATGTGTCTGCACACATGAGTGTGTTTAGTGGGACAAAGGGGGGGAAGTTCAGATATAGAAAAAAGAGTCATTGATGGAGTCAGGAGGTCTGAGAGGGACAGAATTAACAGAATGAATGGATAGACTCATTTTCCTAGAGGCGAGAAGAGAATCAAGTGGGAAGTCTGTCTGAAACTCTCTAATGCTGAAGAGTCTGCATCTGATGATTTGAGTCCTCAGCTACTGTGGAGTGCAGGCCTCAGTGGAGAAGGAGGGAAGAGAATGAGGAGCTCAAAGAGAGGATAGATGGGTCAGGCAGCTGTGGGGGGCATCTTCTGGGGCTGGACAAGTGGTTGCTGAGTAGTGTGATGTGTGTTAAATGGGAGACGGTGTGCATTTGGCATGGCAGCTGACATGATTCTAGCATGAAATCTTGAGAATGTAAATAGAGATTTCAAGGCCTGAATGACAATGGTATAAGGCCAGTGTATAAGAACTTGCCATCCATAAAATACCCTTGACCATGGACCAAGTAGGAGGGGGAGGGCACCTGAAGAGCACTTATGACAATGACTGAGAAGACTGTGTCCTGGGAGAGGTGGTCAGAGGAGGGTTTAAGAGCCTCAAATCAGACTTCCCTGATTTCATGACATAAAACACCTCAAGAATGTCCTGCTTTTAGTTGTGGTCCTCTGACTAGTTATATTGGCATTACCTGGGAATTCATTCAAAAACTTCAGGCCTAACTTGACTAGGGTGGGCCCAGCAGTCTGAGTTTTAGTAAACCTTTCCTGGGGCTCCTGATGCGGTTTCAAGTTTGAGACCCTGATTGTTTTAAGCTGTGGAAGGCTGTGCCACTACTACCCTTCCAAAGCAGGATGCTGATCTGCTCCCTTCTCACATGAAAGAGGCATGTTTTGCTGTTTTGAGCTCCAGGATGTGTCTCCATGTGCATTTCCTAGTTTATCTGTGCCACCTAGCTTGTCAGGAGTGCAGTGTTTTTGCCAATTTCAACATCTGATAAATTTCAAGGATTTTCCCAGCACCTGGATGCTGTGACTGGGTTGAAACTATCTCACTGCCGAATTAGAGTTGGAGTCTTGAGGGACAAGCAGAGGCTGTTTGGACTTCCCAGTGGCAACATAGACATTTGCTGCCAGGCTGGGTAATTTATTATCTGGTCCTGATAGCCAAAACTGAACTAGAGTCTTGCACTTACTTTCACACTGCCTCATTTTAATAAATTGTAGAGTGTTTTTTTCTGAAAGGAAAAGTCTCTTTATCTGCTTACAAGGGAAAGGTACATTTCATTAAAGAGAAATATGTACAGCTTACAGAAGATATGAAAGGTTATTTTGCCAGCTCTATTAAAAACTAGCTGTCACATACCACCTTTGTTACAAGCCAAGGAAATTGATCAGAAGTTCACTGAATTTAAACTTTGAGAACTTCTCCTCATTTTCACTTTCAGACTATTCTTTAGTGGAAGTGGAAATTTTTATTTTTCAATTTTTTATTTTTACTTATTTGAGAAGACAGAGGTAGATAGAGAGAATGGGTGCACCAGGGGCTCCAGCCACTGCAAACAAACTCCAGATGCCTGTGCCACCTTGTGCTTCTGGGTCCTAGGGAATCAAACCTCTAACCGAGGACCTTAGGCTTCGCAGGCAAGCACTTAACCACTAAGCCATCTCTCTAGCCTGGAATTTTTATTTTTAAAGAAAATTTGAAATTCATCATGCACCCTGGGTTGGTAGGGATGTGGCTGAACCACTGACTTTGGCTACAGAGTGTGGAGTGGACAGTGGTGATGGAGAGGGCAGTGGGTGGTGGGGATGCAGCCGCATGACTGACCATGGGTGTGGTTACAGAGTGTAGAGCTGGACAGTGATGACGGAGGGGGCAGTGCCGCCCAGAAGCAGAAGATTTCCTTCCTTGAGAACAACTTGGAGCAGCTCACTAAGGTGCACAAGCAGGTAAGAGAGCCCTGCTACTTCCTTCTCATTCCATTCAGGAAGGCAAGCCCCACCAGGTTGGCTGCAATGTAGAGAGAAGCTTCTGATATTGGAGGTAAAAAGAGAGAATGTGAGTGCTGGAAAAGTCCTTACAAGATCACCAAATCAGACAACTGTGGTAGCTCATGTCTTTAATCCCAGCATTTGGGAGGCTGAGGTAGGAGGATCACCATACGTTCAAAGCCCAGCGGAATGAGCTCTGGGACAGCCTGGGCTACATTAAGACCCTGCCTCAAAAAAGATGTCTGAGGGCTGGAGAGATGGCTTAGCGGTTAAGGCGCCTGCCTGCTAAGCCTAAGAACCCGGTTCCAATCTCCAGGTCCCACGTTTAGCCAGATGCAAAGTGACGCAAGGGCGCAATGTCGCACTTGACCACAAGGGGGCGCACACATCTGGATTTCGCCCACAGCAGCTGAGAGACTGCTGGCGTGCCCATCTCTATCTATCTCCCTCTCCCTCTCTGTCTCTCTCTGTGTCTCTCTCCAAAAATAAATTTAAAAAATAATAATTTTAAAAGTTAAGGGAAAGAATGATTTAACAAAAGAAAAAAGATGTCTGAGTACACTCAGAGCTGCCGAGGGAGCTGAGGTGGGGAGGACCACAAATCCAGGAGCTTGAGACTAGCCCGGGCACCATAGTAAAATCCTGTCTCAAACAAGCAACAACAAAAACAAAACAGTGCCTCTAGTCCTCAGCAGTGACTTCCTTTATGTAGAAAATACCTTCTTTGGGGCTGGAGAAATGGCTTAGCGGTTAAGGCATTTGCCTGCGAAGCCAAGGATCACGGTTCAATTCTCTAGGACCCATGTAAGCCAGATGCCCAAGGGGCGCATGCATCTGGAGTTTGTTTGCAGTGGCTGGAGTCCCTGGGGTGCCCATTTTTTCTTTGTCTGCCTCTCTTCTATCTCTCTTCTCTGCTTGCAAATAAATAAAATTATTTTAAAAAATAATAATAAAATTTAAAAAAAGAAAATGCCTTTTTTGATGGAAACCAGATATAGAAAATGGAATGGGGGGTCTTGGGAGTTTGGGAAGTGTATTCCCCCACCATGGACCTGGTATGAGTTACTCTCCTGTTGCTATGACAAAATATCTGATAAGAAGCAACTTAAAGGAAAAAAGAGTTTATTTTGGCTCATGGTTTGTGGAAATACAGCTCATCATGCTGGGGAAAGCATGGTGGCAAGAGAGGAGGCAGCGGGTCATATTTCAGTCTCAGACAAGACGCAGAGAGGGATGTGTACCAGTACTCAGCTTGCTTTGTTGTTGTTGTCTGTCTGTTTGTTTTCTTTTTCTTTTTTTTCTTTTTTCTTTTTTGAAGTACAGTCACACTCTAGCCTAGGCTATTCCGGACCTCACTCTATAGTCTAGGCTGGCCTTGAACTCAGTGATCTTCCTACTCCATCCTTCTGAAGGGCCGGATTAAAGGTGTGAGCCACCATGACTGGCTTCTCGCTGTTTGCTTTTCATTTAGTCCAGGATCTCAGCCCTTGGAATAGTACTACCTACAGTTAGGGTGGGTCTTCCACCTCCGTTAACCCAGTCTAGAAACTCCCTCCTAGACGTGCCCGGGGATTTGTCTCCTAGGTGATTCTAGTCCTGTCAAGTTGACAATATTAACCATTATACACCTCAGCTGGCCTTGTGGTTGCCCATCATGCCTCTGAAACACTTCAGTGGAACAGAATCCTCCCGTAAAATGTAAAGTGCATCATTTGGTTCAGGTCCCTTATTTTTACAGCTGAAAACATACAACTTCATTCCACAAGTGGGAACACTGAGACTGGGTCCAGCACTCCCTAAACTCTTGCTGTATTCCTGCCCTGGCCTTTTTGGACACCTATTCAGAACATTTCCATGACTTGGCTACTCTCTGGATGTCCAAACATGCCAATCAATGACTTAGGCAGGTCATTTTGATGGAGGATTTTGGGGTTTAGGAGGAGTCCCCAGAATCTATGAGCTCCAAGTTTTGGGTTCTGTCCTATCTTTAATAAAGGAATTAATAAAGATGGACTTAAGAAGTATAAATTATGAATTATTTGTTTATTTAGGGGGAAATCACAAATTTTGGGATTTAAGAAACATGCTGTCATGTGGAAACACTGCATAGTTTATAAGGTTCATTTTAAGAAAAAAAATGAGGATTTTAGAGAAAGACTGGAGTAGAACTGCAAGCACATGGAGGGGAATTCATAAAGCTAATTTAGGAGAGATTGAGGCTTTTAAAGAGAGATTAAAGGTACAGGCATGTGGCAAGCTCACTTAAGAGAAACTAAGGCTTTTGAAGAGGGATTAGAGTGGAGCCACAAATGTGTGGAAGAACCTGCACGACATCTGCCATGTGCTTTTCTGTGTAAGGAAGTTAAGAGGGCAAATGGTGAGGCTCAAGGAAAAATGAGAGGGCAGATACCAAAGCAGAGACCAGGAGACTTAGAGGAGAAATGAGTAATGAAGCAGGTTACCCTGAGTTTAAAGAAACTTACACAGGTAGCAGGCCTGGAGTTAGCGAGAGCACCCATGTGTGTCACAGTCAGTTCAGGTTCCTGGGATGAACTTCCAAACCAGACACAGTTTATAGGAGGAAAGGTTTATTTGAAGCTTACAGAACCCAGGGAAGTTCCATAATGCAGAAGAAGCTGGCCCCCTTCACAGGTCCACACAGTGAGAAATGCCACCATAAGCAAACACACTCTAAGAACCCCAGGCAGAGCTCAAGCACTCTACATACCATGTACTAGAATTCAGATTCACACCTTAGGACTAGACCCTAGGATCCGTCCACAGTGACACCTCCTCCAACTAAGTTAGAAGCTTGAATAAAACTCCTCAATCTATTGGGGAACACCCATTCAAACTACCACATTCCGCCCCTGGCCCCCAATAGATTCATAGCCATCTCACATTGTCTATTGTATTCAAACCAGCTATAAAGGTCCCCAAGTCTTTACCAACTTAAGATAGTTCCAAAGTCCCAAGTCTCATCTAAGACCTAAGACTGTCTCTTAACTGTGAGTCCTACAAAATCAAACAAGTAACATACTTCCACCAAACAATGCACAGAGTAAACATTTCACACTACTATAAGGTATAACAAGGAGAGAACAAAGTATAACATCTGCAGTTCAAGTGTGATATCATAACCAGTGACTGACAATCTCTGGATTTTTCAATTTTGCCCCTCAAGCTGAGCTAAATAGCCAGGATAAACTTCCTTCCTGAGGGTCCATCTTCCACTCACTTCATTAACCTCTTCATCAGGGTCATCACACCCCACCTCATGGCCACATCTCAACAGCGGCTCCTAGAACCATGTGTACTTCATGACCCACACCATGCGTTCTTCATGCTTTTGAAACCAATATCATGTGTGTAGGACATTGCCATATTCTTAATTCAGAGACAAAATAAATTGTGACCTTGAAAAGGAGGTTCCTTTCAGTCAATTCCTTTCAAAAGGGTTTGCATTTCTACAATGCAGTCTTTCCTCAGGCTTTTTCCCCATTGTTTCGATGTAAAGCAGTTGAGCCATCCTTAATCATGGTAATATTTTCTTAACAATAGCAGCTTCAGCAACCATTCTCAGTGCCAGTAATTTTAAGCTTGTTTGAGCTTTTCCAACTTTAAATCTTAAAATTTCTCAGTTCCACATCTTTAACCAAGCACATCAGTACATTACAAATTTAACTTTGATCAAAATGTCTGTGCATGGGCAGCAGGATGCAGCCAGTCCTTATTCCAGTAGCCCAGTTCCAGTAAAGTTCTCTGCAGTCTTTCCTTCCCTTTAGAAAGTTCATAAGCAAAGCCTCCCAATACTATTCTCTCTACACTGAGGATTTTCAAGTGCTCACCAGAATAGTCCATAAAACTTGGTTTACTGCTCTGGAAGGCATACTCACTTGCAAGTACCAAGGCCATGCCCATTCCTCCCAAACGAAAGTTTTAAAAGACCAAAATCCACATGATCAGATTCATTGTACAGCAACAACCCACTCTGGTACCAGTTCTGCTGTAGTCAGCTTCATATTGCTGAGATGCACTTCTAAACCAGACACAATTTATAGGAGGGATGGAATGTATTTGAAGCGTACAGATCCAAGGGTGGTAAGTTCCATAATGCAGAAGAAGCTGACAGACTCACGTGTGTCCCTGTAGCCCACAAGAGAGACAGGCTAGCAGAGAAGATCCAGAAAGGCAGAGTGGAGCTGAGCTGAGCTGAGCTGAACTGGCAGAACAAGCCACAGGAAGAAAGGAGCCTTTACAGACAAGGGGAAGACCCTATTGATTGGTAGATTTGGAGGGCGAATCCCAGAGCCAGCCCACCTGGGGACCCGTCTGGGTAACATGCTAGATTGGGGGCAGCAGTGGGCACTGTAGATCAGACCCAAGTTCCTTTTCGGCCAAGAGTTCCATTCTTGTGTCAGGGCGAGGTGTCATGTGGGGTGGTATCTCCTGGTTCTCTCTTTGGACCTTAATCTCTAACTAAATGTGCCTAAAGAAGCTAGCTTTCTCCTGTCCTCCTTCAATTGGTCATGTTCATGATTCTCTAGGATCTAGCATGGATTAGAAATGGTTCAACTGTTTGGATCACATAGCCAAAGGGATATTCATTTCTCTTTGACTTGTTAGATCTTTTCATCAATGTTGGTGATGACATTTTCCCAGAGGAAAGATGACAAATCACCATGATTGAAGTCATTCAAGCGCACTGTTGAGAAATATAGAAGCAGAAACTGCCAGGCATCTTGAAATCAGGCTCTGCAATTCATTATTTTATTCATAAATTCAAGGAATATATATTAAAAGCTGACTGCCAGGCAGTGGAGCTTGCACTGGCATAACAAAATGGGTTAGTGCAGCAGTGGCATGCTTTGATAAAGCACTTCCTGATTTTCAAGACTTTTCTTGATCTATCTGGAGTTGGACAATTATAACTGGAGATTTTAGGGCAAACCCCTGTGCTCTGGCAGCCCCAACAAGCTAAGCTCTGCTACTTAGCCTTCTCTTTACCAAGCAAAGAGAAAAGCCCACATTTATTCAGTCTGCCTCACTGGCATGAGGAACAGAGAAGGGGTCCAGTGACCCCCAAGTTCATCTTCCAGGGACTGAAAGAGCTTTAGGTTTAAATAGAGGAGGGACTGGGACAAGGGGTCAGATGTATGCATAATTAAGCAGTCTGGTCAAGATGTGGTTCCATCCTTCATTATCTCAGTTCAGGTCCTGCAAGGTGGTATGAGAAGGTTTTAATCATTGCCAGAGGGCCCCATCTGGTTCCTACAAGATGGTCTGCTTCACGATGTATCTTCTTCATTGCAGATAATTGTTTACACCTTGGGGGGTAGTCTGTCCTGAAGTTTTGCCTGTTACTTCGCAGTAATTTCAATCACTTGTCACAAGGGTGTGTTTGGGTTAATTCTGTTGTTCCTGGAATCCAAGGTGACTCAAGAGGGAAAAAACATGTTAAGGGCAATAACTTGTCTTTGTGCCTTCAGCCTTCAAAGGAGATGAAAGGAGTTAGAGGGGAACAGCTGAACAGAAGTCTGAGCCAAAAGAAGAACCAGTGAAGGCAGAGATGCCCAGCTTGCATCCTATTTCAGTTACCTTGTGAAAACCATGGTAGTTTCTTTTCTCATCTCTGTGACTAAATGCCTGACAAGAAGCAATTGATGGGAGGAAGATTTATTCTGGCTCACGGTCTGAGAGAGCACATTCCATCAGGCAGGAGGGGCATGGTGGCTGGATGGCCTCACAGCTGTGGTGGTATCAACAGGGTTCTTGTTACCAGAGTACAAGCCTGGACCCCAGCAGCCCTAACAAGCTAGGCTCATCTATCCATCATCAGTGTGTCAATTAAAGAGACCAGTACAAAGCAGAGAAATGAAATCTATTTCAGTATGATCACATTGGGAGGAAGGACAATTATAGAGGTTCAGTGACCCCCAAGTCTGTCTTCAGGGTACTGCCATGAGGTTTAGGATTACCTGAAGAGCAAGAGGCATGCACAGCTAAGCAGTCCTTGTCAAGGAGTCACCTTGCCCATCACCAACCCATTGTGGCTCCTGTCTATTCTGCAAGTTGTTAAACTTGTGTGAAGTCTCTTCCTGAGAGAAAAGTTCCCACCATGACTGATATTAGAGCTCATGCCAGTCCCTTTCCTGGGGGAAATTTCCTGGGGAAATTCTAATTATTTGGGGTTCATTGTTTCAAAAATCTGTTAACCAAAGGGAAAGGCACAAATGTCTCTAGAGTATCTTTGCTTCTGCCAGGATGGTGACATCAGCAGGAGCTTGCTGACATCTGAGAGGATCAAGAAACAGAGATAATGCTGGTGTTCATCAGGTTTCCACCTTTTCCCTTGTTGATTCAGTCCAGCATCCCAATATGGTGCTACTCACTTTCTGGTTGGGTCTTTCCTCCTAAGTTAAACTCTCTGGAATGGAATATCCTCACAAACATGCCCAGAGGTGTGCCTCTTACCTAATTCTAAATCCAGTCAAATTGACAGTGAAGATTAACCATCCCAGATCCACTGCCTGTCAACTCAACAGCCAAACATCACTTAATTTTTTTTTTTAATTTTAGAGAGAGAAAAAGACAGGGTGGAGAGAAAGAATTGGCATGCCAGGGCCTCAGCCACTGCAATCGAACTCCAGATGCTTGTGCCATCTAATGGGCATGTGTGATCTTGCGCTTGCCTCACCTTTGTGCATCTGGCTAACGTGGGATCTGGAGAGTAAAACATGGGTCCTTAGGCTTTGCAGGCAAGTGCCTTACCCATTAAGCCATCTCTCCAGCCCCACATCACTTTTAAAACAAACCATTGTACCTTAGTCCTTAAAGGTTCATGATTTCATGACGCAAAATGCATTTAGTTGATCTCCAGGGAGTCCCCTAAGTCTAACAGTTACAACATTGTTCAAAAGCCCAAGTTCAAAGTCTGTTTTGAGACTCAAGGTAATGTATTTCCAGTATACAGTGGCACAGAACATTCCCATTCCAGAAGGAAGGAACATGAAAGATTGGACCAAGGCAAAATCGAAACCCAGGAGAGCAAACACCAGACACTGGCTCCATTTGCAGTACCTTGGGCTTGTGATAGCATCACCTGTGCTCCAGTGGTCTTGGATAGCTCCATCCCTCCAACTCTTGGTGTCTTGGGCACACATGGTGTCTCTTTTGGGCTGGCTCTACTTGGCTTTGCTTGGCAGTCATCTTGTGTGTCTGGCACTTCCAATATTCTGGAGTCTCCATTATAACTTGGGATTTACCTTCACAGCTTTATTCATAGCTAACTTATGAGTTCCATGCCAGCAGTCTGGTCCTCCTACATGTTGCCTGGCCTCAGAAGCTTCCTGGAACCTTCGTACAAACATGTATGGCCCCCTCCCTCTTGCATCTTGCATGCCGGCCAAACCAGCGCCATGTGGATGATGCAGATTTCTGCTGCCGGCCAGAGATGCAGCCTGGTCCTTGTGGATCACAGATGCAATAGTATCTGTGAGCCTTCCAGGCTGAACCCTGGAAAATACTTCCCTAGGCAGTTCTCCTAGCAAGATGCCCTGGATTCATTCTTTTCAAGTGAAAGTTTTTCACAAGGGTTTGCATTATAACACCCTGGAGCTCCTGGAATCTTGCTCCACAGGCACCTTTCCTATGGGCCCAGCAGTATTTTGAAGTTTTTCCTCTATGGTACCTGTTTCTTTTAACAATTACAGCCACTTTATCCACACTAATTTTAAACTCATCTAGGCTTCTTTTCTTGCCAAAGGGCACATTTTTCATATCTTTATGCTCCCTCTTACTATATTTTATTTTTTTTTATTTGAAAGAAAAATAGGGAGGGAGAAAAGGAGACAAAAGGAGGGGAGAGAGAGAGAGAGAGAGACAGAATGAATGTAGACACACCAGGGCCTCCAGCCACAGGAAATGAACTCCAAATGCATGTACCACCATGTGCATCTGGCTTTATGTGGGTACTGAGTAATCCAGCTGGGGTCCTTTGGCTTTGCAGGCATATGCCTTAACTGCTGAGTCATTGCTCCAGCCCTCCCTCCCTATAAATCATGACTGAGAGCAGTAAGCAGCAACCATCCCCCATCCAGAATGGATGGTATGCTGTCTTGAAACATCCTCCACCAAACAGATTTTTCCATTACCTTTGAATTCAGCCCCACATAAATTTGGCAAACATAGGCAGGATGCAGCCAGAGTTTTTGTCAGAATAGAACATAAATGATCTCCAAACCAGTCCACAATAGAGTCCTTGTTCCCTTCTAAAGCTTCATTAGCCTGGCCTTCACCAGGCACTTTTCTGCTGATATTTTGGTCTTCAAAACTCCCACCAGAATGGCCAATAAGCTCGCTCACAGCATTCCAGAGCTTCTCCAATCCACATGTCCAAGCTTACATAGTCTTCCTGCGAACCAGTTCTAAAAGCCTAAGAACATGATCAAGTTTCTCACAGCAGTTTCTTCCCATTCCCACTTGGATTTTTCTTTGTTAGCCATTTTCTTCATCTCGGACCAAACACCTGAGCAGAAGCAATGTTAAGGGAGCAAGGATTTATTCTGCCTCGTGGTCTGAGGGTCTGGTCCCTCACAGCACTAAGGGCATGCACACAGGGCAGGCCTGCAGCAGAGGTTTGTTCACATGAGGGCCGGTTGGGAAGCAGAGAAAGACGAGTGCTGGTGCTCATCAGCTTTTCTCCTTTCTTTTCCCATTTACTCAGTCTAGTACTCCAGTGCAGGGGATGACTCTGTCCACATTCAGGGCAAGTCTTCCCTCCTCTGTGGAAATGTATTCACAGACACTCTCAGAGATGTGTTTCCAAGGTGACTGTAAATTCAGTCAACTTGACAATGAAGATTAAACATCTCAGGGCCCAAGTGGAGAGTTAATGCACGTTGGTTTACAATGGCCCTATTCAGTTGTATCTTTGTTTTGTAGATGCAAAACTTGGGATGGTCAAGCTCGTTACCCCAAGTCAGATGGCAGGAAAGAATGTGGCTGGCATTTGAGCCAGCTTGTTACTTCTTGTTTTTTCTGTTTTGTTTTGTTTTGTTTTGTTTTTCAAGGTAAGGTTTCCCAGGCTGACCTGGACTTCACTATGTAGTCACAGGGTGGCCTCAAACTCATGACGATCCTCCTACCCCTACCATCTGAGTGCTGGGATTAAAGGTGTGTTCCACCATGCCCGGAAGCTTGTTACTTCTTCTTCTTCTTTTTTATTTTTTTGGTTTTTTTTTTTTTTTTTTTGAGGTAGGGTCTCACTCTAGCTCAGGCTGACCTAGAATTCACTCTCTATTCTCAGGGTAGCCTCGAACTCATGGTGATCCTCCTACCTCTGCCTCCCGAGTGCTGGGATTAACTTAATTATGGGTCCTAAGGAAGAAGAGGTCGGTAGTACCCTCGTGCGTCTCTGGATCTTGCAAAGCTGTGTCATTGTAGACTGTGTTTTCTTAGGAAAGGAGGCCCATAGAGAACTCTGCAGCATGAATTTTCACTGAGCACTTCTGATCCCGAGTTTAACTTTCACAGCTCTCATGCATAAATCCTACAGAAGGAACTTTCACACTAACACCCCACCTCAACACACAAACAAAAGAGAAAGCAAATTCTACTCCAAATTGAAGTTTCCAATGGCTGTAAATAGCTTTTACTTTTATCCATTATGCTTGATTTCTGCCTCTGGTGAATGATATGTTTAGCAATCTAGAGTCTCAAGTTCATGTGGATGTCAAAGACCACCTAGCAGAGTGATGGTTCAGCTGCCTGCAGGGCTTCTTCTAGCTGCCCCTCTTTATGTCCTTGTCCTTCCAGGGAGTGACACAGCCTCCCTGGTAAGTGGTTCCTCTGTTCCTGTACTGCAGCTGGTCCGGGACAACGCAGACCTGCGCTGTGAGCTGCCCAAGCTGGAGAAGAGGCTGCGGGCCACTGCAGAGCGAGTCAAGGCCCTGGAGAGCGCGCTGAAGGAGGCCAAGGAGAACGCCATGCGAGACCGCAAGCGCTACCAGCAAGAGGTGGACCGCATCAAGGAGGCCGTCCGAGCCAAGAACATGGCAAGGAGGGCGCACGCAGCCCAGATAGGTATGTGCGTGCCAAGGGCTGGGGTTACAGCAAGCCTCATCTAGAACCCTACTCGTCTGAAAAGCAGCGGTGGGGTCCCTGAGACTCGGTCCTTCCAGCTCCCTGTGTGCATCCTGGGATCCTCTCAGGTGCCATTCATTACCTGCTCGGAAATAGTCCCACCTGCCCTGTGTTCTTCTGAGATGTGTGCTGAGGTCTTTGGCTGTAAACAGAACTCTGTCCACTCTTGGATAAACTGGACTATATGAATACTTCTTAGCAGTTCTGGAAAGTCCCTTGTGTTCTGTGCTAGGAGGGGCCATCAGGGAACCCATCCATCAGCACCCTCAAGCTCAGATTTGGCAAGAGCCACCCTGGTGAGCAACAGTGTGGTTGCAAGTAGACCTGCAGCCTGGAGCTCCAGCCCAGGACCTGGATGGATGCAGGCATTTTGTCTGCATAGAAGTCAGCAATGTAGCTACCCAGTCATGGTGCCTGCTTGCAGCCATGCTCAGAAATATCCTCTACAGAGTTGTTTTTTTTTTTTTAAATTGAAGCATCTGTAATAAAATGTAATATTACTTCCCACTAGACATTGTTGTACCAATATGTGAACCAGCTACTTTGTGTTTTGAGTTTTAAAATCCCTTAGATTAGAGCTACTGAGTTTATTGTATTTCTTACCTTTTAAGAATCTACTGAAAAGCCAGGTATGGTGGCACACGCCTTTAATCCCAGCACTCGGGAGGCAGAGGTAGGAGGATCGTTATGAGTTCAAGGCCACCCTGAGACTACATAGTGAGTTCCAGGACAGCCTGGGCCAGAGTGAGACCCTACCTCAAAAAACAAAAACGAACAAACAAAAAGAATCTATTGAAAACCATGGTTATGAAACCATAAAATCCATCTCTGGTGGAAATCTGCATGTAGATTTGTGCAGATCCCCGTGAAGTCTGTGGGGGCCTGTGGGTCTACTGTAGAAAAACCAAACATCCTTTGTTTCGAATTCATTTATTTATTTTTTCCTATTTAAAAATATAATTGATATAGCAGTTCTGTCTGACCCCTAAATTATGTAGGGGTTCTGGATTTCCTAACTGTACTCCCAGGAGGCCAGACATCCTGTTTTCAGAAAGGTCTGATGGTAGCTAATCACTGTAATGTTGATAAGCATCACGACACTGATTGTCACTTCCTGTGACTGTAGGTATCTGGGCTGTCATTTCTGTTCTTTCAGAAAGTTGTTCTCTCTTCTTTCTCTCGGATACAGCCAAGCCCATCCGCCCTGGACATTACCCGGCATCATCTCCAACAGCTGTCCATGCCATCCGAGGGGGAGGAGGCGGCTCTTCAAACTCCACTCACTACCAGAAGTAAATGCAGAGTGAGTTCCCGAGTGTTTGGGGTAGTTTCTCTTTGCAGCAGCTATGGGACTTATTTGGAGGCAGATCCTTCTTGCCTCTCCAGACCTACAGCCCAAGCTTTAACCACATGCACATGAACCTTTAATAGAGGAGTTCAGCTCTACTCCAGGACAGCTTCTGGGGTCTAGGTGAGCAGAGACCTGGGCCTCGCCTCACCTCTATCTACAGAGCCTTTAGGGTGTTCTACCCAAGCAGCATGGGCCTGGTGGGACCCTGAGCCAGGCCTGGCCTATTCACCTTTAGGAACAGGTGAGGTGTGGGTAGTGATTCATTTGATCTTTCTTTGGTCTGTAGGGCTCCCCTCTGCAGCTAATGTCCTGTTTGCCAACTGCATTTACACAGGGCATGTAGAAGTGGGAGGTGGCTTTTAGTCGCAGGAACTGAATCTCTAAAGCCAGGTAATAGTCAAGTGTTTTACTCACATATCACCTCAGCAAGTGGAGTTTTAAAGAAGTGTGTGTTAGTTTAAAATCAGGTTGGTCTAGACCAGTTTTTTCTTTGAGATAGTGGTATTTAATCCTTGCTTCTACAAACTGCGTGACCAGTATTGCTCTACCAGCAAAAAGAAAAGAATGATATGCTTTAGAAAAGAGATAAAGAGAAGAGCCACGTCTGTCCTTTGTATTTGGTTGGGCTGACAGATGGGCAATAAAGGATCAAAAAACTTTGCTCAGAAATACTCTGACTCGGAGTATGTGTATAGGAAGAGGTCATGGACATTTTTCCTGGACACTCTGCCCTCATCAGGGAAGCCAGCTGACAAGGCAGGCAAGCTTGCATCAAGTGAAGGCTTGATGACCAGGGAGGACACTCGGTCCTCATCCAGCCTTTTCTAATGGGGGGGGGGGTGGGAGACTGAATGCAGGCCAGAGCCCTCACTCAGGGTGTGATGACAACATTGCTAGGGCTCACCTGAAAGCCTTCAAGGAGGATACTTCATGGCTTGAACCCAGACAATAAGGAACGGACCAGGGACTGGTCAGATGAGCAGAAACAGGAGGGTGGCCAAGGCAGTCCATGCTGGTAGTATGCCTACTGGTATCTGCCAAGTGGGATTGCCAGTGGACCATATAATTCAAATCCAAGCTCTGCTTCCATGTGGAAACAAAATGAAATTAGTTGGTTTAGAATTGTTTTTGATTGCATGAGTCAGTGTTGAAGCTGAAACCTAAAAGTCGACACAATCATGGTGGGCAGCTTAGAACAGAAGAGCCTCAAATTTGGGTGAGGGACTAGAGCTCAGGAGTGGAATTGGTTCTTAGCATGCAGGAGACCTCACGTGTCCCTAGCAACAAAAACAACTAAATAAAATAGAGTAGTGCCATAAAAACTGCAACTTTGGAAGAAGGCAGCATTATCTGACCCCAGAGACCAAGCTCCTCAAGGTAGGTAGGGTTGTTTTTTTTTTTTTTCAAGGTAGGGTCTCACTCTAGCCCAGGCTGACCTGGAATTCACTGTGTAGTCTCAGGGTGGCCTCGAACTCTCAGTGATCCTCCTACCTCTGCCTCCCGAGTGCTGGGATTAAAGGCGTGCGCCACCATGCCCGGCAGGTAGGGTCTTTTTACCAGAACCACAGGTGACGTTGCTGTCCACTAAGATTTGATACCTATGCTCCTAAAACAACTTTGGCTTAAATATGGTAGAGGTTTCTTTCTCATGCAAAGAAGTGTGAGGGCAGTCTATCAGTAGCAGGTCAGGGTCCACAGCGACCACAGATGCTTAGGCTTTTAGACCCACCACCAACAGCAAGTGCCTTTCTCCTCAAGATGATGTCACGCTCACCAAAGTGAGTTCTAGACTCTCAGCCTCATGCCTTCTCTCCACGTGTAGCACCTCAAGATGAGGCAGGGAAGTGGCAAAGCAGCCCCTTTGGGTATATCAGTATCCTTTAAGTGACCTCAGAGGACCCATGAAAGCTGGGCCCAAATCCCTCTGGCCACATGGTCAGAGGCAGGCTGCAGGCAGTCCTTTCGCTGGGCCCATCCGTGCCTCAAAGAGGAGTTGTATTAGCTCCTGTGTTGCCATGACCTACCTGCAGAAATGACCTAAAAGAGGAAAGATTAATTTTGGCTCCATCATGGAAGGGAAAGGATGGCAGAATAGCTCAGTTCCTGGCAGTGGGAGCAAGTGGTGGAAGCTGTTCAGACTCAGGTAGTCCAGAGAGCAGAGAGAACAGTAGGAACCAGGCATGGGTCAGGTGTAACATTCACGGGCCCCACCTTCTAAAGTTTCCACAGCTTCCCCAAATAGCAGAGCCAGCTGGGGAATAAGTTTTTAAAGCAAGCCTGTGGGGGACATTTCATATTCAACTGTAACAACAGCAGTGCTTTTCTTAGGACAAAGAGAGTAGATGTTAGGATGCATACTTAGAAGTCTGCATGTACAGACAACATGTACAGCAGATGTGGGCTTCGTGCAGTGTGTATGTTAGTCATTGATGAGGGCACACAGACCTGCCAGTGCTTGGGTCCCTGCACATTCTTCGTAAATATACTGGCCAGGATTTTAGGGTCCATAAATTGTAATGAACAGGCACCTTCCTCCAATAAAAGTCTTATCACGCTCAAAGTAGTAGGGTTGGCCTAGAACGTACCGGCACAGCTCATGCTAAACTTGAGCTCACAGCAGGCCTCCTGCCTGAGTGTCCTGAGTGCTGGGATTACAAACAGGAGCCAGCATATTTGGCTGCAAACCCATACTTTCTGTCAGTTTGGTCATCTGCCACCAGTGTGGCCTCTTATCATGCTGAAGACTGAGAATCAGAACTTCTCAGGAAGATGTGACAGTGCATGCCCGTAAGCTCGGTACTTGGAGATGTGAATATAGAGGAACCAAGAGTCCAAAGCCAACCTGGGATACATGAGAGACTGTCTTGGAAAAAAAAAAATCAGAATTTTTGGAGAGACTGTCAAGGCCTTCCTAGATGGGCTGGAGAGTCAGTGGATAAAGCACTTGCTGTGTGAGCATGAGTACCTAAGTTTGGATACCCAGAATCCATGTGAAAGCCAGATAGAGTTGTAGGCGTTCATAATCCCAGTGCGCCTGCTCTGAGCAGAGAAGGGGAGACAGGAGAAGTTCCTGGAAGCTCGCAGGACAGCTAGACTGGTGAACAATAAGGTGAACAGCAAGGATGGACACCTCAGGTTGTCCTCTGACCATATACACAAGTGCCATGGCACATGTGCTCCTGCACTCACACACTAACATGGGCACACCAAAATGAATGAATAAATAAACAAGCAAATAAAGACTTTCAAAGAAGCAGCACCATGGCAACTTGTTTCTTTCCTTACTCCAAGTGTTTTGAGTGGTTTCAATTATTTGACCTGAAATTGGAACCCCTTTAGCACACTTTGTCCATCTGATTCCCCATTAGATCCTTTTCCCACAAATAAACACATGTCAATATGGCAGTGTGGTAGAGGGGACTGGTATTGGGGGGTATTGGGTTTTGGGTGTCAAGTCTTCCACTTCCTTCAAATTATTTAACCTCAGTCTATTTCCTCATCTGTTAAATGGGGAGGCTCTGTTTTCTCTGCAAGTTCACAGGTGAGCAGGACAGAATGTGACCCATAGTAGTGGGTCGATAAATGTTAGCTTATGTTCTTCTTGATTAGAAATAGAAAAATAGGGCTGGAGAGATGGCTTAGCCATTAAGGTGCTTGCCTATGAAGCCTAAGAACCCATGTTCGACACTCCAGATCCCACGTAAGCCAGATGCACAAAGGTGAGTTTGATTGCAGTGGCTGAGGCCCTAGTGCACCAATTCTCTCTTTCTCTTCTTCTCTCCCTCTCTCTCTCTCTCTCTCTCCTACTCTTTTTAAAATAAAAATTTAAAAATCTTGAAAAAAAAAGAAATAGAAAAACCAGAGATTTTCCTACTATAAAACATTTCTGACACCAGTTTTCCTAGAAGATATCAGCAGGGTGTCATCTAATCCAGTTCAGTCTTGGCACTGTCTGCCTGGAGCCCCACAGGACCACCCCTTCTCCACATCAGATGGCAACTGCAAGTCCACAGTGGTGGTGACCTGTTCTTTGGACCAACCAGCTATAAACTGGGACTCCTTAGCCCCTCCCCCGGTGGTTACATACTAGAGCAGCCTGCTGAATGAATGGGATCCTTTGACTCATGCATATCTGACTATTGTAAAGGGTACTCCCAGGGACACCGATGAAGAGCAGATAGGAGAAATGCACTGAGCAGGTAGTGGTGTGCCCACAGAGCTTTTGCCTCCTGAGGGCATTGCCTGCCAGGCACTACGTGTGCTGCAACCCAGAGGCAGGCCTTGAAGTTTTGATGTGGCTTCACTGCATGGTTGATTAGATTATTGGTCATTGGCAAACAATTCAACCTTTAGTCCTCTCCCCTGAGGTTAGGGGTTGGAAGGTGGGGATTGGGGCTGCAGGTTCCAAAGGCTCTCATCACATGGAGGTTCCCCTGGCAACCAGCCCCATCCCGAGGTTATCCAGACACTCCCATCCCACCAGTCAACAGCTTGCAGCTGTCATGCATTCTTTAAGGAGGTTTTAGAAGTTTAGCAACCAGTGTCCTAGACCAAATATTTACTTAGTATAATCTCACAATCTTGGGCTGGAGAGGTGGCTTAGTGGTTAAGGTGCTTGTGTGCGAAGCCTAAGGACCCATGTTCGACTAACCAGGTCCCATGTAAGCCAGATGTACAAAGTAATGCAAGCATACAAGGTCACACATGCACACAAGGAGTTCGATTGCAGTGGCTGGAGGCCCTGGCACACCAATTCTCGCAAATATTAAAAAAAAAAAAAAAAAAAAAAGCCAGTCTGTTGGGCTTGCCTCAAAAAAAAAAAAAAATCACAGTCTCCTGTGTTTAAATTCAAATAGTTGTTATAAAATCATTGTTAGTCTCTCTCACTACAGCAGCTAATTACAGCATTGAGCGGAGAAGGCCCATGGCTGTGAACATCCTATATGGTGTTTTGACCAGATATAAGGGCTTTTGACAGCAGTGTTTGTTTATGTCAGCATTACCATGAAGAACAGCACATTTGAGAAAGGACTGGGCATTTGTCAATGGAAGTTAGAGAGGAATAATACTCAGTGAAGCAGAGAATTACAAGTGGAAATGAGGAAGTGCTAAATCATTCTAAAAATAATTGGGAATGTGGAATTTAGTTCTTAGATGAGATAAAACTGCGATGTTGTCTTTGCGGAGCTTAGGGCCCTTGTTCTGGCTGGCTGATCCTCCCAGCTCACGTGCAGCTAGAGCTCATAGCACCTGGGTCCTGTTGGGATTTCCTCCTGCACTCCAGCACTGCAGTCACAATGAGTAGTTATTCAAGGTTTGGGGGCCACTGAGGATGCCAACATGGAGAACCAAAAGAACCCATGGCCACGGTATTGCTGACTTTGATCTCATCAGGTTTCAAGTCCAGTGTCTGCCAGGATGAGGAGGATAGCCCAGTGCAGCAAGATAAGGAGATGGGATTTTCCAGAGCTTGGCTCCAGTCCTGATTTTGGTAATGGCTCTTGTGTGATGTTAGGTGAGGTACTTGACTTCTGTCAGCCTCAGTTCGCCTGTACATGGAGCACTTGGTTCAACAGTGGAAGAGACAGAAGGCTGTGTTCTTGGCAGTGGACATTCATTGAGGGAGACATAAAATAAATAAAATAATTTTAAGTGTTCTGAAGAAAGTAAGAATAGAGATGGGGACACTTTTAGAAGAGAGGGTGGCATTTGAGTTGAGAACTGGGAAATGCCAGAGGTACAGATGGTGGCTGCAAGATGTTAGTGGATGAGTGTGGTTGAACAGTGACAGGAAGGCGGGTGGGACTGGAACGCAAGGAGCCAAGAGAGCCTTCATAGAGTTGTTGGGGGGAGGGGTGCCTAAATAAATGCCTCAAAGTGGAGGAGAGCATACTGTGACCTTGGGGGGGGGTGGGCACTGGCGTGGGTGGACAGGGCCGCTCTGCTGGGCTCTGGAGAAAGGGCGGGGATGGATGAGAACAGGCATAAGGGGTTGCATTAGGATCTGTGCAAGGTGGTGGCAGCAGAGGGTAAGAAGTGCTCAGAGTGTGCTTGTGTGAGAGCTGGGTCCAGCTGTCAGGACTTACTAACAAGGGCAGAGAGGAGGTGGAAGAAGGGACTCCAAGGCAATTAGGTGAATATGGGTATGTTTCAACCAAACGGAAAATGAGGTGATGAGCAGGTTTTGTGGGAAAAGTTTGGTTTTAATTCAACTGTGACGTGCCTCTTATATCTAGCTGAGCTCCACACCCAAGTGGGTATGTTGAATAGGCAGGTGGATCCATTGGTCTGAATGAAGCTGAGCAGAGGCCAGGGCCAGAGGCGGAAAGAGTGATATCCCATGACTGTGTTTAAGGCCTGTCAGAGCAGGGAGGGGACAGAAACCGCCTGGGGACTAGCTAGAAAGAAGCTTAGAGAAAGGTATGAGTAGAGGAGTCCAAGGACGACTGTGTGAGGTCACAGGCACAGCGATTGGGTAGTTGGTGAAGGCCAGGTGGTGGTGACCCTGGGCAGCTTCAGATTGGGGGGTGGTCTTGACAGTGGGCAGAAGAAGCAGGTCAGTGACACCTGACTGATGGACTGATGGTGTGTGTCCACTGAGATGAGCAGAGGAGGAAGTCCAAGCGCAGGGAGGACAGCCTCTATATTAGTAAGGGAGAAGCCAGGCCATCAGCTGGGAGGGAAGGGAAAGGGCCTATAGGCTTGAGAACAGAGAACGTGTGAAGTGGGTGTCTTGGGCAGTGAGCCGCACGTTCGTGTAGATGCCCAAATACATATCCAGCTCCTGGCTCTGAGGGCCCTGGAGATCGGCTGGCTCTCCTCTTTAGCAATGCCTTAGCAAACCAGTGGGCTGTTGTTCAAACTTGTCCACCAGGTGATGCTAGAGGGCATTGCTGAAACCTCAGCTGTTAGATTATCTGTATGTATTTCTCTTCTCCTCTGTATCTAGACATTCATGTTTTCTGAAATTTTGTAAAAAGAATATTTGTAAAACACAAAATTTTCAGAGATTCCCAAAGTTGATTTAACTTATTTTGTTCTAATATTTTAAATATTTATAATTTTAAAAATAGTATATATTCCCTCTTACTTCTTATAAAACCATAAAGGCAAAACAAGTTTAGAAATTATGTTAAAACAAAACTACAAATCAAAAATTCAACCACTTACCTTAACATAACCTAATGACAGATGGCTTACTCACTGAACATAAATGGCACACTGCAGTGACTGGTGTGTGCAGCTGTGGGGTCTGAAGTGTCCTTCCATGTGTCACATTTGACTGAGTTCTCTCTCCCCTTTGTCTGTCAAAACCACTGCAGTATGCCAGCATGCCTTCATGTCACTTGTGTTTCGTGGCTTGAACACATCATTTTCCTACTGAGTGGATAGCTCAAAATGGTCAAAGTCATGAAAAGTTGTGCCAGTTCAGTCACAGCAAAAGCGAATGTGTGGCTAGGTCGATGGCTCAGCAGTTAAAGTGCTTGATTGCAAAGCCTGCTGGTCCAAGTGCAATTCCCAAGCTATCCATCTAAGCCAAACCCAATAAATGATGCATTTGTTTGAAGGGGCAAGAGGCCCTGGCATATTCCCTCCCTCCCTCCCTCCCTTTCTCCCTCCCTCCCTCCCTCCCTTCTCTGTCTCTGTTTCTCTCTTTCCCTCTCTCTCTTTCCCTCTCTCTCTCTCTCTCTCTCTCTCTCACACACACACACACACACACACACAAGCAAATAAATAAGCACATAAATAAAAAGAAATAGAAAAGTGAAATCAAACAAGCAAAGGTAATGCTGTAGTGTGTGGGAAAGTCTGGCTACCAGGAGTCAGCTGGGTGACCTAGAATGTGCTTGTTAATGCTTGAGATTTTTGTGACAATATGAAAATTTGTGAAGCAGAGACCTAGGATGCCTCTCACTTTGTTGATGAAGACTGATATTTTGGGAACTTCATTCCTGTCAAAACGCCTGTGTGTTAAGCCAGAAATCACAGCATGCTCAATAATGTTTTAACAAGTTTTGGTAAAATATTTGATACCACTTTAAAAATCATAGTGGTAGATCTGGGGGAACTCACTTAGGGCTCTGGTAGTCTGAAGACACAAGACACGGTTCCCATTGTTAGTTCATGTTTGAGGTGTAGGGAGCACTCGTGCAGCCACTTCCAGCTCATGGCAGGACCCCAAGTTAACAGCACGCCATGACCAAGAGGAGCCTAGAGGTACCGCCAAGACCCTCGGTCTTAGATCCGTTTGGATCTCTTTGGTCCTTGTCCTTGGATATGGGCTCAGCTTTCCAGAGGGTGCCTATTCACTATGGTCTTGTCTGTTTGCTTCACTCTCTCCTACCTTTTTTTTTTCTTGTGACTTTCTACTTAACCTTGTACCATTGTTGGGGCTTACTTTGACCTGATTTTGAAACCCAGTACCAAATAAATAACTATGTATATCCCTAAGATACTTACCCTGGCCTCTGTACGCAACAGAAATGGCTTCCCACACAGAGTAGTTAAGAAGTGGCTCTCAGGTTCAGCCCCTGAAATCATGATACCAAGAATCTCACTGACAGCATGGGAGATCCTTCAGCTAGGTGTGCTCCACCTCTGTAGTAATGACTTTCTTGCTGGGAACAAATACCTGAGCAGAAGCAACTATTATAGAGAGTTTCTTTTGGATTATGACTCCAGGATATGATAAATAGTTTGAATATATGTCCCCTAATAGACTAAAGTGTGTGGTTTGTTTGTTTTTAAAAAGAAGCATATCTCAAGCCACCTGTCTGGAGGCGGTGTCACTAGGGGTAAATCTGATTTCTAGCCTAAAGGTATGCAGAGTGCTTGAGCTCTGCCTGGGGTTCCCTGCTGTTTGTAGCCAGCTGTGCTTGCTTTGGATCTGTGAAAGGGGGCAGCCTTTTTCACCATGAAGGAACTTCCCGTAGATCTGTAAGCTTCAAATAAATCCCCTTCCTCCCATAAACTGTGTCTGGTTTGGAAGTTCATCCCAGCAGCATGGCACTGTCTGCA